>CM019149.1:186280221-187480221 GCA_009733165.1 Naja naja | reverse complement strand
GTAGAATGGAAAGGGAAGAGGGAAATTAGCCAAGAAACCAGCTGTTGTGTACTGGGGATTGACTCTCTCCTGCTGTATGTGGCTGAAATTCCTCCTACACAGAGTTATACGTTAGGCAGATGGCGGAAATTTGAATAGGGAATAAGGACAAGAGCACAGCAGATATTCATAACAATGAAATATAGGCTATACTGGGCAGCTAGAAGGAGGGTAAAAAATTAAGCATATAGAAAAGGGGAATGAGCTGTAATGCTTTCACTAATTTAGACACCCCAAGCCAATTTCCAATTTGCTATTCTTGGACTAGCTGACCGAGTGAACAGTTGTAAGGGAAATCCAGAGATTTGAACAAACTGTCTTGTCGCTTTCAGAGGTGATAACTGCAGGGCTGCAAAAGCAAAATGTATTTGTTGGGCAATTCTTTGCACAGAAAGATTCATCAGATCACCTTGCTTTGAACTAGGTGTTAATTCTAGAACTAGAGAATATGAAATCAGGACTGAAATCAGGACTGAAATTAATGAATACAGGTAGTCCTCAACTTATGAGCACAATTGAGTCCAAAATTTCTGTTGCTAAGTGAGGTAGTTGTTAAGTTTGCCCCATTTTATCTCCTTTCTTGCCATAATTATTAAGTGAATCACATTAAATTAGTAGCAATAGCAATAACACTTAGACTTATATATCACTTCACAGTGCTTTACAGCCCTCTCTAAGCAGTTTACAGAACCGCATATTGACCCCAACAATCTGGGTCCTCATTTTACTGATCTCAGAAGGATGGAAGGCTGAGTCAACCTTGAGCTGGTGAGAATCGAACTCCTGGCAGTCAGCAGTGAGTTAGCCTGCAATGCTGCATTCTAACCATTATGCCACCATGGCTCTTAGTAACATGGTTGTTAAGCGAATTTGGCTTCCCCATTGACTATGCTCGTTAGAAGGTTGCAAAAGGTGATCACATATCCCCAAGATACTGCAACTATCATAAATGAGTCAGTTGGCAAGCGTCTGAATTTTGATCACAGGACCATAAGGATACTGCAAAATCCGTAAGTATGAAAAACGATCATAAATCACCTTTTTCAGTGCTGTTGTAACTTTGAACAGTTGCTAAACTGTTGTATTTTGAACTATTGTAAGTCAAGGACTACCTGTAAAGGCTTTTGAAATGTGGTTCCTATACTATGCTATAACTATGTCTGAGTAGAATGTATGCCTTCCATAAAAAGTATTGGTGCCTTTTATAAAATAACTGCTTGTTCAGTTATTGTGTCTTTTAGCTAATGGCTTTCACCCAAGCTTGGGATCAACTGTATCTAATGTATACTTTAAATGGCAGGTCATTTTCTTAACATTTGACCTATTTTAGCTTACATCTGCTTCCTTTAATATTATGCCTTTTCTTCTTTCTGTAGTGTAGATTATATAATTCTTTAAACCCATTACCTGGAGTCCTATATTGTCTATTCCATGAAAAGCTGCTTATTATATACTGTCACTTGCTGTCGGAGACGTTACAAGACAAAAAGAAGAGAGAAATCAGTCCTGGCCACAATAAATTCTTCTGTTAGATCACCAAAGTAGTATTATACTATGAGCTCATACAAGGTGGAGATTTGGTAGAGACTCAGGCAAGTAATGGCCTCTCTCCAAATATACCACTGATATTAGTTCTCACAAAACAACTTCATCTTCATAAATCCTACATCTTTCTGACAATGCACTTTGATTGGCACTAAGTTTACAATGATACTGCCCCTTTAACTGCCATCCATGGCAGGATCCAAAACACAGACAGGCAAGGAACTCCTCAGCCTACTGATGTTTAAAATGTTAGTAGTCTGTTTACAAAACCTGTTTGATGCTTCAGGGCAAGCCATTTGACAGTGCAGCTTAGTGGCTTATCTAGATAAGACGCTGGAGGAATGTATTATAAATTGTTTGTTCTATTCCTTACCTGAATCACCTCATCAGATATGTTGCTACTTGAATTAAAATGCTTTCTTCTATTTCTTCCCTCCCTCTACTGCACACATATGTGCAACCTCTACAGTTCCGTACAAAACAGCTGACAATGCAGTACAACATCACTGTAAGTGATATAAAGTCATTATTAATCAGAAACCACATCATCATCCTAACAAAAGCCAGACACCAAAAACTGTGACAGCATCCCTAAACTTCAAACTTTATGCTTATGGTCGATTACAAGAAATATAAATACCTCCAGCGTATACACCTATATTATGGTTCTTCCAAAACACTAGACATAGGCATTTGTAAATAGCACTTAAACAGATTCTCTGCTCATTTGATCTAAGCACACAGATTTTAAATGCCCTGGCTGAAGGCTGAATATGCCATGACCTAAACAAGGAAAAGGTCATAGCGTGTTCTTCAAGAAATTGAAGAAATAGGGGGTGGCGCGAAGGTTCAGTGGTTAGGTGTTGGGTTTGAGACCAAAGTGTCACGCGATGGGGTGAGCTCCTGTTCTTGCCCCAATTCCTGCCCACCTAGCAGTTTGAAAGCATGAAAATGCGAGTGGATACATCATACATTGACACCGTTTCAGTGGGGAGGAAATAGCACTTTGTGACAGGATATTGGCCACATGACCATGGAAATATCTTAGGATAGTGCTAGCTCACTGGCCCTTGAAATGGAGATGAGCATCGCCCCCTATAGACTGTTCTGACTAGCAGAGTAAAATCCTCAGGGATTTCTTCCTTTCCTCTCTCCTTCAAGAAATTATTGCATTTCTTTTTGAAATGCCTTATGACTCTTCCTGTACAATGAAAAAATCTTCAGATGTCTTTCTTTGGATGGATGACCTCACTGTCACAAAAAATGGCAGATAGAAGACAAATCTAGTGTCTTTTCTGTGCTGGCACCTTGATATTTTTGGGTCATATGACTCTGCCTGCTCTGATGGGATTTTAATGCCAGGGGGAAAATATTTTAAAATCCCCTAAGCATTTTAAACTGATATTTTTTTTCTCCAATGATTGGACTTCATTACATTTTCCCATCTGCTGTTTTTCATTTTAATGCTGTTATTTTATTATGTGCATTTCATTACTTTTGTTGTAGTATTTTATTTCTATTTTCATTACAAGACCACCCTGTGAAAGTGACTTGGAAGGGCATCATATAAATAACAAAAATAAAAATAAATATTAATTTTAGAAGTGAAATAAGTGTAGCCATTCAGGCTCCAAACAGACTCTCAAAATAGACTGAAATATGGACTTTTAAAAGATTTTAAGAAATGTACTGAAAATACATTTGTCATTTTCCTTCTCATGGGGCTTAGGGTTCTACTTCAATTTCAAGCACACCTCAGAGAAGCAAGGGTAAGTATTTCTCCTTGAAACAATAAGTCACTAGAAGTCTGACAACTGTCAATGTATCAAATGTAGCCTGTAGGTTAGATTTCTTAGATGCAACATTTAAATCTCCTAGTTTTTTTTAAAGAAATATTTAAATGTAGATATCCATTCATTCTGAAGCTTCCTTTTCCAAAGCATTTTCAAATGAGCATTTTAAGCTATATATATTAAACTGGATCTCAATCCATCTATGCACTGCTATCAATTCAAACTTTGTGCTGTGGCTTTCAGGTTAATCTGATTTATCAAAACCTTCCTCTTCATATGCCATCTTAAGGATAAATTATTGAGAATGCAGTTTGCAATCAATGTGTTAAGCCATTTTGGAAAAAAGAAAAGCAAGCAAGCAGGGGAACAAAAGACAGAGGAAGTGAGAAAAAAGAGACAGCAAGAGACTATTGCCAGAACCAAGGTGGTTGAATCTATTGACATGCCCTACCAAGGAGACAACTTTGTCCCTTGCCTCCCGTCTTGCCCACAATCCACCCATCCCCCCCCTAAGAAAATGGCTTTGTTCTCACCTGGTCTGACTCCTGCTAGGACAGGCAGCGGGTGGTGGGTGAAAGCCATTCTCGGGGAGGTGGTGTGGGAGGACAGGGCACTGCAGAAATCCAGCTTTCCTGACTTCTTTAAAGAAGCCGGTCCTGGCAAGGAATCAGGGAGAAAGTTCATGGTTTAACAGATGGAGGAAAGATGGATTAGTAGTTAGCCATGCTCTTTCATTCACTTCTGTGGTCCAACTTATGTTCTACAACAGATCTAAGGGAGTATATTGGGAACGGCTGCTTTCAATTTTTAGTTCCTCTACCTGTCACTTTTATGAATTGACAGAAGCAGCTCACATATCTATTCTGCATAAAAGCCAACAATGAAGTAGAAGTAGATAGACAGGTAGCATTATTATTCATTATTTCTACAGCACTTAAAATATACTATAAAGAGCAATCTCCATGTGTCTCTGAGGTGCCTCCATCAATAAAATAAAAATAAAAGTAAATAAAATCTCCTTTGTGTCTGGTTTGGAACCTACATACCTCTAGGCAACATACAGAAGTAGCTGCCTGTGACCAATTCCAGGATTTTTTAAAAACTTATACTCCAGCCTACCGTATGGTCCTGGGATTCATTCAAGCACATATCCTTAGCTTCCAAGCGCAGACTAGATTAGCCAAGTTCTACCACTTGCTAAGATTTAGATCCATCAATCAAAGTGTGCAATAAATTAGTGTTTGACTCCATCAGGTTGCAACATTTTATTTCCTTTCAAGAATCTATCTTTGCCCCCATCTCTGCTACTCACTATTCCTTGTCCTAGAGCACATCTAAGTTTGTTATATCTCAGTGACAAGATGTAATCTGAATGCTTATTAGGGTTTTTCAAAGCCCTGCACCAGAGCAGTTTCTTGCCTTTGTTCTAAAGCAGTCTTGCTTCAGTGGAGTTTGCCATGCGATTGAAAATGCTTATTTGCATGACAAATGCTACTCTTCCTTTGAATTAACAGTTATTAAACATCTATATAAATTTGTTCAAAGGCTGTTTTAAGTTTGCTCCTTACAAATAGCTAGATTTATCACATCATTTGAGCAAGGCCTTAGTTGGAGGCCAGGAGAATAATAGCCAAAAAGTAAAGAAAGTAAATAGTAAAAGGCACAGGTACTTGGGGGGGGACTCTTAATAATTCACAAGAGAACTATTGAAATTGCTTATTTTCCAGAAATGGCTTCACTTCTTCACTGATCAGCACAGCTGAAATACTTTTCTTATGTATTTTCCTGAATCTCTTGATTCCTACTTCCCCCCTCCCCCAGAAATTATTATTTATTTACTAGATTTATATTCTGTTTCTGTTTTGTATAACTCAAGGCAACATACATACGGCAATACTCCTGGGTTTGGGTTGGTCTGAGAGAGTGACTGGTGTAAAATGATGTTTCCAGCTTCCGTGCCTGGAGCTTACCATATCCTAGTTTCTAATCCAGGATGTTATCCACTATGTCAGGGGTCCCCAGCCCCTGGCCCACTGCCGGAGCTTGAGCCTTTCAGAACTGAGCCTTAGAAGTGGTGGGCAAGTGTGTGCGTGCTCCATTTGTGCAAATGGAGCTGTGTGTGCATGCTTGCCTGCCACTCACATGGAATCATCCCTTGTCCCTCTCCCCGCTTTCCCCTGCCAGTCTGCAAAGTCAAAGAGGTTGGAGAACTCTGCACTATGTGAAAGTGACTCTCTTAGCTTGACTGATACACTTCTGTGAAGTACTGGTTTATTTATCTATTTATTTAATATGTTTAATCACAGGGTTGCCCCCCCACATAAAACTTTGTGTGTTGTACAAATCTGAGAAACCAAGCAGGCTATTCCAATTTCTTCTGTCTTATATAGTAGGTTGTGGTAGACTGGGTCTTGCTAAAAGAGGAAAGAAGATCAGCCTGCATTTTAAATGACTGTGCAGAATTCTATCTTATGACCTCTCACAAGGCCAATAAGAAAAACTCAGTAAAATCAGACATGGGAACAATCAGCCTATGCAGTTATATCTCAAGGATATAATTAGTGTAGTCTGTTCCTAGGAAATAAGTACAATAGAGTATATTATAAAGTATAAAAGTACATTATAATTAAAGAATCTTGGAATGTGTTTGTCATTATCAATAATCTTTTTCTTACATATTACAAGGCTTAATATCATACTATAATACAGTATATAAGTATCAAGAGCAATATAAGATATTCTGTAACAGACCAGTTTGGTCTGTTCTCTTCTAATAGTTAAGGTACCAGGCTAGAAACCAGGAGACTATGGGTTCTTAGGCAAGAAAGCCAGTTGGGTAATTTTGGGCCAGCCATTCCCTCTCAGCCCATGACACCAAGTTTGGGTGAGACAAGCCAGTGGGCCACTTTCTGTCACAACCAATGGATCAACACTTGGCTGATCTAAAAAAAGTAGATTCTGCATTTGTGGGAAAACACTACAAAGAAAAGAAAAATCCCAGCATTTTTAATATTGCATTGAAACTGTTGTGGGACTCAGTTTTGACTGATACACAGATGATGAAGGATGAAGAATTTGAACTGCATTTTTGTCCTTTTTTCATATTCTTAGTTTCATACAATAGACAAATACATGTCTTATCTTTGAATGGGGAAGTTGTGAATGACCAAGAGTACTTCTGCAATTGAAATTGGAAATGTTAGTTATTTTGCAATGGGGAAATACTTTGCAATGGGAGTGGGAGAGAAAATATGAATGCCAGTCCTGAAGATGAAGAAATATGTTTTTTTTTTAAATCGCAGAGCATTGCTGAAGGAGAAAGAGGAGTCTCACAGCATTTTATTTTCAGCACGGTATCAGACTCCAGAACAAGGTTTATGGGGTAAGTCCAATAGCAACTTAAATAGACAAATTACACATTTCATTGAGGATAACAGTTTTTATATATTTGGGAGTCTCCAGGAAAAAAGAGAGTTTGCCATAACCAGCAGCACAATAGAAATAAACAAAAATGTAAATATGGAAGAATGGCATATGAATTGAAAGCTTTAAAGCTTAAAAGATAAGTGATTGAAATTTGGATGTATTCAGAAATAGTTGGGTATACTCAAGAACAAAACGTTGAACTGTCAGAGAAGGTCAGATCATTTCATTTGGCCAGCCACAATTTAGAAATTGTGATATGTGCTTAAGGTTCTTCAAGTCAAAGGACTTATTACTTTCTTCCCTCAGGCAGCTGTTATGTCTTGTTTCAATAGATACTGCTATCATCAGCATATATCTCTCATTATCAAAGTATTTATTAAATAGGTTTGCAAGTTTAATCTGCAAAGCTGTTTTATTATTTACTATTTATTAATTAATATAGCTAAATTTTATTTCTGTGCTTGATTTATTCAGCAGTTTGAATTATCTGAGGCCAAACAAAGAATATTGCTTAACCATGCTTTTTAGAACAACCACTTAAGAGTTATCTCCCTGATTCACAGGAGGATAAGGAGGTTCAGCACAATCTCAATAAAAATAGATTTTAGCCTTCTGGGTAGCCCAGAAGCGATGCTCAGGGTCTAGAACCTCCAGTGGGGATTTGGCCTCTTGCTCTTCAACCCTCTCACTTAAATGGCTCCTTCAGAGGCGGACCAGCTGATGGGATTTGGGAGATGCCAGACGACTTTGAGCACTGGGAAGCTTGGAACATGTCCAGTTACTCCACAGACAGAGCTTCGATGGACTAAGGGACAGAAGGTGGGATCAGAGGGCGAGCTCAAACGGCATCCTGATTCCTGCAGAGGGAAGCTCCAGGGCTGGGCTTGGGCAGGGCAGGAAAAGCAATCCTGGCTGCCTCTTGGGGATAGGAACTCCCCGCCCTTCCCATTTGCTGGGACTGTTGGTGTAGCAGCGGTGGAAGGCTCATCCCATGTGTGCGGCTGGAGCTGAAGGACAAGGCTGGATGGCATAGGCCGAATGGGCAGGGCCCACAATGGGCAGTGACAATGACTGGCTATGTTGCCTTGCCCAGCCCCACTGTCTTTATTTGCCCGCAGCTGGGAAATGGCGGGCGGCTGCCCAGAGCGTCCAATGAGCCGGATTACATGCTTCCCTCTCTGTGTCTCTGCCTACAACCTGCTGCTTAAAGGGCTGGCCTGACGGCTGCGGTGCTCAAGCCCACCTGTGCTGTGTGGGTTGTGGGACCCTGAGGTAGGAGTGTGTGGTGCAGGTGGGGCAGGGCTGAGCACGGTTTATTGGATACCCCAGATTCACATCCAGCTTGCCATCGCTGCCAGCCAATGAGTAGCCAAGGGGCCAATAAGCTGCAACTGCTGACATCCCAACCACCACGTGCTTGCTGCCTCCTGTGCGTGCACCCAGGGAGAGCACCCAGTCAGAGTGGACCAGGGCCTGGGCAGCTCCATGGGCAGATCCAAACACATCATGGGCCAGATCTGGGCCGCGGGCCTTGAGTTTGACATGTCTGAACTAGGACATAGTATATAACTGATGCTTGAGCAGGGTCCACAGTATTGTCTGGGATGCTACACATCCTCTTCCCAACCTGTTTTCTTTATTACCTTCTGGGAGGAGGCTTCATGGTATCAGAAGCAGGACAACTAGATTTTGTTCTATCAATCTTGTGAACTCTCAAGTCTTTCTGCTATGTATTCAAAATGGACAGTGATTAGTATACTATATATATATGGGTGTGTGTATACACACACACACACACACATACCTATGGGTCTAGATATGTATATGTATGCATATAGCATATGTATATATGTGATGTATGGGTAGATATATACTTTCTTTTGAGAGCAGGCAACAGAATTTCATTTTTTAATGTGTGCCAGTGTGCTCACAGTAAAAAAAAACAATAAAGTTTGCCTTGCCTTGCTTTGCCCTATATAATATGCTTAGCTATCATAAAAAGTCAATTATTAAGACCTGACTGTGGAATGGAATATAGAAGAAAAGGGCAGGGCAGCATAGTTAGAATTAGAAACACAGCAACATTTCATTGTACCTTGCTAGAATTAGCTGCTGTACACAGCTCTGATGTTGCTGCCCTGGAGTATCACTGATTTGTTGACTCTTGGACTCACCCCTAGACTCCACTCTAATGCACACACAAGCCATTGTTATAATAAACCATCTGTCTTTGGGCAGTTTACTACAGTGTGAAATACAATGCAGATAGGTGATGTAGTGTCAAAGATGGATTTCTTTTGTGTGTGCATTCTTAGATCCACACTGTGCATTGAACTTGATTAAAAGCACCCACACCCTGGGAAATATGATTGTGAGTTATAAAATGCTGTCTCAACAGATACAAAACAGGAATCTGGTGACATACCCCTTGAATATTGGGGGACCAATACAGTGCTTCATGCAGAAATGGGACATTCCTGTTCATCACTATCTTTCTAATGCAGCACAATCTGGCACTTCAGCAGCAGGCAAGGGGGGGCTCGAGAGAGAAAAGCCCCCAGCCTGTTATCTCATGCCAGCTGCCTAACACCTGATACCTGTGCACAGGGATAGGGAGGGGGGCTGCCAGCCAGCTGTGAACACCTGTCTCTGTCAGACGGCTGGATGGTCTCTCCAGCTGTTCATACAAGCCCTGCAGCTGTGCTGCTTAATTGGTGATTTGTTCAGATGGTTGGGAACAAACCTCAACAAGACAAAGGAGGAGGAGGGAGATGAAAGAAAGAGAAAATGTTTTTGAATACAGCTTGTTCCACAGCCTTCAGCCCTCAGAAAATGAAGGAAGACCCAAGTACAAAACAAACCAACTCCCATAATTATTCCCTACAGATCAGCAGAATAATTTTGATTTATCAAATGTATTGCAAACACAGAGGAAGTACAGCTTATAAAGCATTTAAGAAACTGGCTCAAGATGTTATGTGCTGCATGCTGCATTGGAACACTTCTTTTAATGGAGTATTCACCTATTTTCCTTAGAAGCTACCCTAGAAATTGGAGGTAGAGTATCATCCAGACACAGTTGCCTACTGTTTTATTCTGACAGTAAGTGTGCAAATTCACAAACCTTTTCATATACTTTAGTAACACTGTATTCCCATAAATATGTACACAGGGGATGCTCCTTTTTTCCTATGGCATCTGACTTACAAATTTATGTGTACACATAAACTATCTATATTGTGGGATAAAGATATTAATATGCAAAGGGGTTCAGAAGAATAGCTAGAGTTTCCATGTTAGCATATAAAAATAATGTAAATGTAATGAAAAGGACTACACAATAGTAAGAATCTTCTTTTTGTCTTCTATGTCATCCAAGACTTACATTAATTCCCACATCTAATGGGCTACTGGCTGATCATATCTAAATCCCCATAAGACAAGACAGTATTTGGAAAACACAGTTGAATTGGAGATTACTTTAAATGATGGAAGTGTAACTGTATACACATAGACCTCACCACAGCTAATATATGGGCTGATAGAATTTCCAATAAAGCAAATTTAGTTTTTGTGAAGAAGATTGAATTTTTAAAACATTTTTCTTCATTCACATTGGTTAAAGAAGACAGGATAATTTCTTCTGGAATGAAGGAAAATACCCTGCTAAGCAAACAGATGAATACCCAAACAAAGAATAATAAATGTAATAAGAGCAAATTACTATTTAAATTTACAGCAAAAATTTTATGCAATAATTAAAATATACTGTATACCTTACTTGGAAAACAGAGCAGAGCTCAGCTTTCCTATATCTCATATGTGGTCAAACTTACTTCAGCAGTTCTTTAATCAGAATTGCCAGAGAGGTTTCAGATAAGCCAGGAATATATCTGGACCATAGATAGTCAGTTCATTCTAGCCACCAGCATCCCATTCCTCACTCCTATTTATTCCACTAATTCCAATACAGCCAGAATCCATTCTTGTAAGGACAGTTGATTTCCAGCACTGTAAGAAATCCCACTATGGACAGCTGCATTGCCTTACATTGAGTCCATTGCTCAAACCTTCAAACTAGGTAGCAGTTACTTCATTCCCATTATCCTGCATACAAATTTCTTTACCCTGGACATTAAACCTTTTTCTCTTTATTCATGAAGATTATGGCATGCACATATTCAACATACGTGGACAGGGCACGGAATCTGGGGGTGGTCCTGGACTCGTGGCTCAAGTGGGAGGAGCAGGTGGGAGCCGTGGCCAGGGGGGCCTTTGCCCAGGTCCGGCTGGTTCGCCAATTGTGCCCATATCTGGACTGGGATGCCCTGTGCACGATCACTCAGGCGCTCGTTGTCTCCCGACTCGACTACTGTAACGCTCTCTATTTAGGACTGCCCTTGCATACCACTCGGAGGCTTCAACTGGTGCAGAATGCGGCCGCGCGGGTAGTGATGGGAGCTTCCCGATACTCCCATATCACACCCCTCCTGCGCGGCCTGCATTGGCTTCCGGTTGCCCTCCGGGTGAGATTCAAGGTTTTGGTGTTAACATTCAAAGTCCTACATGGCATGGGTCCAGGTTATTTACGAGAACGGCTCCTCCCAGCATCAAATACCAACCGCCCTGTACGGGCGCACAGACTGGGTCTCCTCAGGGTGCCGTCTGCGACTCAATGTCGCTTGGCGGGGACCCGGGGGAGGGCCTACTTGGTGGCAGCCCCACTTTATGGAATCTTCTTCGCTGGAGCTCCGGCTGGCTCGATCTCCGCACCTTCCGCCACAAGTTAAAAACCTGGCTATTTTTACAATCTGGGCTGTGCTGACTCTTTGGGGTTTGTTTATTTTAATTCTGGGGTTTTTAATGTTAATTCGGCTTCAATTTGTTTAATACATTTTTAGGTTAATTTATTGTTGGTATTGTATTTTAGCTGTGAGCCGCCCCGAGTCCTTTGGGAGAGGGGGCGGCATATAAGTCGAATAAATAAATAAATAAATAAATAAATAAACAAACAAACAAACAAACAAACAAACAAACAAACATATGCATGCCAATATGCTCTCATTCATACTCACAAGCTAGCATCTGTGAGGTAGCTATATAGATGTTTCAGTCTGCAAAACTACACAGACCATATTTGTATCACAGTCTTTTGAAGTCTACATGAATTTCATTCAATGTGTACAATTTACTACTGGTTCCATTATGCTTATGTAGTATTTCAGAAAATCTTATTTCACTGGGTTTCATGTTGGGAATCTTTATATATTATTGCATGCCGCCTAGTGTTTTTTGCTAGTATTCAAAAGATATGTACTCCTGAGAGTTATCCACCCCAAGTACTCTGTGTAGGTTTAACTTCATTTTGTAACCACATTTTAAATGTGAGACTTCACCTGTGCTTGGGTATGTGTCTGTTAAAGGGCTATGCTTCAAATTTGTTGTAAGCAACCATACAGGTGAAACTGGAAAAATTAGAATATCATACAAAAGTTCATTTATTCCAGTAATGCAACTTAAAAGATGAAACTAATATATGAGATAGACTCATTACATGCAAAGCAAGATAGTTCAAGCCATGAGTTGCCATAATTGTGGTGATTATGGCTTACAGCTCATGAAAACCCCAAATCCACAATCTCAGAAAATTAGAATATTGTGAAAAGATGCAATATTCTATGCTCAAAGTGTCCCACTCTAATCAGCTAATTAAGCCATAACACCTGCAAAGGGTTCCTGAGCCTTTAAATGGTCTCTCAGTCTGGTTCAGTGGGAATCACAATCATGGGAAAGACTGCTGACCTGACAGTTGTGCAGAAAACCATCATTGACACCCTCCATAAGGAGGGAAAGCCTCAAAAGGTAATTGCAAAAGAAGTTGGATGTTCCCAAAGTGCTGTATCAAAGCACATTAATAGAAAGTTATATGGAAGGGAAAAGTGTGGAAGAAAAAGGTGCACAAGCAGCAGGAATGATTGCAGCCTGGAGATGATTGTCAGGAAAAGGCCATTCAAAAGTGTTGGGGACTTTCACAAGGAGTGGACTGAGGCTGGAGTCAGTGCATCAAGGGCCACCACACACAGACGGATCCTGGACATGGGCTTCAAATGTCGTATTCCTCTTGTCAAGCCACTCTTGAACAACAAACAGTGTCAGAAGCGTCTTACCTGAGCTAAAGAAAAACAGACCTGGTCTGTTGCTCAGTGGTCCAAAGTCCTCTTTTCTGATGAGAGCAACTTTTGCATCTCATTTGGAAACCAAGGACCCAGAGTCTGGAGGAAGAATGGAGAGGCACAGACTGGAAGATGCTTGAAGTCCAGTATGAAGTTTCCACAATCTGTGTTGATTTGGGGAGCCATGTCATCTGCTGGTATTGGTCCACTGTGCTTCATTAAGGCCAGGGTCAAAGCAGCTGTCCACCAGGAGATTTTGGAGCACTTCATGCTTCCTTCCACAGACGAGCTTTATGGGGATGCTGACTCCATTTGGCACCTGCCCACACTGCCAAAAGCACCAAAACCTGGTTCAATGACCGTGCTTGATTACTGTGCTTGATTGGCCAGCAAACTCATCTGACCTGAACCCCATAGAGAATCTACAGGGCATTGCGAAGAGAAAGATGAGAGACATGAGACCAAACAATGCAGAAGAGCTGAAGGCCGCTATTGAAGCATCCTGGTCTTCCGTAACACCTCAGCAGTGCCACAGGCTGATAGCTTCCATGCCACGCCGCATTGAGGCAGTAATTGCTGCAAAAGGGGCCCAAACCAAGTACTGAGTACATATGCATGCTTATACTTCTCAGAGATCCAATATTGTTCTATGTACAATCCTTGTTTTATTGTTTGCATGTAATATTCTAATTTTCTGAGATTGTGGATTTGGGGTTTTCAAGAGCTGTAAGCCATAATTATCACAATTATGACAAATCACAGCTTGAACTATCTTGCTTTGCATGTAATGAGTCTATCTCATATATTAGTTTCACCTTTTAAGTTGCATTACTGAAATAAATGAACTTTTGCACAATTTCTAATTTTTCGAGTTTCACCTGTATACCAACTTGTTTGAACCATTTTCCTAAACAGCTCCTTCCAGTCTGTAGAATCCAAACAAAGCTCACCTGAAACAAACATAATTGTCACTTGTCCTATACCTTCTTCATTAACAAAGCATTAACTAGAAAATATGGTCACTGTATTGGAAGAACAAATGTAATTGTGGATGAAATCTGTGCAGGCCTAATGGAGATGGTAAAGGAAGGGCAAAGATCAGACTAGTCCTTTTGCTACTGTTTTCCATCTCAATATGTTAACTGATGAGGAAAGACGGTTGCCCCTTACCTGCATCCACATCATTGGGCCAACCACTGGATTGGCTGCTTCCAGCTGCCGGGGACCGTCCCGTCCCAGGATAAAACACATCATCTACTGGACTCTCCATTTCACTGTCATCTAGTGACTTAGGCCGTTTGGTGGAACTGCAGTGGAAATATAACACAGTGGAACGGAACATAAGCAACAATGTAATGAAACACAGGGTTAAGTACTTACCACCACCACCCTCACAGTTGGGACTAATTATTATAAGAAATGCCATTTGGTTTTAAGAGTCTTCCAATGAATTCAAAGATTTCTGTACTTCACAAAGATTGTACGAGACCTACCTGCTAGAGGGTGGAGATGTTATTGACCGTCTACCAAGAGCCACTTGATTGATGTTGTAGTAACTGGGACTCTCCAGATCAGCCAGAGAAAAGTTTGGACCAGACGCTGTGGCAACAGGAGCTAAGAGGTAAGAGGCAATAACTCAACAGACTGGAAGATAGGCAGCATGAGAAAAACAAACGCTCAAACTGATTTCCTATTGAGTTTCTTGAATTGAAATAATACCAAAAAAAGGAGTTGTAAACATGACCAATCACAGAGAGTACTGGTTACAAATGCATTTGTACCATATGCATGCAGATTCAGGCAAAATCATCCAATTTACAGAATAATTTCAATGGAAAGGGAGGGAGGGAAGGGGAGGGAGGAGGGAGAGTGGGAGGGAAGGAGGAAAGATTTTGTTCTGTTATCCTTCAGTGTCAACATTTGATTGCAATGGAACTTTGAATACATGGCACATAAAAAGTCTGCATAATTCTAGAAGTTGACAGTAAAAGAGCATTCTTCTGTAAGTAAGATGTCAGAAAGGTTAAATCAGGAAGTGTGAAGAATGCATCAAATAAATCAATGCCTTTATTACTTATTTTAGATTTTTACCCTCTTTCATCTCTCTAGAGCTCCAAATTGCTCACCAAAAAGTTAGAAATATAAAACAGTAAACAATAGAGAAGCATGATATTAGGCTAAATACTTAAAATATTTAAATCATTAAAACTTATTGATATACTCTCAATAAAGTCATACTCTACGTTAAAGATCTAGAAGACTTTTAGTGAAGAATGATGTACGTCTCTTGAATTTCAAAGTCCAGGCATAACCTCTAAAAGGGCTCCTTTCCTAGTCCTGATCAGATGGCTTTCAGATTCTTGAGTTTATACAATACAATCAGAATAGAGCTGGAAGAGTCCTTTGTGGTCTTCTAGTCTAACCCCCTGCTCAAGCAGGAGACCCTATACCATTTCAGACAAGTGACTGCCCAGTCTCTTCTTAAAAACCTCCAGTGATGAAGCACCCACAACTTCTGAAGACAAGCTGTTCCACTGGTTAATTGTCCTCACTGTTAGGAAGTTTCTCCTCAATTCCAGGTTGCTTCTCTCAGTGATTAGTTTCCATCGTTTCTTCTTCTGGTGCTTTGGAAATTTGACCCCCTCCTCTTTGTGGCACCTCTCAAATACTGGAATGCTGCTATCATGTCCTCCTAGTCCTTCTTTTCTCTAGACTAGCCAAACCCAAAACTTGCAACCATTCACATGTTTTTGTCTCCAGGCCTTTAATCATCTTAGTTGCTCTTTTCTGAACTTGTTCCAAAGTCTCAACATTTTTTCTGTAATGTGGTGACCCAAACTGGATGCAGTATTCCAGGTGTGGCCTTACTAAGGCTTTATAAACTGGTAGTAATATTTCATGTGATTTTGATTCTATGCCTCTGTTTATACAACCAAGGATTGTATTAGCTTTTTTGGCTCCTGCCACATACTGCTGGCTCATATTTAAGTGATCACTCACTAGGACTCAAAGGTTCCTCTCATAGTTACTGTTTTTTGTCAGGTTTCATCTAATCTGTACTGGTACCTTTGGTTTTTCCTGCCTAAGTGCAAAACCTTGTTTTTCTCCACATTAAACTTCATTTTGTTGGATAGGGCCCATTGTTCAAGTCTGTCAAGATCTTTTTGGATCCTGAGCTTGTCTTCTGGGATGCTGGCTATTCCTGCCAGTTTAGTGTCATCTGTAAATTCGATGAGTTCTCCTTCTATTCCCTCATCTAAGTCACTTATGAAGATGTTGAAGAGTATTAGGCCTAAGACAGAACCTTCTGCTATCCCACTGTTTACTTCCCTCCATATGGATGTAGTACCATCAAGGATGACTTGTTGAGTACAGTTTCTCAGCCAGTTACAAATCCATCTGGTGGTGATGTTGTCTATCCCACATTTTGCTAGCTTACCAAAAAGTAGTTTGTGATCTACTTTGTTGAATTCCTTGCTGAATTCTGTGTATACTATGTCCACAGCATTCTGCTGATCTACTAATTTAGTCACTTTGTCAAAGAATGAAATAAGATTAGTTTGGCATGGTCTTTTTTTTTAACAAACCCATGCTGGCTTTTAGTTATAACTTTATTTGTTTCTAGATGTTCACAGATTTTTTATATCATTTTTTATTTTATATTGCTTATAAATATCAATGCGCGAACAGTGTGATACCTGGGTATCTAATACAGATAAACATAATGTTGTTACTCATAGTTTATTACTTTTCATTTTCATTGTTTCATGTTGTTTAAGCGTATCTAATACCACCGCCATTCAATTTCTAGACCTCCCTCTTGTTATTACATATATCTTCTTATATTAAAATATGTATATTGTTGTTCCCCTCTTATTTCTGTTTCTATTCTTTCTTATTTTTCCCATTGGTTCATTTAAGCATACATAACATTTCTTTTCACCATTATTTATTATCCCCTGTCTTATATTTAATATTTTAAAAATTACTCATTTTTCCACCATGCTTTCAATATCCCAAATATCCAACACTACTAATCAATCCAAATATTAACAGTATTCAATCAATCCCAGGATTACATCTCCAATTCTCCTAATCTTTAAAAGTTTGAAATTCACAATATATTTTGACACACTAATATTAATAATACAATTAAATTCCCTAATCTTAAACTTCTACCTTCTACCCTTAACTTATTTTTAAATATAGTAAAATCTATTTATCTATTAATACATATGCTACTATTTTCCCTATTTATATTTTCTACATTTCCATTTTACTAATGCATTTTATCACTATCCATCATCTCTTGGTCTCTTTGGAGTTCCATCATCTGTTAACTTTTTAATCACCTTTTTCTTTCTCTCTCTTGGAAATTTATAGTTTTTTGTAATGTTTTTATGCTCACTAAATAATCCTTGATGTTAAGTTGGTTGATCTGTAGTTTCCTGGGTCTGTTTTTCCCCCTTTTTTTGAAGATGGGAACCACATTAGCTCTTTTTCAATCCTCAGGTAATTCCTTGGTGTTCCAGGATTTTTGAAAAATATTGTACAATGGTTCTGAGATAATATCTGTCAGTTCCTTCAAAACTCTGGCATGTAAAACCTCAGGTCCCAATGATTTATATTTGTCAATATCAGACAGGTGTTCTCTACCCATTTTATTGTTAATTTTAATTTTTATTTCTACTCTTTTCTTTCACAGTTATGTTTTTGGTAGGTTGGGCTATAGTATCTTTTTGTGTGAAAACTGATGCAAAGAATGAGTTAAATAGTTCTGCTTTATCTATGCTGCCTGTTACTTCCTTGTCATCTTCTCTCTTAAGTGGACCTATTGTTTCCTTGACTTTTTTCTTGTTATTTATATGTTGAAAGAAACTCTATTATCTTTGACTTTTGTTGCAAGTCTTTGTTCATTCTGAGCTTTTGCTTTTCTGACTTCATTTTTGCAGATTTGGGCTATCTGCTGATACCCTGCCTTAGTTATGTGTCCCTTTTTCCATTTTTTTTTGTACTTGTCCTTTTTGTCTTTCAGTTTTTCAGAGAGATCTTTGTGCAACAAGGCTATTTTTTCTTGGTTTTTCTTTTTCAGTGGTATTGTGCTGCACTGGGCTTTTGTGGTCATATTTTTCAGTTTCCCACACTTCTTGAGTTGTTTTTCCCTTTAGGATTTTCATCCATGGAATTTTTCTTAGGCTCTCTCTCAGTTTGTTAAAATCAGCTCTTTTAAAGTTTAAGACACTGGCTGGAATATGTTCTACTGATTATGTTTGCATTATATTAAATTCCAATATGATGTGATCACTCTTGCCCAAAGTTCCAGCAACTTTAACTCCCTCTTATCACTTCTTCTCTATTAGTAGGAATTAGGTCCAGTATAGCTTTTCCTCTAATTTCCTCCTCTACCTGTTGTCTGCTAGGTTGCTTAGGATTATGTTTGATCTCCCACTTGCTGCAGAGTTTGTCTCCCAGTTGGTATCAGGGTAGTTAAAATCTCCCATTACTACTATGGTATATGTCCTAAATACATTTGTTAATTGTTTAGCAAAAGGTTCATTTATTTCTTCTGCTTTGTTGGATGGCCTGTAGTATGTGCCTAGAGCAATGTCATTTTTTTCCTGTTTATATTGACCTATATGGATTCTAGGAAGTTTTCATCCCTGGATTTCTGTAGAGATGTAGTGATCTTTTAATGCAACTCCACTTCCTCTTTTCTAAGGTTTGTTTCTTTTGAATAGTTTGTATCCTTCTATCAGTACATTTCAGTCATGAGTTTCATCCCACCATGTTTCAATAATGACAACTATATCATATTTATCTTCAGGCACTAGCACTCCAAGTTTACCCTATTTGTTCCCTAAACATTAAACGTTTGTGTATAGGCATTTGAGTCCTTGATGGGTCTTAGGGATATTTCTTATATCTCCTACTTTATATCAGGGTTTTCCATTCTTTCCATCACTCTCTACTTCTTTTTGTTTTTCCTCTTTTTCCTCTTCTTTCTCTTTACTCTCTACTTCTTGATATAATTGATTATCCAGTGGTTTCTGCTTGTAATTAGGTTCTAAAGGTCTTGAAGATTGCTCCGCTCTCCCCTCAATTTTAGTTTAAAGCCCTTCTAATAAGCCCTTTCTGAATACAGACTTTCCAGTTCTTATGAGGTTCACTCAATCCCTTGCCAGTAGCCCTTCATGTAGGCAATATAGACCATGGTGAAGGAAACTGAAGTTCTCTTGACAACACCAGTTTTTAAGTCAATGGTTCATTTTTAAAATCCTTTGCTCCCTTATTGGATGTTGGTCTTTTGTTAGAAGTATAGATGAAAATACCACTAGAGCTCCTAATTAGCTTTCTTCCTAGCTGTTTGTAATCTGTTGTATTGTTTTTAGATTCATTGTTGTGTCATTGGTCCTCATGTGCAGAAGGGGTAGTAATCCATGGATTGATTATTTTAGTAAGGTTCTCAGTTACATCTTTGATTTTTGCTCCAGGGAGACAACATACCTCCCTAGACTGACTATTCGCTCTGTAGAATATAGTTTCTATTCCCAAAGAATCAAATCTCCTATCGCCAATATTTACCTTTCTTTTTCCTAAGGAAGTCTTGGATACTATTCTTCCTGTCATAGGGATGCTGGGTTGTATCTCATTTTTAGAAACTATTGATGACTGCTCTTTTATAGGTGTGTTTTTTTCTTCCAGAGGGAGGCAATGAAAGCAATTGTTTAGTTCCAGAGGGGCTTCACTGGAGTGGGCTAGGGTAGATAGTAGGATCAGTGGTGGGATTCAAAAAATTTAACAACCGGTTCTCTGCCCTAATGATTTCTTCCAACAACCAGTTCACCAAACTGCTCAGAAAGTTAACAACCAGTTCTCCCGAACTGGTGCGAACTGGCTGAATCCCACCACTGAGTAGGAGCTTTACTCTTGATTGCTGTTTACTTCTAAAAGTGACATATTTTCATTGGTCTTGCTTTTTAGCTTCATATATAGGTCATTTTTTTGGAAGCTGTTTAGGGAACACAATTGAACCCAATTGTGTTCAGTTTGGGTGTATTGATTTTCTTCTTTTTGTTCATATATGGGGTCATTTTTTTAGAAATTGTTTGCTTCCTATTGTGTTTAATTTTGATATATTCTTGTTTAGATTGAGAATTCTCACTTTGTTCATTAGTGGCTAGAGTTGCTTCTAGACCCTTTATTTTTCTTCTAGTAATTTATATGATTTACATTTAACATCATATGGCAGATCTTCAGATATCGCCACAAACCTTTCAGGACTTTAGACAGTACAACTGTTTCAGTTGGGAAGTCACCTGCCCCATAGGTGCAGTTCCAGAAGCTACAGTATTCTGGATCAATTATTGTTTCTGAATACTTTTCTAAAGTAGAGCATATGGCAATAATACAGATGTGATGAAACTAAACCATTTTATTACTAGACAAATCTACATTCTTAAGGAATGGACACAGCTAATTGGGTAAAGACATTTCTGCTAAAATATAATGGGAGAGCTATCTACATGCCATTTACCTATTTCAGTTTTGTTCTCAAAAAACAGGAAGATAAAATTCAAGGGAAGAAGAAGCACTTCCTAGTGATTGGGATTGGGTTGTGCTATGCCTTCCTTGTGAACTTTACCCATCAATAGAGATGGCCAAAATCAGTTTGATGCCTCCACAGAATCTTAATTGTGGTGGAAATATCACAATAAATTAAATAACTGACTATGATTACTTTATGTGCTCATATCTTTTAGACCACATTATGATCATGAATGCTCAGATGTCTTAACATTGGCAACATTAGAAATTTCTTCTTCAAACTGAAATGTGGACCCTGACTTAGGCAGCATCTATGGTATCCTAATAGACCTTCTGTAGAAGAAGAGATTGGAGATATCGTGAATTTTTTCCCTAAGTGGCCTATCACTCAGTCTGAAAAGAAAGAAGAACAGACTAACCAAGAGCTCTGAGAAGATTTCAGGTGATTTTAAAACAAATTTCTTCTCTGCACAGAAATAGTGGGGTTTTCCTACTTAAAGAGATCAGAGTTTCTCTAATAGGACTCTGCACCAAAATATATTATTGCACAGAAAGTATATGGTAATAGAGAGGAATAGGATTTGGCAATGGCAGACATGAATCTCTGACCATACTAAAAATTAATATCATAATGTCTTATGTAAGTTTGAGGTTGTGAAAAACAAGAAGCTACGCTGCAAGCCATAATATAAGCTTAACTCCCCAATAGTTTTTCCACCACACCAAACAAACAAACAAACAACCAAGAAACAGGAAAATACAAAGTTTGGACTGTGCTTATATAAAAGATATGTCATCCACTCTGCATCATTAACCTATTCCCTGTGGCAGGAGTGGGATTCCAATTTTGTAACAACCGGTTCTGTGGGAGTGGCTAGGTGGGTGTAGTCATGTGACTGGGTGGGCGTGGCTGCTTTTTTTTGGCAGCCCCCCCCCATTTTTGGGGCCTTCTGGGCCTTAAGGAAGCCTCCTGGGGGTGGCGTTTTTGCTCCCAGAAGGTTTTCCTGCGGTTCAGGAAGAAAAAAAACAGAGCCTGGAGGGGGCGCGCAGCACCCCCCCATGCTCCATTTTGGGGCCTCCTGGGCCTCAGGGAAACCTCCTGGGTGAAGCAGCAAGGAGAATCTCGGCACAGCTGATCATAGGAATAGCTGATCGTCGGGAGGGGGAAAAAAAGAAATACCTTAAGGAGTGACTGGGTAGGGAACAATGCAGTCAGCGATGTCGGGCATGTGTGCAATGTTGTGCATGCACAATAAGGACTGACTAGACAGGCAGGGAGAGGCAGGGCCAGCCAGGGGCACGATTTGCCAGTTCTCCAAACTGTGCAAAATCTTAACAACTGATTCTATAGAACCGGTCCGAACCAGTAGAATCCCACCCCTGCCCTGTGGCCCACACAATCTCCAGAAACCCTCCATCAGAAGCAATAGGAAAAGAGAATCCTTGCACAGAAGGCTGGATTTTACTTTATGTTATATATAAACTCAAGAGAAAACATGCATATAAACAAATTTAAAAAGTGTTAGAAAGTAAAATATAGCATGACTTCCAAATACCTAGAGATATCTTCAAAAAATTATATATCATTTTGGAGATATTTAAAATATAGTCAGCAAGTACTGGTTTGGAGACTGAATACTTCTTTAAGTCAATTAGAGTTAGACCCATCAAACTAGAATTTTAGATGGATCAACTGCAGAATTATGTACAGTACAGCAAAGATACAATTCCCTTAACTCTTTCTCTGGATACAAAGCATAGAGTTCCGTTTATTTGAGGTAACTTTCCTGTAGTTAGTTAAGCTTATATCACTCAGCATTCTTTGCTGAGAAAGGTAGTCTACAAACAAATTGATTGCTAATATATCACGGGTGTCAAACTCGCGGCATCACGTTGCCATCATGTGAGGTTTCGTGAGGTTTTTCCCATTCACAGAGCTGGGGTGAGCATGGCCTGTGCACGATGCATCCAGCCTGCTGGCTGCCAGTTTGACAACCCTGTAATATATGTTTAAAGGTGGGCCTGATTCAGTTCATTGCTCTCAGTAAGCGGGTCAGCATGCAGTTGCCATTTGTATTACAGCATTCACCTCTACTGATTCTACATATATGAATATCTTGTACCTTTCTGTCAGAAAGTAATTGTAATATTCATGTTGGATCACAGAGAAAAAGAGATTGTTTGATGGAAGAGAAGACTGCAAATTTTCCAAGTATCTCTCTTTCAATAAACATTCACTGTGCAACTATTCCATCCTTTGCTCTTTAACAGAAAAAAGAATGGAAAAATGCGGGAAAATGACAGTCTTGATGTCCCTCCTACCCAGTAAAAGTTTTGTCCAAAAGTAATCTGAAAAGAGCCTCCATGTTCACACCAACTCCTTGACAAATCAGGAAGTTCCTTCTTTGTTCAAAATGTATTATTTATTAATGTACTAAGTGATGGGAGGGAGAGACCAGTAATAATTCTAAGAGAAATGCTAATGAATTCAGAATTCCTTGCAATGGACGTATTTGGAAGACATCTATCTAAATAGACACACACCTATTTCATTAGAAGCATTTGAGAGCCAGTACACAGCTCTCGGAGGGACATGATGGCTCAGTGGCTAAGATTCTGAGCTTGTCGATCAGAAAGTCAGTGGTTTGAATCCCAAGCACCGCATAACGGAATGAGCTCCTGTTACTTGTCCAAGCTTCTGCCAATCTAGCAGTTTGAAAGCATGTAAAAAATGCAAGTAGAAAAATAGGGACCACTTTGGTGGGAAGGTAACAACATTCCGTGTGCCTTCGGCGTTTATTTATTTATTTATTTATTTATTCGACTTGTATGCCTATTAGGACTCAGGGCAACATTAAAACAAAGATTTACAATAAAACAAAATTAAACAAGTAAACAAGCCAAATAAAGTTAAGATAGAATAAAAGAGGCGGCCGCTGGAACAACCAAGTCTTCAGGTCGGAAGGAGCGGAGGTCAGAAACGAGATGAGCTGATTCCAGGGCAGGTGCTCCCACAGCCCTAGCCCTGGGGACCGCCAGCCTACAATATCTGACTGACGGCACCCCAAGGAGGCCCCTCCTATGAGAGCGAACAGGGCGATTGGAGAGTGATGCTGGCAGGAGGCTAGTACCCTGGACCCAAGCCATTAAGGGCTTTGTAAGTTGTAACTAATAGACATGCCAGCTACATGACAGCTACATGACCACAGAGACTTCTTCGGATAGTGCTGGCTCTTTGGCTTAGAAACGGAGATGAGCATGACCCCTAGAGCTGGAAATGACTAGCACACATGTGTGAAGGAACCTTTACCTTTACCTTTTACACAGTTCTCACTATCTTGTTCTCAGCAATTTTACAACCCAAGAAGATGCCCTGGGTAAGACATGTGCATCTCCGAGTCTCATCACCTTAAAATCACTGCAGTTTCAGTTGCTTTAACTTACTCTGTGACACTCTCACCAGCTCTGTAACATTCCAAACGCCTGATGTCACAAAACAGTCCTGGAAAGTCAAATGCCCTGCAAAGAGAAAAAGGCAGAAAAAGACCGGGTCATGAGGATAGAGTAGAATATGAGAGGCTATAGCAACTGGAAACTGGGATGGCTTGCTCTACTGTGGCTGGATAAAAAGAAATTCTAATTTGCAATCTATCTTTTGTCTCTTTTGTGAGTTGTATGTTAACCTCAACTTTGAATCCCATTCCTCCTCCTCCTCTTTCAGTTTTAATTCAAGGCTAATTCATTATTTCAAATCTGCATATTTATTCCCACTCTAAGATTACAAATCCTACCTTGCTTTCCCCTACAATTATTTCTCAAGAATTCCATATCAATCTACAAAGATCTGTGATTCCTGATCATTCTCTACTCATCCTCACCTGGGCACAGAAACAGATATTGGAGGGAAATGGGGGAAAAGGGCTTCAATGAAATTCAAAATGGAATATAAGAATGTTGGGCATGTAATACAGTGATTCCATGTTCAACAGCAGTGATTCACTCACCATTGGGCAGTGGTTTAATGTCCGCATCTCCTTGCTGGTTTGAATTGTCTGATTGTCCGGATTCTAAAACACACAAGGAAAAAAAAACCTGTCATCAATATATTGCTGAAACTAAGAATCAGAGGCACGTGATTGACAATGTTGGGCCCTGCTTTATGGCATCACCTACTTTGCTACTTTTCATACTGAATGAATGAAAATAACTGCTCTAAAATTGATAAACTATTTCAGTTTTACATATAATATGTCTTACATATTGGCAAAAAAAAAACAGAAAATAAAATACAAGCTGAATAGTCAAGACCTTGTTGATGATCCAAACTCTGTCAAGGACCTTGGATTACTCATCTCTAATGATCTAAGTGCTAGAGCCCACTGTAACTACATAGCCAAAAAGGCATTAAGAGTTGTTAACCTAATCCTACGTAGCTTTTCTCTGGTAATATCACACTACTAACTAGAGCATACAAAACATTTGCTAGACCGATGCTTGAATACAGCTCATCAGTCCGGAACCTGCACTACGTATCTGATATTAATACAGTTGAGAAAGTCCAGAAATATTTCACAAGAAGAGTTCTACACTCCTCTACTCGTTGCAGAATACCTTATGCCACCAGACTTGAAATTCTAGACCTAGAAAACCTAGAACTACGCCACCTTTGGTCTGATCTAAGTATAGTATATAAAATCATACACTGCAATGTCCTACCTCTCAATGAATACTTCAGTTTCAACCATAGCAATACAAGAGCACACAATAGATACAAACTCATGGTTAACCACACCAAACTTGATTGCAGGAAATACAACTTCAGCAACAGAGTGGTCAATGTCTGGAATACTCTTCCTGACTCTGTGGTTTCTTCCCCAAACTCCAAAAACTTTAACCTTAGACTGTCTACTATTGACCTCACCCCTTTCCTAAGAGTCCTGAAGGGGGCGTGCATAAGCGCACCAACGTGCCTACCGTCCCTGTCCTATTGTTTCTTTTTATTTTTCTTATATGTATCCATTTCATGCATTCATAATTATGTTTATACTTATACCTGTTATCTATAATCGCTTGACAAAACAAACAAGCAAACAAACAAACAAACAAACAAATAAATAAATAGTTTTCCTTCACTTCACTTAGAATTTTAGAATCATAGGGCTGGAAGGGCCTTGGAGATCTTCTAGTCCAATTCCCTGTCCATGGCAGGAGACTTTATATCATCCTGGACAAATGATTGTCCAATCCTTTCTAGAAAACTTCCAACAATGATGCAGCCACAACTTCAGGAGGCAAGCTGTTCCATTGGTCAATTGCTCTCATTGTCAAACAGCTTCTCCTTAGTTCCAGGTTGGATATCTCTTCAATGAGTTTCCACCCACTACTTCTTGTCCTACCCTCAGGAACTTTGGAGAATAAGTCAACCCCCACCTTTCTGTGGCAGTCCCTCATGTACCAGAAGACAGCTATCATGTCACCTCTAATTCATCTTTTCCTTAGGCTAGACAGTTTCCTTAACTGTTCCCTTAACCATTCCTTGTATGATGTATCCTGAATATCCCTAATCATGTTGTTGCTCTTCTCTATGTTGTTTTTAGTGTCTCAGCATCTTTTTTGAGTGTAATTGTGATCAGAATTGGATACAGTATTCCAGATTCACTTAACTTGTGCAAGATAAAATGGTACTATCATTTCTTGTGATCTTGGTACTATCCCTCTCCTGATGCAGCCCAGGATTGTACTGGCTTTTTTGGAAGCAGCAGCACACTGTTGGCTCATACTTAAATGATGGTCCACTAGGACACCTAGATCTTTCTCACAATTACTACTGTTGAGCCAAGTACCACCTATTCTGTAACTATACCTTTGACTTTTCCTGCTTCAGTGCAGGCCCTTACTTTTCTCACCAGCGATCTGCATCTTGTTAGCTAGAACCCAATATTTAAGTCTGTGAAGATCCTTCTGAATCTTGAGTGTATCCTCTTAAATGTTAGCAATTTCCCCCAACTTAGTGTAACCTGCAAATTTGATGAGCTGTCCTTCTATCCCCTCATCTAGATCATTTATAAAGATGTTGAAGAGCATTGGACATACTACAGAACCTTGAGTACCCCATTGCATGCTTTCCTCCATGTGGATGTAGTTCCATGGAGGACCACACACTTGAGTGTAGTTGGTCAGCCAACTAAGAATCCATACGGTGCTGTTACTGTCTCTCCTACATTGTTTTATCTTACCAAGAAGATTGTGGTCTACTTTATCAAGTGCCTTACTGAAATCTTATAATCACAGTGTTTCCCTGATCCACTAAAGAAGGCAGTAAGGTTTGTCTGGCATGATTTGTTTTTAGAAAACCTATGGTGGCATCTGGTAATCACTTTGCTCATTTCTAGACCCTCATAATCTGCTGCTTGATTATCTTTTCCAAAATTTTCCTGAGTATTTCCCAAATAAATAATTTGGGAAATATTTGATTACCATTATTAAACACCGATTATTGACATGCTGTTGTAAAATACAGAGATGTAGTAGGCAATTCTTTATTTCATATTTTAGCCTTACAGGATTACAATACAGGAATCAAGAAAGAATCCTCTCCCATACACATTCAGGACATAGATATACAGTAATTATTGATGTTTACTTCACTTGAAAATAACAGAAAAGCTTAGTAGATATGACATTTTGCTTTATTTAATTATAAACCATAAGGAACAATACATTTTTGTTCAAACAACTATCTTGTGTTAAAAGATATAAATTAAAAAATGACTGATATCTTGCCTGTCCTTTTATAATATCCGCAAATCTATCTCTTGAAGCAAGCCATCTTACCTTTTGTCAATCTTGTCCTGCAAGTATTTTTAATCTATGGGATTGTTCCAGCTTTCATATTATGAGCACACTGTGCAATCTGTAAGGCTAGTATTAAAACTGTGAGCAAATTTGATATTTTGGTTTTTGCGCTGTTGGCACCATGATATTTAAATGAGACATATCATGATTCTTCCTTAGGCAAGAGTTTGATCTGTATAGGAAATAAAATTCTGATTGATGGCAGATTTCACTGGACAAATAAAAATCATATAGTTGAAGGATCAGCTTGTAATCCATTTCAAAATATAACAGGGTAAAACAGAAATATTGTTCTATGACACATGGATGTAAGCCACTAAAGACAATCTTAGTAAAGATTGAAAACCAAATTATATGTGGAAAAGTCTAAGAATTTAAATCCTGGTTGTTGTATCATTTAATTTGTAACATAAAAAAAGAGAATTGCACATGTGGAAATGGTCATTTTAATCTTACTTCTCTACCTTTCTTAATTAAAAAAGAATCTCCTATGTTAGTAAGGCTGTTATTTGACTCTTGGATAAAAATATACGTGATGCTGCTCAGAGTCACTTCTCGTGAGGTGGGTGGCTATATACGGTAAATTTAATAAATATATGTCATACCAATGTTGCAGTTCAATATAAAGTGATACTCCTTTTTGCTCTTGTATCTATAACCATAAATAAACCTACAGTTTAGAAAACCTTAATTCACTCCTCTACCAAGTTTATCCAAAGCTTTGCCAGATGTAGTGACTTAGGAAATAATCTGAATATCCCATCAAACAATAATGGGTACACTCCATATTTTCCATTGTGCCAGGTCCCAGTTTCCTTCTACAGTACTGGAAAGTTTTATGCAGCTGGAAGATATGCAACACATACTAAATAGCAAGGAAAATAAGCTGAATTATTTAGATTTATGAAAATTAAAAGAAGGAAGAAATGTTGATTACTTCCTTCCTCCACAATGGAAGACAGGATAAAAATCAGGAAGACAGAATTTGAATTATTATACTGAAATAAGGCAAAATGTTAGGCTCCAATTCTATACCTACTTCCATTAAACCCACTGGAACTTATTTCTGTGTAGGTGCATATAAGATATAGTAGACTTCACTCTACTCAAAGTGCAATATAATACAATTGTAAGTGCTATCTTTAGTATTTGAAACAAATAATAAAATCTTCCTAGTGCTATCAGATCAGAGCTGTAAGCATCCAAATGATTGCTAGGTGGAAACAAGAGCTAGCATTTATGTTTCTTTGTTATCACCCAGTGGTCAACTAGATTTTTGGAGCCCCATCTGGAGCCCCTATCCTGTTCTCCAAGTCCACATGTACAGCTGGGTAGATAAAACTGAATCTTTCTGGATCTTAGTGAATGGATTATATCCACAATATTGGCTTGTTCAGGTTTCAAAGGCAAACTGTGCATACTATTTAGAATTCTGTCTTTGTTCAATGTGAACAACCAGGTCCATACATGCAGAGTTTGAGCTAACTACTTTATTATATTTTGATTATAATGCAGGAATTTCCCCAGTCTGGTACCCTACTCCTGGGAACAATTAGATAAGGCTCCAAAGAACTGGGTTGGACCTAGCACTTTTGTAGTTGCCTTGTGATTCTAGGCTAGCTCTGTGCTTGACCTCTCCTCCCTGCCTGGCTATGTGCTTCCCAATGTGAACATCTGGGAATTTAGGAGACAGAGTTGAGATGAGATAGAGAACTGGCAACATGTCTCCCAGCATCTTTGGTTTGAAGCAGTCACTTCACTCTGTCTAATGGCCTTTTTAAAATCATGGTTTTGTGAATAAGCCATAATGCCTAGTATATGATGGTAGCAAACTCATACCTATAATAGCAGGCCTGCATGAATCAAGTAAAAGGGAGGGAGAAGAAAATCCAATTTAAAGAACAATTTGGTTATGCTACTTTTTCTTCCTTTTCATGCTATCTCAGCAGTTTGTTCTCTGAAGGGATTCTCCCCACAATCCCAGCTAGGTTCAGATACAAGTTTGGCTAGAAGAAAATATTGAGCTGTCACAATCCACAAGCAATGAACAGTCCATACATTGACAGGTCAGTTTTACATACATTCTTCTGCTTCCATACCCACTTCATATATATTTGGAATTCATTTAATATGAATGCAACCATTCCATAAAATAGATTATTCAGGATAGCTTGAAGAAAAAGTTAATGTTTTATTCTACAAAAGAATGGCAGACAGCTGAATGCTGTATATCCCCTCTAACTGCAGAAGAAAAAGGATAACCTCTGTGCTCTCAGAATAATCGCCTGCAAATATGGAAGCAACTCCATTATTTCCTCCAGCTTCCTTTGCTACTTTTGCCACACTGAAGAGATTCCTGATTCTGCATTCATAAAACCTTTAGTGTCATTTGGGAGCTTTTCTTTTAGTTATGTACAGTTCCTCAAGGACATATTATGGCTCAAATGTGGCTCTCCCTAAAGTATTATCATATAATAGCTCTCAGACCTGAAAAGATCCTGAACACTGAACAGTGCTTGTCCAACCCTATGTACCTCTACTCAAATATCCCACAAGCACATTAATGTGTTAAAATTGGAAGACAAATGTTTGACTGTAATAAATGTGTGTGTACGAATGCCTATATCTAAACTATATCTAGTCTAATGAAGAAAAGGGCAAGGAGTCTTCTAATATCTAAGGTGTTGTTACAAAGAAGAGGGGGTCAACTTATTATCCAAAGCATATGAGGGTAGGACAAGTAACAGATGAAAACCTATCAAAGAGAGATCCAACATAGAACTACGGAGAAATTTCCTGACAATAAGAACAATTAATCAGCATGACTTCTGTATTACATGGATAAATGTTACCAAGCAACCTTTTATGATTTTGGTAAACATCACAAAGTTTAAGAAATGCTTTGAGTGCTACATATATGGTATATATTGATACTATATATAAAAATGGTACACAGGTAAAATGGTAAATATTGCGTCCAATATTAGGTTGTGACACTGAACTGAAAAAAAAATGCCAGAAAAACAACCAAAATAATTAACAGGATGGAGCAACTAGTCCTCAACTTACTTCCATTTCTTTAATGATGATTCAAAGTTATGATGGCCTTGAAATAGTGCTTTATAACCTGTACTTGCAATTAAGACCATTGTACCAATCATGGTCATGTGATCAGTTTGGTTGCTTGGTAACCAACTTGCATTTGATTAGTTGCAGCATCCTGTGGTCGCATAATCATGATTGACAACTATTTTTGCCATTTTCTGGCAAAAAAACATTCATTGAAAAAGCTGAATTTGCTTAATGACCATGTTATTTGCTTAATAAGGATGTGATTAGGTTAATGACCACAGTGATTTGTTTGCATCTACAGTATAAATGGTTGCAAAATTGTTATCATAAGTTGAGGACTACCTGCACTTTATGAGGAAAAGTTTTAAGATTTAGGTCTTCTTATCCCAAATAATAAAAATGATATCAATATGTAGTTATGTAGGTAAGGGATGTAACAGAGGGTCATAGTGTTCTGCATGATATGGGGAAAGTAGGGAGTCAGAACTTTTTAGCCCATAACACTAGAATTCATGAGATCATCTGAACTTTGATATTGGGTTATTTAGACGAGATCAAATAAAATATTTACAGAGAAAAGTGAAACTATAATAAAACTTATTAGTAAAATTTATCATTTTGAAAACTTCAAAAATGGATTCGCAGATGAATGAGAGATACCACTAATGGTATCATTAGTTATTATAACAATATATTATGTCCTTTGTCAGTGGTTTTAAACAGAGATACTGATTTGCCTAGAGTATTTGTATACATGTCCTTTTTGGGGTTCAACAATGCTTACCTATATTTTTAAAATAGGAAAATAATTTGAAGATGCTTATGTAATGTACCAGGATGAGGGACTGAACTTCAGAAATAGGCAATACATTCAAACTCCTTCAATATATATTACTAAATATGCATTATTTATAATATTTTATGTCTAAAAAGGATTTTAATGCATGAAAACTAAGGTTATCTTAGAAAAATGAATTCAAAATCAGGAGGTATGGATTTGTTTCCCTAATTTTTCTTATCCTTGCTAGGGATTCCAACTTCCTATATCTACTTGGAGAAAAACAATTTTGGCAGATGGCACTGTTTTGAACATGCCAAAATCCCTTCTTCTACATAATATCTTAAAGGAATTCTATGCTAAAGAATAGAGAGAGAGTTTATACTGAACAAGTACTTCCTCCTAGAATTCAGTATGGAATCACTTCCTCTGCTAATTGGAAGATTACGTCGTTTGCTTAATTTAAAAAAATGTATTTTTCTGAAAGTACAATGTTAAAATACAGGTCATGTTTCAATCCAAATGGAGGGTAAGACTCATAGAGCCCCTTGGCAGAGTTGTGAAATATATTCTGTACAACACCTAATTGAACTTTGAGTCTCCTGGATAAAAATTAGAAGTGCCCTGGATAAAAATTAGAAGTGTCATATTGGAACTGTCAAAATCCAGGTGACCACGAGATGGCAGCAAAGAATCAGAAACAACTTGTGACTCTTTCCTATTATTTAGTAGTTTTATGGATTTCTGCAGCCCAGGTATGGTAGTCCTAATAAAAGCATCAATTTCCACAAATCCCTTAGAAAGAAAAGAACATCCAAAATAAGATGCCAGAAGGAAGATTTTGAATCACTGGCTTTCATAAATGTTTCAGCTCTATGCAACTGTGCTTTAGGACCGCCTGCCTCATGGTGCTTGTCCTAATTTAGTGCAGGTCACTAGTTGCAGAACTCAGGTTAGCTACATCAACAGTGCTGTACAAGGTTGGCTTTATCAACGTCAAAGAAAAGCAGAAAGAAGAAAGGAAATATGTCTCCTGCTCTGCAACAGCTGGGGAAGCATGAGGAAATATTTCAGAGTTAGTTCTCTCCTCCCCTATCCCCCTCCCTTCTCTTTTTCCTTCTTTTCTACAGTTGGCTAAGGCACACTGTTCCCTTCCGGCCTTGTAACTGTTGGCAGCCATTTTAAAACTTGGCAGCCATTTTAGTGCTGGCGGCTAAGTGTGCTCCCACAATGTCGGCAGCAAGCAACTGACACACAGACAGAGGAGTATGGTTTTGCTTAGCCCAGAGATAGATGGAAGATAAATTCTTAAGCACTGTGAATGAGAGACGCATGAGGGGCTTGCTTCAGAATTAATATATCACTTTTATTTTTCTTTATAGTTTAAAAATGCTGCCACAGCTGATAGCCAGCTGAAGGAGACAGATAGAAAAAAAATAGGCAAAATGCACTTAGAGAACCCTGCTGCATTCAGTCAGATTCATGCGTCATAACTGCTTGCATTAATGCTAAGAAATAATCTAAAAGTGATATCAATAAAGAGCAGCAAATTAAAAGCACACATCAAAGGAATGTGCTGGTCAGTCAGTTACTTCTCTATGAGGCATTTCAAGGCAGGATGACAAAGACATTGCTCTTAGTGGGAACAGTGAGAAGAAAAGTTTTGCATAGGATAAGTGGAGAAGGACACAAGGAAGGAACTCTTTCAGATACCAAGGCTTTTCAGGTGATGAACAGTATTCAGAGTTAAACTCGGGAACAACCAGTCAGCAGCGTATCACATTAAGGGTCAGTTTAATGTGGTCCTAGAGATTACCAAAACAGAGCTGCTCCTGACTATGTTTGTGTTTTAGGAGAGAAATCAGTCACAACAGGGCCACCGTAGCCCTCTCAAGGCTGGTATTAGTCCATGTTCCAGTTATGGACTTGGAGAGCAGTCTCATTTTAATAAACTGTCCATCTGATTTGGTTGACTGACACTCTTCCAATCAACATCTCTGTAGCTAAATGGAATTTTTTGTATTCATCCAAAAAGTCTGGGCTTCACGCAGCCCATTGTTGACTCTGCACAGCAAAGGACTAAAAAGGTTTTTTGGCCCATTAGGAAAGTACAAGTCAAATAGAATTGAGCTTCCTATGCATCCTGATGGTTCCAAATTTCAAATCCTCATAGAACAGGGATGTCAAACTTTCATCATCACAGTGGCGTCATGTGATGTATCATGACTTTTTTTCCCCTTTGCTGAACTGGACATGGGTGTGGCCAGCACGTGACGCATCCAGCCCATGCTCCATGAGTTTAACAGCTGTGTCATAGAACATCTAGCAGCCTTGTATAAACAATAAACAACAATACAAACTAGATCATCAAAAGTGGTGATTAACACTGATGATGTTACCTCCTTTGGGCAAGAAACCTCTTCAAGAAAACAAGTTTAGAGAGCATGAAGACCTCCTCATGAAGGCAGATTCCTTGAATGGCATTTTTGTCAAGAGCCTGTCTATTGAAAATCAGCTTAATTAAGAAAAAACTAAGTATATTCAACTAGAATATTTATCCAGATGAAGACTACAAATTAATTGACAGTTATTTAGATCAAATGTGAATGAAAGCAGCAGACTCCATCCAAACCATTGCTGTGCTGATAAGAAAACTGCTGTTGAGACAGGCTTTATATCACTTCAAATAAAGAGTAGCCATGCAATACTAAAAAGCACAACTAGGAAGAGATAAGACATCAAAATAGTATGTTCAAACTACTGCAATGTTACATGAATTTAGTATTTAATATAAATAAAATAAAATGTTTAGAAGATTGAAGAAATGTCCAAAACCAAAAGAAAAGTTTCCCTCTTGTCAGTACTTTGATGGCAATTAGATAGATTGCTGGAACCTAGGAACAAGTTTCCAAATTAGGGATGGCTCTGTATGCAATCTTTATAATTCTGTAAGAAAAGGGATCCACAAGCTATGTCTTTTAAAATGAAATATTAAATTCAGGCAGTAATCTAAAAATAGAATGGAGCAGACTTTTCAAAAATACCCCTGAGTATTTTAAAAGTAATACGTGACTATGAGGTAGCATTTCTGGGTAAAGTAACTAGCTCAGGTTTAATATATACTATATAGAATAAAGACTGGGGGTTAAAATAAGCTGAAATGAAAGTAACAGATTCATCTATAGTAGAAGGAGAGAGAGAATGTTTTAAATATATATAAAAATGGTTATAAAATATATTCTTTTTTCTACTTCCAATATACCATATGGGTTGGAAATGGATGGCTCAGACCAGCTATATCAGTTGAGAAATATAGTTTGACAAAGAAGCTTAACGATATTATATTCCAATTCAGGGTTTCTCATTGAGAGGGAATTGAAAATCACTTGCCACTTCTTTGGTCAAAATCTCCATAAAGTTAAATTTAGTCCTGAAATGCCCACAGGGACTGTATTAGGATCACTGTCTTGGAATGACCAGGCAAATTATTCTTTTTTCAGGTACAAAATACACTATCAACATCATCATAACACTCAGAGTCCCTATAACCTTTGTGGGTTTCTATAATTCAGTCTTCCATCAGCACTACACTTTGCCCCCAATCTGACATGAAAGAAGACAAATCCCTTTGCCTTTATTGGTTTGTCTGGCAATTGGGTAGGTGTTTTTGCATGTACTTGTGTGCATGCACATGTATATGTATGTACATGCCATGACTTCCTCAAACTGGCTTAAGAGCCTTTTCCTCAAAAGCTGTGATCTCCTAGCCTCAGAGGTGCTTTTATTTAACAAAATAAACCCTTATCAGGAGGCAGCAGCTGAACAAACAAACAAGCCCATTGCCCCTGCAGAAGAAACATTTTGCTGAGCTCTTTATCTATCCCTCACAGGCCTGGTAAATCTCCTCTGCCCAAGCAATAGGCAGGGAAGGAGAAAGGGGCAATCTCACCCAGTCCACAGGCAGTTGCCCCTTCTTTAATATCATTACAGAAAGATATAGAAAAGTGGTCATGGTTGCCATTTTAGGCAAAGGTTGCTATCTGGGGACTCTTTGTTTAAACCCGAAAAGTACACACATACACTGTATTGTGCTTCATGTTTGATTTTCAACAAGATGCACTTCCAAAAACTGAAGAAAAATAGTTAACTGAGGGTACTAAAAGAGACCGAAGTCAATGCCTAAGAATCAGCCTAGAAACCATCTTCAAGCTATTGTAGAACTACATCCTTGAACTTCAGGCTTGGTTTGATTCATGACTATTGGCTAATCAATACTCCTCTGTAGTAAAATAGAGAAAAGAAAAAAGGAAGGAAGGAAGGAAGGAAGGAAGGAAGGAAGGAAGGAAGGAAGGAAGGAAGGAAGGAAGGAAGAAAACAACTCTAAAGTAGAAGGCAAGGCTGAAGTCAGATATTTCATTTTCCAAAGCTACTGCTGAAATGGAAGGCTCAGCAACTATATGTCTAATAGTCAGGTGTTTTTTTTAGGGTACTGAACTTCCTCTGCCCATGTTATTGCTTTTTGATTCACATCTGGCACTGAATGCACAACAGCCAAATGGTGAAATTATTTCAAAGTGTACAACTAGCTTATATTGGATAAAGGAGGGAAGGAATTGATGTAAATGGGGCAGATGACATGATCCTGATCTGGCAGTAACTTAAATGGGAGAAAGAATCTTTACACTACAACCAGGAAATTCTCTTGAAGAACAAGCATAAGATTGTTTTCTTCTTCTGCAAGATGTTCTTTTAAGCATGAGGTCCTGACATTCTTCTATATGACATTGTTTCAGGTGTTATATCCCCCTTCAACCTTCTCCAGACTAAACATTTCTTTAGTCTCAATGATTACTCTGATAATTTGCACTTTTATTCTGTTTTCTTGTTCCATTTTGCTTCAATGTATCCTAATATTAGGAAACTATACTTTTCAGGATGCAATTTGAAACCTAAAATTACATTTATGTTTTTTAAGCTTCTTCATATAACTGACTTGTACTTGGATTGCATTGAACAAATATTTGAAGAACTTTTTTGATGTGTAACATTATCAAACAAGATATCCTCCATCTTAACTTTTGATTTCTTTTTCCTCAGTGAAGAGCTTTAATTTTGCTATTAAATTTAATTCAACCAGTTTTATCAAGACAGTTTAAAATTTTATGTTTTCTAGGAAACTAATTGTTCTATCTAACTTTATGTAATTTACACATTTGATAACCATTCCTACCTCCTCTTGATACAAGTCATTAATAAAAATCTTGAGTACAGAACTCAGAGCTGAAACTTAGTACTGCATTCTAATTTGATGATGAATCACTGATGAGATTCTCCAATTATAATTTTAAAGCCAGATATGAATACATTTAATTTTCATGCCATCCATCGTACACATGATCATTAACCAACATATGATGGGGCACTATGTTAAATGTTTTACTGGAGTAAAGCTATAGCATTCCCATAATTTATTTAAAAAGTTACTCAATCAAAAATGAGATTAAGGCTTTTCTTCTTTGACATATCTGTGTTCACCTTGGCTAATAATATTGTTTTCAAAGTGAATATAAATGAATCTTTTTATTATTTACTCTAGTGCCTTTCCATATATTGGTGTTAGACTCACTGCTCTATAGTTTCCTCAATCTCCTCTTTTTCTGTTTTTGAAGACAAAATATTTGCCTTCTTCTAGACATTTGATTGTTTTTGCTATGCTATTTGGTTGTTTTGGTTTATTGTTAATCTAACCCTTTTTGTTCTATACTACCCAGAGTCATATTGTTTTAGTTGCGTGGTCTTATAAATCCAGTAAACTAAACTAAACTAAACTAAACTAAAACTAAACTAAACTGGCAGGCATCTTATCCTTGCTGGGAATTTTCCAGTGGCTAATGTATAATTTAGCCAAGCCATTAACAAATTCTTTCACCACTTAGGATGTGATTCATCTGGTCCTGGATATTTAATTTTTTTCAAGGAAAATGAGAAATATACTGATAATTGCCGAGAAACAAGCTGACAACATAGCATCCACCAAGTAAACAGAAACATTGTCAGTCTTGCCCCTTCAACCTGTTGATTAAAAGAGATCTTACTATAACTTCTTATCAGAGAAGTGTAAGCTATAATAGGAATCAAATGTTGCTCTTTATTCATTTAGAATTTTGCCATCTTCACTGAGAATCTGATCTGCTACTTTTTTTCTCTCCTATTTCTTTTCAACACATCTGAAGAAGAGCTCTTGGGAAAAGATGTTTAGCATATTCTGGCATATTCAGCTCATTTTATTTTTTTCCTTTCCAGCTACATTTACCTTTCTTGATACTTTGTGATCAGTTTCCTTTTCAATTATTGTTTAAAATGTTCATCATCAATCTCACCTTCTATGATAAGTGTCTAGTTCAGGATGGTACCCAAGCAAAGACAAACATTGACACATGATATTTCCCCCTCCCAAATATCTCTCTAGTAATCTGTTTGGCAAGAAACATATGCTAAAACTCAGGGCCCTGTTCAAGGAGACAATAAATAATTAACTTAGTTAAATTGTACCGATTTTATTTTGAATTCTATTTGTATGTATCAAGCTCTTTGTGGCTGGCAAACTGAAGACACTAAGACCATTTGGATTTCTGGAATGATCTTTATTGCTAGTAGGGCAATATAACAGAATCTTGAAAGCCTTCCAAAACATCTTTCAAAATCAATTTTTTCTAGAGTAATTAAAAAATGATGACTATGAACCTCTTCTCAGGCTTTTACCCTCTCATCTCATGGGGTAAAGAATCTTTTCTGCAACAATTCTGCTTTCTTTTCCCATTTTCCCAGGAAATATGAGACATTCTATCCGTTTGTGATTGCTTCTATACAGAGGTGGTATTCAGCAGGTTCTGGCCAGTTCTGAAGAACCAGTAGCGGAAATTTTGAGTAGTTCAGAGAACTGGCAAATCCCACCTCTGACTGGAGATTTTACAGTATCCTTCCCCTGCCACACCCACCAAGCCATGCCCATAGAACCAGTAGTAAAAAAAATTGAATCCCACCACTGCTTCTATACCTTGCTTTCTCAAATATTTCCTTTTCCCCAACAAACTCCTTTTTTATTCTTTGATTTGCTTGGATGGTTTTCTCAAGAAATTTCTTATTAAAACTTTCCCATGTGTAAGACCACATAGTTAGAGATCACCATGATTTCAGGATTTACACAGTATTTATTAAGTTCTATATTTCTGAGATCACCATCACCATTACCATCATCTCTATTTCTCTACACTTGTGGTGTTGGGAGATTCCCTGCTAGAAGTACTAGAAATTCCCTAGCTGGATAAAGTAGAAGATGTCAAGAAATTCATCTTGACTGACAACAATCTTTCATAATTTTCTTTCATTAGAGGACCCTTGGAAAATATGTTTTGCAAAGTAATTTTAAAATATTCCCTACCTGATTTGTAGCACTAAGCTCATCCAAATACATTTTTACAGCTCCTTGTGAATGAAATACATCCTGTTTTAACAGTGTATCATGTAGATCAGCATTTTTCAAACTGGGGTGCCATGAGTGTCTAAAGAAGCAAGAGAACATTGCCAATTATCCATCATTAGACCTTTGCTTCTTGAACAGGGGATTTCTTCTGTTACAACCTTATCCTTGCTCTTGTCAGATAGCTCATTGTATGAAGCAATGGTCCAGTCAGCCCATTTGTTTCACTTCCTGCAACACTGAGCTTACCACAAAACTTTCTATTCTGGCAGGGCACAGCTGCATCCCATCTGCCCTTCAGGTTACATATTCTGCCTCCTGTTCTGCAATCTGTTTTTCTTCCCCTGAAAACTAAGAGATTGAGTCTTCTGGGAAGACCTCAAGGGCGTTCCTGACTTTCACAAATGCAGATTATCTTCTCCCTTGCATATGAGGCTTGCCCCTTTGTTTGACTGTCCTTATGGGGAATGTTGTCCTCCATCAGATCCTGCTGGAACACTTCCTTCTTGAAGCTGATATCACTGAAGTATTTAAGATCTTCTGTTTGGTTTCTACCCTCTTCAAGTTGTGCTATAAACTTGCACTTGCTTCAAATACTGTACATTCGAGACAGTTCTCTGACAAGCATACCACATTGCCACAAGCATCATATCACTGCAGAATTCTATCCATTTGTCTCCACTTTACTTCATAAGATAATACCTCTGGAAGATTCTTGTATGGGAAACTAAGTTGTGAATTAGAAATATCTTGATACAAGAATTTCTCTCTTCTAAAAATTTTTAAAAATAATTTTCATTGTGTATGTATATCTTTTGCACTTCTCATATGTAACATAGGAATAATACAACAGTATTCTATTTTTAAGACAGATGCAGTTTCAAGAAGAATGAAAAATTATGGATACTAGCTTTCAGCTGCTTTATTCTTTACTTTTCTTTTAGTTATAGCATTGTATCTGTTTTAAAATGTTCTCCCTATGAAATTGTGATTTTCCTCACAACAGAAAATTTACAATGGCTATATATTTTTATTCTCTGAGCTGAATGGAATTTGATTTATTTGTTTTAATGATTTGTACTACCTTTTGCTCAAATTATCTCCTGGACAGTTCACAACATGAAATCATCTAGCTGCTCTTGTTCTTCTGGCTGGTCACCATGAGTTTTCCTTCATTTCTGTTGTCTCAAGATAAGTAATAAGTGCACCCCCACATGGACAGTTCCTAAATACTAGCAATCAAATGACACTGTATAGCCATTCTGTGTTTTCCTGTTAAACAGATTTTTTTATGGAAAGGAAAAAGACAGATATGGTGGGAAAACACTGTACAGTTACAAATGAAACACAATATTGTCTGGACACTGTTAAAATTTCAATTAGGCAGGATGGTTGCACAATAAAAGTCTTGCCCAGAAGCACACTTAGTGCAAATGTAATCTGGTTGCAGCTGCTCTCTTTCTCTGGCTAATGGATTACGCCAAGTTTACCCATTGTTGCAGTAAAGATGCAAAATTCCAGAGGCTTTTGTTATATCCAGGCCTGAAGATCCTCCTCACTGATATTTCTGAGGACTTTTGGGGGTGGGGGAGAAGGTTGAGATTCAGAAAGAATTGGGGTTGATTGGGACAACACAGACTCCAAAACATTCTTCAAAAGAAGGTTACCATTTTTTGTCATTTCCACTAACAAAATGTATATGTACATACCCACACAGTTCATTTGTACACAGAGAACTTCTTGATAAGCATGCAGTATTTACATGCTACACATATGCACACAGCCAACCTCCCCTATGAAAAGTGCAAAGGATAAGTTCCTGTTACTGAAAGGGGTGATACTGAACATAAAGCCTAGATAATAGAATAGAGCCTTCTGCTCAAGTAGGGGAACCTACACCATTTCACGTAAGTGACTGTCTAGACCAGGGGTGTCAAACTCAATTTCATTGAGGGATGCATCAGAGTTGTGTTTGGCCTCAGAGTGCCGGTGTGCGTGGCTGGGGTGGCGTGGCCATGGTGGGCATTTGATACAGGCTCAAGATGCATTTTTCCCACTTCTTTCTTTCCAAAGTTCTTTACTATAACCATTCCTATCTCTTCTACCAGATATTACTAGCAAACATTTATTACTTATTCTTCATACTCTACTAAGCTTTTTATTTCTAAATGTATACCCCATTTGTTTAATAGTAAATTGCTTTTCCAGGCAGAAAAGCTATTTATACTATTGCATTTTTATTATTCAACTAATAATAAAAATACAACAGCATAAATAACATGACAATACAAGCTCTAACAACAGAGGTAAAATTTCAGGATAGTAAATAGAAATGACTGTCAATTATAGTTGATTGTAGATTAAATGAACCTACATTATGTAAAATCTGGCATTAAACTGTAGTATTAACATAAGATGTTGCTTGTTTTCTATCCAGATCAGGCACTTACTTGAAGCCACATAATTGTAATCCAGTCTAATCTAGTCCTCCTATAGCACTCTGCCAGAGGCTGTGGAGGCCAAAAACGGGCTGTGCATGCAGGCCGCATGAAGCCTGTTTTCGGGCAGCACAGTGCTGCTGGAGGCCATGGAGGCCAAAACCAGGCCACGCAGGGGCTGCACACGCCACCCTCCACAGTCCGTTTTTGGCTGGCAGAGGTACTGTGGGTCAATCTTTTGATATTTCCAGGCTGGCCCCATGGGCCAGATTTAAGCATCCTGCCAGCCAGATCCAGTCCGTGGGCCTTGAGTTTGACACCCCTGGTCTAGACTCTTCTTAAATACATCCAGTGATGGAGCGCCCATGATTTCTGAAGACAAGCTGTTCCACTGTTTCTCCTTAATTCCAGGTTGCTTCTCTCTCTGATTAGTTTCCAGCTGTTTCTTGTCCTGCCCTTTGGTGCTTTGGAGAATAATTTGACCCCCTCTTCTTTGTAGCAGCCTCTCAAATACTGGAATACTGCTATCACGTCACCCCTAATTCTTCTTTTCTTTAGACTAGCCAGACCCAAATCCTGCAGCGGTTCTTCATGTTTTAATCTCCAGGCCTTTGATCATCTTAGTTGCTCTTCTCTGAACTTTTTCCAAAGTCTCAACATCTTTTTTGTAATATGGTGACAAAAACTGGATATGGTATTCCAGGTGTGGCCTTAAGACTTTATAAAGCAGTACTATTACTTCACGTGATTTTGATTATATGCCTCTGTTTATACAACCCAGGATTGTATTAGCTTTTTTGGCTGCTGCTGCACACTGCTGGCCAAGGTCCAAAGTCCCTCTCACAGTTACTTTTTTGAGTCAGGTCTGACCTAACCTGTTCTTATACCTTGATTTTTCCTGCCTAAATGTAAAATTTTGTTTTTCTCCACATTGAAATTCATTTTGTTGGATAGGCCCGATTTGTTCAAGTTTGTTGAGATCTTTTTGGATCCTGAGTAGTAGTGGGATCCCACCTTAGTCGCTACTGGTTCGGTGGGTGATTGTGTGTGCATGCACGTACGTGCCCCCCTAACATGCAGCACCTAACAAGCCAATCAGCTGAGAGGATGAAGAAACAAAAAGCTAGGAGCGACCATCCCCCCCCCATACACTTTTCCGTCTTTCATCCTCTCAGCTGATTGTCGCTTTTTTTCCTCCTCTCAGCTGATCGGAGGCTTTTTTTTTACTACCAGTTTGCCTGAACCGGGCTGACCCAGTAGCATACCACCACTGATCCTGAGCTTGTCTTCTGGGGTGTTGGCTATTCTTGCCAGTTTAGTGTCATCTGCTAATCTAATGAGTTCCCTTTCTATTCCCTCATCTAAGTCACTTATGAAGATACTGATGAGTATTGGGCCTAAGACGGAGCCTAGTGGTATCCCACTGCTTACTTCTCTCCATGTGGATCTAGTACCATTAATTACTACTCACTGAGTACGGTTTCTCAGCCAGTTACAAATCCATCTGGTGGTGATGCTGTCTATTCCAAATTTTTCTAGCTTATCAAGAAGTAGCTTGTGGTCTACTTTGTCAAATGCCTTATTGAAATCTAAGTATACTGTGTCCACAGCATTTTGCTGGACTATGAATTTAGTGACTTTATCAAAGAATGAAATAAGATTGAATTGGCATGATCTGTTTTAACAAAGCCATGCTGGCTACTAGTTATAACCTTATTTGATTCTAGTTGTTCGCAGATCTGTTTTTTGATTATCTTTTCCAGAATCTTCCCAGGTATTGATGTTAGACTGATTGGTCTTTCCTGGGTCTATTTTTAATGCCATGTTTGTGGATTTTTTTCTCAAGGCAGCGCCTTCTTGATTCCTTTCTTGTAGAAAACTGCACTCAATCAGCCGGATACTCAAGAAATCAGAATTGGGTGGCATCCACCCAATTCTAGTGCCTCAGATGATATAGAGGAAATTAGATTAGAGGAAATTAGATTAGATACAATATGCTCACTTGCACCCATTTCAGCTACATATTTTTATGTGCAACTTTTTCAAATATAGGCTTGTTTATGCACTTTTTGGGCATAGGGTCATGCCATTACTGCTACAGAAATCCATAGTGGATTCATTTCCCATCCTTAATCACGTCACATTTGGATCAGCATATTTAGTTCTATAGTGCTCCATTTGCTCATATAATATGAGTTCAATGGGTTCAACATTTTAAACAAAATTTATGTAATACTAAGTTGCTGTAAAATGATAGCTACACAACCAACTAACACACACGTGTGTGTGTGTGTGTGTGTAAGTCAAATGTTTGGAATGGATGCAGTAAGATATGACAAAGTGCAGCCATTCATGGCCCTATGGTGCTCTATGACAAATGCTGCTGGCCACCTTTCTGGAACCTCACATCTCCCAGCTGCTTTCAACTGAATAGTCTCGGATGGCACCGCTTTGCCATATCTTACTGCTTTGCCTCACTCTGCTTCTTGAGGTCATGCACAGAAGATAAATGGAAGGCCACCCAGTCATTAACTGGTTGCTGAGCCTCTGGCTGCACATATAAAGGGCATGAATAACAATGCAACACAGAGCAGGATGGCACAACTTAAAACTCTCCCTTGTAACTGTCTAGTAAGTTCAGCTGCCACCCCTCTTCAATGCTAAAGGTTCCGGCATGTTTTAGAATGAGGAGGACCCTATAATTATTTATTTTTCTCCTGTTTTATTTTATTTGCAGATTAATCTAGCAACCTTGCCCTGTTCATTAAATTTTTGAGAGGGTGGTTTCAGGAGAAAAGATGGCTTCTTCGCATCAAAAGTCTCTGAATCCCCCTGATCCTTCTGATATCGAAGTGAGTCCTCCGGACTATGCTGGTATAATACAACTGCCTTGCCTAATTTACCGAATTTTATGGGAAATCAAGAAAATGTCCTCACTGAACTGTAAATGTTTTTCTGTTTTTCCACTACTTTTCCACTCTCTGCTTTTTTTCCGCTGTGACAATAAATCCAGGCATGGTTAGGAATATGCAAGAAATAAGGCCATTAGGGAGCTGTCCCATGGGAAAGACGATTAAATTGGGCCTTCTTTCACTTTTATTGCATGACTTGAATTTTCAGTTTGTCCATTTTATTCCTTGAAGGATATGTCCTTACCTTCTTTCTTGTGCTTTGCTTCGCCTAGTTTTTCTACTTTCTATAAATTTTCCTAATGTAAATATGTAAACGCATAAATGAAAGTATTAGTTGACATGCAAATACTTCATGGTAACTAAAGCAGTTTTTACTTATGCAGTTCCTGTACTGCTCTCTACAAACCACTAATGCAGGAACAAGCAACTTACATGCCACTTGCTGCTTCCATTCCAGACTTGGATGCCCTGCAGCTTCTCATTGGGCTGCTAGAATTCAATCAGGTGCTTTAATCCCTTAGTTTTAGGACTGCACTTAGTCTCTTTTCCCCAACCAGGGGCCACATTCAAGAGAGCAAATATTATTTTAACACTGGTACAGCTATGAAGCTCTCAGTCATGAGCTGCTAATGAGAAGGCAATATCCTGTGCACACATAAAAAGGATGTTGCCAGGGATGTTTCTGTCTTGATTAGGTCAATATTAGGTTAGGCCCCACATTGTTGATTCCCTTCTAGTATCAGTAATTTAAGATTTAAACAATTTAAATGCTTTTTAAAGTATCAACTCAATCTGGATTTTGACAAAAACATTCATTCAATGGCTGAAACAGAATAACAAGTCTCTATCTCTACCTCAAGCCCTAATCTTGCAAACTCTATAAATATAGTATATCAAATTCTTATAATGATGCATCCTATTTTTAACCTATTCTATCTACCCTCCTTGGTTTTACTTGCCTTCATTATAAACTTTCTAGAATGCCTTAGACTGGTGTCTTGTTTGATTTGTTTTCTATATTTATCACCTAGAAGTATATACATATTGGTGCCAAAATATTCAGTTTTGGAGTACCTAATTGAAAACATATAGACTTTCCCTCTCTAGCCAAACCTATCTTACAGGAGAAAAACAGAGGAAGGATTACAATGTACATTATGCTGAGCACCCAGAGAAAAGGCTCCTTAATTCTAACAATTAAATAAACAAGCAATTTAAGGGTACAGTATTCCCATTCCCAATGGCTGAATTAAATCTCTTTTTTTTCCTTGGGCAAGAAACTCTCATAACTGATCATGCCAGCTCAAAGGTCAGCTTAATGATCCATCTGGGCTGAATTGCGTATTAGAGCTAAAACAGCATTCTCATGACTGACTCTAAACCCATATCACCATATCAACAGATTCCACCTTTGGTCATAGGGGGAGAGGTGTTGCCCCCTGTGGATAGGGCCTGGAACCTGGGAGTCCTCCTGGATTCACGGCTCAGTTTGGAGGAGCAGGTGGGGGCCGTGACCAGGGGGGCTTTTGCCCAGGTCCGACTGGTTCACCAGTTACGCCCATATCTGGACCGAGATCCCTTCGCACGATCACTCATGCACTTGTTACATCCTGACTCGACTATTGCAATGCTCTCTATTTAGGACTGCCCTTGCATACCATCCGGAGGTTTCAGCTCATGCAGAATGCGGCTGCACAGGTTGTGATGGGAGTTTCCCGGTACTCCCATGTTACACCCCTCCTGCGCGAGCTACATTGGTTGCCGGTTGCCCTCCGGGTGAGATTCAAGGTGTTGGTATTAACATTCAAAGTCCTTCATGATTTGGGTCCAGGGTACTTGCAGGAGCGTCTCCTGCCAATATTGAATACCAATCGCCCTATGCGTGCGCACAGACGGGGACTTCTTGGGGTGCCGTCTGCGAGACAGTGTCAGCTGGCAGTGCCTCGGGGAAGGGCCTACTCTGTTGCAGCCCCCACCTTGTGGAACCAACTACCTCTGGAGCTCCGTTTGGCTCCTGATCTCTGCTCTTTCCGCCGCGATTTGAAGACCTGGTTATTTGAACAGGCCGGGCTGGACTCACCTCTTGGGGGGGGGGGGTTTAATTAATTTTAAAGTAATTTTAGTGATTGGGCTTGTTAATTTAATTCTTTTTAAAATATTTATTGCTGTATTTTAATTGTGAGCCGCCCCGAGTCTTTGGAGAGGGGGCAGCATACAAGTCCAATAAAATAAAATAATAAATAAATAAATATGCATACAGGCAAATGTCCCGTGTTTTTCCAGTGGATTGGAAAGAAGCCGATAAACTGCAAGTGCAAGACTGAGCTAAATAAATTTAGGATTCAGTGTTCTGTGGCCATTGCCATAATATGCTAGAAATTTGGGAATCATAATCCCAAATCACACAGAAATCACTAAGATAGAAATTACTGCAATACAGACTAGATACCTCTGTTCTAATTCACTTGTAAAACTGAATTTGGAATCCCCATGAGCTGAAGGCAAGACTGATAAACACTTTGGAACAGCTGAGCTCACAATTCTGATGCCCAAGCAAGGTAAAATAAGTTCCTTTTGCTGGATGGGAAAGAATCAATAGCAGCAGGGCTCATTCTGGATTCAGGACACAGAAGGGTCATCTGGCAAAAGGCCATCAGCTTGGGTCCCCAGTACTGTTTTTCCAAGCTGGCTTCAATACATGCTGCAGAACCATAGAATTATTATCTCTTTGTGCATCGTACAACCCCATGAGGTTTGTATATTAATGGAGCAACTGGGACATTCAGAGGTAAGGCATATCTAGTCACATCTACTCAGATAAAGAAACCCTGGTATTTACTATTATTACTGCATCATATTTTTAATCTACATTCTGTTCCTATAGAATTAGGAAAACTGTTCTATAGAAAATCTCAATATTCTTGCTCTACCCCTATCTCTTTTTCTACCAAACTGCCTTGTTCTGGCAAGGTGAAAGAGATCTTTTACTCAAATAAAACACTGTTTTTAATTTGTGGTTAAAATCCCTTTGCCTATCTTTCTCAGGGCACATAAAGAACAAGAAAAGACAAAAATGTCTGAGTTGGCCCAGTGCCAACTCTTCCACAGCCAAAAGAAGCTGCTGGTACTTTGCATCTACCCAACCATTCTGGTTGGGACTGTGATGACTTGGAGGCCTCTGATTGGCGAGGGGACAGAAAAAGGAGGAGGGGTATGTATACCCCCTAGACAATACTGGCAAAATTCCCTGTCCAGTAACTTCTCCAAAGCTACAAAAAGATTTCCTGATCCCCAACTTAGTTGGAGATTCTGGAACAAGTGCTGGTCTGGGCCAGAAAATGACAAATTCTGGCAAGAATGCAATGGCGACTGCAAGGGATGTCAAAGAGACAGTGGTAAAATGGGAGGGGGGGGGAGAGAGATAGAGATGCTAGGAGAGAAAGCTAAAGCAGGTAATGGCAAGTAAAAAAGAAAGGCAAGATGCATTTCTGCATTAAGAAAACTGGTTGTTCAGAATTATTTTTCAAAAGAATTTCAGTTTCATACAGCAGCAGGTGATAGAGAGAAAATTGAGAGAGAAAAAGTGGAAAGATACTAAATAAAAAGCAATGAATTTTCACACTGTTAAAACTCTCAGAATGATGCAGTTATTAAGTAGGCATATAAGAGAAAAAACATTGTATTTTAGTGCAGGTACATTCAACCAGAACTTATTAAGCCTATTTACATATAGAAAACGATGATATTTGGAAAATAGCACTTAATATTTATTGTTGTATTCACGATTCAGAAAACATGAATAAAACCATTTATTGTGGGATGCATAAATGGGATCAAATAAACTTAAGGGGGAAAAATAAGAAACCATAAACAATTGGATTTATCCCTTGAACTCTGAGTTAAGTATACTGTAAAATAAAAGGTGCAAATACATAAAACATATAGACTTAGGAGCATGGAAATGTTTGTCGACATATGTGTGGGTGTAAGACAGAAAAAAATAGCAAAATTACATTTGGGTGAAACTATGAAGTGCTGTTAATCTTGGGGCCACTGTTGTAAATAGCTACAGTACAGTATCGCACTACAAAAATGTTATTTATAATATGGTCTACTGCCACTAGATGGCATCACTCCCTGTCAGGAAAGTCTTATAATGGAACCATGAACCTAGAGAAGAGCCAAAACTGAGTTCTAAGAATGGCTTTGAATGGTGCCCTGAATATAATCAAACTGGGTCAAATCCAGAGTCACTGTATATGGCCACTGTAGACAAGGAGGAAGAGTTAGATTTCTATGAGATTTAACAAGGGATTGGATTATTTCAAGTGTAATTTCCAACATTGTTGTACTAATCTCTTAAGTAGCCAGTTGATTGAATTATCCGAATAAAATTTATACTGGCAGTTATTTAATCCAAATATAGTATTCATTTTGCTCTGTATTTCTTAATCAAAAATTAAGAATCTGAATTAAAACTGCACCAGAGCCTAAAATTCAGAAATAATAGATCAAATAAGGCACAAATCGACAATAATACCGTGTTTCCCCAAAAATAAGACCTACCCCGAAAGTAAGACCTAGCACTATTTCCTAAACCTGCCCTAATATAAGACCTACCCCGAAAATAAGACCTAGTGTAAATCTCCAGTTCCAGGAAGACTTTTCAGGGAGCAACCATGCACCCGCGAAACACCCCCCCTACACACTCACACCCACTATTTGGCACCATAAATATATAAGACCTACCCCAAAAATAAGACCTAGTGTGTTTTTGGGAGCCAAAAAATATATAAGACAGTGTCTTATTTTCGGGGAAACACGGTATTAGAATGATTCCCAGAATTTGAAACAACCAGCAGGAGGGAAAAAAAGAGAAAGTTGTATCTCCTGAATTACATGTCTAGTTCTAGAAATTTTGAGAAATAACTATGAATAAAAGCAGTAGATTGAGTTCTAGTCCTGTCTTGGGCATGAAAACCAGTAGGGTGACTTTGGATCAGTCACTCTTTCTCAATCCAACTCATTTCACAGGGCTGTTGTTTTGGGGAAATAGGAAGAAGAAGGAGTATTAGGTATGCTTGTCATCTAGGGTTATTAATAAAATGAATAAAACCAGTATAACTAATCTAAAAATAATGAACTAGTCACAGTAAAAAAAACTTGGATACAAACTATTGGCAATAAGATCTAGAAAATATAAGAGAAACAGGAATCATTACACATTCCTAGAGATCTGAAATCGTCATGAAAAAGACAAAGAAAGAAAAAAAGGTGATCTGTGGTATAGATGGTGGAAAAGATATTTTCATACTGAAACCTAGCCTTCTTTGCTGCCTAATTGTAGCTGGACAGTTAATCACAAAAGAAGAAAAAGGTGTTTGTCTCTTTAAGAGAAGTCTTGGCACTGCCCCCGTGCCCGTTGGCAGCCAGGTTTTATGAGCAGCCTGCGCTTGTTGCAGCCATTTGATGAAGGCGAAGGAGACAGAAATAGGAGTGAGATAGGAACATACTGCCAACCATGCACTCCCCTAAAATGGCGGCATAGCAACAGGATGGAAAGACTCCTAGCATCCTAAGAACTCCCCTCCTCAAAACATGGTAATAAAAATCAGAGCAGTCTGCTCAAGGGGTATATACAGACCAAAAGGCACACCACTAGATGCAAAAGCCAAAATCCATTCAACTTAGATAAAAGGAAAGAAAAATAGTTCAATCTTATTGGCAAACTATCACACTTATCCTCAAAAGATAGTAGGATAGGGAGGCTATGTGATGTCTCCCAGCCACCGTTTCTATTTTGGAAGGGGGGTGTTTCAGAGTATATTTCTGCATTTTTCAGGGAGACGTAGCCAATTACTTCGTCCTTGTACAAATATCAGTCTGGCAACTACCAACTTAGAAGAAGCTGATGACTGTCAGCATGCTCAGAAAAGGTTTCACACATGATTCTAAAACTGGAATTTCCTGTGTTTATAGACTAATCAAAGAACTACACTAAACTGAACACAAATTCCAAAGATTCCCTACTTTCTGACCAGCAATGATTTTAAAACTTTCTACTTGCAGGAAACTCTTTTTTATAATGTTAAGGGTACACTGGGTTCCCTTGCAGAAGATGTGAGGGCATATTCTAGAACACGCATTTGATCAAGTATTGCTGCTCTTTGTATCCTCATCTTAGATCTACATGAAGCAAGATCACATTCAAGCATTCATAACTAAAACATAACTGCAGGCATTTCTGTAAGCATCTTAGAGCCTTATTTTAACTGTGGAAACAGGTCATTCCAAAAGCCCTTCAGGCTTGAATCTTGGTAGCTTATCCAGTCACTTTTCCTTTAGCACTATTCATTTACAATGATCTATATGGGCGGAGTAAGCTAGATCTTCAGGGGGTCACACAGAATTTAGAAATTGAGACTCAAAGGTTAAAAGTTAACAGATTTGTCATCAAAAATAACAACTGTTTTTTCAAAATAACTGAAAGAGTGCATACCTGTCAACTGAAAAGTCTTCAGCAAAACAGATCCAGGAAATACTTGTAATACAATATATACATTCCTACTAGAATATAAAAATGTTCACATCTTTCTTGCAATATTTGGAAGGAATGTTTGATCCTAACTTTAGCATGAACCTTATAAACACAGTGTAAATATATTGCACAATAGTTTGATCATTTTCATTTTGTATAATAATGCCACTTCTACAAATTACTCTTTTGATCTCCCACACTTTCATTCTTGAAATACATATTCCTCTTTCCTCATCAGTGTGAGTGTTCCTTGAATAAATAATTCAAGTTTAATCCACTGGCAGATTTGTTTATTATTATTACAAAAAAAAAATCTGCAATCTCATACTCTCTGAAGGCATTGGATCGCATGTCCTATCAACTTTAGGGTTTTTCCCTGCAATTTGAAGTAGAGTTACAATGCAGCATCTATAAAGTAATTGAGATGGGGAAAAATAAGTTGGTCCTAGGTTGTAAATACAGAAGCAGCAGACCAAATACAGCATTTGATCATGGTAAGAAAGCAAGCTAAGAGATACAGGAATATCAGAAAAGGAAGTGTAATAAATTTGTTTATTGCATACATAAACTATGACAAATTACAATTATACTAATATAATATAAAGGATCCTCTGGAGTAAAAAAACTGAAATATAATTCTTGTATCTGTACATTCAGTTATGAGTGATCAAAGAGTGGGTCAGAAAACCAGTCTATCACTTGCCATGTTGCTTTGTCTCCAGTAGGGGGCATTACATAAGAAAAGTTCCAGGATCATTTATTGATTCTATGTACAATATTTCAAACAATCATAGAGTGCAAGAAATATTTCTTTCTGTAGTTGTATATTGTGAATTAGCCTAATAAATAAGCAAGACTGGGCTAAATTTCCATAAATTCATTGAAAATCCCCAATTCTCTCAGTAATCACAATATACTAAAGTTTGTTGAGTCAGTGAGCTTAAGGATGCACTATGATAAATTTTTGGTCTCTTTAGGGTACTCTTTTGGCCACCAAATATCCCCTTCTGGCCTTCCCAGAGTAAGTAATTAGTTTTCATTCATGTTTTTAATCTCCAGGACATTCCTTCCCCTTGGCACCCACCACTCATTTAACTATATTCATTTGTCATCTTAGTTACTGTTTTCGCTATATAAAATCACATGGAGCATTATTTCCCAATTTGGTTCTTCCCTCTTTGGGGTGAAATGTGATTTTTAGACTGGAGAGTGTCTACAGGATGTAAGACAATCTGTAAGTCCTCTTCAAAGCTTCACCAGGGCTGCCGTATCACCATGGCATCACTGACAAAGTATCTGCCAGCAACTATTCGACACTGGACTCTGTTTATAACAAGTCCTCACCAACGGTACAGTGAATGTTATTCTGTTTGGACAAAGCAGGAGATCCTCTCCTACCCCAACTGGGCCTCTTAAAGCATCAACGGTTGCCAACTATCCTGGGCTTGGACAGCACCTCCTTCTTTGTCTCTCAGCTTTAATAAAAGTTATTTTAAAATGTGGTTTCTCTCCGAGAATGAATCAATCAATAGAAATATGAGCTCTTGGCTTTGGGTGGAAGGGGTAGGTAAGGGAGGAAAGGGAAAAATCAAGGAAGGGTGTGAAGAGAAGATTTTGAAAACGTAGGAAATCCATTTCTCTAATGTCTACTGCATACTTGTCTACTGCATACATGCAAGATGAGGGGGGAAAGATAGGGAATGGAACTACAAACTACAGAAAAGGAATTAACGGGGTGGGAGAGAGAGAGAGACAAGAGAGAGAGAGAGAGAGAGCGCTGAGCTTTCCTAAAATACTCACAAGCGCCGAGCTCTGCTTGGGCCTGTTCCAGTCCCCTGCATCTGTTTGGCAGGAGCCCAGCGGGGTTAAGGTTACCCTGAGCACAGGAGGGGCCTATTCCTGCAGAGAGCTCTGAAAACTGGTTCTTGGTGGGGAGGGAAGCAGGAGAGGGAGTCTTACCCACACACTGAATGCTGCTGGGGTATACAATTTACTTTGTGCTGAGACAGGGGAGAGGCAAGACTCAGCAATAGGAAATAGCTTTGCTTCTCTCTCTCTCTCTGTCTCTCTCCCTCTCTCTCACACACACACACACTCTTCCTGACTGTTTTCTCTCAGTTTCTTCCACTTCCACTACCTGGACAAATTTTCAATCAAATCAAGCTGTGAGTACACTAATGTGAGAAGGAACAACATTTCTTAATGCTATTAAGCACTTGCATTTTGAAATCAGGTCAGCATTGCAGACCTTTGCTCATGCACATCTATATGGCACACAAAGTCTACTTTACAAGACATAGGTATCATACTTACATTCATGCTATGCCCTAGTCTCTGAAAGGAGCCTGTGACCATTTCCTGAGTGGTCCCCCAGGATATTTGCCAAATATGCAAATAGAGGTTAAAATGTCAAGGCAGTTCTCAGAAAAGGCAGAGCTCCTGTACCTTTAGTTCAGGACCTGACCTGGGGTGCCCACATTGCAGCTCTGGTCAAAAGGGTCCAGCAGGGATTATACTACCTGAGACTTCTCAGAAAAGAACAACTGAATGAAAAACTGCTGGTGACCTTCCATTGCTGCAGCGCAGAGAGCATTTTAATATACTGCACCTCTGTATGGTTTGCCAGTGGCAGATAGGAAAGCACTCCAGAGGGTTAATGTCATTGCCCAGAAGATTATTGGTTGCTGTCTCCCCTCTTTGGAAGAGCTTTATAGCTCCCGCTGCCTTAAGAAAGTTCAAAACATTCTCAAAGATCCAGCTCATCCTGGGAACCCTTTTTTTGAACTATTACCATCTGGCAGACGGTACAGAATAATAAAAACAAGGACAAATAGGCTGAAAAGCAGCTTCTATCCCAGGGCAGTAGCTCTGTTGAATTCTGCTGTATAGTGCAGTGTTGGTGTGGTGTCGGGGTTTTTTGGTTCAATGTGTGAAGGGTGAAGGATGTGTGTTTGTGTTTATTTTCATGGACATGGTCATGATGTGCACTGAAGATGGTGTTTGATTTCGTTGTACGAGATGCAATGACAATAAACTAAACTAAACTTTAAGAGGACAGAATATGGAATTCCATGAGAATCAGCTTATTTTCTCTCCTTCCTTTGTGATAAGCCCCTCGCATCCCCTCATCTGCTCTTCTTTAGAATGCTAAATGTTTCAGGAATCCTGTTGTCCTTTACATGATGCACTTACTTACTACCGGTATACAGTAGTAAGGAGCCCAAAACAGCTATTTCAGAAAGCTGCATGCACTCACAGCATGCAACAGCCCCTTGTACAAAGGGAACAAGTGAAGGGGAGGGGGAAATAAGAGAGCAGGGAGGCTTACTGCAAAGACCCAGGAAGCCTGGGCAGACTGAATGGCCCTTTGTCTGTTTGGTGAGGTTATCTTAGGTAGTCTCAAAATCATGCTTGACCTCCTGTTCCACACTGAAGTCATTTTTAAGAATTAGCCCAGTTTGGAAGAGAAAGCTCAACCCAGCCCAGCCTGGCAAGCTGTCCCATACGACCCTCACAACCCCACACTGACCTGCTTTCTGCTCTAATAATAGAGCAGGAAGCCGCAAACAGGGTCCTGACTGCTCTTGTGACAAGAGACAACCCTCCATGCTGGTCAGGCAGCGTTGGCTGCAATTCCAATGAGTTCACAGTTGCATTGTGTAAGAGGATGCAACCCTTGGTACTCAGGTGCCAAAAGCCAATGTTTGCACACACTTAAAGGGCTAGGAATACCAAGACCCAGAAGTAAGAATTTCTGACGAAGAATATATGGCTCTTTCCCCAATGACCTGGTGGGCAGTTTCACAGGGTATCTTCTCAATTACTGTAGTAAAAATTGCAATTGGGAGGTCACTGGAGGTTGGATATATTTGCTGCCAAGCAGCATTTGCTAACCTGCTGGTCTCTTGGTTTACTGAGAAGTTCTGGGAGATGAAGCAGCATCTTTAGGAAGAGACTCCTAAAACTGCAGTAGCAAAAGCAAGCATGACCGATCACAGGTACAAGCCCAACTTGAGTTAAAGGGTAGCAAAGCATTAATTTCTTTTCTTTTTTCTTTTTAAAAATGATTTGTATTAAAGATTTTCACAGAAGTAAAAGATAAAGATGAAATAATGTGAAGATTAAAGAAAAGTGTGAAAAGTAGTACAAATAGAACAAAAAGGAAAAGATACATAGAGAAGCAACTTGCTATCTTCTTTACAGTATAAATGAACTTATTATCTGTCCTCCCTCTTTAAAGTTACATCATAATTTCCTTCTTTCCATATTCAACACCTTTTAATTAGTACATGCATAAATCACCAGTTCATTTTTTTCTATTTTTAACAAAAATCCATTAAGAGGCTTCCAATCTTTAATAAAAGTACTTGTTGTCATATCCCTGGTCAAATAGGTAAAATTTGTCATTCCTCTCATCTTCACAATCCATTGCTCCCATGTGGGTATTTCAGTATTTTTCTATTTGTGTACTAATACTTTTCCCCATTTCTTATGTTGATGGCATGTCATTCAATTATATTGTTCAAGATAACTTGTAGGACCTTTTTTGCAAGCATTTTTCAGACAAAATTGTTCCTCAGTCCAATTGCCATCAGATGACTCCTGGAGTCTGATGAAATGACTGGGCAATACACTGAAGCATTATGAGGGATTCTTTTGACCTGGTGGATGCCAAGACAAGACTCCTGGCAATATAACCTTGGTCTCTCTTCCAGCTTGAACTGCAAGAGAAGGAACTGGAAATGGATTAGGAGTTATGTCAATGGCTCTTGGGAGGCAGGGGTAACACCGTCTACAAGCTAGGGATGATTCCTAAATAGCAATAGCACTTAAGACTTATATACCACTTTACAGTGTTTTACAGCCCTCTCTAGCAGTTTACTTAAAGAAGTCATTCATCTTTTTAATTGTACTGGGTTTGGGCTTGTTTGGATGAAGTAAATTATCTACATCAGGAGTGTCAAACTCAAGGCCTGCAGGCCAGATCCGGCCCACAGGGTGCTTAGATCTGGCCCACGGGTCTGCCCTGGAAACAATGAAGGGCTGGCCTGCAGTGCCTCTGCCAGTGCTCAGGAGGGCCACATGGTTTTGTTGGCAGAGTGCTTGGGCCACCACAGGCACTCCCAACATTAGTGATGTCAAGCTGGCCACGCCCACCCTGACCATGCCCACCCAAGTTCAAACACAACCCTGATGCGGCCCTCAATGAAATTGAGTTTGACACTCCTGATCTAGATCCTTATAGATCAGGTTTAAGTTAGGCCATGGGACAGAAACTGGCCAAGTCAGAAAGTCTATGTCCTTGGCCTTTCCTATGTGGAATTCCTGAACATTTGCCCTCCTCTTCATCTAATGTGCTATACCATCTATATGAAGTTGCTGGGAGAAGTCATTTATTAGTGCAATGTAAGTTATCAACATGTGATAATATATAAGTATATATCTCCATCCTAGGCTAACAGGGGATTCAGTGAATGTCCTGACCCATTGTCTGGAACCAATTATTATTTGTTTATTTATTTGTTTTGACTTGTATGCCGCCACTCTCCAGAAAGGACTCGGGTGGCTCACAGATAAAAACACAGAACAATAAATTAGTTAAAAAGAAATTAAACTAAACAAGCCAAAATACAAGTATAAAACCGAATTAAAATCCAATTTAAAACCCACCCTCTCCCCTAGGAGATCAGTCTAGCCTGGCCTGTAAAAACAACCAGGTTTTTAGATTGCGCCAGAAAGAGGAGAGATCGGGAGCCAGCCGGAGCTCAACGGGTAGCTGGTTCCATAAGGCGGGGGCCGATGCAGAATAGGCCCTTCCCCGGGTCACCACAAGCCGACATTGTCGTGCGGACAATGAGGAGTCCCAACCTATGTGCTCGCACAGGGCGACTGGTATTTGATATCTAAGTCAATTATGACTTAGATGGGATAAAGCAGGCTCAAGATGAATCCTTGCAATATGGAGTGATTGTTTATCTAAAAGACATCTGGTTCTTAGGAGCTCCAAATTTCTTTCTGAATGGAGCTGCATGTCCCCCGAAGGAGCAGGATGGCAATCTGGGTGTTCTCTTGGATTTGAGGCTCCTGCTGAACAGCAGATGGAGAGTGTGACAAAAAGAATCTTGCAGGATGTCTTGGTAAGAGTCAGTGATACTCCTATTGCATTGTGCCAGGATTACTGCAATTCACTAGGCTCAACCTATTGGTTTGTTCAGCAGAATGACACATCTTCTTCCACCACTACATTGGTTACCTAACAAGTTTCAGGATACAATTCTTTTGATGACTGTGCTAAGGTACAACATGCTCATGTTAAACATTTGAGTCTTAAGGCATGGTATACTTTGATGTATACCAAAGGTAAACGTTAAAGTAGTCTGCCTCTGATACCTTATTCCTGAGTCAGGAGAAAAGTAACAATATTTAATGATTCTTCAGAATTTTTTTAAATATATGTATGCATGTATTTACATATATATTGAAAGTAGTTATACAAGAATTCTAAATGGCAGCATGCTAACTCACTCACATCACATCACATCTGATCCGATCTACCCTTTCCTCTCCTTTTTCTATATTCAGAGCTTTGGGTCACTTTTTCCTCCCTCTTCTAATTCCTAAGTTCAAGTTTTCCATCTTTGAGAATTTGTAACAGCACTTAGAAGGCCAAATATTTCAGTATGGATTCCTATTTTTTACAACCAGAAGGAAAACCTTTCTATATCTAGATCTTCTCTGTTTTGGTTGTAAAATATGCTCTGATGATCTTCCCTCCTGTCCTGTGAAAGTAAAGATTTGGAAAACTAAACTTACATTATTTGCAATCAGGTGCCAACATCTTAGAGTTTATCAACATCTGCCTATGTGAATTAAACCCAGATTTGAAATAAAGATCCAACAATAATGAATGCAGTAAATGCAAATTTCCTTCCCCCCCTGTTTTCTTGCCATGTTCCTAATGTTACTTTGTATTTGCCTTTGACAATTTCATTAACCACAGACTATAAAATTTAAAACAGGCCCTGATTCCCGGTCAGTGGTTGCAATCCTCTGCACGCTAATTTGGTAGTAAAATATATTAAATACATAGTCTATCGGCTCAAGCTATATGTGCATTCAACCAGGCTACATGGCTTCATCACATACTTCAAATAAACATAGCTAATGAACCCATCTTTAACTATTTTCAAAATTATTTGGCACAATTTATACTCCCAAAATGATGGAGAATGAAATATTTAATCATTTCCCTGCCATTTTCTTTCTCCTTGAGTTTTCAAATATATTTTCCATTCCTGTAATCACACAGAGAGAATAGTTTTGTGGGTTATTTAAAGTAAAGAAATGTTAAATATCCATTCTGTTCCATCTCAGTTCCCAAGTGCTTTTTCCGAAAGTGTTTTTCCAATTCAAAAGCAATTGTCAAAATTCCATTATATAAATTTGTTGTAACATAATGAGTAGTTTGTTCCTACACAAGGTAAGGAAAAGAATTACAGATTAACAGAGTTGGAAGGGATCTTGTAGGTCATCTAGTCCAAACACCCCACCACCATCCAAGCAGGAAACCCTACACCATTTCTGACAGACGGGAGTCCAATCTCTTCTTGAAAGTCTCAAGTGATGAAGTGAAGTTCCCACAACTTCCGAAGGCAAGCAGTTCCATTGGTTGATTGTTCTCACTGTCAGAAAATTTATCCTTATTTCCAGGTTACATCTCTCCTTGTTCAGTTTCAATCCATTATTCCTTGTCTGGGCTACAGGTGCTTTAGAAAATAGCTTGACCCCTTCCTCTCTGTGGCAGCCCCCCAAGTATTGGAAGACTGCTATCATGTCTCCCCTGGTCCTTTTCTTCACTAGACTAGCCAAGCCCAGTTCCTGTAACCTTTCTTCATATGTTTTAGTCTTCAGTCCCCTAATCATCCTGGTTGCCCTTCTCTGCTCTTTTTCTAGAATCTCAACATCTTTTTATAGTGTGCTGAGCAAAACTGGATGCAGTACTCTAGGTATGGTCTTACTAAGGCCTTATAGAGTGGTATTAGTACCGCACTTGATCTTGAACCTCTGTTAATGCAATTTAGGATTGCATTAGCTTTTTTGGCTGCCACTACATACTGCTGGTGCATATTTAGCTGGCTGTCCATTAAGACTCCAAGATCCCTCTCAGAGTTACTGCTATTAAGCCTAGTTTCACCCAATCTATATGTGTGCTTTTGATTTTTCTTGCCTAAGTGTAGGACTTTACATTTCTCTACATTGAATTGCATTTTGTTAGATAGGGCCCAGTGTTCAAGTCTGTCAAGATCCATCTGGATCTTGAGCCTATCATCTAGGGTGTTAGCTATTCCTGCCAGTTTAGTATCATCCACAAATTTGGTAAGTTCCCCTTCTATTGCCTCATCTAAGTCATTTATGAAGATATTGAAGAGTATTGGGCCTAAGACGGAACCTTGTGGCACCCCACTGCTTACTTCCTTCCATGTAGACTTAGTCCCATTAAGGACTACTCATTGAGTACGATTTGTCAGCCAGTTGCGAATCCATCTGGTTGTGATGCTATCTATCCCACTTTTTTCTAGCTTCCCAAGAAGTAGGTGTGGTCTACTTTGTTGAATGCCTTGCTGAAGTCTAAGTATATTACGTCCATAGTATTTCGCTAGCCTACTAATTTAGTCACTATGTTGAAAAATGAAATAAGATTTTTTTTTTAATTACATTTATATGCCGCCCTTCTCCGGAGACTCAGGGCGGCTAAGATTGGTTTGGCATGATCTATTTTTAACAAACCCACGCTACTATTAGTTATTACTTTACTTGTTTCTAGATGTTGGCAGATAATTTTTTTATTGTCTTTTCCAGTATCTTCCCGGGTATTGATGTTAGGCTGATTGATCTGTAGTTTCCTGGATCTGTTTTTTCCTCCTTTTTCCATCAGCTCTTTTCCAGACCTCTGGTAGTTCCCTGATGCTCCAAGATTTTGGAAAGATGTGGTGCAATGGTTCTGAGATTACCACTGCCAGCTCCTTTAGAACTCTGGGATGTAAACCATCAGGTCCCATTGATTTGTGTTCGAGATCAGACAGGTGTTCTCTTACTATTTTTTTGCTTATTTTAATTTTTATTTCTAGTCTGTTTTTTAGAGTTATGTTTTTGGTAGGTTTGGCTATAGTTTCTTTTTGCATGCAAAGAATGAGTTCAGCAGTTCTGCTTTCTCTCTGTGGCCTGTTACTTCCTTGCCCTCTTCTGTCTTTAGTGGACCAATTGTTTCCTTGATTTTTTTTGTTATTTATATGATGGAAGATACTTTTTTTATTATCTTTGACTTTTGTTGCAAGTCTTTGTTCCTTCTGAGCCTTTGTTTTCCTGACTTTGTCTTTGCATATTCTGGCTATCTGCTGATAAATTCTGCCTTGGTTGTGTGTCCCTCTTTCAATTTTTTGTACTTGTCTTTTTTGTCTTTCAATTTGCCAGAGAGATCTTTGTGTGGCCATGCTGGTTTCTTATTGGATTTCTTGTTTTTCTTTCTCAGTAGTATTGTGTTGGTCTGGGCTTTTATGATTGTACTTTTCAGAGTTTCCCAAGATTCTTGAGTTGTTTTCTCCTTTAGGATTTTCATCCAAGGAATCTTTCCCAAGTTCTCTGTGAGTTTATTGAAATCAGCTCTTTTAAAATCTAAGACTCTGGTGTCATTAGGTCTATTGCTTGTGTTTGTGTTATGTTGAATTCTAGGATGACATGGTCACTCTCACCCAATGTTCATGCAGTTTCAACTCCCTCTATATTTTTTCTCTGTTTGTAAGTATTAAATCCAGTATGGCTGTCCCTCTAGTTCCCTCCTCTACCTTTTGGACAACAAAGTTGTCAGCTAGGTTGTTTAGGAACCTATTTCATTTTTCACTTGGTGCAGAATTTTCCAATTGATATCAGGGTAATTGAAGTCCCCCATTACTATTGTACTGTGTTTCCTATATATATTTGTTAGTTGGTTGGAAAAAAGACGTCTATTTTTTCTGTTTGATTGGGTGGCCTATAGTATACACCTATGGCCATGTTATGCCCACCATGGCCATGGCCACGCCCACACCCACCCACACCACCCCTGCCCCCAGCCCTCTGGGGTCAAACACAATCCTCATGTGGCCCCCAGTGAAATTGAGTTTGATACCCCTGGTCTAGTGGGTTGTGTGAACTAACATGGCATTCTGTGAATTCTGAGCTACTACTTGTAATATTACAGGAACAAGGTCACTGACTAGGTTTATATCTCAATATAAATCATTGTTGTATAGCGAGTAAGGTAAAAAGAGTAAAACTAGCACCAGGAAGATGAGCCCGCTCTCCTTCACGGAAGCTGACTGGGGAACTCTGGGGCCAGTTGCTTTTTCTCCATATAAGGTTGTGGCTATGGGGAAAAAATGAGAGGAGGGAACACTTTGCAAATTTTCTTGAGCTTCTGAACAAAAGACAGGATATCAATGTAACAAATAAATCAAATAAGCAACCTATTAGCAATGTTTTCTAACTGTTTGGGAGTGAAGATCCTATTGAATAGGAATGTGATGCAAAATGAATTTAGTCACATTATACATTTAGGGGTAACATTTCCTCCTTCCCTTTTTATTTTATTCATTATTTTATGCCACCCATCTCACCGATGACTCTCTTTTCCAGTGATTTGCGAGTCATGTGTCTTTTATTTCATATACTTCCACTTCAAACTAATGTCAGATTGTATTACCGATGTTCAACCATATTACCATTGACTTTTGGGAAGGTTTTCCAGTTGCTGCTGAAAAGCAGTTTATGGTTCACATGCAGCTCTAAGTCTTCTGATTATCCATTCTTGTTTGAAGCTACTGTACAAAGTTGTTTGTTTGGCATTTGGGCAGTTGTGAATTCATTAATGTATTTATTAAATTTATTTGCTACCTATTTTTCCAGTAATATGATATATAGATTCGATTTGCATTTCTTCAACATTGTTGAGATCGTAGTTTACTAAGAAAGCCTACTGATTTCAGGACGGTTTCCCCAGATTACCTCTGCTAACCCAATTCATTACAAAAATAGCAAAAGATAAATTTGCTAGTTGATTTAGGGATTAAGCAGGACGTACTTCCTCTTTACTTTAGGAAGTTTATGAAGACGAGCAATTGTAATTTCATTTTTTAAAATATAAAATACTGCAATGGGGGTGGAAGAGACCTTGGAGGTTTTCTAGTCCAACCTCCTGCTCGTTCAGTTTTATTTATAGTAAATATACCCTGTATAGTATTAGGGGGCTCACCTCAAATTCAGGGGGGAGGAGGGAGAGCATGGAGTGGGTAAGTTCATTACTCGGACATCAGCTTTAGGTCCTCTTATTCTATTATTTCGAAATTCAATATCTCTAAGTGTCCTCATGGAGTTCCCTCTCATGTTTCAAAAATATTATTATTATGACTACCATGTTTCCCCAAAAATAAGACCCACCCCAAAAATAAGCCGTAGCCTAATTTTTGGGGTGGGCATAACATAAGCCCTACCCAAAAATAAGCCTGGGAATGGGTGTGGCCAGCACAAGAGGTGGTGAGTCCTGGGGCCAATGGTGCCTAGCAGCAGCCATAGCCTGCCAGCCCCTTGGCACAATGCAAATACCATTACATCCTAGTGTGGAGGCAGAAGAAGGGGGTGGGGAGAAGACTGGCGATCCAGGCTTGCAGAAGGCTTGTGTGGCAGCACCTGCAGCAGGCAGAGGGGATGGGGGAGGCAGGTGATCCTGACACCCAGAAAGGATGCCTGCTTGGCACGGCCTCAGGCAAGCTGAGAGATGGTAATGAATATGATGAATATATGATAAATATATTGTTGTAAGATGTGTCAGGTTATAAAATATGGCCTCAAGGGAGAGTAGAAGAAGAAAAAGTGTATCTGCATAACAATAGAAAAAAAAATCTTTGGCTTAAAAAGAGGAGGAAGATGATTGGGAAAATAGAAATGGTGATCCTCATATGTAGAAAAAATGAAGGTTGAGTATCACATACAAAGCTTTGAAGAATCAAAGAGAGAAAAGAATAAGAGATATGTGGTAAAAATGGAGAAAAAAATAATTGGTCAAGAGTCTGTAGACATTATAAAGGACATGGGCCAGAGAAGGGATAATCGGGAGAAGTTACTCACGACAACTTTTGAAATCATTTAATTTACGAGATCATTTCAAAGTTGCTTTTCTTGATGAAAGCAATACTGATAACATTGCTCTGAAAAGTGGACCTGCCACTACCCACATATTTAAACTAGGGGAATTTGAGCATATTACCTAAAACCCTTTTTGTCTTTTTGACTTCCACAAATTGTCCAGTCGTTGTTGAAGTCATTAATCCTTATAATAAAACTGTGCTCCCATGGATCAGCTCTAGGCTAATTTCATCTGGCTTAGACATGTCAGAGGTTTCTCTTTAAGATGCTTACTAGCCCTGGAGTGACAGTGTAGCACTGTCTCTTTAATTCCATGTGAAGAAGTTTAAGTGTGAGATGGGATCCTATTCCCACACCCAACATAGGCAGCTGCCTGAAATTCCCCACCAAGATGTTGTCTGGGTGACAAAACACTGTGGATACAAAATGTTCTGCCAAAACATTTCCCTACTAATTCAATTATGTAGGAAGAAACTTCCCAGATTCCTTTTGCTCCCCTCATATCCTAAGTGACATCACCAGGACTTGTATTTCTTATGGAATTTCTGTTGTTTTCAGTATTGCTGCTTTTATCTTTATTTGGAGCAGGTAGATAAAAAGAACAGTTTCATAAAATGCAGGATGGTTGAGGATAAAGCTGTAGAATAAAAGGGCAAGTAATTCAAAAGGCTGCATGAAAAAAGAGAGCTAGGAATGTTGTGTATGACCATCTAAAAACAGGCTGAGTCATCTTATGAGTCACAAAAATTGTCTCTACACAGGGTGGGCAACCTGCAGCCACAGAACTATAGGAAACCCTCAGACCTCCTTTTTGCAAACCCAAAAATCCTCTCCAATCATGACTGCTGAAACCCAGTAGCTAAGTTTCCCACCATTTTGAGACAAGGAAAATATGATTCCTCACCCTCCAAATTCTTCTATCTTGCCTGAAATGATGGAAAGGAATAACTGTAGTTATGAATGTATGATGCTGCTGCCAAAGGACAGAAAAATAGCAGAAGAATCTAACATTTCTTCTTTTTTTAAGAATTTTGCTGGCCTATAATCCTACATGGATAGCTGGGGACAGCTTAGAAGCTAAGCAACTTATTTAATATTTAGCAGGCTTTCAGTGTCTTGCATACTGTACTTCCTTTGCTACTTTAATAGTTGTTTTACACCAATAAGTAATAGGTGCACAATATTATGTAAAAGAAGGATCTTTGCTTGAATTGCAGTTTTTATAAAGGCTATAGAATTCAGATTTTTTTCACAAAATAAAGATATTATGTGGGGTAAAACAGTCTCAAAACTGAGACTATAGAGGATGTAACATTACTACAACCCAGAGACTACAGAAATCTCATCAATGCAGCCAATAACATTTTGGTATTTAGTATGCCATATAAAATAATCTATATTGGGAAGAAGATTGAGAAGAAGATTTTAAAACATGGAAATGGCTGGATTTGTTGAACATACTGTGGGAAGCTCCCAACCCCACTACTGGAGAATGAAATGTTTTGGGGAATATTAAAAGAGGCAGAATATTATATTTCCCCAAAGGACAAATGAGGAAACATGTTCTTAAAGGCAGAAAGAATCCCTAGTCTTCCTGCTGTAGGAAAACAGCCTCAAGCAGAAGAGGGTGGTCTTTTGGAATGGAGATTTGGTATCCATTCAAAAAGACTGGACCAATGGATTCATTTTTAAAAAAGCATTTAGCTACAAGCTCCCACAGAAGGTTAGAGCTGATAGGATTAAAAAAATAGAAAAACAAAGAATCCTAAAATCTACATTCCCCCACCCAAATTCTAAGGACAGGACATGATGGTTAGGATATAATAGGATTTACCCACCACCATCAGAATAGCAAAGGACACAAGGCTCACTACACTGCACAATGTTCCCCTCAATCACAAAACCCCAGAACTCTATAAAAATACATCCACTCATCCAGCCATTTTGTCAACCACCCCAGAAACATGCTGCTATCACTAAAGTTTCTGGCATCCAAATAAAAAGAGACCTTCTTTCCATGCGGCCTGCCTCCATTTTATTTTCAGTGTCTTTCTTCCTGCTTGGAACCGGACTGGATTTTTCTTCTAACAATACCATACAGAAGGCAGTAACACTGCTGATGAGTTCGTCATGTCAACTCATGTTTTTTTTCCCATTTTTAGTAGTATCAAGGAAAAGAAGGCAAATAAAAAACAAAATGAAACAACCAAATAGTCTAAGAGTAAGCCAAGGAAAAATATGTTGACAGAAAATATATCATTATTTCTTCCACTAGATTCTTCTCAAATGATGCTAAGCTTAAAATAAACTTTCTTTCTAAAGGACATAGACCTAGCTGGCCTTGCTCTTTCCAGAAATAATTTAAATTATTGTTTTATTTAAATTGCATCAGAATTCAGAGCTGTAGGGCTAATTTTTCTTTGGTTGTTTCTCTGTAAATATTATTTCAAATTTTTAATACTCTTTGTTTAATATAAAAAGGTAAAGTTTCCCCTGTCCATTATGTCCAATTTAGTGGTGGTGCTCATATCTGTTTCTTAGCTAAGAGAACCAATGTTGTCTGGAGACATTTCTATGGTCATGTGGCCAACATGACTATATGCCAAGGCATACGAAAACACTGTTAACTTCCCACTGAAGCACTTCCCATTTATTTACTTGCAGTTGTATGCTTTCGAACTGCTAGGTGGGCAGCAATTGTTTAATATACAAAGTGAAATTAAAATACTAATTTACAGATAATAGTGCTGCTAGTCAGTAAACTACAATCAAACAGCTTTAATAGCTGAGTGAAAATGGCTTCAGTGTGAAATCGAGTGGAAAGTTTATGTACGTACATAAACCTTGCTTGTAGCGTATCTATTACAGAAATAGGATTTTGTAAAACATTACATAAAATAGGATTTTATAAGTAGCTGTCTGCTGATTTCAATATAATTAACATTAAAACAAAGAAGCAAATTAACCTCCCAAGTTATAGAGAAAAAAATGGGAAAAAGTATATGTAAGTCACTTGGAATTCCAGAAGAAAAGGCCAAAAATAAATCTACTATACTGTATTTTTGGAAGTATAAGACACACCAGACTATAAGATGCACATTGTTTTTGATGAGGAAAACAAGAAAAAATAGTTTTTTGCCTCCATGTGGCCCATTTTTGCCCTCCTCAGTGTCTGGAAGCATTCTGCAGGCCAAAAACACGCCTGTTTTTGGCCTCCCAAAGGTCCCGTTTTTGCCTTCCACCCGCAGAGGCCTCTGGAGGCCAAAAACGGGCATGTTTTTGGCTTGCAAAGTGCTTCTGGGGTGCCATGGAGAACAAAAACGAGACCTCCAGAGGCCAAAAATGGGCCTGCATTAGCTGTATAAGACACACAGACATTTCCACCCACTTTTGAGTGGGGGAGTGTGTCTTATACTCCAAAAAAATATGGTAAGTACTGTAATGTAAAAGAAATATACGTGCTATATCAAATCACCCCAGTTGATTAGGAATTTGTATTTTTTAAACGAAATTACAAGTCTCTAATCTGGAAATGTTAGTGAAGTTTTCTGTTTTTTCCCAACCCACAAGAAATGGAGAGGTTTGGAAAGATATATTCCCTCTAATGTTTGTCTTTACCATATTTCTGTGATTGGAGAAATGACACAGTTGATGGATGAAACAGATTTACTGAAAGAGAGTGTATTTCATTTTGGTCTATCTGGGCTAGCAAATATTTTTCAAGTTTCAAAGAGAGGTTCTTCCCTCAGTAGACTATCAGGATGTGTTTTCATAGTTGCATATGATCTACCTTTTTCTTCCTTTCTCGTCATTCAGAAGGATGCAGGAGAACGGATGGTGCTTAACCTCACAACCATTCATGTGTGAACATAAGATGATCTCCACTGGATCAGATGAAGCGTCCTCTAAAGTCCCACATCCTGTTTCCAGTAGTGCTAGCCAGATGCTTCCTATATCCAGGACGTGAAATCAACATTCACCTTCACCACCACCCCCCAAAAAAACCTTGTCCCAAGTATTTGGTATTTAGAGTTCTGTTAGCACTGAATGCTGAGTTCTATTCAGCGATCATATCTAAAAATTAGTGATAATGCAGTATTAATAACATAGTACAGAAATATATAGTACAAGTCCAACATTAATAATGGTGTTAATAAAAAAGGAGAACACCCAGGAAGTTACTGTATGTTGTACGCAAAACAATCCTAAAAATGTTGGCCGCATTTTTAGTCTAAATTTTTCTTCCCTGCTCCATGTTTTTTTTAAATCGATCAATGACAAGAAACACATGCCATTGCAGCAAATCAGGCATAGATTGCTCTTACGAGCTTTGTATGATAATTATTTTAGGCAGTCCCTATGCTCCTCCAAATCCACAATTTTTAAATTCAAAATATTAGTATTACAGTCAAGATCATTCCTTCTGATTTCAATCAACCCAGAATGATATTAAAAATCATATTGATTTCAATCCAAGTGGCAAGCTACCCGAGTTAAAATTTCCTTTTCCTTAGCTATTGCATCTCCAGCTACAAGAGAATTGCAACCAATCCTTATTAAACTGTCTATGAGATGCAGTAATACTAAATTAGTTTTCCGTTTTATTATTTGAAGCAATCCCAAATTGATTTAGAAGGCAGGGCTTTCAAAGTTGATTATTTCAGGGTCACATAAATATATCCCCTGAATTTAAAAAAAGAAAAAAAAGTACTGAATTACGTAAGTACAGTAAAAAGGACAAAAAGATAAAAGCAGAAGCAATTCCAAGCAATATATCCTTTCCAGACATGCTTTAAGGCTTAAAAGATGTTTGCAACAATTGCACAGAAACCTTAGTTTTCAGAAGGGAAGGGAAGAAACATGGGAGAAACACCCATAAGCACTTCGTGTACCTGATATCTTCAGGAGGGGCATTTTGTCCCCAGCTACATCCTGAAGGAATTGCTACTCTGATGTTCTGGGAAATCAGCCAAGGAGTTTGGATTATTTTTATAAGCCCATAAAAGCACTTGGGATTCATATGAAGGGGGCCCTACATGTAAAGAATAGATGCATGAAATACACATGGGGGAAGTTGAGTGGAAGTCTGGAGAACAGTGGAACTCTAGTAACTGTGATCCAATTTTCTCAGAATGTCTTGAGGAAAGCACTTAGTTTCTTTTGAAAAATCAGCCTTTTGGAATCATTTTATTGTAAGTGTATTATTCCTGATTTGTTCTTTCTTTCAAATTCAGGAGCATCTCATCCCCTTCTTTGCTGAATTCACTGTTAATAATTCCTGTCTAATATTTTGCTTTTCTTTATATATGAATGCGTATAGGCTGCTTGTAAATTCCACAAGAATTCAAAACAGTGATATATGTGTGAGGGGGGGGAGGGAGAGAATAGAGTAAATAGTGGGATCATATTAGAGTCTACACTTTTTCACTATTCTGTGATAGTTTTTTGTAAGTGCAGAATGAAAGAAAACATGTATCAAAGAAGGTAAAGAACATTCAGCTCTTGGAAGTCCACGGTAGACATGTGATGTGACTTGGGAGCTCCCAGATAACAGCCCTTGGCACAGCTAATAGGAGGGTGGCAGACTCAAATTGTTGTTTGCTCTTAATTAAGTAAGCAAGAACAGCGCTGCCACCTCCCCTGACATCCTAAGGCAATAATTTCAGGGGCATAGATTTCTCCCTCCCCTTTCCACTTGATCTCTCCAAAGTTACCCTTAGTTCCTTAGCTGGGTTATGCCCTTGAACTCAGAGCTGAGATGCAAAGTAACAAAGTTGACTGTTCCAAACTATCCATCTCATTTTGAACTATTATAGATTAATCCCTGCTCAGAAAATTAAGAGCAAGTAAAGACAGCCTTGTAAACTCCCATTAGCATACAGTTGCATAGTGGAAAGCCAGGGTTGTTTAAAATAAAAAAAAAGAAATATAAGAAGAAAAGTTAATGGCTACTAAACAGTCGTCCTCTAAGAAAATCACTCAGCACAGAGCTATGAACCCAATGAAATGAATGCCTAGATGGGTACAGAGATTCACAGAAATAAGACCACCAGTAGGAAACATATGTCTGAAGCTGCATTGATCTCTGATCAACCTTCAGGACAGATTAAATGTTCAACATAATCCTGTATACCTGATTTCTCATTATATTCTATAAGATCTACTGAATCTATCCTCTTGTTGAGACTATCTATGCACCAGAGGTCCAGGGTGCCAGAGACAGATGACATGAGGTTTCCCTTTAGCTATTTATTTTTACTTACTTACTTACTTACTTACTTACTTACTTACTTACATACATACATACATACATACATACATACATACATATCGCTCACAGCAACTGAAAGAGGCCTACAGAAGATAAAAACACAATATAAAAGCAATAAAATAAAAAATAAAATGATAACTATTCAGGTAATCCCTGGGTTATGAGCGTTCCCTTAGCGAACATTCAAAGTAATGTGATCAGCGTCCCCCCCCCAGCATTTGCAACATTTGTCCTGCATGTTGCCAGCCAAAATGGAGCCTCCAAGGGGCAGATCCAGCCCTCTGAGGCTCTGTTCGGCCCTCTGCAGGCCTCCCCATACTTATTGTATTTACTTTTCAAAGAGCTCCAGAAGAGGCTGATCCACATGGCAGAGAAGCCATAGTCTTTTATTCAGAAGCCCATGAAGCTGTAAGAATGTGAGATGTAAGGAAAAATGTTATCCTTACATTTCACATTCTTACAGCTTCGCCATCATCTGAATAAAACACTTTGGCTTCTCTGCCAGTGGGTCAGCCTCTTCTGGAGCTCTTCAAAAATAAAGTAATCCATGGGAATTGGGGTGGGGAGGAGTAAATGGAATCTGGGACTCTAGCAAAGCAGGTCTGGTCTGTGACGACCTGGTGAGGCAGGATGGGGGGGAAGCAATTGGGGTGACCCCAGGGAAGCATGAGGTATCTTAGTGGATTAGGAGAGGCCTTGTGTGGCCTGCTCAAGCACTAGGCCCCGCATGCTCTGCCCCATTCTGAGATACCTCAGGTGTGTTTCATGACTTGCGTGTTCGATTAACAAATGCATTGGCCATGATCACATTCATTCAATGTGATTCAATCAAATGAATCCTCAGGTTATAAATGTAATTGGCAGGTTCTATTACATTCGTAACTCAAGGATTACCTGTACAACTCTTGGCCAGGTTTCCCAAAGGGTAAGTGTCAGAACCATCATCCTCGACTTGGCATCATGCCGGCTTTCTGTCATCAAAAGACTGGGTGCAGAGAAGGCTTGAAGAGGAACCAAATGGACAGCAATAAACCTGTATGCATTCTTCTGTGGGAATTTGGGAGGGGGGATGACAGCTGAAGAAATGCAGAGCACTGTGCCAAGGCATCTTCAAGGCCATTTGCCCTGGGTGAAAAGTTACAGCCAAAACACCTCAGAGTTTCCAAAACGTCAGGTGGCATCTCATTGGCCGGGTTTGGACTGGTCATGGGGGGAGGGACAGAACAGAATAGTCTTTGTTTGCACAGGAACTTAGATTTTGCCTAACTTTACTGCAACCAGCATCTCTTTGTAAAAGTCCCTTTCATTTCAACCAAATGGAGTCAAGGGCTTTTCTTCCCTAAGGAATCAGACTGGGGCAGTTTTTGCCAACCTGGACTTCCAAGAAGCATATTACCAAGTCTGGCTTAAGGAGGGTGACAAGGGGGGAAGTTTAACTGCCCCTTGGGATGTTTCCAATTCCGAATTCTCACTTTTGAACTATACCCCTCCACTGTTTTCATGCAGCTAATAAATGAGGTGCTGCATGAACAACTATACAAGGGGGTATTGGTTTACTTGATTGACATATTGACTTATACTGAAATCATGACACAGCATGTGAAATTGGTGAGGGCAGTACTCAAAAGCTTCAACCTGGTCAGCTATACACTAAGCTCTCCAAATGTGATTTCCATCAGAGTAAAATTGATTACTTGGGCTACCACATGTCTCACTAGCAGCTAGAGATGGACCCCGAGAGCTATATTAATCTGGGCTCTACCTCATTACCCGAAAGCAACTGCAAACCTTCCTGAGGTTTGCCAACTTTTACCACCAATTTTTCCCTTCTTTTGCCTAAACTGTTCTCCCAATTACCAACTTGCTAAAAACAAAAGGGGAGGGTAAACCCAAACCCAGCAAGCTGCTGAAATGGACAATGGAATGTCAAGCTGCGTTTGAAAACCTTAAATGCCTATTTGTGGCTGAGCCAATGTTGAAACACCCTGACCCAAATGCCCCATTTGTCTTTCAAGAAGTTGCCAGGTCTAGCTGTAGGTGCAGTACTCTTACAGCAAAATAAACATGGAGCCCTACAACCTCCAGAAAAGTCACCAAAACTGGACAACAGTCTGAGAAAAGGAGGCTTACACAGTATGCTGGGCATTCCTAACTTTTTTGAGGAGGACAAAACACTGTTTGAGGTGTGAATTGACCACAAAAACCTAGAAGCCCTAAAAACCCCTAGAAGGTTGTCACCCAAACAAGTCCACTGGGCTCAATTTTACTTTGTGGTACATCTCAGGAGAGAAATTTTTTTTGGCAGATACCCTGTCCAGGATGCGCAATACAACAGCATCAAGCCAGAAGTGATCCAGCCAATCATTCCATCTCGTTCAACTTGCTGTACCAGTATCCACCAGTGCACAAAAAAAATTGAAACCTCAAATAGACAAGGGTGTAAAAACAACCCTAAAGGTGGCACTAGAGAATGATAAATGGTTTCAAGCACATAGAAATGAATGCATGATTTGAGATGGTTTAGCCTGGATAGGGATTAAACTGTATGTTCCTGCAAGCCAACGATTACTGGTTGGCTTACTGATTGAAATTACTGATTACTGGTTGGATTACTGGTTGAAAAGAGTCATGACTCTAAAACTGCAGGATATTTCGGGTTTGTTAAAACCTTACACCTGGCCAAAATACCATTTTGTGGCTGTCACTTAAAAAGGACTTTGAATGCTATGTAGCCAGCTGCCCAGTTTGTGCCTTGACAAAATGAGATCAAGGGAAAACCCCAGGACTCCTCCAATCAGAAATGGAGCCAAATGCTTCATGGGAGGAGATATCCATGGACTTCCCTGAGAGCTCAGGAAACACAGTAATTTGAGAGATAACGGATCTGTTTTCTAAACAGATCTACTTTATGCCCTGCCCAAAAATCCCTTCTGCACACACCCTAGCCAAACTTTTTGTGTAGCATATTTATAGGCTCTGTGGTGTTCCACAATGAATAATCTTTGACTGCGAGGTGCACTTTACCTGGAAGTTCTGGCAAGAGTTTTTAAAACTTTTGGGGACCACCTAAGTGCTTAGCTCCAGTCATCATAGAGAAAATGAATGGAGGCTGTGAATGTTTGAATGGAATTCTAGAGTAGTAACTCAGGGGCTATGTTAATTCCCTACAAGACAATTACCAACAAGACAAGCTAGAATAGACAACATCACCACCAGATGGAATTGTAGCTGGCTGACAAACCATCTTCAACAAGTGGTCCTTAATGGTACTATATCTACATGGTGTCATGCCCCTGTTGGAGTCTGAATCTGAACAGCTGACAAGGAGTGGGAGTGTGGCTCCATGGGCTGTGGAGGAAACTGGGGAAGGGCAAAGTCAGGCTGGACAGAACAGAGGAGAGGTAGAACAAGGGAGAGGGAGTTCAGAAGAAGACCCAGGCCCACTACCTCTTTATCCTAGGGCATGCAGGGAAGAATGGAGAAGAGAGCAACATGGGTTGCATGGCTTACGGGGGAGGAAAAGGTCCTGATTCCCTTCACTAGGCATACCTGGGAAGAGAGTTTAAAGGAGAGGCAGCTGAAAGCTGCGTTGGCTGGGAACAAACATGAGTTTATCTTGTGTTGACTGTGGTTATCTGTGTTCCTGGCATCCTCCCAACTAGGTTGATTTACTGCCATGTTATTGCACTTCTGGAACTCCTTATCCTGCCTTGCCAGGTTAATTACTTCATCTTGCCTTGATTGGACTTATAGTTAAAGTTTTCTGTTGACAATGTTTTGAAATTGAATCTCTGCAGCCAAAGGCTGTTCCTGGGAGAGTTTGGAGCTAATAAAGGGATTCCTACTTATTATCTGGCTGTGTTGCCTTTGTGCCACACCCTGAGTCATCACACATGGAGAGAAGTAAGCAGTGGGCTATCACAAGGCTCCATCTTAGGTCCAGTCTTAGGTCCATAAATGACTTAGCTGAGGGAGTAGCAGGGGAACTCATCAGATTTGCAGATGATACTAAACTTGCAGGAATAGCCAACAACCCAGAAGACAAGCTCAGGATCCAAAAAGATCTTGACAGACTTGAACAATGGGCCCTATCCAGCAAAATGAATTTCAATGTGGAGAAAAGCAACATTTTACATTTAGGCAGGAAAAATCAAAGGTATAAGTACAGATTAGGTGAGACCTGGCTCAAAACAGTAATTGTGAGAGTTACTGAGACAGTCACTTACCTGAAATACTTTAGGTTCTCCTGCTTGAGCAGGGGGCTGGACTAGAAGACCTCCAAGGTCCCTTTCAGCTCATTCACTCATTCTATTCAATTGAACCAACCTCCTCTCATTTGCTGAAATAGCATACACAAACTCCATACATAGCAGTACTGGCTTCACCCTATTCAAGGTAGCAATGGGACAGGACTTTGCTTCCATGCCCGAACTTCCCCTAGCTATTCCTCCCATACCATCCTTGAAGGAATGAATAAGGAAAACGTTAGAAGATGCAAAAGAATCATATAAAAAACAAGCAGATAAAAAACACATGAAACCAAGATATTTCAAAATAGGGGACTAAGTTTACTTTTCAACCAAATACCTGCACTCCAGACAACCCTGTCAAAAAATTGGGACTAAAATCCATTGGCCCTTTTCCTATTAAAGAGAATCATTGATCTAATAACTTGATTGTATTCACCCAATCTTTCATCACAGCCTCCTTAATCCTCTCCCCACTCCAGCCAACCATACCACCACCTGGTCTTCTTATGATTGAGGGCGAACAACACTTTGAAGTCAAAGACATTCTAGATTCTCGTAGACATCAAGGTGTCCTACAGTATTAGAAGCAAGGAAAGATTTTTCCCCTTAGAAACCAAATGGTAGACTCCAAACATGTTAAAGCAGCCAAGCTCATAAAACATTTCCATAATCAATATTCTGACAAACCAAAGTGACTTTCTCTCTCCTCTGCAGAACTAACATCCTTGTTAAGGGAGAGTGCCATGTCAGAACCACCATCCTGGTGTCATGCTGGCTTCCTGCCATCAAAAGACTTGGGGGGCTTGAGGAGGAACCAAATGGGCAGCAATAAACCTGTATGCATTCTTCTGTGGGAATTTGGGAAGGGGGAGGGCACCTGAAGAAAATCAGAGCACTGTGCCAAGACATCTTCAAGGCCATTTGCCCTGAGTGTGGAAAGTTACCAGCCGAAACACCTCAGAATTACCAAAACACCAAGGTAGCATCACATTGGCAGGGTTTGGACTGGTCACGCGGGAGAAATGGAACTGAAGGGAATAGTCTTTGTTTGCACAGGAACTTGATTTTACTGCAACCAGCATCTCTTAGTAAAAGTGCCTTTCACTTCAACCAAATGGAATCAAGGGTTTTTCTTCCCTAAGGGATCAGATTGGGGCAGGTCTGACAGTAAGCCTGAGCAACCTTTGACCATGCTGTATGAACTTTCTGTTTGGGCTGACCTTTGTCATTCAAGAGTTTAAGGATCTTTCCTATATAGCACCGGGTCTGTCTTTCCACAATACCATTTTCCTTGGACTTAAGTTTCTCTGACACAGCCTGTTTTTTTTCCCATTTACAATGCACAGAACTGGAGAGCTGGCCATTTTCCTGTCTTTTAGGCCACTTGCCTTCACTGCCCCCTAAATCTGGAGCTATCAGTTTCATAGCCAATCTATCAAAGATCCCAAACTTAATTCTTCTAATCCATTTCACATTGGTTTCATGGTCCATGCAAATAGTGTTAGACTTGATGTTCTCTGCTAATTGAATCCATATACACCAAACTCTTGCCTCATCAGCCTTCACAGCCAAGGTGCTCAGGTAAACTTCCCTCCCCTTCCAAGACCCAGAAAGGCCCTACACTGTAACACAAAATTATGGTGGCAGATTTGGGGGGAAATGCTTAGATACAAAACGCATATTATGCTATCATCACCCCTTTCAGCAGGAACATGTGGGAAGGGTAACATCCTAACAGGCAACTTTTCTAGCACAATAAGAGTTCAGGTGATGTTTTGGTTTGGTTTTGTAAAAGAGGCAGCTAAGCTCACACAATAGGGAGTGAAAACACAGGGGAGAGTGCGTAGCAAGTAATTTGCCTCCTTTCTGTGTGGAGTTTTGATAATGAAATTTTGTTATACCAGGAGCTGCTGCAGCTAAGGAAAGCAAGGCCCTTTCTGAATTATGATTTCTACCGGAGGGAAAGTGATTGACTCATGGTGTAGCTGTATGTTTTTAGCTTTCCAAGATCCACAGGAGGAAAGAATGTCACACAACCAGTTTTCAAATGCCTTGAAAAAAGGGAAAGTAGAAACAGTTTCTTGTGGAAGTGCCTTAAGCCAGGAAAAGGTGGGGAAGTTTCAAAGGCATTTTAATTCTGTTTTATTGCAATTGTATTATTCTTATCTGGAGTCTTCAGGATATGGCAGGCTACACTCTAAACATATCCGATGATAGATTTCCTTGCACTGCATCATGTCAAAATGTAATACCAAAGATGAGATGTTTTAGTGCATCTCCATCTTAAAAACTACTGGCACAAGAGACAGAGGTATAGCCTTGATTTCTCTAAGGAATATTAAGTTTCAGCATGTGTTCACTCATAATATTCTGCAGTGTAGAATGATACACTTTCATTTGGATTGGATGAAATGGATTTGGGATGGTGATTGTATCTGTCAGGGGCATGAGCCCTGTAAGCTTTTGGGTCATATAAAATAAGAATTTGTATTGGCTGAAATTTAAAGAGGGAAAGAAAAGACAGCTTTTGGCCTGCAGAATATTCCATCCACTGGCTAAAAATGACTTCAGAGAGCATTTCAGACCTTGAATTGCTTTGGCCTTCCCTTGATGCACTCCTGAAAGAAAAGCCTTTTTTTTAAATGTACAAGGTAACATTACAGTCATTCCTCTACCACCAGGAATCTCCTTCAATGCTTCTGCAGTCCTTGGCTATCTCATCACAGTTCTTGCCTTGCAATTCATATGTTCTGCTTCAAGGGTTTATTTCTATCTCAATTCAGGGCAAATATTGTAACATCTGCTTCTGGATTCGATCAGCCTTCCCTGCCCACATAACAGATTAGTGTGCATGGAGCTACAAATATCCAGGTGTTTAGGCATTTTCTAATCTTCCTTCAATTCCCCTCTATCTACAATCATTCAGAAATACTGTTGAATACAAGTTTACTACTAGGCTACATGATTAAAACATTTAAAGTCAAAGGCACTTTAGAGAAACTTAAGACAAGCACATGGAGCAGAAGGACATCCAACAATAAGACTATTTATTTAATCAAGCATACCTTGGACAAATTTTCAAGCCAAACATTCTAGGCACTTCAATTTTGCAACAGGTTGAAAAAGCTAGCTAGAAATCTTGAAGAGGTAAGTTTAGTGCTGTAATGGGGCACAGCAGGAACATCTTGCAATTATATGAACAGCAGTGGGGCAACCTAACCTAACCTATTGACTTACATGAGCTCACCCCAAAATCATTTCATGATAAGGGTTGTAGAATGGAGGGATCTCTATATTGTCAAAATGGAAGGGCAGAGACAACAAATAATAAGCTTTCTTTCTAATAAATTGTATTAAGCAGGGGTGGGATTCTACAGGTTCGCACTATTCGTTAGAACCGGTTGTTAACTATTCTAAGCAGTTTGGAGAACTGGTTGTTAGAAGAAATGACTGGCCTAATCCTGTAAGGAAGGCAGGAAGGAAACATTCTGGTGTTGCTTACAGAAACTGCCTCTCTGTTAACCCTTATTACATTCTTGGCAGGACTAGACTTCCTCTCTGGAGTTTTGTTCCCCTCCTTTGCTGGTACTTTGCTTGTGTGGAGTGACCATTCAAAGCTACAATGGCACTGAAAAAAGTGACTTATGACCATTTTTCACACTTACAACTGTTGCAGCATCCCCACAGTCTTGAGAGGCTGGGCAGGAGATGCATGCCTCGATGTGAGTGATACTGAGTTGGCCACATCTAGCCAATAACATGACCACCAAGCCATGTCCACCCAGTCACATGACCACCAAGCCACACCCACCACCTAAGCCACGCCCACAGAACCAGTTGTTAAAAAATTTGAATCCCACCCCTGGTATTAAGTAGTTTGTTCATACAATATGATTTAGTCACATATAGATTGCAGATAATCCTCAATTTATGACTATTTTATAACAATCTCAGAAAAAGTGACTTATGACCTGTACCCTCACACTTACAACTATTGCACTATGCTGCAGTTATATCATTGCAATTTGGGCACTTGGCAAACAGCTTGCATTTATGACAAGTTGCAGTGTCCTACAATCACGTGATCAGAGTTTGTGACCCTTTTTTGTCAATTTCTAACAAAAAAAAACCATTGGGAAAACTGGATTTACTTAACAGCTACTGTAAAATTGGTTCTGATTCAACATGATGACAATGACTTACAATGGAAACTCCATCCCAATTGTGGTCATAAATTGAGGATTACTTATACTAGAAATTAATTCCTCAGTTTATGTCTGTGCACACTAATTAACTTGCATTTTGTTAACTGCCTAGTTTTTTTTGTGGGGGGTTGTGGCTATTCTAATTGGAGAGGAAGGCAACAGCTCTAGAGTGGAACAAATCTAGAAGACTGAACAGAATTTTCTAACAGGCTGATCATCTTTCAATTCTTGATATTTTTTTCAAATTCCAACCCTGAACAAACCCCTCCATACATTTCTACTAACATAAATAAATAACATCTCCCCCAACAGTGGCTTTGCTTTTCCTGTTGTTGGGTGAATGGGATGAGATGTGGAGATTTATGAGTAGATGTAGTTTGGGGAATGGTTATAATTTTAACCCACAATTGCAGACTTTAGGACTGGAAGCAATTTTCTTATTAGAATCCCTAGGCTCACCCATCATTTTTCATCTCCCATTTCCCTTCTCCCCATTTTCCTGCTGTGTCCCAGTCTTCTCCTTGCCTGTTAAACAGAACTGAAACCCAAGGAGACTAGCAAGATATTGACAAAGACTTTTTGTGTCATCCTCATCCTTCTCAGAGACAGTTCAGCCCTGTGTTTCTTTTAGCTTTTCTCTGACAGTAAAATCTGCATTTCCATTCTGTTCTAGAAGTCTGGTGTCTATTTGCTTAGAAGCAAGTTCAGGAACTCTAATTCCTCCAACCACTAATCTGCCCTTAGTGTCAGGGAAGGAGGCAGCTGTGTCACCACTACCATGGTCATGCTGTGGCTCCCATGTATAATTACTGAGATACTGTTGCCAGTTTTACGAAAGGTAAATTTCAACCAGAGGTGACTTTTCACCTAGGGCTGGGCTTAAAGTGTATCACAGAAGCATGAAAACAGTGCTTACATTTCCTACAAAGTTCCATAACTTTGCCTCCTCATTCTTAGAAGGAAAACTATTGTGTTCATTATAACTTACAGGGTCTCCTGCTTGAGCACAGGGTTGGACTAGAACACCTCCAGGAACCTTTCCAAGTCTGTTATTCGGTGGTTTATTTGCAGGGGTGAAACATCACCCCATATTTTCTGGTCCTTTTATTTCAAAAACTAAAGGAGAACTAAAATTGCCACTGGACTGGCTGAACTCATCAGATGGACTCATCTGCCTTCATGTCCCAATGAGTCTTGATGTTTAGGTCGGCTAACAACTGTATGAAAGAAACAATATGTGAAATTACCAATTTTTTTGCTATTCTCTCCTCACCTACCTTAGTCAAAACTTCATCTAATGGCAACTTACATCTCTTGGCAAGTTCATCATTGCACATGGGGAAGCTTATGATTGTTCAGTGCTGAGAGAAATATGCTCTGCACATGCTCAAAAAGCTCTACATTAATCCTTTTTGTATGTTCAAGAAATAAACACCAGCACTACAATAAACTTAATTGCATGACTTAATTGCAAAGACAGGGAGGAAAGAATTCTTGCACAAAATTAAGCTTTTGTCTACTTGTCCTCATCCTGCACCTGTGGTCTTCCTGCAATGTTGATTGCTTTCCAGTGCCCAATTTTTTTGCAGTATTAAACCTGAGCCATCTGCTGCCATTCAGGGTCCCCATACAGAGAACCCAGCTCACCAATTCCATACATGCACGCACATTTCAAGACCAGCTTTCTGCTACAGTTTCCTGTTCACTTCTTCGCCTAAAGGCTGGAATAGGACTCTTTTAGACGCCAGAGTTGAGGGGCAGCCAAGGCATTGGGGAGGGGGCAGGGGTGGTTTGGGATGAATCTTTGGCTGCTGAAGCACATTGCCTTCCCTTATGCACTCAGGAGCAGATTTGGAGGAGGCTGGGAGGGGGGAGCGGGATGGCAGGAGGGAATTCAGCTGAGGAAATACGCAAAGAATTTGCTTGGCTCGTGGCCAGCAGGTCAAAGTAACAAAGACTTTATTGTTTATATTGGATCCCAGGAGGTACCATGAGGCGCATACAGCACAGGGCAGCTTCCCAAGCCCAACAGCACAAGCTCTTTTTGGGGGGGGAAATAAAAATTCCCCTCATACAGCCCCCCCCAAGGGTTGGTTTCTGCACCCCTTTCACACACACATAGTGCTAATTCATCTTCTGCCACGTGCATGTCTGAAAAGACTGCCTCCCTGTAAGAAAGACACACAGTGGACTCTGCTGCAGACTTATCCCAAACCCCAGACACCTCTGCACTATATACCACTCCCCTCTCCCCCAACCACAAATCCATTTTTTTCAGCTGGCTCTCCCAACCTTCTTTCCACAATTGTTTTCTCTCTCCCTCTGCTAGCAGACAGATTCCCTCCCAAACCCATAGCCACAGCCGCTTTCTCCACCACAGAAAATAAGCTGTCAAACAGATGTGTGCAATGCAAGACATCTGGGGGCCTCAGGCTGGAACAGAGGAGGCCCAGCCAAGGAGCTGGAGAACTTTTAAAGGCAACAGAGCCACATTTGCTTCATTGCCAATAAAAGGTCCATCACTGGAGGTTTTCAAAAAGAGATTGGACAACAATTTGTCCAGAATGGTATAGGGTCTCCTACTTGAGCAGGGGATTGGATTTGAAGACCTACAAGATCCCTTCCAACTCTGTTATTTTTTGTTCTATGTTCTAAATCCCATCATCGTGGCAATTATTGCTTTTACCCTCAGTTTGTAGTTAGGGAAACATTTCACCATTGAAAGAAGGCTACAAAGTACATTCCAGGATATATTTACATCAGCACACTTCAGAAAGAGTTACCCCCTTGCCCCTCTTTAACTCCACTTGCCTCTATTATGCACATCTTCTGCGACTCTTCCCTTTCTGAATTAGCTGTCCTGGATAGCAGAAATAGGCAGTCTTAGGCTAAGCAAAGGCTGAGCATAAAGGATTATGTAATTCTGTTTCTGGCACTGGGGTGTGCCACATCCAGGAATAATTGCCTGATGTTAGGAAAGAGGGAAGCAAAATCTGGAATTGTTTATTCCTATTCCCATAATTCCACGATGGGATTGATTTAAAGTAAACTGAGTTTTCACCTTCATAGGTAGTATTATGTTTGGTCAGCCAGATGTATAGACAATTTGGAACTTTTGTCCACCTATTCAATCCTTCCCAAAGATTTGGGATAGTCAAATGTTGAAGGCATTAAAGGTATTGTCACAGGATGAAAAGCTGTTCCAAGTAAAACTGCCTTTTGCAGTTGAGTGATGGTGATTTTGTCAATGCCGATAGAGTTCAAGGTGCTTCAGATGTTTTAGGATTGCACCCAAGGCTTTTGCTATTGGTACATCTTTGCTTTCTTTTGCCACAACCGTTCTACTTCTATTTTCAGGTCTTTTATTATTAAAGATTGGTTATATAGTCAGCCAGATGTTTAGACTGGATGTAGCATTTTTGTCTAGATCCTTATTATTTCCACCTGTAAAGAGTTATGAAGTATTGCAAACATATCACAAAAGAAGAGCACAAGGTGTTCTTCATAGGGATCATTAAAATTATAGCTTTACTGTATATAAAACAGCAATGTATCTAATTACTGACCTTTATAAAATGTGAGCAACTAAAGGCTGACTTTTGCATGCAGAGGACAGGATGAATTGGCTGGGTTCAGACTCATAATGGTAGGTAATATGTTCAAAGGTAACTTTACATGGCATTATTTCTGGATGCCACTATCCTGTTTTATTATGGGGGTTTTTTTAAGAGAGAAAGAGACTAAAAACCAAAGGCAGGAAGTGGGTATAAAATGGGAGAGTGGATCTCTTGGTGGCTTTTTTCTTTTGTAGCATTAGAAATAGCTGAGTGACAGCAGTTGCATCCCCTGGGTGCAGGTGAGAATATTAAACTTTCTCTCTATAGATCTAAAAATCAGAGAAAAGGTCCTAACACTTATGAAGAGCATTATGGAAATATTCATAATGGGGAAAAAAGAATGATTAGCAGTAAAAACATAAATTCCAAATACAAAATGACAACAATGCAAGAAGGAGCTATAATGAAGCTTCTGCATCCAATCTAAATTGGTCCTGAGTATATGAGGAAGGTCCTATTAATTCCAAATTTTGTGGATAACCATGTACTCCAGTTTGTGGTCCACATCCCCCTTTGTTACATGGCCCAGTTGAAGCTAAAGTGTGGGGTTATTCTATTAACAGCATTATTTTTTTAATGCAAAAAATGTGCAGGGAGCAGAACTGTAGCAATAATATTTCTGCTCTCTGCATTTTTGGGATTTGGTTAAAATTGCCAAATTCTTAAGAGGCAAAACATGACTATGCCTTGCAATTCTGCAGAAAGTAGGCTGGCTTTTCTAAAACCCTAGGAGATCTCACTGCTTGCCTATCTGAGCAACCTCAAGTGGCTGTTAGGATGTCAGTCCCAGAGGGACGAAAGCAAAGCTTGGGCAAAACAACAGTGGGCAATTCTTGTCGGCTTTATACTGGCCACCCAGAGATTCAAGAGTTTGGGGAAGTACAATTAGCACCTTCATCACATCCAGTGCTAATTATCATGTAACCTGCCCTCTGGTTTAAAGGACATAATAATGTATATTTAATCTATAATTATATGGTAATGAGTATATAATTAAACAGTTGGAGGGGGGAAGTGATATGCTCCAAAGATTGAGAAATAGGATACAAATAATCTCTTCTACCTAGGCTATAATTGGTGTAGATCAGCGTTTTCAATGATCAACTTATCTCTTGTTTCAATTAATTTGAAAGGCTTACGGCTCTGAGAAATTGAGATGTAAAAAAAACTCCTTGTTCAAACTGACTTGTGTGTACCTGGTGGCATTTTCCAACCAATAGCTTTGAGCCACACTGAAACTTGTGGAAAACAGGAAAGGATCTTGAATCCTCAGGCCCAGGAGGCCAGTCAAATCCTGAGATTCTCAAGGATGGGATCAAGGGAGGTATTTTGTATCTTCATGCATGTGATGTTCTGGGGTTGCCTTTCATTGTCTGATGCAAATTTGCCACATGATTTCAGAAAGTCCCTGCCCTACCTGCTGCCCAATACAAAGCCAGAAATTTCTGAGAGAAGCTGTAATTCCTTTGATCCTGCCAGTTTTGGAAGGAAAGGCTGAAAGGGTACTAATGTGGCAGAAGAAGAAGAAGACTTATGCTCTATTTTGTCACTTACAGACACATGACTGATATGCTGTCTTTGAATGCTGTGCTATCTATGTGTGAAGGAAGACTTGTTGAAGAACTTGCCATCTGACATCTAAACTTAATATAAATGTAGATAATTGTTGTAAGATATAGAGATTCTCTATTTTTAGCTCCCCCCTCCCTTTAAGGGTTGTTTTCAGGGACTATATGTGCTGTCTTTTGTATGCTGAAGGCAGGGGTCTCCAAACCTGGCAACTTTAAGACTTGTGGACTTCAACTCCCAGAATTCCCCAGACAGCATGGCTGACTGAAGAATTCTGGAAGTTTTTTTTAAATTCATATTTATATCCCGCCTTTCTCCGGAGACTCAGGGCGGCTTACAGTTTTTGGGATACAACCCAATGCGCTCAGCAATAGCCTTCATTCCATTGTATATGCCTGCTTATTACTAAGCAGCATTTTTTACAAAGTCAGCTTATTGCCCCCAACAATCTTGGGTCCTCGCTTTACCTACCCCGAGAGGATGGAAGGCTGAGTCAACCTTGAGCCTGGTGGGATTCGAGCCTGCAATAATTACAGGCAGATGGAGCTAAGTGCTAGGCTATTAACAGCCTGCACCACCAAGTCCACAAGTCCTAAAGTTGCCAAGTTTGGAGACCCCTGTCCTAAGGAGTCTCTCTGTTATATATACTTCTTAAATAGCATACGTGGGGTATAAACACAAACTTCTGGGGTGTCCTATGTCTGCATTTTAAGGAAACTTCTGCAAAGTTCTGGTTTAATACTGAATCAAGACTAGGATGATAATCTGCTACACATGAGCTGAGAGGCAGGTCCCATTCCCTCTGATTAGCAATACCAGAAGGGACAAGTGCTCCTAGCGAGGCTACTGGCAGAAAATGTAGAAACATTAATGGTATGTTGCGGTTTGGCTTGAAAGGCTTTGGTTTATACAGCAAACTTAAGTCCAGCGCCATGTTTTTGAATGAAATTCCTTGATTTTCCCATCCTTTTTGACTATACTGAAACAATTATTTCAAGAAAATTATTCACAGCATTTTAGATTCCCCAAGGAAAGCATTTTGAAGTATATAGTTGCACACACAGGCGTGGAAGATGTCCTGGATGAAGTCCCCAATATTTCATTAGAACTAGAGAATGCTCTAGAAATAAAACAAATGAAAGCTTTACTTGGTTAACCTAAACCTGTGCCCATTGCTTTAGTATAACCTAAACCTATGTCCATTATGAATCATCTATTCCTTCTTCATCTAACCAAACAATTTTTGTTCTGACTTGAACTTTAAAACGGATTTATAGTTTCTCATCCTACTGTAGATGCATAAATCACGGTGTTCATATTTCTGCCACTTTGCAATAAAGGAGCAGTAACCCCACTGTCCAATCATACCTGAAGAAGCCAATTATACTACAGTGCTATTCAGTGTGGAGAGATGCTCTTTACTGAAGCCCAGGTAGATGGCTGGGGAAAAGGGAAGCCAGCACATCCTAGCAGAAGGCATAGCAAACTATTTCCTTATTGTTAAGAAATTTAAGTGTCTATGTCAATGAAGCTACAAGAGCTTGACTCACATTAGGCTATACCTTCATTCTTTTGTGGGCCTTAGTAATATAGACCAACCAGACCATAAGAAGAAATCCCAAGTGTATTGTGTAGCCTAGGAAGGAAGGAAGCATTGACAAAAGTTTCTGTAACACCACTGGGAGAACTATATGGATGCAGTCAAGTTTGACTCAAAGTACAACTGGAGTTAGTTAGGCAAGGATTTGACACATGCCCTTGTTATGAAATACATCCGTTAACTCTTCCCCATTTTACTTTTTCCTCACATTCTTATGTTACTCACTGTGGCTGTGCTCGCTCGTACCTATTGACATGGCACAGATTGGTCAGTGATGATGATAGAATAATCGGCCAGCTGCTGGAGCAAAGTGAACTTAATTTTATTGTGGAGCAGTTTGCAAAATGGATTCTTGTTTCAAATAGAAAAGATTGAAAAGATTAACACCAGTACATTAGAAAAGCCCCACCAGATCAGTTAAAAATGTATTTCAGAATTCTGCTTGTTTTTTCTATATTGCCTAAAGCAGAAGAGTGGAAATTTTGCCCACAAATGTCATAAAACCAGGATCTTTTTAGATCCACCTGAACTGATCTAGTTCCCCACAACAGAGTTTCGTACATTGCTCTGAATAATAAAGCTATTTCTAAGTTGACGCAACAGAAAGAAACACTGTTATTTTATCAGCAGACCTCTGGTGTGCGTATCAATGCTCCTGGCAAAACCCTTCCTTCCTTTCTGTTTGGTTGTTTTGGTGTGGCATGAGTTGATGACAAAGCAGACTTTCTTTTTTGGCAGGTGCTGCCCTGAAAAATGGCAGCAGTTTAGGAAGAAGCCAACAGAATTATCCTACCACAAGAGGGCCCTCTCTGACCTCTCACTAGGGAGAGGTGGGGCAAAGGCACTGAGAGAGGAATGGGAGGGGGGAAGGGAAGGCACCAGGACAGAGGAAAAGATGCAGGAGAAGCCCAGTGTGAAAAGAGTAAGAGGGGAAGACAAAAGGACAAGGCAAAAGGCTGTGAAGGGACAGGTCAAGGAAGGAGAGAGACAAAAGCAAAGCCTGGCAGATTGCTGGGAGAAGGGATTAAATCTGCCTGATTTCAATGCATCCACTTGTCTTGGATGGCCCTTTATCTTCCTGTCTCTCTGCTTCCTCCACCAAATTCCTGCAACCAGAGGGGCTAGTTCCAGGGCCCCTCCTCCCTCTCCACCTGCAGTGCCAGCTGTTTCTCCATCCCTGGGGGTCTGTTGACACAGATTAGTCTCGGGAGGTCAGGGGTCGATAGAGAACGAGGCAGGGGTCATGACCTCAACAATTCCAGCAATAATGAGGCACGTGGCAAGGCAGCAAAGAGGGAGTGGGGAGGGCACAGTGCAGGCCACCTAAGCAGAGTTCCTGAGCACTCTGATCCCAGGAGATGGCTCTAATCCCTGCTCAGCACCTCTCACTTCCACTGTCACCTATGTTGTACAAATGAAATCTCTGTTGATTTTTCTTTTACAGGTTAGCTGAGCTGGCATTCTTTGATGGTGCTCCCATGCTTTTCTAACTGAATTTTCCCCATGGAGAGATATTTCATATGAAGCTCTTGTGTTGTGGAACCTTACAGCTTCCTAGACTTTACAGCTCCCAAGACTTAGGTGGGCAATGCTATCGCTCCTTCAGATAATGCAACGTTCTGCACTCAGAATAGAATCCAAAAGACAGTGGTGTCCCATGGTGGTTGTGAAATCACCAAATGTGCTCCAATGGAACCGAGAGATTTGAGTTCAGGTGCTCATCTGTGAAATGTGCTAAATGATGTTGGTCAAACTGTCTTTCTTATTCAATCAGGACACAAGAATCTTGTGAGAATTTCAGTGGGATTGATATATACAATACTGAGTATCTCGAAAAAATGGTGGATGAAAATATGAATAATGACAAATAACACAGTCCCCTTTCCCCATCTTTTATAAACAGCCCTATATGCACACACAAACATAAAAGGCATCCTATTAATTCATATAGGAATACTGAATATACATTTCTTATTCTTGCAGAATATAGTAGGGGAGACGACCTGTGCACACATGATAAACTGAATATCCAACTAGTTCATGTTTTATAGCAATGGAGAATTGGTAGTGGTACCGATAAAGGAGAATATTTGTAGCTAAGGGTTGAAATGAGAGGTCCTTGATGGTCTCTGAGCTTGGATTTTTCTTGCAGATGTTTCATTACCCAAACTAAGTAACATTATTAGTGCTGACTAGCACTGGTGATATTAACTAATTTGGGTAATAAAACATTTGGAAACATTTGCAAACTCAGAGAGCACCAAGAACCCCTTCTTTAGTAATGGAATATACTGTATATGAGTTGGCCATGTTCTGGCTAAATGGAAGACTTGTAAAAGCCACAAGCTGGTAACTCTTATCTATGAGCAGGGAAACAACATAACAGTATCTAGTAAACAAGAGAAGTCCAATAATTTATCATTAATTAACGATTCAGGTAAATGTTTAACATGAAATTTTGATTGGATACTAAACAGAGTTCTTTAAATATCTACTCAGAAGAACTTTTAATTTTAAAAAGATATCAAAGATTAGTCTATTAGGATACAGCTAAAGACAGTTTGGTCAAAAATAAGTAAATAATAAAAGTCAGGTATTAATTAGATGAACGTAAACTGGAAATGGTCAGTTTTCCTTTAAGATGAGTAATAAATATAATTAAATAAATATTCAAATGCAGGAAGCTCAAATTATTCTTGGCAGATTAAATAACCAACTAGTTCTAGCAAAATGGTGTGTGTGTGTGCACAGTTAGTCAAGGTCCATGATTAAGGGAAGAAAAAGAATAATTTTCTCATTTTATGATTCAGTCCCATGGAATGACATGGAAGAAAATAAATAATAGATATGTGAGTCTGCTTTAACAAAATGTCTGGATCCAGTCCAATCCAAATTAAATCCATTCATTTCAAAAGGAGAGTTACAAACATACTTAAGTATCGAGCATTAAAATAGGGCACCTCCACTCTGTCACTGTTTCCACTCCTCCATTTTTCAAAAAGAGTTAAAAGCTAATATATGACCATTTTGCCCTTCAGAGACTTCCCTTCTTGGGGAATAATGCTACAATGGTTGAAACTTTGCACTTGGAGCGAGGAGATAGAAATGAGCTAGATGATGGCTGATTTTCTACCTGTCAGCCTTGGAAGCCATATTTTACTTAGAAGCTTCGAGGCTGCCACGTTTAGTGCCTGGGAATTTGGAAGGGTGGATTTCATAGAGAGCTGGAAGATTAGACTCAACAATATTCTTCTCATAAGTCAAGGACAAGTAACCCTGCACCTGGAGAGGAGTGTTGGGACAATGTTTGATTGGATCATGTGATGGACTGGTGGGTGCAGGGGATGGGATTTTGAATTTCAATTGGGAAGGGAAAACCTGGAACTCTAAGATTCAGGTTTTCCCAGATGTGCCAATATGACTTCTTTAATAAATTTTTTACTTGGATGAACTTTGTTTCTGAGTGCTGAATGAAATGGGGAGTTTTATTGGAACACTGACACTATCAATGGGAAAGTGGACCACCTACAATGTGTATGGTGCTTCAATGGAAAAGACTAAACTTCCCTGTGCTGTCAGATACATATGGCTAAACGAACAGTAAATCAAGACAATTTGATTTCCAATATTTGAGGGGCTCCTATAAAGATGAGGGGGTCAAACTATTTTCCAAAACACCAAAAGGCAAGACAAGAAACACTGGTTGGAAACTAACTAAGGAGAGAAACAACCTAGAACTTAGGAGAAATTTCCTAACAGTGAGAACAATAAACCAATGCAACAGATTGCCTTCAGAAGTTATGGGAGCTTCATCATTGAAGGCTTTCAAAAAGTTACTGGACAACCACTTGTCTGAAATGATATAGGGTCTCCTGCTCGAGCTGTGGGCTGGACAAGAAGACCTTTGAGATCCTTCCAACTCTATGTTCTAAACTTGAAAATATAATTGGCACAACATCAGACAGATATAACATTGATTCTAAAGTAATCTGAACAGGGATCTCCTGAGTTTTAACAGCAACTTATTAAATGGTTCCCTATGAAGACCTTAGGAGGTGACAGTGCTAGCTGACTCAGACTGATCTTGAAACATAAAACAAAATCAGATTGTTTAGAAGCTGGATGGGGAAACCACCTGGAATTCCAGGTTGCTTGGATAGTGGATAAACTGGATAATCAAAAAATGGTCCCAAAAGGAGACAAAAGGAAGCTGATTTTGTAATGCCGACAAGAAATTGGAATGGAAGAAGTCATGGTATTTCTTTTACATTACTTTAATGTTACCATAGGATGGTACCATGGACATGTAGTCTTCTTGTTGGAAAATGCTTTACCATTGCATTCCTCAATGATGCATTTTTGATTTCCTGATCTTCCTTGGATTTTCCTGGCACTCCCCCACCCCCAACCCCAGAACTATCCAGATAACTAAGCAGAACTGAAAAGTTAAGTTAGCAAAATTGTTACACTATTCTTTCCCTAACTTAGTTAATATAAGGATTCATGAATTTAAAGCAAATGCAGAATTCCTGATATAGTCAGAGATACAGAGGCTAATGTCAAAAAAAACAGGGAATCTACATTATTATGAAAAAATAAATGAGCTCTTTGTTTATGAAAAGAGAAAACCATCTTAAAATTTTCTTGCCGATACATGTAATTAAAATCTTTACTACTTATGGTTTATTCTGAAAATAAAATAACAAGAGGAAACAAGGTAAACAAGTGTCTTTGCTGGGGTTCTGTGTATAGATAAGAAAGGAGGAACTGAGTGGCATGCAACTGAGAAATATCAAAGAAATGTCCAGAAATGTTAAGATTAAAAAATTGAACATATTTTTCTTCTAAAAATGTACTTAATCACTACTATATCATACCTCTAATCAGAGCTTTGCATCATAGGATAGCCATATTCAATAAAGAATCCAGGAGGTCGGGTGTCTTGATAGGCCTCACGTTAGGCTTTCAAAGGAAAATTAAACAGATTTATATAAGAGAATTAGTGTCTTTCACTGGTTATCCACCATGATGGCCAAGCAGAAAGTTCAGACTTAAATGATTTCCAAACACCAGTAGTTGGAAACAGAGTACAGAATAACAGAGTTGGAAGGGACCTTGGTGGTTTTCCAGTCCAACCCCCTGCTCAAACAAGAGACCCTGTACCATTTCAGACAAACAGTTGTTCAGTTTCTTCTTAAAAACTTCCAGTGATGCAGCACCCACAACTTCTGAAGGCAAGTTGCTCCACTGGTTAATTGTTCTATTAAGAAGTTTCTCCTTAATCTATCCTTGATAAACTTCCATCCATTACCTCTTGTCCTGTTCTCAGCTACTTTGGAGAATAGGTTGACCCCCTCCTCTCTCTGATAGCCCTTCAAATATTGAAGACTGCCATCAGTCACCACTAGTCTTTCTCTTTTTTAGACTAGACATACCCAAGTTTCCACAACTTACTTGTATCATGTAATGAGTGGAGTGTGAGTCATATCATCTTGATGATCATCTGATATGCCACCATTGGAAGTGCAACTGGTTTAGAGCACTAAATTATTTTGTGCTCATTTTTTTCTATAAATGTACTATAATTTATATAAATTATAGTATTAATAATATTAAATTAAATTAAATATTATAATTCTTTAAGGACAAATTTATGAGAATTAAATGTATTGTGAAAACTGGAGTAGTTTGATGCTGATAAGGCCTAATATATTATAAATTGTTCCTGGGAAAAGAACTTACTATTTCCTTGCAGATAATTATTCAAGGTGAATAATTGTAGGGTTATGAAAAATAAATTTAATAAATTGTAATTCTCTTCAGATTCTTGAAGTGAAGGAGGCTAGGTTTTTAATAAATTCTATCAAATTAGTGAGGTATATAATAATTTCCATGAATTGTTCCTTAAATTTTCTGTACTGCTGAGAAAACTGAGGGGAAAAATAATTGAGGTACACATACACACTCGCACATGCACACATAGATCTTTAGTTCATTAAATCCAACTTCATCATGAAAATGCATACATTTCTTTTCTAAAATGAAGAGACAAAGGACTTCTAAAGTATCAACAAGACAAAAGTAGAACCCGAGGTGCGTTCCCTCCTTGATTAAAATATTTTATTTCATTTGAAATTTCTGTTATTTGCAGCAATTACTTGTATTAGCTTTGTATTTCAATCATCTTGTTATAAACTGTTTGCAACATTTCTATTAGCTACCTCTTCATGGGTAAGAGTTGCTTCTGAGTTTTGCTGAAATGCTTTATTGTCTATAGCAGAAGGCACATAAAGTTTCCTGATCTCTCCAGTTGCTTGAAAGCATCTTAAGTGCCACAGCTTGTGAGAAAAGACCCTCTCCTTGAGATTGGCAGTGCCAACACTCCTAGCAGAGAACACTGGAACATATGGACGAACAGTTTAAGTCACATAAAGCACTCATTAAACATATACAGTAGTTTTCATATAGATAAAAGTACTGTTGGCTGAATTTAAAAAATTACTTGCAAGTAGTATAACACATTGAGAGCCAGTTTGGTGTAGTAGTTAAGGCACCAGTTAGAAACTGGGAGACTGTAAATTTTAGCCTCGCTTTAGGTATAAAGCCAACTGGGTTCCTTGGTCCAGTCCCTTTCTCTCAGCCCAAGGAAGGAGGCATGGGCAAACCACTTCCAAAAAGCATGCCAATAAAATTGCAGAGACTTGTCCAGACAGTCTCCGATTGAACAGAAGAAGAAAAAACTTTAGTACTTGGTACGGGTTCTTTTTAAGATATTATTATAAACTTCTTTTAAAAAATGTTATCATTGTGATAGCTCTAAATAAAATAGAAGGTAGTTAACAGCTAACTAAATTTAATTCAAATAGTTCACAATAATGTACTGGCTGGAGCAAGATCCCCTCTAGCCAACCCACCTCCCCATCAAAACCTTTCAAAGCGAACAAATTTTGGTAAGTTGTGAAGGGCATGTTTTGAACAAATCTGTGGCTAGTATAATTGCCAAATATTAAACACATGTTCACTGTTCAAGATAATACATTATGGGGCACATATTTCCAAAATTTGGACACAGCTGTGAAGACGGCTCAAATCCAATATAACTATTTACACTCTGGTAAATGAAACTGTATTCACCAAACCAGGAGTGATATTTCTTGAGCAGCAATCAGCAATAAGCTGCTGGTACATCTTTCTGGAAAAAAGTGAATACAGCGGAGTGGCAGAATTTGCAGACAGGGAATTGTGGGCTTATTTCCTATCATTAGTAAAATTTCAGATAGCTGTATATCTGCATCTGCCTGGCCATGCATCTCCTTTCTAGTTCAAGCATCTGCCTTAAAATATTTGGACTATTTAATTCAGCAAATTTCATAACATGGATTCAACTAACTGCTATGCAGTTAGTAATAATGATGCATGAAATCAGCAATTAAGAAAGAACAAGTGCACATACCAGAGCATAATTACCAAGGATATGCCGTACCATGACATAAAGGAAAAGCAAGGAAAATGTGTAACAGCTGACATGTATTTAAGAACTAAGTACATGGCCCTTCATTGTCACAGTGATAGGAAACATTCATAAAGAAGTGAAATTGGAAAACCGAGTCTTTGAATTATACATTACTTCTATTGTTCTTCTATGAGTTTTTTATAAAATAGATTTAAAATTGCCACATTATAATCTTGTATGTACTGTTTTGAGGGGTAGGGAAAACTGATTAATATCTTCTTACCTTTTCTCTTAGTTTAAACTAATTAGTTCAAACTAATTCTCTGTCAGCTCATTTTCTTGTGCAGTAAAGGAAGAAAAATCTGTGAAGAACACCAATATGGAAAATGTTCCTGTAAACTCTCTTTATATCAGGATAATTGAGAGCACTGAAAATGGATGGACACATAACTCTAGCGAACCATTAAAGTTGGTAGCAGGAAGGTATATTGTATGTTCATGTTTGTGTTCATGAATCTTCAGGCTTTCTCAGTTACTTAAATTGCAGTTAAAATCCAGGAAAGAGCAAATGTAGAGATTTAAAAAGTAGAAACAGAAAGGTATCTTTTTCTCTTTACTTTTATTCCCAACAATGACAAAATACTAGGTATACTATAGCTAGAAACAAAAACTTTTTCTGAAATATTTTAGATGCCTCTCATTCAGGGGTGGGCTGCTGGGGGTTCGCAGGGGTTCGGGAGATCCTGTAGCTAAGATTCTGCACAGTTTGGAGAACCCCCAAATCCCACTCCTGGCTGGCCCTGCCCACCCCTCCCAGGAGCCCCCACATGGCCCATTTTGGATGCAGGTAAGTGCAGGGTGCATGCAGAGGCTCGGGAAGGGCAAAAAACGGGCCTTCTGGAAGTTTAGGAAAGCTGGGAACGGATCCGTTTCCAGCTTCCAGAGAGCCTCTGGAGCCTGGGGAGGCCATTTTCACCCCCGAAAGCCGAGGAAAGTCTCTGGAGCCCAGGAAGGGCAAAAATATCCATCACCACCCGCCATGGTGCAGGAGGCTGACTAGACCATGCCCACCATGGCCACACTACCCAGCAGCTGGGCAGAGAAGCCGTTGCTAAAATTTTCAAGCCCATCCCTGCTCTCATTCACATACATACATACATACATACATACATACATACATACATGGCTCAACAGTAGTAACTGTGAGAGGGATCTAGGTGTCCTGGTAGACCAACTCTTCAGTATGAGCCAGCAGTGTGCTGAAGCTGCCAAAAAAATGTAATGCAGTCCTAAGCTACATCAACAGAAGGAAAGCATAATGACCATGAGAAGTGACAGTACATGTAACATACATGTACACACACATGACAGTACATCTACTTTATAAATGTACTGCACTGGTCAGGCCACACTTGGAATACTGCATCCAATTCTGGTCAGCAAGATATAAAAAAGATGCTGAGGCTCTAGAAAGAGTACAAAGAAAAACCACAGATGATAGGGGACTGGAGGCTAAACCATACAATGAATGTCTATGGACATACAATGAATGTCTATGGTTGTCCCAAAGGTGCTTTTTCAAGAGCAACTGGACTTTCTGGTTTTTCTTTGAAGATGTTTTGCTTCTCACCCAAGAAGCTTCTTCAGCTCTGACTGGATGGTGGGGAATGGAAGGATTTATACTACTTGCTGGTCATCTGCATTCTTGTAAAGAGTCATTGAGGCCACCAGGGTCACCTGAGTAGCAAAAATGGGTGTGGAGCCTTCTTGGAACTGTTGAAAGGACTGTGTTGTAAACTGGAGATAAATGATGTCGTATCCCTCACCCTCTGTTGAGAGAGGGCTGTTCAGTTTGACATAGATAGCCTCTTCGACTCCTCTTTCAAACCAGCGGTCCTCTCTGTTCAAAATGTGGACTTTGCTTCCTCTCATTGGGAAAACAAAACAACCACTCCATAAATGCATGGCACAACATAGGAGAACAAACCCATCAGGATTAGATTCAGCAGTTCATTTGCATTTAAAACACAAAGGCTACTCTTTTGAAGACAGCAATGACAACATTTTGGACGGAGAGGTGACCCTGACGATACTCAGGTGACAGTGGTGGTATTCAAAAATTTTTACTACTGGTTCTGTGGGCATGGCTTGATGGGCGTGTGTGACTTGGTGGGTGTGGCATGGCTTGGTAGGCGTGGCTTGGTGGGTGTGGCAGGGGAAGGATACTGCAAAATCTCCATTTCCTCCCCATCCCACTAACCTGCTTTCCAGGTCCGTTCTCCTGTGCACGGCAACAAAAGAAGACCCAGCCAATCAGCTGGGACTCAGGAGGCAGAGAAGAGATGGGGCAGGGCCAACCAGAGGTGGTATTTACCGGTTCTCCGAACTACTCAAAATTTCCGCTACCGGTCCTCCAAAACTGTCAGAACTGGCTGAATACCACCTCTGTCAGGTGACCCTGATGATACAGATAAATCTCCAGGTGGCCTTAACGACTCTCTAAAAGAATGCAAATGACCAGCTTTCTGCACCCTCCAATCAGAACTGAGGAAGCTTCTTGATGAGAAGCAAAATGTCCTCAAAGAAAAACCAGAAAGTCCAGTTGCCTCTTGAAAAAGCACCTTTGGGATATACGATGAATGGTTACGTGAAATAGGTATGTCTAGCCTAACGAAAAGAAGGATTAGAAGTCACACAATAGCTGTCTTCTAGTAGTTGAGGGACTGTCACAGAGAAGAGGGGATTGACTTATTCTCCAAAGCTCCTGAGGGCAGGACAAGAACCAATGGGTGAAAGTTAAAGAGAAATCCAGCCTAAAACTAAGGAGAATGTTCCTGACAGTGAAAAAAATTAATGAACAGCATTTTTCCCAGAGTTGTGCTCCATTGCTGGAGGTTTTCAAAAATAAATTGGATGACTACTTGTTCAGGAGGTATAATGGGGCAGGACTGGACTAGAAGACTTCTAAAGTCTCTTCCAGCTCTATGATTCTATGTAATTCTATGCAATTCCATTATCAGGGAACTCCCACCTATACACGTAAAATTTTGAGAGAGCTGTTTGGTTGCCAAGATGAAACGGCCATGTAAAATATGCACAGAATATTATGATGAATGGCCAGTCACAAAATATACATCTCACATAAACTAAATTGGTGAGGCTAAATAACATGTTGCTCCATGCCAGTAGTGAGATCTAAGCCCAAAATCAGAAAAATCTCTGATTTCCACTAAGCAAACACAACAAATCACAAAGTGCAGATATATTACACACACACACACGAAATACTGCATAGAAAACACACCCCATGACAAACTGCTTCTCCATTACTTTGTCATTCCTAACTCAATCTTCAGGTGCTGAATGGTGGCACTGAATGAAGGGACTTATGACCCATGCCCTTCTCCTCAAAAGGGAAGCCAGCATGGAAGGTTGCAAGTCACTGCTGTCTACCAAGAGGACTCTCTCTATTTACAGGGGACTGGTTGAAAAAGACCTGTCCCATAATCAACCATAATCAAGGATTTTAGCGCTGAGCATTTGCAACATGTGGCACTTGCAGCCAACCACCCAAAACCAGAGGAAATGGCTACGAATGGCCTGTGCTGCAAATATTACATGCCCAAATCCTACTACTTAGATTTTGGGATGGACCTTTTTTTGGTCAGCCAGAGCACTGGAGCCAGCCTGCATGTTAGGAGGGATTTGGCCTCATATAGGTCTGAGTCTCTCTGGCAGGCAGGTCCTTTGCTCTGCCTGTTTAACAACCCAGAAGATCACTTAACAATCACAACTGGGATTGCCACGATCACAGTCATTGAGCAAAGCAGTCACCCAGTCTTGCTTATCAACCATCTTACTCAATGACAGAAGATTCTGGTCTCAATTGTGCTCATAAATCAAGGACTACCTGTATTTACTGAAGCTTTGTCATTATATACATAAAAAAACATCTCTACAAATGACTACCTAGAGAAAATCAGGTTCAATAAAAACAAAAAGCTGGTCATTCTAGATATATTCAAATCTTGTTGAACAAGCCGTATGATTTCTGCAAAGCTGGTCCTAAGTTACTAATTTTTTGGAGATGTTTGAAGTTGTCAAAAACTGTAGATGATAAAAACTATAAAGAACTTATAAATAAGATATAGATAATATTTACAATGTTTGGGTAAACATTGATCAATGTTTACTGAGTCTGCCAAATTCCCTATTGAGCAGGTGATTGTCTGAGCAAATTTAGTAATCAAAGGATTATTTATTTATTTATTTTTTATTAGACTTGTATGCCGCCCTCTCTCCCTAAGGACTCAGGGAGGTGAACAGTAAAAGAAACCCAGTACAAATTACAATAAAAAAAACCATTAAACAAATACAAGCCTAATCAGTATTATACAAAATTTAAAATTAATTAAAACAAATACTAAAACCAACCCGCCCCCGAGGTCAGTCCAGACCAGCCTGTTGGAACAGCCAGGTCTTCAGGTCCCAGCGGAAGGAGCAGAGATCGGGGGCCAAGGGGAGGTCCACGGGGAGTTGGTTCCACATGGTGGGTGCTCCCACAGAGAAGGCCCTACCCCTGGCCACCGCCAGTCGACAATGCCTGACGGTACCCCAAGGAGGCCCTGCCTGTGGGAGCGTACCGGCGATCAGAATGTGATGCTGGCAGGAGGCGTTCCTGCAAGTACCCTGGACCCAAGCCATGTAGGACTTTGTAAGTTGTTATTAACACCTTGAATCTCACCCAGCAGGCAACCGGCAACCAATGCAGGTCGCGCAGGAGGGTGTAACATGGGAGTATCGGGACACCCCCATCACAACCCACGCAGCCATACTCTGCACCAGCTGCAACCTCCAGGTAGTCCGCAAGGACAGTCCCATGTAGAGAGCATTGCAGTAGTCGATTCGGGAGGTGATGAGCATATGAGTGACTGTCCATAGGGCATCTCGGCTCAGGTAAGGGTGGAGCTGGTGAACCAGCCGAACCTGGGCAAAGGCCCCCCTGATCACAGCTCCCACCTGCTCCTCCAAACCAAGCTGTGAATCCAGGAGGACACCCAAGTTCCACACCCTGTCCACGGGGGGCAACACCTCTCCCCCCATGACCAAAGATGGTATATCCTGAGTAATCCGAGATGCCGGTACGTACAGCCACTCAGTCTTAGCCGGGTTGAGTCGGAGCCTGTTCCTCCCATCCAGATCTGCACCGCATCCAGACAACGGGACATCACGGAGAGAGCATCACTGATATGGTTTGGGGTGGAGATGTAAAGCTGGGTATCATCCGCATATTGGTGATACCTCACCCCAAAACCGCGGATGATCTCACCCAGCAGCTTCATGTAGATGTTGAACAGGAGAGGTGAGAGGACCGACCCCTGTGGCACCCCACAAGTGAGGGGCCTCGGGGTCAACCTCTGCTCCCCTGCCAACACCGACTGTGAGCGGCCCGAGAGGTGGGAGGAAAACGACCGTAAAACGGTGCCCCCCACTCCCAACCCCCGGAGCCGCCGCAGTAGGATACCATGGTCGATGGTATCAAAAGCCGCCGAGAGATCTAAAAGGACCAGGACAAAGGAAAAACCCCTATCTTGAGCCCTCCAGAGATCATCCATCAGCGCGACCAATGCTGTCTCCGTGCTGTGCCCGGGCCTGAAGCCCAATTGGTACAGATCCAGATAATTATAATTGATTGGTAACTGGTTAAAGAGCAGAAAGCATGATATAGTAAAAATGATGGCTTCTTGAATTAGAGAGATGCAAGCATGGAAGACCCAAACATTTGTATTGGGACCAATGCTTCATATTTGCTGACTTTTCTAGTTTGCCAGTGACTCCAAGTGACTCTTAGATAAATAAAGAATAATGAAGAATTCCAAACTGATACCTTCACAGTAGAAACGATTGCTAAATGGCAAATGTGTTTCACCATATGCAACTGTGAAGTGATGCACACTTGAGTAAAACTTCTAACTTCATATATATTTTGATGGCGTCTCAATTGGCAATTAAGAAAGGGTTCTTTGAGTTCCAGAGAATAACTGCAAAAAACACAGGGCTAGTTGTAATAAACAATGAACAATGTTTTATTTTATTGGTCATTATCAGGAGAGGAACAAATATATATTTATTTGTTGTAACCATAGTTAGGGTATGATTTATTAGTGGACTAGATAGGTTTTGTTTGATTTAGCAGGTTTTATTTCATTTTCTTAAATACTTCTGTAAAGCAGTATGAGACTAAAAACTATCTGAAGGATAGATAAAGGATGGCAGGTTGAAAGGAGTTAACAGTAGAAGAAGAAAAAACAGATTTTAAGGAGAAATCATTAATGGATGATTTGCCCTCCACCTATGCCCTCATTACACAAGTAGTCCGATGGTCATGAGCAGAAGTGTTATTCAGCAGGTTCTGACCAGCTCTGGAGAACTGGTAGTGGAAATTTTGAGTAGTTTGGAGACCTGGCAAATACCACCTCTGACTGGAGATTTTGCAGTATCCTTCTTCTGCCATGCCCACCAAGCCACGCCCACAGAACCGGTAGTAAAAAAATTTGAATCTCACCACTGGTCATAAGGGCATATTAACAAGAAAAAATTCCAGCAAGGAAATCTGTCTCATCGGAGGGAAGAACAAAGTGAACGCACCCCTAGGCTGCATCAAAGGAGGAATAATATCAAGATCACATGAAGTGATAATACTACTCTATACTTGCATTACTGAGGCCACCATTGGAATACTGCATCCAGTTCTGATCACTACTATGCAGAAAAGATTCTGAGGCCTTAGAAAGAGTGCAGAGAAGAGCATCAAAGATTATGAAGGGTCTGGAGGCTAAACTGTATGATAAAAGGTTAAAGGAGCTAGGTAAAGTGAAAAGAAGGACTAAGACTGACTTGATAGAAGTCTCCCTCCGCTTCAGGGTGCGAGAGGCGCTTCCCAATACTGCGATCTCCGACGGCCAGGTGGAAAGGGCAGCGTCGGTAGATCGTTAATCAATCTGGAAGCTGAGGGAGCCTAAAAGACAAATGACTATCTCCAAACCTGAAATGAGAAATTTTCCTGTTTTGGCCAAGGAGTAGCGAAAAGCACTGCCTGTCCTTCATGAGGCTGAGCCAAAACCGGGGAACGCTGGGGAGGAGTCCCATGGAGGAGGAGGAGCATTCCAGAAAATAAGCCCAGCCTAGACATGCAGAGACTGAAGCACCTCCCACTACTGGATGCTCTGAACAGCTCATGGGAGAACTAAGGAGAAGTTTCCTCACAATGAGAACATTCAATGGAATGGCTTGCCTCCAGAAATTATGGGTGCTCCATCACTAGAAGTTTTTAAAAAAAGATTGGATAGCCATTTGTCTAGAATGGCATAGGATCTTCTGCTCAAGGGGGGGTGGGGTGGACTAGAAGACCTCCAAGGTCTCTTCCAAATCTGTTATTCTGTTAAAGCTGGATTTCACATACTGATTTCAATCAACCAACCAAATACTGATGCACAGAATATTATTTCTTAAACAAATTTCATTCTTTCCTCCTGCTCCAGTGAAATTCTCTGACATAAATACTTGCCATGGCATTTGTGATGACCCGGTCATGGCACAAAAGCAACACAGTCAAATAAGCAATAAGAGTCCCTTTATTATCTCCAACTTTGCCTCTAGTATCCAGGTTACCTTCGGCTGGAGAAAAACTCTCCCAGGAACAGCCTTTAACTGTAGAAAATTCAGTCCAAAACAAGGTACATACAAACTGTATCTAAAAATCCAAACAAACCAGACTGAAGTAATTAGTTTGACAGGGCAGGAGAAGGAATTTCACACTTTAAAGCATGGCAAAACTCAGAGTTGGGAAGACGCCAGGAACACAGATAAGCCACCACGATACAAGATAAATTCACGTTTGCTCCCAACAGCTTGCTGCACGCAGCTTCCTTTTTTATACACTGTGTTCCCAGCTGCAGCTAATGAAGGGAATCGGGGCCCTTTCCTCCACCTGTAAGCCACGCAACTCACGTTGCTCCCTTCTCCTCCCTGCGTGCCCTAGGATGAAGAGGGGGTGGGCCTGGGTCTTTCTCTGAATTCCTCTCCCTTGATCTACCTCTCCCCTGCTCTGCCCAGCCGACTTTGCTCTTCCCCAGTTTCTTCCACAGCCAACGGAGCCACACTCTCACTCCCTGTCAGCTGTTCAGCTTCCCCCTCCGAGTCAGATTCCGACAGGGGCATGACAGCATTCCTGGTTGTCTGAAATCCCAGATTTCTTTTCTCTGCTGCACATTTTTAAGGCAGTGATTTCCAAATTCCACAGGTGTTGATTCATCTTCTTTTATAATGCTCACCCTAGGATTCCTCCCCCAGAAAGTCAGTTCCTAAAATGCTACTTCATACTTAATCATAATGTTTTTCTGGTTTCAGTGTTCCCACTTATCTCTGGCCCACCCACTGCAGATTTTGTATATCTAATCAGTTTTGGATCTTCTAAATACCTTTCCAACTAGTTCAAGATTAATTAGATTTATTAATTGTTCTGTAACAGCCCTTCACTGTTAAACTATACCTTGCCTATAGTAAAAAAAAATTCACGCCCCAGCTTTCTGGCCATTCATTTCTTCCCCTCATCATTTCCTAAAATCTGACTAATAGTGGTATTATTCTGAGCTGCAAATGAGACAGCAGGCACAGAACATACACTTCTACAAAAATATAAGGTTGGAAGTTTCTTTACAAATTGGGGCTGGGAAAAATCTGTTTTTCTCCCTCCAGTTCACCCCAACATACATATTTTCCTCAAAACTCTTAAATGTTTCCACATGTTCCATTTCCATACTTAGATTTAGTGAGGCTTTCTCTTCTGCATAAGTCTTGGGGAAAGTCCTTGTCTCTCTCTTTCTCCCTCTTCCCCTCCCCTCTTTCCAATGCAAGCAAACATTTCATGACATGAGTTCCTGTCACAATTTAGAGCAGGCAATGAGAAACTGGTTGTTCTGCGTACTGGCTGGACAGCATACTGGTGATCCTCTCCTTTACTATTATACTACAGCTTCTATCATCTCAAACCATTGGTCAAGCAGACTATGACTATTCAGAAATGGAACAATATTTGGAGAGACATAGTTTTTGTATCCTTGACTTAAAATCAATTACAACTTCAAGTAGCCATGAGGGCTGCGATCTAGGCTTTCCTGGGATCACATATCTACTTTTCTGCTGAATCAACATTGGTATTGTTCTATAAACTCCCACCTACCACTTTGATAAAGGGCATCTGGGTTTTTTAATGCTAAATCTGAAAAGAAATTCTACTGTCAAAGCCCTTTTGGCATTCAAAGTTATTTTAGTAACTGTGGAAAAATAAGCCATTTCTATAATATGGCTGTAGTATGATGTTATCCTTACTATCTTCTTTACTAATCCTTCTTATTGGTATGATGATGATGATTCTTTGTTTTGAATGTACACTAAGAGCGTCTGCTTGAGAGACAAATTCCTTGTGTGTCTAATCCAAATAAAGTATCCATTCATTCATCAATGCTTCCCTTTCCCCAGCTTCAATAGGTAGTAGGCTGTGCCTACTCCATCATCCTACTTTCCATCTTATTGTACACCCCACTCTTTTGAAATTTCTCCTAAGTAGCAATGAGAAAACACAAAAGTGGGCTCCACTTGGTAAAGTTATTCTCTCTTGTGATCACCAACCTAACTTCATTTTTGGATGCATCTAGAAAAGTTCCTCTTGACTGAAGGCAGGCACTTATGGGAGATGGCATTCAGGGATTTAGATATCAGCATCATTATTATGAATAATTGCCAGAAAAATATTCTCTCAATTAGGAGTCTTATTGTCTAATTTGAAACTAATATAGTGTCTGAACTACTTTAAGATTAACAGAGTTATGTGACACATGACTCTTTTACAAGAAATTTACTTATGCTAAACTATTAAAAATCATTCCTAGACATCAAGGCCTCTTGAGAGATAGTGATGGGCTGAGCGGTCCAAGAAAATAAAGAGAGTTGCACTTCCTCTTTGTGTTAGAGGTCAACCAAGAAATTTCTTGTCAGCAACCCAATACTGAAAGAACAATAAAATGAATCTAGAAATTCAGCTGAATCCAAAAGTGGCTGGAAGTAGCATTTTACTCATGGGAGGACTGTTGTCCAAATCCTTGTCTCGATCCTTCTCAAATTATCTGCAACGTATTCTAGGCACATACTAAATAATAACAATTTATAAAACTCATATTATTATTATTATTTTATTATTATTATTATTATTTTTGCCCTTCTCCCTAAGGACTCAGGGCGGCAAACATATAAAAAGAGGAGTAATTACAATAAAACAATATTAAACAGAACAAGTCTAAAATTGCTAAAAACATTAAAAAACAATTAAAATTACAATGAAAACAATACAATTAAAACAACCCACCCCCGGGTCAATCCAGGCCAGCCTGCTGAAACAACCAAGTCTTCAGGTCTCACGAAAGGAGCGGAGATCAGGGGCCAAACGAAGATCCACAGGGAGCTGATTCCATAGGGCAGGCGCCCCCACAGAAAAGGCCCTAGCCCTGGAAACCACCAGCCAACAATGCCTAACCGACGGTACTCCCAGGAGGCCCCTCCTGTGGGAGCGCACGGGTCGATCGGAATGTGATGCTGGCAGGAGGCGTTCCTGCAAGTACCCTGGACCCAAGCCATTTAGGGCTTTATAAGTTATTACTAACACCTTGAAGGAGACCCGGAAGGCAACCGGCAACCAATGCAAGTCACGCAGGAGGGGTGTAACATGGGAGTATCGGGATACCCCCATCACTGCCCGCGCGGCCGCATTCTGCACCAGCTGCAACCTCAACCTATGCTGCCCAACTCTAAATGACTGTAGGCAAATTGTAACATCCCACATAAACTCTAGCAAGAACTAGACCCCTCTAAAATCTTAGGCTTCTGATCAGATATTGTGAGATCTAGAAATTGAGCAATCTGGATGTCACAGTAGCTCCTGCAGTTCCTCTGGCAATGGCCAAATTCAGTATGATGGCAGCAGGGAGCAAGCAGCAGATGGAAACTACTTCAACTATCTCTGCCATCTTGGTTAATGAATTGAATGGAAGAAAAAGATTAAGAAGCACAAGAGGGAGAAGGCAGCAGAAAGACCTTGACAACGGTGGGTGCCATTTGGTTTTAGTGGTGTCATTTTATTATTTATTTATTTATTTATTTATTTATTTATTTAGACTTATATGCCGCCCTCTCTCCCTAAGGACTCAGGGCGGCTAACAATATAAAATCCATATAAATTTACAATAAAAAGACATTAAACCCAAATACAAGCCTAAGTTAAAATTCAATTAAAATTGAAATTAAAATTACTGATATAAAAATTATGTATGTAGAAATGGCAAAAATGTTAAAGAAAGATGCATCTGTCACCATTGTGTCTACCTTGGCCAAAATTTCATTTTTATAATTAATGACTGCATAATGATAATTCTGTCAATTTTCTATCTTTCCTAAGATCAGATTCTGCTCATTAAACCACTATGAAAAACAGCATGTTGATTCTGTTGATATTAAGGAGAATAGTTTATATTCCTCTCAATTTCAGCACAGGAGTTGAGACACAATATCTTTTGTGAAACAAGTGAAATTCAATTTTAATGCAGAAACTAAACATCTCATTTTATTGTCCAACTCCAATATTTTCTATGTTGGTTTTTGTTATTTTTTTCCAGACAAATTTGTTGGCAGAATAAGAAATGCAGTTGATCAAGGAGTATAGGCTCTTTTTGCAGTTCTTGTGCATTTAATTAAAACTTTGCTTGCAAACCCAGCCTAGCCTACATGGAGGGTAAAGTGATGTTGTATGGGGATATTGAATTAATAATTTCTTAGATGTGTTTTTCCTATAGCAAAACAAAATATTATCCTAACTGAAAATGAAGTATTACAAGATAAAATAGTTATTGTTGCCTGGAGTAAAAAATGAAACTCCCTTTCTATCCCTTCTTACAGTCAGCATTTTAAATAGTCTCACTGCACTGTTTAATCCCTGGCTGCATTCATCTTTTTAAAATGTTGTCATTTGAATAAAAATTATTAATGAACAAGACCTACTGCAGAATGTTTATAGCAGGAGAAACAACTGTTAGATATTACACTCCTGTGAGGAATCTCCACCTAATTGCCACTTTCCATTCATTACAGTCAGATGCTATCTCAGAATCTCTACTTGACAGGGAAGCCATCTCTTCTTAGCTTGTGATATCTAGTTCTGTATCCAATCACAATGTCAAAAATCTACTGAAATCCAAGTCTTAATTTCCACTGTTTCTTTTCCCTATTTTACACCACTGTTTTATCTTATATTTAGTATCAAATCTACTTTATAATGATATATAGTTATGAACCAAACTGCTGTGCCTCAATCCTGCTGGAAGAAATCCTACAGCCTCTGTCCTCCTCTGTTATCCCTGCCTTGTTTTCAGGAATTATTTCCCAGGGTAACAGAGCACAGAAAATAAATCTTGTACTAGCTGTTTAGTCAGTCAGTCCAAGGCCTCCTATTTTTTAGGCCTAGCAAGTCTTGCCCGCTCTCCTGCTTTCATTTTATGGAAGACCAGCAAATTCTGTCAACCAGACATACGTCACTGGTCCCTCAGGGTGCCACAGGTGTTGACTTGACATCTCATAGGGAATTTCATGAATAAATATATCTTTAACAACACTACATTGCATTTTGTTCAAGCAACAGGGAGGTTCTCTCATTTCCTCCCACTGCTCTGCCCTGTGCATCAACATTCAAGCAGCACACTGTTTGGAAGATAGACAGTGATGGGCAATTAAAGAGAGAAGGGTACACAACATCTTACTCCTTTACACATAATTCTTCTAAGACCTATCACCTTTCACAGCATATGTCTGGGACACAAATATGACACACTAAATTTTGAAACTTCCTTCCATTTAAGCCTTTCTCCCCTATGGCACTTTAAGGCTGTTGCTTTTATCAGTCATGGTTGACATTTCCAGTTTAACATTTCTGCTACTTTGTTAACACAAACACACTAATATAAACCCACATGACTTATCCTGTGGCTTCTCAAGGCCAAATAATCCTTTCCTAATTTTAAAATGTATAAAAGCATTTTATAATCATAAAACTAGAATTTTAAGGGTATATTTAATGCTAAGGATGGAATGCAGTAGAATGCCACTCCAGTTCTCATCTCCATACATGCTCCCTAGACCAACTCATTTGAAATTAAATTTCTTTAAACTTCTGATTAAAGAGGAAATCTTTCACAGAGTACTGTACAAAAAAAAGAGTATTCCTCTATTTTCTCCAGAGCCTGTCCTACTACTAGGTGAAGTGAAGTGACATCTATAGACAGCAGATGCCTGATGGAAAAGTTGCAGCTATCTCCTAGACTTTCATCTTCAGTGGTACATAGAGCTGGCCTGCCCTGTTCCCTGAAAGTTAAGCTGTTGTCCCTCTGGTCAGATAGAAGATGTTCTCCTCAAAGAGTCAAACGAAAATTCAGCTGTAATGCCAAAGGTTCTGCCTATTCCTTCAGGAAGTAAAATGTCATCAACTTTCCCCAATTTCCTCTTCAAGCAAAGGCATTTTCTTTTACCAAATTCCATGTCCTGAATGTAAACAAAGGAATGTATGCCACAATACATTTGCTTACAAAAGCAGTCTACAAATTAGAGTTTCTGGCTTGTACACAGCATACTTATGATATAAGTGGTATACGGACATAATTGATCCAAAATGTGCCAGAATTGAACAGTAAAGAATGATGTTATACTGAGTGCCACAGAAGGGCAATGATGAAGTGAATAGCGACTATGGAATATATATATATATATATGTATATATGTTTTTGAGATTTTCAGGTAAAGGTATGTAGGTCTTGGTGTATTGGTCTTGTCCGTGTAAGATTAATCTTACACGGGACAAGACCCGAATACACCAAGACCTACATATACACACACACACACACACACACACACACACACACACAAAATAAGAGAATGAATGTTGCAAAAAATGATGACAAAAAGCTCCTTTATAATGTGTACCAGGAGAAAAATATATAGTTTCAAAGAATATCATCAAAGAGCAAAGAAACATATTTAAAAGAGACAGAAATAATGCAGAGTGATTTTGAAAATAAAATCATGGGTGAAAGAGGACTAAAATTTTAAAAAACTACTGTTAATGTAATTAAAACATACTGAATGGGTCTAAGAGTAGAACTGAAACAAGTGCTATAAATATTAATCTACAAGAAATACATGATGAACAGGAAGTCATAAATCTTGTGACAAGTTGAATATGTAAGGCTGAATATGGGGATGATAACTGAAAATATCTTAAAATATGGATGTGGTTTATGTATAGAATGGCCATTTGAAAATTGAATATGCGTTACTGAATAGAAAAATTAACAATGCCATTCAAATGTTTCCAAAGGAAAAAAATTAAACTATAGGAGTATCCATTTAAGCCTGAGAATGTGTTTGGCAGAATTCTGATTGCAACAGTTCAAACAGTGGCAGTGAACAAAATACAGGAGACGTAGTGTAGCACTTTGTAGCCAAAGAGAAGTAGAACAGGTTTTTTGCTCTTCAGTGGGTCATTGAGGAATGTATGAATGTGGGAACTTTACATTTGTTGATTTAGAGAAAGTGAAAGGCTTGAGTTATTGTTACTGGCTGCAGGAAAAGTAGTAGGAGATGAAGTAAAGAATGAGATAAAATAAATTGAATACTAAGTCGATGTCTCAATACTGAGTAGGGAATAAGATCAGGCCATGACCTCATCTTGGCTATTTAATGGATTTAGAGAAAATCTGTACTGTATGAACAGTTTGTGATAACAAAGGTATGCATGTAGGGGATGTGAATGTATGCATTTTGTCTGCAAACAAAACCATATTATTGGTTGAGTACCCAACTGATCTTTGGTTAAATATTGAGTTTTGTAAATAACAAGAAGTATAACTCTGAAAATTAATCAAGTTATTTGTGCTTGAAAGGGAAAAGGACTCTTACAATATAACTGGTATAAATATACAGTGTATGTTTGTATGTATGTGTATATATAGTTACTTAAGATGGAAAAAATGGAGAAATGTTACATCCTATAAATGATAATAGGTGGTCTGTCGCAAAGAATATGTGCTTGTTTCAGGACACAAAAATGGTTGTATGCTTCTGCTCACATGATTATATATAAATGAGAGTTTATATGTAATATTAAGAGAGAGTTGGTATTAACAGAAAAACATAAAGTTAAGTGCAGGAGGAATTGAATACTTAAGAAATGTGTGTGATAAACAAGGAGGTAAAAATGAAGGGAAGATAAAACAAATGAAGGGGTAATGAGTACAGAAGTCAGTGACCAGTGCAAAAAGATACATTTGGAAAGTAGTTCAGCCATATAAAGAAATTGAATAAATGAGGAACAAATAGTAATGCAAATATATGAAGATCAAAAAAGTCATGACTGCAGACTTGATGAGATCCTGAAAAAAAAGAGAAATTAAGAGTTTAAAGAACAATCAATTCTCTAAACAGTTTATAGAAATAGTGGAAGCAAGGAGACCTTACAAGGATATAACAGCATGGAGAAGCACACTGATTACAGATTACAGATTAACAGAGTTGGAAGAGACCTTGTAAATCATCTAATCCAACTCTCCCACACAAACAGGAGACCCTACACCATTTCTGACAAATGGCAGTCCAATCTCTTTTTGAAAGTCTCCAGTGATGACGCTTCCACAACATCCAAAGGCAAGCTGTTCCTTATTTCCAGGTTAAATCTCTCCTTGTTCAGTTTCCATCCATTATTCCTTGTCTGGCCTACAGGTGCTTTAAAAAATAGCTTGACCCCTTAGTTGGTTGTCCACTAAGACTCCAAGATCCCTCTCCCAGTTACTGCTATTAAGCAGTCTATATGTGTACTTTTGGTTTTTCTTGTCTAAGTATAGGACTTTACTTTTCCTACACTGATTTTCATTTTGTTAGATAGGGCCCAGTGTTCAAGTCTATCTTATAGGGTATTAGCTATTCCTGCCAGTTTAGTATCATCTGCAAATTTGGTAAGTTCTCCTTGTATTCCCTCATCTAAGTTGTTTATGAAGATATTAAGCATAGTACATAAACTTGATTGCAGGAAGTACGATTTCAGCAACGAGTGGTCAATGTCTGGAACTCACTACCTGATTCTGTTGTCACCTGCTCAAACCCCCACTCCTTTACCCTCAAAGTAACCTCTATTGACCTCACCCCATTCCTAAGAGGTCTGTAAGGGGCGTGCATAAGCGCACAATTGTGCCTACCATCCCTGTCCTATTGTCCCCAATTATTAGTTCCTATTTCATGTATTTAAACTTATGTTTATTCTTATTTCAATTATATTGTAAGCGTTTGACAAAGTAAATAAATAAAAAAACATTTAAGAGTATTGAGGCACTCCCACTGCTTACTTCCCTCCATGCAGACTTAGACCCATTAAGGACTACTCATTGAGTACGATTTGTCAGCCAGTTGCAAATCCATCTGGTTGTGATGCTATCTATCCCACTTTTTTCTAGCTTCCCAAGAAGTAGGTTGTGGTCTACTTTGTAGAATGCCTTGCTGAAGTCTAAGTATATTATGTCCACAGTATTTTGCTGGTCTACTAATTTAGTCACTATGTTGAAGAATGAAATAAGATTGGTTTGGCATGATCTGTTTTTAACAAACCCATGCTGACTGCTAGTTATTACTTTACTTGTTTCTAGATGTTGGCAGATGTTTTTTTATTTTCCAGTATCTTCCCAGGTATTGATGTTAGGCTGATTGGTCTGTAGTTTCTTGGGTCTGGTTTTTTTTCCATTTTTGAAGATGGGAACCACATCAGCTCTTTTCCAGTCGTCTGGTAGTTCCCCGGTGCTCCAGGATTTTTGAAAGATGTGGTGCAATGGTTCTGAGATGACCTCTGCCAGCTCCTTTAGAACTCTGGGATGTAAACTATCAGGTCCCATTGATTTATATTCATCAAGATCAGACAGGTTTTCTCTTACTATTTTTCTGCTTATTTTAACTTTTATTTCTAGTCTGTCTTTTACAGTTATGCTTTTGGTAGGTTTGGCTATAATTTCTTTTTGCATGAAGACCGATGCAAAGAATGAGTTAATCAGCTCTGCTTTCTCTCTGTGGCCTGTTACTTCCTTGTTGAATTCTCTCTTTAGTGGACCAACTGTTTCCTTGATTTTTTTGTTATTTATATGTTAGAAGAAACTTTTTTTATTATCTTCAACTTTTGTTGCAAGTCTTTGTTCATTCTGAGCCTTTGCTTTCCTGACTTCATCTTTGCAGATTCTGGCTATTTGCTGATATTCTGCCTTAGTTGTTGTGTCCCTCTTTCCATTTTTTGTACTTGTCCTTTTTCAATTTGTCAGAAAGAACTTTGTACAGCCATGCTGGTTTCTTCTTCAATTTCTTGTTTTTCTTTCTCAGTGGTATTGTGTTGGTCTGAGCTTTTATGATCATACTTTTCAGAGTTTCCCAAGATTCTTGAATTTTTTCCGCTTTAGGATTTTCATCCAAGGAATCTTTCCCAAGTTCTCTCTGACTTTATTAAAATCAGACCTTTTAAAATCTAATGAATGATTTTGTATCTCTAGAGTTAACTATGTTCCCCTTCCATTCCTTATTTTATACCTTTAACTTCTTTGGCTCACTACAGGTAGTCCTCGACTTACAATAGTTCATTTAGTGACCATTCAAAGTTACAACAGCAATGAAAAAAATGTGACATGACCATTTTTCAGTTACAAGCTTTGTAGCATCCCTATGGTCACACAATCAAAATTGGGATGATCGGAAGTGGCTCATATTTATGATGGTTGCAGTGTTTCAGAGTCATGTAATCACATTTTGTGACCTTCTGACCAGCAAAGTCAATGGGGAAGTCAGATTCACTTAACAACTGTGGCTAGGATGGTCATAAAATGGGACAAAACTCACTTAACAAATGTTTCACTTAACAACAGAAATGTTGGGCTCAATTGTGGTCATAAGTTGATGACTACCTCTATTTCTTTATTGTTTTCTGTGCTTTGTGTAATGCTGATTACTCTGAAAGGGAATAGGATGTGGGAAACATATATATATGTACATATTCAACAAATATCAAGTTTATTCTTTTGTCGAAGTACATTTTTAAGAAAAATTGTATCTAAATGAATTGTATCTAAATGATACAGCCTGTAGCTGAAGAGTTTTGAAGCCAAGTATAGCTGAAAGATAAAATAATACTCTGACATTGAATACACATTCTGTTCAAATCATAACTATCATGTGATCACTTTTTAAAGCAGTGAGGAAAGCATTTCATTCCATCAAGTAAGAGAATACTGATGGTTTATGATATCTTTGCATATTTATGAAAAACAAGTATTACCATTTTATATATTCATTAAAGCTTGCTTTATTGTTTATATGATATGGTATTCATGGTGGCTTATGCAATTAAAAATAAGAATAGTGAAACATAAAAACAATATGAGTAAAATAGAAAGTAAAATTAAAATCAGTATAATTAAATCCATTAATTATCCTTTAATTAATATTAAATTCCTGGTGAAAGAGATGAATTTTTGCTATTTTTCTGAATATGGGGAAGGTGGGTCTAAATACATCCCTTGGGAGCCACACAGGAGAGAAGGCCCTCTCCCACACTCCAGACAGATGAGACCTAAAGGGATCTTTAGAAGGATGTCTTATTGATCCTAATAACCCAACAGGTTTATAACAGGACATGTAGTTTTGTAGTTCAGGTGTAAGTTGTTTCACAGAAACACAGAAAACTCTCACAAAAAATGACCTAGTGGATCCATCAAGTCCACCTTTAAGTATTTTTTGTTTTCTTTTTAGTTAATTAATTCACTATTTTTTAGATTATCATTTTTATTTTATCTTTTAATTTTTGCTGAATGATGGATATGTATCTATCCCAAGCATGTTTAAATTCAGTTACTGATGGTTGATCCATTACTTCCTCTGGAAGTTGATTTCTTCACTCTTTCTGTGGAAGAAATATTTTCCAATATTAGTTTTGAACTTCCAGATATAAAGGTTGCCATCAGCAGTTTAAGTTATGTCTGGGGGACAACTGGCAACCGCTGCACACCTTGCACTACAGGCACATGGTACTTGTGCAAGTTATCACACTAGCTACATCATTTTCTACCAACTACAGTTTCTGGATACCATAGTCAAAGTGGGTTGTAACCTATACATGGTTATTCATTCTAAGCTGGTCATTCTAAGCAGCTCAGGACTTTTGCATTCTGCTTTTGCAAACATAGTTCTTGCTATTACTATTACCTGCAAGTCCAGTGACAGCCATGGATCAAGGAACAGATCCAAATGGTAAAACTGTCCTTTCTGGAGGAATGCAACCCCATCCAGAACAAGTTTCATCTCAGTCTCCAAGTCAAACTTTTTCTTTAATAACAGCAGCTCTATCTTATTTAGTTTAATTTCATCTCATTCTTCATTATCCAGCCCATTATCAGACTTAAGCAATACAGCAGTTTTCCTTGACATAAGAAGCAGTAGAGCTGGGTGCCATCACTACACTAATGGAAACCCATTCCTTTTCGTTGCTCTGAGTGACCCCAGTTGGCAGTTTTATGCAAGTATTAAATAGCTTTGGGAATAAAATAAACCCTAGCGGAACGCTACAGTCTAGGACTGCAGTTCCCAAATGGGGCACCACAGCAAACCCACAGGAGTGCAACTGGATATTTTACCACTGTCTTATATGAAATTATCTTAAGTGTTTGGGAACTGCTGGCAGTGCCATAAAAATTATTGAGATCCTAAAGGCACCTTGAACCAAAAATCTTTGCACAATGATCTACAAGTAAAACAGCACCTCCCCGGAACCTCTTGGCAAGAGTGCCCTGATATTGTCATGTATGAATGGGCAGTTGTAGAAATCAAAATTATAAACAATACATACATAAAGAGGGAGAAAATTTCCCCAGAGCATTCAGGATTTGAAATTCAATCCATCAGCTTCTGGGTCAAATCAAGTTATTATTTATTTATTTATTACATTTGTTGGCTGTCCATCTTGCTGCAGGACTGATATTTTGCCCCTATAGAGGTTTACATCACTGCCGGTCTAAAACTCATCAGGACAATGGAGTTGCAAGTGATTGGGAGGATAAAATGAAGGGAGCTCTCTTGAGGAAAAAAAAACAAATAAAATAAACAAATGTTTCACTCTCAGAACCCCAGGTCCAGGTCCTGAAAGACTAGTACAGGCAGTCCTTGAATTATGCCCACAACTGAGACCAGAATTTTGGTTGCTAAGTAAAGCAGTTGTTAAGTAAATCACATCCAATTTTACAACCTTTTTTGCCATGGTTATTAAGCGAATCAGTGCAGTTAACTTAATCATATGGTCATTAAGCCAACCTGGCTTACCTCATTGACTTTGTTGTCTGAAGCCATCTGGGAAGATTGCAAATGGAGATCCCACGACTCCAGGATGCTGCAACCATCATAAATACTTGCTGGTTGCCAGGTGCCCAATTTTAATCACATGATTGGGGGGATGCTGTGATGGTCGTAAGTGTAAGAACTCAATTTTTTAAGTGCCATTGCAACTTCGAACAGTCACTAAATGAATGGTTGTAAGTCAAGGACTACTTGTAAATCTAACATATGGCTTGCTGGGTGCACTGAATTCAAATACTAAAAATGTACAGAGCTATGAAACTGCTTTTAGCAGATGGATATAGTAAAGTAGGATGCATAGGCAACAGCAGGTGACTTTCATTTCCCTCCCTTTGAAGTTCATCTGATATAAAAAATAGTCAGTGACATACACTTTACAGTATAAGTACATGTCAAATAAGCATAGAGACACTTATTTTGTTTCTCTGTGTCTGCCCAATTCAAAATGAACAGCTCCTGGCTGCCTCTGTATCCTTTCTACAATACTGAGGGGTGTGAAATTCCAAGGCCAGAGAGCCATTCAGCCTTTTTTTGCTGTGTCTCTGATTACCCATCAAGCTTGTCAGGCAAAACCACAGCATAAGTTTTCGGCTAATCAAGGCAGCCAAACTCATAACAATACATAAGCTGGTGGCTCAGCTGGTAGTCTCATTTTTTTGCCAAACCTGCAGGCAAAAATGTATCCATTGCAATGCTAACATGCTGCAACTTACTTTCAGCCTATTAACACTCCCAGCGTTATTAGTCAAATGCTCATAAATTGCTCTGAACTGTGAGAATATACAGTATATGAGAACTGCAGCATAAAGATGTGCTGTAAGGAAAGGTCAGGTGACTGCCAGATCCTGCTTCCCATTGTGCTAATTAACATATCTTTCTTGCTTCATCTTTTTTGTTTGCCTTTCCTTGGCCTATTGACCCATTATAGCTCACGTCCCAATGGGTGAGTTCTTATATAATGAGCAAATTTCTTATTTGTTTTTTTCCACTGTTTCATCAAGACTTTTGATAATATACACCACTTCTTTCTCAATTCCTGTCATCAGTCTTATGTCAGAACAGCAGCTGCGCTCATTTTTACTCTTTTCTACCTGCTCACAATCATTTCCAACCCATTTTTATGTCAAGTGTTAATGTCAAGGGCTCTTGATGCACAATGATTTGTTTCCCTGTTTCATTCTTCTCATTTATCGACATGGTGATTAGCACTCATTGGTTGGGTCACTCCATATGTTCTGGAGAGTAACTTAAGTAATAGTTTAATACTTTAAATGCCTGGTCTTGTTCATGTTGTAACTTTTGACCCAAGAGAATGACATTGCTTCAATTACAGAAAAGACAAGACTATGCCCTGATGGTTGCTAAGCAACTTTTTAATTCAGCAGCTTTGCAATGTTTGTCAACATTGGAGTGCAATAGTATAAATTTTGCAAATATATATGAGATGAAGAAAAACTGGTTAGTGATTCCAAAGAAAGTTTGCCTGAAAAATAGATGATTCAGGCCTCCTTCCCTCTGTAGTCCAGGAAGACAGGAATGTGCATTCCCTCTGGTCATATCTATCTGGGGACAGAAAACTTTCTTAATGCATCTATTTGAAAGCAGTTCAAAGACACAACCATGCATCTCTTCATTTTACCAAAACATGTATCTGAATCATTCTAGAAACCACTCTGTAGAGTCACCCCATACTATCCACTGCTCCTGTGTACCATCCTGAAAAGTATTAAATGCAAGTCAGCTATTATTGATTAACCCTGGCTCCAAAGAAAAGCACCGTCTGTCCAGTAATCCTCTCCTTAAAAGTAATCTTATCATTGGAATCAACTAGCACCCATTCCCAATTTCCATTACGGTTTGGGTTCTTAGTGGTGATGGAGTGTAATGCTTTTAGTTGGAAGCAGTGGCACCTGCCAATAAGCTCTAAGCTGCTCTACCTCCAGAGGGTGATGCATCTGGGATTCTTTGCTACCTCCATCTGTACAGAGACCAGTGCCAAGGATGTGGTACTGCCCCTCCCTGCATATACTGCCGTTGCTGTTGTCATCCTCTTTGGAGTCACCAGGCTCACAGATGGCCTGTGGCTGAGCCCAACAGCTGCTGCTTGGAGGTTTGGCAAAGCAGAGGAGCATGTGGAGATCAGAGAAGAAGGAGTGGCAAGAGGAGTAATGAACGAGTGGCTGTGCAATAAAATGTATACGGCCTGAGGTAACCCACGTGCTGCTGAACAGAGAAGGCAGGGAGCAGAAGGATAACACAAACTAAGCTACAAAGACCCTACTGCTAATAAAATGTCACATAATGAAAACCATTACAGAATAAAATCAAAATAGTATCTTTTTCATACAACATACTAACTTGGATGTCAATCTGGTGCCTTGGCTAAGAATTCAGATACAGTGAACCCAAAAAGGAATATATTTAAGAATAGAGAAAAGGGATGTTTGCTCCAAAATGTTATATGCACTAAAAATTCTGACTAATTCAATGAATCTGTTGCTAAGGAAAGTCAACAGAGAAGTGGCCAAAAAAAAATCCCTAAAGCTTAGATTTTTTTATTTTACTTTTTACTAAAAAATAAAATTGGGGGAAAGGGAGAAGATGCAATGCAATGGTGGCTGGAAAAGGGAGATAATTACTTAGTACCATTTCCTTATTATAACAGTTCCTGACTACTATTTGAATTATTGGAGGAAAAATAGCAGCACTCATAATTTCTTTTATTGCACAGCTAATAGAAGAGAGGACAGAGTCCCAATATCACATACAACCAGTCTCCCACAATCAAAAATAATTAAAATGCCAAGAGATTATTTCATCTTCCATTTTATGTGTAGTTTGACTTCAAAAAGATATGTTAAGTATTGTATAGATGCATCCCATTTAGGATGACTCCCACTTGCATTTTGGCTGAAAAATATTTGCTAAAAAAAGAGAATGTTCTTCAACAAGCTAACTAGGGAAGAGGTACATAGTCAACTACTTATTTACTTTAGTCTAAGCCTGCAGTGCTAAAACCACATCTTTTCATTTGCTACAATACTAGCTCAAACCAATAGCTGCCAATAGTTAAAACCAATAAACAACAACAACCAATTACAATAAATTTGTGGCTGCAACTTTAGTGTCAGGGTATAGTTTTAAAAAATACAGATATGTTGTAAAGAAATATACAATAAGAATTAAAATACTTTCTTGAACTTGTGTAAAAGTTGGTGTCGGGTATGTGACCTGGGGGAATATTTTCACAGAAGTGAACGAAATGAAAATGTTTACTTATCCAGAAAACTTTGCAGAATCAGAGAGCACGGCATATTCCAGTACAGCCCAAGATCACCACCCCTGTTCTATCTAGGGCCTGATTTAGTAGGAATTTTCTAACTCCCATTTAATACCTTCAAGGCATTTCAAATAGTAAATCAATTGTTAACAGTTATTAAATTAAATACAGTTCTTACTAACTTGTAAGATTATAAAGTTAACTACCCAAAAATGTACTACATATCTTCTAAAACATTTCTTTAATGGCTATCAACTTCATTGTGCTGAAATTGTAAAATGACAAAAAGGACACTTATGTTTATGATTTTGTTACAATATGTGTACATTTGTTAATTGCTAATTCAGTTTTAGGAAAAGTAATATGATATAAAAATGTAAATGTAAAGTTTGAAATATATCTTTATATAAAAAACTCTGGATCTTCCAAGATGAGACAAACAAAAATGATTATTCATTTACAACTGAACAATGGTGCCACCCTTGATTTAAAAATTTGATTTGATTATTCAGTTTCTATCTGTATTTGGGAATTGACTTTCTCGATATTATGAAAAAATTGGTAAATATTACTCCATGTGGTAAAAATCAAGCTGCTTTCCAAAGGTATGATATATCTTGTTGTTTTTCTTTTTACCTCTGTTTTTATTTTTCCTCCTTTTTGTATATTAAAGCAAAGAGAAAATTAAAAAAAACCCACTCTAACTAAAAGACCTAACTAAATCAAATAAAATGCAGCCGCAGGCTAGAGAGAACAATGACAGCAAACAAGCCTGAAAAAGATTAACATTATTATTAGGAGGGAGGGTGGCAATAACAAAAGCACAAAATTGCCTTCCACATAGAAATGCATCCACAAATATGAGTGAACACCTGGCATGACTCAAGTCTAAATGGCTCTAACCATTTCTATTACAGAAAAAAAAATGACCTGTACGTTTTGGGAAAAAGTGACTGTGACAACTTTGCATGTTTAGCCTGCTCCCAAGGTGAAAAATTAGCACAAATTTAGTTGGTTCACATATGTTGAGAGAGAGGGAGGGAGGGGGGAGGGAGGGAGAGAGGGAGAGGGAGGGAGGGAGGGATGGAGGGAGAGAGAGAGAGGAGAGGGAGAGGGAGAGGGAGGGAAGATGTACATACTCCACCTCCACTGATACACATTGTCTTTTCAAACAAGAAAAATACTCTTTTAAAACAGAAATTTGGAGGGACACAAAGAGGAATTTGGTTTTAGATGAGCATTGCCTAGCAGCGCATTTTAAATGCCTAATCGTCACATTGCTTACAGAGCAGAACATCCGTCCTAATCCACAGAGAAATACAAGACTCATAATAACCACTTTCAGCCTGACTGGTGGTTCTTTTCTGCACCTCACTCCCTTTTCATACAGTCATCCTCACCGGTCTTCCTTGCCTTGTAATTACTTCACCACAGCATTCTACTCCTAACAAGTAGATTACAGTCCTAGAGGGATCATAACATTAAAAAGAGAGGGAGAGGAGGAGGAATTTAAAACGGCATACCTAGAGTTTAATATATTCCTTTTATAAATAAAAAGAGAGCTCTAGGTATGGGCTATCGATGCTTCCTCAAAAATGTGTTGCAAATTTTGGGGTGGGGGGAGAATGGAGACCCCCACCTTGTTGATTTATTTCAAGAGAGTTTGGTATAGCAGTTTAGCTTTTCCTCTTCCTCCCTCAAAAAATAGCCCTCCTAAAATAAAAATAATCACTGATTAGAATTCAGGTGCGTACATATTCATTTTATATACAGTTAGCTTCTAGCTAGCAATAAATCAGAAAATGAGACTTTATCAAAGGTACACCAATCAGGTACTAAATTCTGTAAACTAATCTGGAAGATTCAAAGTTTGTGTCTAGGCAAACACAAATAAATGCCAACATGTTTTAGCACCATTTCTGAACAGGTAAGTCTTAAAGAAAAGTTATGACTAGAATTCTCTGCCAAAGTGAGTTAAATATATCTATTATTGTAGGACAAGTATAGGATACAGCATTTGTACATATTGTAGCAAATATATTCAATAATGTGCATTTAAAAACAATTTAAAATACATTGTTTACATAACTGTTTATGCAACTGAGGCTCCATTACTGAATGTTATTTCTAACATTTGGTGGTATAGATACATTTTATATTAAGAGGTGGATTATTCCATGCAAAAATAAGTAATAGAATAATATGAATGGTGATGTTATCCATTTAGTCATCTCCAACTCTTGGTGATTCTTTGGGCTAAATCATCCCATGTCTATAGAATAACACATGTTATCTGTTTCTTTGCTGTTTTTTTATTTCAAAGAAGAAATGCTTTAGTTCTTCCTTCAGTTTTCTGAGGGACAAATACTGTATGTCTCCCTCTTTCTTGACATTTACCTTCCATGGTAAATGTATTTGTAAAATCCCTAACAGTTAACACTTCTTCGTTATTCTAAACATTTTGTCACCAGTGTCAATAAGAAGGAGGACTTGTAGGTCCCCAGATATGTGCACTTTTGGAAATGACATGTATCTCAAATTTCAGAAAATAGAATCATGCAAATGTGTATCGAGTAGTGTCAATTGTATTTCCTAGAAAGAACTTTAGGGAGAGCACTTTAAAGTGGAAAAGAAATTGTAGGAATTAAATGACCAGAATAATATAGGCTCTAATATACAATAAATAGCTGCAGGAACTAGTTATGTCTAGTCTAGCAAACAGAAGTACTAGGGGTGACATGATAACGTCTTCCAATATCTAAGGGGCTATCACAAAGAAGAGGGGATCAACTTATTCTCCAAAGCTCTTGAAAGCAGGACAAGAAGTAACAGATGGGATATTATCGAGAGAACCTATCTAGAACTAAGGAGAAGATTTCTGACAGTGAGAACAATTAACCAGTGGAACAGTTTGCCTTCAGAACTTGTGGATGCTCCATCATTGGAGATTTTTAAGAAGACATTTGGCTGCAATGATAGGGTCTCCTGCTTGAGTAGGAAGTTGGACTACTAGAAGACTTCCAAGGTTCCTTCCAACTATGTTATTCTGTTTGAATCACAACATTATAATCCTGCCATCTAAAATGTGCCATTCGGGGGCACCAGCTAGTGCACAGAAACATCCAATGATACTTGCCAGCCCTAGTTTTGTTTAGATTTGCTTTTTAATTTAAAAATGAGGATCAGGCATGTAGCACAGCATTTCACCAACCTCCAACATAATCATTAGTTTCAATAATGCCTCCAAGTGAGTTTCATAGATCTCTTAGAAAAAAGCATGGATGGTTGCAACCTGGTGCTTTAGCCAAGAGTGCATTTCTGTTCACAGATATCTATTTCAAAGATAAGCAGAGACATTACAAAAAATGCTGCTGGAAGAGGTAATAAAAGTTACAATCTAATATTCTGCTAAACCGATGCTTTGTAACCAGCTTTATCCCTCATGTTGGCTACATTTGGAATTAGCAAATTCTCTCTCTCTACATTCATTCTACAAGAGCACCTACCACTCATCTTCAGGAATTCCCACTGTGCCCACTAGTGAAAAATATGGTCAAGTTGTTAACAAGAAAAGGTTAATGCAAGTGAAGCTCATCACATGAAAACACCTTGGAAGGATACCACATCAACAAAAGTTGCTATATACAGTACTGTAATTTATAAAACTTTCCTGGCCACTGGGGGTTTTTTTAATATAAAAATGCTCACATATAAAATAAATTATTGTAACAAGCTATTTCATCAAAATAATTTTGCACAAAATCATACAGTAAGGAAGAGATACTTACAAGAAACCCCTACAAGGGAGACATTTGATGTGCCCCAAGACATATCTTAATGTAAAACATGTATATGGCACAACTGCTTATATTTCAAAAGGAAGGTACAAACGATAAACCTTTAAATGTTTTTTAATTAACAATTCTGACTCAAATGATGGCACACATCAACGCAGTCTATTCCCTTTCACTGTACTTCACTACATTTCTGCAGCTACACCTACCAGGCTGTGTGACCACCTGTTTCTCCAAACACACCTGCCTATTTTTGTTGCTGAGTCTCAATGATCCTGGGGAATATGCACACAGGGGAGGAACAACAAAGCCACACAGACTCTACAGCAGGGCACTTGGGAGCAGTCCTGTGCATTATTCCCCACTTTCAGCATGATTGGTTCCCTCAAACCAAGCAGCAACTAGGCACAGTATTTATTTATGAATAGAGTGCCTGTGATATATGCCCCAAGTGACCCCCCTGGCACTTGCTTCTTTAAAACTTACCCCTCACACACACACACACACACACACACACCTGCTCAGAGCATGCTGCTTTCTTTGATTTATTCAAATGATGAGTCTCATAGTGTCAAATCAAGATTTGGAAACCAAGTTCACTGAACAAATTATACTGACCCAGTTTGGATATAGCTGCAAGCCCAAAATAAACAGACATTATGGACTCAAAAATAACGTTATACATTATGAAAATAATAGCTATAAATGTCGTGTGGGTCAGGTTGGTCCTCTTCCCCCCACCCCCTCTGATTAGTTACTGAGCCCTACACTCTGTTCCCTATTCTGTAAAATGGAATTCCACTGGAAAAGAAGCTTGTGGTTTCAAAGGAACAATTTTCTATTGTCCTGACCGTGGCTCAGGATACTGCTCTGGATCTCTTTTGTTTCTACCATCCTTGCCTACAGTTCTTTGCCCCCAACAGAAACGCTAATTTATATGAAGTGTTTAATGTCATTAAAATAAAAACAGTTAAAACATGTTTATTCACCTTGATATTTTGAGGATAATAATTTGTCCAGGATTTAAAAAAAGAAATTGTTGCAATGCTGTTGCCTTGCTTTATGCCAGATTTTTTTTGTTTTTGTAAAATGCAGGGGGCAAATGAAAAATCTATTTCTATGGTTTTATTTTCCCCCCAACTTTTGCATTATTATATTTTAAGAAAAACCAACTTATGTATATATTTATACTGTTTTTCTTTTTTTCATTTTTTTCATTTTTCAAACCAATCTTGAATCACAAACTATTTTAACTGCTATTTGTCATGTAGTATATTTTCTCTTTTCAAAACTATTATACCAAATGTCAACTAAAAACTAACAACAAAACATTTTTTTTAATTTAAAAACCATTATTTTAATTTGACTTTTTAATGAAAGAACAAGTAGCTAAACAAATATGCACTGCTGAACGCATTTCCTGCACACATTCGGACTTACAGGTTCACAGTAACCAATTCTTCTGGTGTGGAAGGACCAGATCACTTGCATGAATTATCATAGCTCTCTTTGGTACAAAACAGCAGCTGCAATTACAAATATGGCAGACAGTTTGTTGTGTTTTCAGTCCAATCTTTATTAGCAGCCAGGTATCTAATACATTGAGTCAGGTATTATTTCTGTAAATATTAAATTAACAGAAATTATTTAGGATAATGTCAACTCCAAGATGAAAATACTAACTTCTTAATTCCCATTTACTGGCTTCTATAGAGTGAGTACGCCTCACTTTTGAGGAGCTACAATTTCAACAGATGCTATGATAACCCAATCAATGATGCAATTCAGAGACAGCTAAACACACATTCATGCTTTATCTGAAATTAGAAATATGAATATAGGAAATGGGGAAGCAAGATGCAACTTCTTTATTCAGAACTTTAGCAGTAGATGGGACTAATGTTCACAATTCAACTTCATCCAATATATGTTATCAGATGTGCCATATTACAGGGCTAATTGATTGCTGTCATTTTAGACTGTTTAAATACACCCATAACATAATTGCACTGTTACATTTGGCATTGAACTGAAGTAAATTATTCAGTTCTGCAAGTCATATGTCAAAAATTATTGATAACTGGTCTCAGAGGTTGTCTACCAATTATTGGCCAGTTATAAATATCATAAGTATCTATGCATCCATGATACCTTCTTGGATGAAGTTGATTGTCTCCAACTTTTTATTTTGTGTTCAACATGGGTTGCCCAAATATATGATCTTCTATGGGGAAAGATAGAGAACTGCCTTCTTTAGATTCTATTTCTTTTTTGGCAAATTTTCATTCTGCTAAATGTGATATTGTTCCAGATTATTTGTGTTTATTACTCCTGCATGCAGGGATTCAGCGGGTATTATTGATGAATGTAATGTCTACACAAAGCTGTAGGGTGTTCATCAAGACTTTTGCAATAAGATATGATCAATACACTAATTATATTAAATTCTATTTCTCCACAATACCTAAACCTACTTGCCTCCTCCCGAGCTCCTGGGGTTTCGGGAACTGGGACCCCTGGGCTCCAACTGGTGTACCTTAATGCCAGGTCCGTAGCTAATAAGGCCCCCCTTCTCCAGGAGATGATAGAGGAAGAGGAGGCTGCAGACCTGGCCTGCATCACTGAGACCTGGCTGGGGCCAGAGGGGGGAGTCCCTCTGGTTGATTTATGCCCCCCAGGTTTTCGGGTGTTGCACCGGTCTCAAGCCCAGGGGAGGGGTGGCAGGGTGGCGGTTATTATCCGGGAGACCCTGATTCCAAGGGAGGTCACTGTTCCTGAGATTGGCGGGTGTGAATCCCTTCTCCTGAGGTGGGGGCCTGGAGGTCGGATGGCCTTGCTGCTTGCATACCTCTCCCCCAGCTATGCAGCGGCGGCCCTGCTTCTCGACGTCCTCTCAGGGGTGGCGGTGGAATTCCCAGGGCTTATGGTCCTGGGTGATTTCAACTTGCCTTCCCTGGGGGGGGGGGCGACAAGCCTGGCCCAGGAGTTCATGGCCTCCATGGCGGCCATGGGCCTGACCCAGTTAGTTCAAGGCCCGACTCATGAGGGGGGTAACACGCTTGACTTAGTTTTTGTCTCGGAACAGTGGTGTAATGATCTAGGGGAGGGTAATGTTATTGCCCTACCTGTACCATGGTCAGATCATTATCTCCTACGGCTGGTCTTCCAACAAACCACCCCATACCGCTGGGATGAGGAGCCACCTAGATGGTTCCGCCCCAGGCGTCTGATGGACCCGGAGAGGTTCCAGATGGAACTGGGGTTTTTTCCCACTTCCCTTAGCCACAACTCTGTCGAGGACCTGACGGCAGCCTGGCAGCGGGCTGCTACGGGAGCCCTTGACAGAGTTGTCCCCATGCACCCCCTCATTCGACGTGGATCCCGGTTGGCTCCTTGGTATACCGAGGAGCTCCGGGAGACGAAACGCTGTCGGAGGGGCTTAGAGAGCAGATGGAGGTCCACCCGATCCGACTCCGACCGAGCCTAGCTAAGAGCCCACATTAGGACTTACCTGGTAGCTATGGGAGTGGCGAGAAGGTCTTATCTCTCCGCTCTCATAGCGTCCGCAGATAACCGCCCAGCCACCCTGTTTAGGGTCACCCATTCTCTCCTACATCTGGGGGAGGCGGTGGACCCACTGCGGGGTAGGGCTGAGGAGTTTGGTCAATATCTGTCAGATAAGATCGCTCAGATTCGGGCCGGGTTGGATTCTGGTTTGCAGTGGTCTGATGAAGGGGGTGCAAGTAGTCTGGCTAATGTGACCTGGGCTGAGTTTGATCCTGTTTCTGAGGATGAAGTGGACAGGATTATGCGATGACTGAGTTCCACCACATGTTTATTGGACCCGTGCCCTTCCTGGTTGGTTTACGCCTCCAGGGAGGTCACCTGCGGCTGGCTCCGGGCAGTGGTCAACGCTTCATTAAGGGAGGGTGTCTTCCCCGCCCCCTTGAAAGAGGCAGTGGTGAGACCCCTCCTGAAGAAGCCTGCCCTGGACCCAGCCGTGTTAGACAACTTTCGTCCGGTCTCCAACCTTCGCTTTTTGGCGAAGGTTGTTGAGAGTGTGGTGGCTCAGCAGTTTCTGCTTTTCCTGGATGAAGCGGACTACCTAGATCCTTACCAATCGGGCTTCCGACCCGGGTACAGCACGGAGACGGCATTGGTCGCGCTGATGGATGATCTCTGGAGGGCTCGGGACAGGGGTTTTTCCTCTGTCCTGGTCCTGTTAAACCTCTCAGCGGCTTTCGATACCATTGACCATGGTATCCTGTTGCGGCACCTCGGGGGATTAGGAGTGTGGGGCACTGTTTTGCAGTGGCTCTCCTCCTATCTCTCAGGGCGCTCGCAATCGGTGTTGCTGGGGGGGCAGAGGTCGACTCCGAGGGCTCTCACTTGTGGGGTCCCCCAGGGGTCGGTTCTCTCGCCCCTCTTGTTCAACATCTATATGAAGCCATTGGGTGAGATCATCCGTGGCTTTGGGGTGAGGTATTATCAGTATGCTGATGATACTCAGCTCTACATCTCCACCCCAAACCACATCAGTGATGCCCTCTCTGTGATGTCCGTTGTCTGGATGCGGTACGGACCTGGATGGATGGAAACATGCTTCGACTCAACCCGGCCAAGACTGAGTGGCTGTTCATACCGGCATCTCGGTCCAGTCAGGAGATTCCATCATTGGTCATGGGGGGAGAGGTGTTGCCCCCTATGGAAAGGGCTCGGAACCTGGGGGTCCTCCTGGACTCATGGCTCAAGTTAGAGGAGCAGGTGGGAGCCGTGGCCAGGGAAGCCTTTGCCCAGGTCCGGCTGGTTCGCCAGCTACGCCTGTTTCTGGACCAAGATGCCCTGCGCACAGTCACTCATGCTCTTGTGACGTCCGACTCGACTACTGCAATGCTCTCTATTTAGGGCATGTCATCCGGAGACTGCAGCTGGTGCAGATGCAGCCACGTGGGTGGTGATGGGGGTTCCCCGATACTCCCACGTTACACCCCTCCTGCGCAACTTGCATTGGTTGCCAGTTGCCCTCCGGGTGGGATTCAAGGTTTTAGTATTAACATTCAAAGTCCTACAAGGCATGGGTCCGGGGTATTTGAGGGAGCGTCTCCTGCTGATATCGAGTACCAATCACCCTGTTCGAGCACACAGACAGGGGCTTCTCCGGGTGCCGTTGGCAAGTCAATGCTGGCTGGCGGCGCCCTGGGGACGGGCCTACTCTGTGGTGGTTCCCGCCCTATGGAATCAACTACCCCTGGGGCTCCGCCTGGCCCCTGACCTTCGCACCTTCCGCCACGACCTGAAAACCTGGCTATTCGAACAGGCTGGGCTGGGCTGATCTCCTGGGGGGGGTGTTAAATTTTAAACGGTATACTGGGGTTTTAACTTAAGTTAGACTTGTGATTATTTAATATTGTTTTAAATTAATTTATTGTTGTGTTTTGGTTTTAATTGTGAGCTGCCCCGAGTCTTCGGAGATGGGGCGGCATACAAGTCTAAATAAATAAATAAATAAATAAATAAATAAATAAATAAATAAATTGAAAAATTCTAATTATTATTGTTCATAGTATAAACAGCATTGGTTACTCAATACATGTAACACCACTACTCAGTTAGCTATTTTGCTTGACAGTGTGCTTTGAGGTACAATTCAAGTGCTAGTTGTTACTGTCAGGTCTACCATTGTATTCTGGTGTCCTGCCATCATGCTGGGGGGAGGGGGGAGGGGAATGCATGTTTGGGATTCTTCTGCTTCTGCTGTTCACTTGGGAATTAGGGAGGGGGACTGTCTTCGGAGATAGGACAGACTCCTTCCCAGTGTGTTTTGTCAGGTTCCAAGGCCGACATGCTCTGAGTGCGAACAGTGATCTGCTGGCAGCTCAGCATACTCAAAATATCATCTCAGCATTACATTAGCTGCCGGTGGACTGTCAAGGGATTGGGAAACTGAAACAATTGCTTTACGCTTTGAGTGTGACCTTCAGATTCCACCTGACTTTACTGCAACCAGTTTCTTTCAGTACAAGTTTTTTTATTCAATTCAATGGATTCAAGAGTCTTGCTTTCCTCAAGGGGCCAACTAGGGCAGGCCTGACAGTTACGTTTAAAGCCCTTCATGGATTAGGATTGGGTTATGTCCATCTCTTCCCAGTTGTTTATATCAGTTTGATCGAGTCAGGCAAGATAGGAATGCTTCCATCCTGTTGGTCAAAGAAATGCCAGCTGACAGGGCCTAGAAAACTTGCCTTTTCTGTTGTGCCTCCCTTATGGGAACATTCTCCCTCCAAAAATCTGAATGGTCCCAACTGTGCTGGCCTTTCATAAGTCCTAAATACCTAAACGTGTGCAGGGACCATTTGTATTAATGATTCAGTTGTTGTTTTTTGGCTGCTTGTACTTTTAATTTTAACATTTGTTATTGTTTGTATTCTGTTTTAATTCTGTTCATTGCCCAGAGCTACACATTGAGATTGGTGACCACATAATTGGCTAAATAAATAAATAAAATATATTATACTTGCTGCTGGTTAGGTTCAGAATCTATTTTAAATGACACTTTGTTGGTAGTAGAATTTAACCTTTTGAAGTACTTCCTCCCACCCTCCCATGGATCTTTAGGTGGAGCCTATGCTTATATCTTCTGGATTTCTGCCAATGGCTCATGTCTTTCCTGAGGTCTTCCCAATATTAATGCTTTAGGGTTTTTTCTTCCTTCCCTCTACCTTTCTGTTAATTTTGGAATATCATAAGCCTTACATTTCTTTTGTTTTCATTATTTTTAAAGCAATTTTGTTTTGTTTTAAAGATAAGATACAGTATTAAAATGTACTATAAAAATATCAAATAATCAAATGAACTATAACATAAGGAAAGGCCAAAACTAGTCAAAAAAAGCCATCAGGAAAAAATAGATTAAAAAATTGCTGGGACATTTGAATGACACAGTGTCAGAAAAAGAAGATGAAGAAAGATTGGTACCTTCCCTGTGGAACACATAGCAAACTTTCATAATTATAGGATCTATGCAGAAAGAGGGATTCAAATATCACATTTAGCTCTGATTTCTTCAATATGCTTCACAAATAAAATTGAACATTGAGATATAAATTCCAGTGGCTGAGTTCAAGCATCATACTATGCAACCAAACAACTACATTATGGATTAGTACATAAGAATATGAAACTATAAAAGTGTGGCTGATCACAGAGAAAACTCCTTAAATCTTCTAAGAAGTAGAATATAACAAAGGACACTAGTCCCAAAGGTCTCCCTCCAAAGTTTCTTCTATCTGGGATTTGTTGTTTATTGATAACATCAGTTTGGCAGATAACAAAAACAAAAAAACGAAGTGTACACAGCACAGTAATATTATTGAAACGGTCACATCATGTAGTAGCACTTGTTCAGAGACGCTCATATGAACATACCAGTCTTTGCTTACTTCCTCACTTGTCCCTCAAATGCCTGTGAACTTTTGCATGAGTAAAGCAGCCAAATGACTGAGCTCACCCAGGCTGTTCTAGGTGTGGTGACCAGTGTCTCCAGGCTTCTCAAAGGATTTGGGCACCTATTATGTTCAAGCCACTGAGACTGCGTCAGTTGTATATGAAAGGGGGAGCCACCATTAAAAAGCTGTCATGAACACCTGCTCACAGCTATTGTATGCAGGCCCTTTGGAGAGGAGCTGCATTTTAAAAGCCCCAAAATACTCAGACAGGTAGAAACAGGAGCCTAATCAGAGGTTTTACACAGACATGTGTCTGCAGCCTTTGCAAACTGGAAAAATTGATTCGGGGTGTTAGTCAATAGAAAAGGTGAGTTTCACTATCAGCACCCAGCCTTCTTGAATTACACCTGTGTTTTCCTCATCTTGTCTGAGTTTGCATTTCTGTTTTGATTTGAAAACCCAAGAAGGAAAAAGTAAGTTGATTTAGAGCATCTTATGATCAATATTTCTTCTGTTTTTCCAACTCCTCAAAATCAGCTATACTTAACTCTTCCGAGTCTGCAATAGTAATGACATTTAACATTCATTCCTGCCTGAAGAATGAATCTGCCTAAACATGCAATGCCATTTAAACATCTGCAGTTTTCTGCTGGTCTCATCTACAGATAGTATTTTGGGTCAATTTAATTCTGGAGAAGCATGCTAGGAAATGCATGTCCACAATGGATAGGGCCACAACCCTAAGTCGGGGGATCCTAATGCCCTTTGATGCTTTGCATAGATACAATCTACTCACTCAAATATACAAAATCTACTTATATTCATAGACATTCCACTATTGTTTCACTATCACACATATCTGTTGGCTCTGTTGGTTGTATTGCTGCTATAAAGAGTTCCCTAGGATATGTTTTCAATTGTCCTTAAGGGAAGTACAAACAAAAATATATACTGCTTAAAACAATTCAATGTATAAATCCACTATAAAAAGTTAAAACAAACATCTGCTATTTGCTGAGTATCGATGACCTCAGACATAGAGTCCAGAATCAGAAGTGTACGTGCTTGTTTGTTCAGTTTATAGGTTGCCTTAATTATCCAAGCAACTCTAGTCTGAGTTAACAGAGACACTGAAGTCTGCATGTGGTAACACTTAATAAGTGGAAGTGATCCACTAAGGAAATTAAAGGACAGAAAGTTTAAAGGAAACAAAGTTTTGAAGTCCCATATCTACCCAGGTCCGGGGGGGGAGGTTACTGGGCACCAGTGGTGGTATTCAATTTTTTTTAAACCACCAATTCTGTGGGTGTGGCTTGGTGGGCGTGGCAGGGGAAGGATACTGTAAAATCCCCATTTCCTCCCCATCCCACTAACCTGCTTTCCAGCTCTGTTCTCCTGTGCAGGGCAACAAAAGAAGACCCAACCGATCAGCTGGGACCCCGATCAGCTAGAACTCGGGAGACAGTGAATTGGGACTTTTTTTTGCTGATTTCTAACTACAAAACACCCATTGGGGAGACTGGATTCACGTAACAACTACAGCAATTGTTAAATGATCACCATAAAAATGATCATAAAACCAGGTTGCAGACTTATGACTTATGATTTGTTCAGAAGTAAACCTCAAATACTTTAGAAGGCCTATGCTGGAGAAAGTGTGTTGCAGTTTTAGGGTGACCTCCAATTAAAGACTTTTTGCTAAAAGAAGAGTTCAGCAAAAAGAAAGGTCACTCCCCCCCCAAAAGCAGGCTACATATTCTGAAAATATGGAGATCCTACAGACTATGTAGGGTATGGTGGTGGTACGTAGCATAGAACAAGGGACAATATGAAGGAGTCCTTTTATATTGTGGCAATTCTACTGCCCTACCACAAAATTGGACAAAGCTTATTATATAAATCTACTATGCTTTATTGTAAACTATGTCTGAAGGCCTAATGTATTATGTAAACCCTTCCAACTGTAGTTTATTGAGTAACCAATGGCTTAATGCAATCTCTGATCTTAGACTATATAAAGATTACTACTGAATACAATGGACTGCAATCTTACACATATTTATAACATGTTAAATCCCTTTGCAGTCAAGAATCATGTATCTGAGAAAACATGCCTGGGGCTGCATAAATTACAAATGCTCAGTTCAAATTTTGTTCCATCAACAATGCATTGCCACCCACACACTCAGTTTAAGTTTGAATCCCATTTGGCATAAGAGACTTAATAAAAATAAATGTAAATGTAAAAAAGTTTGTTGCATCTTTACTTAAAGAATGTACGATAAAATAAATTTGAATTATAGAATATTTATTGTTCATCTGTAATTAAAGCTTGGCTACTACGGTAAATGCCATGATAACAATGGACAATGAAAATAAGCCAAGTGTGAGAATAAATGGAATATTTAGCAAATGATACCAGTACTTTCATAGTTAAAATGAAATAAGCATTTGGAAATTATTCACAAGTGGCAGGAAAAAAAACAAGAGCAAAGCAAAAGGATGAATTTCTGCATTTTGGTAGAGTAGTGGCTAATGTTTAAGACATTAAATTGTAGTTAAAAGGTAGTATGTAGTACGCAAAGAATCAATAGTTGTTAGTCAAAAAAAGCTAAAATGCCTTAAAATTTGCCCAATGTGTTATGTGGAAGAGCTAGATGTGCCAGGAGAAACACAGCTGTCATGTGTGCAACATATACAACAAATGAATGCAGATTGAATACGAGAAGCAGTTACAGAAAATCAGCTTTGATGAAGTAACATCCATTGGAGCAAAAGGAATAGAACTAGCAGTATGAAAAAATATGTTGAAGTCACCTGATCATAGGGAGAAAATGAATAAGGACTGAATAGCAAGAAAAATAGCCAAAAAAAGAGAGGTGAGGGCTTGGAAAAACAAAAGAGAACATATTAAATTTTATATGAATATAAAGGAAGCAAGGATGGTTTGCAAACATATATGGAAAGATATAGAAAATAGCATTGCTGTAATCCATATTTCAAATTCTGTGATTGTTTGCATATTTGCTGCAAATCTGACTAAATAATGAACATTTATAAAACATTTTTAACACTATTAACGCACCAAAACTAGAAACAACAATAGTAGGAAAAATAATTCATTTAATTCTGGTTATGTGCAATGAACATGCCACTTCAAAATGTTCCATTTATATGTTAAGTAAGTTTTTTCATAAAATGCAGCATTATAACTCTGTAATAAAAAATGCTGAATAATATGATCATTTGTGGAAGCAATATAAACCTTACTTGGTAACATAACTTCAAAATGATTTCAATTAAAATAATTTGCCCTGATGACAAAGTAGACCACAACCTACTTCTTGATAAGCTAGAAAAAAGTGGGATAGATAGCATCACCACCAGATGGATTTGCAACTGGATGACAAACCATATTCAATGAGTAGTCCTTAATGGGTCTAAGTCTACATGGAGGGAAGTATGCAGTGGGGTGCCACAAGGTTCCATCTTAGGCCCAGTACTCTTCAATATCTTCATTAATGACTTAGATGAGGGAATAGAAGGGGAACTTATCAAATTTGCAGATGATACTAAGCTGGAGGAATAGCTAATACCTTAGAAGATAGGCTCAAGATCCAGATGGAGCTTGACCACCTTGAATACTGGGCCCTATCTAACAAATGAAATTCAATGTAGGAAAAGTAAAGTCCTACACTTAGGCAAGAAAACCCAAAAGTACACAAATAGACTGGGTGAAACCAGGCTTAATAGCAGTAATTGTGAGAGGGATCTTGGAGTCTTAGTGGACAACCAGCTAAATATGAGCCAGCAATAGGCAGTGGCAGCTTAAAAAACCAATGCAATCCTAAAATGCATTAACAGAGGGATCAAATGAGATACTAATACCACTCTATAAGGCCTTAGTAAGACCACACCTAGAGTACTGTATCCAGTTTTGGTCACCACACTACAAAAAAGATGTTGAGACTCTAGAAAAAGTGCAGAGAAGAGCAACCAGGATGATTAGGGGACTGGAGACTAAAACATATGAAGAACAGGAACTGGGCATGGCTAGTCTAGTGAAGAGAAGGACCACGGAGACATGATAGCAATCTCCAATATTTGTGGGGCTGCCACAGAGAGGAAGGGGTCAACCTGTTTTCCAAGGCACCTGTAGGCCAGACAAGGAATAATGGGTGGAAACTGATCAAGGAGAGATTTAACCTGGAAATAAGGAGAAATTTTCTGACAGTGAGAACAATCAACCAAGGAACAGCTTGCCTTCGGAAGTTGTGGGAGCTTTATCACTTGAGACTTTCAAGAAGAGATTGGACTGCCATTTGTCAGAAATGGTGCAGGATCTCCTGCTTGGGCAGGAGGGGTTGAACTAGATGACCTACAAGGTTCTTTCCAACTCTGTTAATCTGTAATCTGTAATCTAATGAGAAGCAGATAAAGAAATGCTTACCATTCACAGTAACTGATCTGGCAATAATAATGACCAGAAGAAATTACCAATGAGAATGTCTGTCTGTCTGTCTGTCTGTCTGTCTGTCTGTCTGTCTATCTATCTATCTATCTATCTATCTATCTATCTATCTATCTATCTATCATCCATCCATCCATCCATCCATCCATCCATCCATCCATCCATCCATCCACCCGATTTGCAAAGCTTCACCTCTCACAGTTTAGAAGTCTGGACAGTGTACAATGATTTAAAAAATTAAAACAAAATTGGTAGGAAAGAAAACATATTATACAAATCTGCAGTAAGCAAGATAAATCAACATATAATCAGCATTTAATTGAGGCTGACCATAATAACCTAGATTCTCAACCGAGAAAGGGCTTCTGTAATACATGGGAGAAGAGCCGGGTCTTTTACAGCTGTATGGAAGACTAAGAGGGTCTTTCCCAGGGACTCACCCAGAGACAGTTCAGTTGATCCAAAATGGTCAATACAAGAAAAGAAAATCAGTGTCAACTACAATCATAGAAGATATCAAGTCTATTCACCTCCTTGGTAAGGCCAAGAGTGCTGATAAATGGACCTACTTGACTCTTAGTTTTCTCTCCCACACAGCAGAGGTAGACCTTACAAAGAGCAGAGTGGCAATTAGGCAAGCAATGATGGAGAAGCTGCAAAGTGAGGAACAAATCCATAGTCAGTAGAACTAAGGACCTAATTTAAACTGGTAGATTAACAGTTATACAGACTTGAAATATGATCAGGGTAGAGAACTGGATATTCAAAAGACCTAATGTTCAAGAAAAATCTTGGTCACTTCAGCAAGACATTAATAATATTGGAAGGGGTACACAGAGCATGCCCCGAAACACAATTTAATTCCTTACCAAGAGAACTAGGCTGGATATGCTATGCTTGGGCTGTTGGCTGGATTACCCAACAGCTCACATTGCCCATCTCCAGAATACTGCTGTTGATACAATTCTGGACATTTCTTCTTTTTCCTCTGCTTCCTTTGGTTACCAATTGGTCAAGAAAGATGCCAGTACACACTGATAATATGAGCATATCCAATTATTTGAAAAACTTGCTAATGACTCATGCACCTATTTACTTGATTTAATTATCAGACCAGGGTCATTTGGCTCTATTAAATAATAAAATAGCTGCATCACAATTAAGAGCTTTCTCTCACTTGACTCTGGTCCTTTGGTATAAGTTTCCATCAGTTGACATTGGATCATTTAACTTAAAAAAAACCAACCTAAGAATATTTTTTCCTTGACATCAGGTGAAGTTGCTTTAAAATACACCAAACCTTACCTAACCCTTTAATGCATATATGTTAATATTATTGTATGTCATGGCCTTTTAGTTTAGAAGCTTCTTATTTTATGTTATGATGTTGTAACTGATTGTAATATACTATTACATTAAGTATTGTTTTATTATATGTCTATAAGCACATAATAATTAAAGTACAACTACTACAGTTCAAGGAACGGTGAGCCAAAAGGAGTGAAAGTTGAACTCCGCTATTCCATCAGCTAGCAGCCTTCACTGGAAATTGGAATGCTTTAGAGTGGCCCTTTGCATCATCACAGAGGCCACAAGAAAAATGGGAGAATCACATACGGAGAACCCAAATGAAGCCTTTTCTGCAGATCCAGTTCCAAAGAACTGGGCACTCTCTTTTTGTTCAATAATTCATTTCCTTTCTCTCTTTTCTTCTGCCATTGAGATACCAGAGGTGGGCTTTCAAAAGCTTTGCTGCTGCCATATTAAATGGTTAGTATGACTGGCTCTGATTATGCCTCTCTAGGCCAAGGAACCTAGGTCCTGTTATTTAGTTAATGTCATCTAATGGCAAACAGAGATGTGCCTTCTGTGCCTTGGGAACAGCACCCCACACCCATCCACCATTAATGAGAGTTGGTTCACCCTGACCTTCCCTGCCTTTCAAAATGGGCTGTCTCTTGTTATATTGGCTGTGGGTTTTTTATTTTTATTTTTTGCATGATAATTTTTATATCTTTATGTTTTCACGGTGGTTTATTTATTCATTGTATCATTTTTATATGGACTTGTTATTTTCTGATTAAATGTTACCCTCAATCATGTGCCAAGTTGGTAGCTATGTAATTCAATTATACAAATAACATATTCTGTACTCTGGAACCTTTAAGAACTCCTCCAGTGCCAGTCCACCAATAGCCAGAGTGAGAAATGGCCACTGTAGACAGCACTTTTTCATGTTATGAAACAGTAGTAAATGGCTATGTAATTGATCACAACTGTATGCAGGACAGGTGTTTGCTTGTTCATGCAAATGGTGAAAGTGCATTCAAGAACCTATCTCATCCCAGGTTCTGAATAAAACTATAAATAGCTTCAGCACTTGAAATATTTTTTTGCACATCTGCATCCCTAAACACACTTCAAAGAATGTTTACATAGGGTTTGTTATTGGATTAGATCCAAATATGTGATACTTAAGGGTGGATACATTTATCTTTAATTTTCACTGATTTCACCAGGTCAGCCATAAGCATGACTAAGTCTGGAGCCAACTCATTGTTTTTACTGTCATGGAGTAAAAAGAAGAAAAAGAGAAGCGAAAAGATTTTCTGCATCATATTTCATAATAGTTTAGTTGGCTTTGGGTATTTATGCATCTCAGAAAGCAGGGTGGAAGGTGCACTACTCTGCCCCAGGAGGGCAAATTGTTGGAACCTTTTCCAGCATCAGCTCGTCACATTATTGCTTCTTTAGCAACTTAAGCAGCAAAATAAAGGAGCAAAACAGCCACCATTGCCACTGCTCTCTTTGAATCTTGTCTTTGAAATTTTAAAATTGGCTATGTACAGCAATGTCGTTTACAGTATTCTATTCGCAGCTCAAGAGAACATACTGGATGCAGTAAAGCATTTCAGATTTCCTACATATTTTCCTATCCAATAAAATAAACTTCTATCCCCTCACCTTCAGTTTAAAGGGTCCTTGTGTCTCTATTCTACTTTCTTCTACCAGATTAAGAAAAAAGTCATATATAATGTAGCCAAATTTTGCATATTAGCAGGGAATGAACATAAACAATTAGCTTTGCATTAGTAAGCAATGTGCGTTAGTGATTCCTTTTCTATTTGTATTATAATAATTCTTTTCTGTTATTTGTGATTACCACCTCAAGAGTTTTAAATTTTATATAATGATTTATGTCTATATTGTCAAATATTATTATTGTAAATTGAATATTTACTTCCCTTGTTAGATGTAAGTACCAATATTATTCCACAAATTTAGCTTTAATAGCATGCACCGCTGTATCATTTTATTCTGTTTGCTCACCCCATATCTGAAGATTTGGTTTTATTGTATTCTTACTTTCTCTCTTTTTTAATGCTGGTCACTGATTTAAAGAAATAAAATCTATCTATCTATTCCCATTTAGCACTATATTCTGAGGAGCAAACCTGAGATATTATGAATATAAAAATATGCTTTCTAGTGAATTGTGCCCCTTCCCCAACAATGTTATACAGAGAATTAAAAAAAATACCCCATGGGCACAGACCAAACCAGTCTTCTCAGCTTCAAATTCTTTACCCTTAAGGCTAAAGGGATGCTGGGATTCAAACTTTGCAAGGCTCTTTTTTCTTCTTCTTTTAAATCAAAGCTTTGTCCATTCATGGAAGGAGGGGCAAGAGCTCTGGCTGATTAGATAGCTATGGCATTTCTGCCTAGCATGCACCATAGCCTGAAATCTCTCCCTTGACTATATGGACTGAATAGAACTGAGTCAGAAATCTTAGTTGTAACACCTTTCTTTTTCTCACTTGGTAAAATGGCTTCTGAGATCACTATTTAGAGTACTGTGAAATTTTGATTTTAAAGAAAATGATTTTATTTTTTTAACTAGCATTTTGAAACATCTATTTTTGCCCCATGTGCTAGAAAACAGCCTAAGGGTGTGTGCTTCCAGATATATCCTATTTCATATGTGTATGCATCTATTAGTACATTCTACATGCTGGCAATTTTATCAGATCTACATCTAACATGTGATATAGCTCTATAATTTTTATAGCATGGGGACTTGTATTACTACAGTGTAATCCATATTTTACAGAGATTTTTTTATTCTCGAAGCAAGACTTATAGATATTTAGTCACTCTTTAAAAGTGAATTTGGCAGACTTCTAAAAGTTGAGATGATGACAGGAGTTATAGATTAATACACTGTAATTTGGCCTATAATTGTCCATAAAATTTCTCTAAACATTGACATAATCTAATTTTTTTAAGTAGTGCCAGCAGATGTTAGTGTATCCATCATCCATTGAAAGATGTTGTTGATATGGCTAAAATGTTGTCAAGAATAAAGATAGTTGCTAATCATACATTCTAGGCAGTAAATTCTATCAAACCTTATTGTAGCTTATCTCTAAAAGCTTAGAACTAGAATATATCAGAGACAAAAGGGAGCCCTACAATGGAATCACTGTAGTGAAACTTACGCAGCGACTTCATACAGACCTATTGGAATGAAGAAAGTATTAAGTATTCACTGAACGCTTGGTGGAAAATTCATTGAAAAAAACATGGAAGTGTTTGGATTCCTTACTTAGATTTCTTCAACTTATATAACATGCCCCTCTCCCTGAATGGCCATTCAGAATAACTTGCATTAAATTCTTCAGCTCAGATTTAAAAAAAAAACCCATTACAGGCTATAAAAAGAACATCAGAATACAGGATTATTCACACTCTGAAAACTATTCAGAATTAGTACATTAGTCTTCACCTAAGCACAGCACCTCAGTGCTATTCATTACAGCAGTTGTCTTTTTTTTAGGCTTCTATTCAACACACACACTCTTTTTGCCCCCAAAGTGGCTGCTTGAAGAGTCACTAGGCAACACCGAGATGCTCTGCCCATACCAGGTCAAAGCATTTCTTCCAAATAGTTTCAAAACATACACACTGTAGTGCATACTGCATAATGAAACAATATAAAAGGTAGAATCCAAATCTTTTGTTCTTCTCATTGCAAACATCCCTTCAGTAGCTTTAAAAAAAACAAAGTTGCCAGTTCAGACCTAAGTGCTAACCTGGTGTTGCAATCAGCTGTGACCACAAGTGCCTTGGATAAATGATAGAGGAAGCCACATACTTATTGCCTAACAATAGTCTACACATGTCTTCCATTGTCTTTTCATGAAGAATACACCCTTCCTTCTGGTAGAAATCTAGCAAACTTATTATGGTGAATGTACCAAGCATATCTTCCTCCTCCTATTTTTCCCACAACAAAGTCCAATATGGTGGGTTGGGCTAGAGAGAGTGGCTGGCCCAAAGTCATTCAACTGGCTTCTATGGTTAAGGTGAGACTTGAACTCACAGTCAAAGTCAGGGTAAATTAGATCATATGAAATCTTTATGAAATGTTGCAGCATTAGGCTGCAAGATAATCATTTTATAAACCTGTATGTGTCATATTAACAATAAGTTGTTATTGACTAGACCAACCAGCTTGGTCTAGTGATTAAGACACCAGACCAGGGGTGGGATGCAAATATTTTTACTACTGGCTCTGTGGGTGTGGCTAAGTGGGAGTGGCCATGTGACTGGATAGACATGGCTTCTTTTTTTAGCACCCCCCTCACGCTCCTTTTTTTTTTGCCTCCTGAGCCTCAGGGAAGCCTCCTGGGAGCCCGTTTTTGCTACCAGGAGGCTTCCCTGAGGCCCAGGAGGCAAAAATGGAGTGCAGGGGGGAGGCGCAGCACACACACCCCGCACACCCTTTTTGCCTCCTGGGTGAAGCAGTAAGACAGTGAGGGGGATCACAGCACAGCTGATCGTCAGAACAGCTGATCATCAGGGGGAGAAATACCGGTTCAGCCGAACAAAAGCATTTTTTTACTACTGGTTCGCTCAAACCAGGCTGAACCTGTAGAATACCACCACTGCACCAGACTAGAAAACAGGAGACTGTGAGTTCAAGTCCCATCTTTGTTATTATCAAATAAATAAATACATACATACATGTGCTGATCAGGTGTCATGATCCATCAAGCCATAATTTGGCCATCATGAAAGCACTTTTTGCTTGCATAAACCCTTTTTCACATTCACTTCCTTCAGGGGTGGGCTGCTGGGAGCTAGCTAAGACTCTGCGGGGCTCGGAGAGCCCCCAATAATCTCAGAAAGACAAGCAACAAGGGAAAGCGCTTAATAGGCTTAATTGAACCTCTGGGTGTTCAGCCAAGAGCATTTCACACCTTGTAAAAGTGTTGCAAGCTAGATAAACAATCCATTCAGCGCTTGCAATGGAGAGCCATTGAGAAAATCAGATAACATAGCCACTAGCCTCTGAGGAGATTAATTCCCAAGTAATAAGAATACGTAGCTCACCAGAAACTCCACTAAGACTCCAAAACCCCTCTCACAGTCACTGCTATTAAGCCTGGTTTCACCCAGACTTTTATTTAAGTATTAAATGCACAAAATAATAAACAACTTTTTGGTATATATCTTTTTTTAGGTAATTAGGGCAAAGAAGCGACGTCGAGTTGGCCATACCCATTCAGTCACATGACCACCTAGCCACACTCACCCGATCACATGACCACCTCATCACACAACCACCTAGCCATGCCCACCCAGCCACATAACCACCCAGCCACGACTACCCAGCCATGACCACCCAGCCAGTCATTAGGACAGAGAGCCCCTTGCTAAAAAATTTGAATCCCATCCTGTATTTCCTTCCTTTTACTCTGGTTTCTCTTCAGCTCATATAAATCTTTCCTTCTTCATACCCTGACCTGTGAAATGTTGCAATGACAGCTGATAAATTTTAAATTCTGATTGAGAGATAAGTTTGCACTAATCATATAAGAAACAGATCCTGAGAAAATACACTTGAATTGAAACTTAGTGATAAACCAAAATTAAGTTAGAAAGGTAATCCTTGACTTACCACCACAATTGAGCCCAAAATTTCTGTTGTTAAGCAAGACATTTGTTAAATGAATTTTGCCCCATTTTACAACTTTTTTTGGCTCAGTTGTTAAGTGAATCACTGCAGTTGATAAGTTAGTAACTTGGTTGTTAAGTGAATCTGACTTTCCCCATTGACTTTGCTTTTCAGAAGATCACAAAAGTGATTACATGACATTGGGACACAGCAACAGACATAAGTATGAACCAGTTGTCAAGCATCTGAATTTTGATCACGTTATCCTGGGGATGCTGCAAAGGTTATAACTGTGAAAACTGGATATGTCACTTTTTTCAGTGCTATTGTAACTTTGAACGTTCACAAAATGAACTGCTGTAAGTTGAGGACTATCTGTATTTGATCCAAATTTATATAGAAAATTGAAGCATTCAAAAATAAGTTTTCAATGGAACTCTACTACTTTTCAACTTTTTATTTTTCACGTAAAAGTAAATTTTCCACAAATTTGTAAAAGCGATGCATTTTGTTCTAAGATGTGTGTAAAGATTATGACTGTCATTGTCGACACATTACTATATGTGGGAATAAAGCAATAGCAGTAAGTTCTTTCTTGTTTAGGGCTTGAACGAAGGTAATAGATATGTCACATGTTTTTAAGATTGCATAAGAAATCAATTAAATATTTATCAGAACGATGCAGAGAGAGATTGCATAATGTGTTTAAATCATTGTATGCATTACCATACCAGTACTGAGATATCATTTTCTCCTTTGGCATGGCCCAGTTGTAACCTTAAGGTATGTAAACTCTGCTAAGATTTGTGACCTTTATCTTGGGCAGAAGACAGGTTAAGACAATGGGTTTAAAGTATTTTTTTCTATTAGTTTAAGAATGGGTGGATTGCACTATACTCAGTAATTGTGAAGAGCTCCTCCTAGAAATATTTAAACACAGACCCCATAAGCTGTAGAAAACATTTAAAAATTAAGTTTAGCAAACCTTCCTCTTTGAGCCATTAAAATAGCTATGTCCTCCAAAGGATTATTTAGGTGCATTGAAGATTTTCCCCAACTGTTTGTATATGCACATTCATGCACAGTTGCTTCACTGGGAGCCCCCGCGACAGACCTTCAAAGGAGCATATTGCACGTCCCTAACAATGTAGCTGCTGTAATGCTACAACTACAAATGCTTTGCAGAAAACAGCAACATGCTTGGAGAGCTTGGCACAGCCGAAGTATCAGCACACAGAATGTTTTGCAACTGTTGACGCTCATGCATTCTTGCAGGGCGAATACACTGATCTGCTCTGTGGGAAAGGAAAAAATAGCAATTTCAGCGAAGGTTTTTCTTAGAAGCTTTTTACTCATTTTTCATGAAAAAAAACCCCTAAAAAACAAATCCACACCCCTCTTGTGTTATTAGTAACATCTTATGTCTAGTTCTTAAAGAAATTACCTAATAGGGAGGGAGAGGCTCTAACTGTACAAAGATTGTTATTTTTGATCTCGGGATTGGTCCTTGTATGTCCAGCATTTCAGTAATCAATCTGAACAGGAAAGGAAGGAAGGAAGGAAGGAAGGAAGGAAGGAAGGAAGGAAGGAAGGAAGGAAGGAAGGGAGGGAGGAAGGAATATAGATCTCCGAAAGATACATTACAGCAGTTAAAAGATGACATTCATTGCAGTCTCCTCACACTTAAAATTGTTTCTTTTGGTGAACAACCTTCAGACTGATAAAGGTAGTAACAGGCTAGCAAAACAATGGAAGGTCCATTGTTTATATTCTAAATCTTAATGCCAGAGGAAAAGATAACAAAAATGCAAGTTCAGCTTTTGAAGCAATGTTGGGCAGCTAGCAGCCTTGAAAACCCTTAAATTACCCTAGATTTAGGGGGGCAATTACCAACTGTGTTAACAGAAAGCCAATGACTATAGATGCATTAGGCCCCAAAAATGGGGAAGAGGGGGAAGTAATCTAAAAATCCTGTCTGCTATGTCTACAATGTAAGTGTGGAGCTACCTCACCCTTGGCCTCCCCTACTCCTCCCGAACCCCACCCAAAAGGGGGAAAAAATGCCCCTGCTTTTACTTTAGGGAATCTGCAGGCTCTCCAAACGTGCTGAAGAAATTGAAAGAGAGCTGTTATTTTTTTACCATTATTTCACATTCTTAAAATAAGTTTCCAATTAAACCATGATTTTATTTGCTTCTTATCATGACACTCTTTAATTAGTCGTTTGTGGTATACTGACAACTTTTCCAATTTATGGAGGAAAAAACCTGCCCACTTTGGAAAGAAGAAAGAATTCTTAATGGGCTTAGTTGACTAACAGAATGTGTAGTTATAAATCTATATTTTCCCATCAGTACTAGGTACAGGTTGGGTCTACACACTGATAATTTATATCCTAAGAAACTCCCTTTAAGCAAAATCACAGGACAAGATCAAATTTTCCCATGAAATATGAAGCTATCTTATAGAATATTAAACCAATTAATCTAATCAAGTACTGTCTTTGTAAACAACAATTGCTTCATCAGTACTCTTTCAGGTTGAGATCCCTCTCAACTGATCTTCTGAACAGCAGTACAAAGACTGAAGAGATGTACTATATGCATACCAGTAACAGCAGCATCTACAAGTTTATTAACTGCAATGGGACAATTGGACTTCAGTCTCTTTGTCTCCTGCAAACTGGACTCTTTGGAAATGCTACTTGCATGAGGAGGTACACTCCCTTTATTGCCACTAGTTATATTGCCTGAAAACTTGGAACAACATTCTCTATTCGGGCCTCAAAATGTGAATAGAATGAATGAGCTGGAAGGGACCTTGGAGGTCTTCTAGTCCAGCCCCCTGCTCAAGCAGGAGGACCTATACTCGTGATGGCGAACCTATGGCACACGTGCCAAAGGTGGCACGCAGAGCCATTTGTGCCGGCACACAAGCTGCAGGCAAACTTACCTCACTGCATATGTGCGTGCCTCACAGCTGATTTTTGGCGGGTTTGAGGCCTTTTCCTCAGAGGCTTGAGGAAGGCTTCTGCAGGCTTTGCAGGCCGAAAACTAGCCCCGTTTTGTCACTTATTGTTTTTCTGACAATACCAGAAGTGATGAAACGGGGCTAGTTTTCGGCCTGCAAAGCCTGCAGAAGCCTTCCTCAAGCCTCTGGAAGGCCAAAAAAGGCCTCAAACAGGACGAAAATCAGCTGTGAGGCGCAAGGGGTGGGGGGTGGGGATTGGCATTTTTCTGATAGGAGCATAAGGATTTCAATTTTTTTACAACCTTTATGCAAAACAGCTGTCTCAAAGTGAGAAGCCAAGTCAAAACCTATTTCCCCCCTGTAACAATGCCAGGATTTAAAGAGGGACTGGAGAGGGAATTTTGGGAAGCTTTTTGGAATTCAGATTCCACATACGAGTGTATAATAATAATAATTCTATTGCAAATGCTCTTCTTTAAGAATCATAACATGGTAGTGCTGGCATTTCAAGCCCGTATTTTTGGATCAAGATGTCTGATTTTAAAAAATGGTAGTGATTAAATTTAGGACCTCCTACTTTTTTTATTTATTCCAATGTTATATTCCAAGATTTTGTTCCAATTGAATCATCATTAATATGGAGGGGCGGGGAAGAATTCCCATAACATTTGTGCACGTAAGTCTAAATATATTGGACACAGAAGGCACTACACTCTGCAGTGTAGTTTTATTTCTGAACCATTCAACAGAAGACAGATGAGTCCTAGTCATGTGGTGTATTTACCTGAAAGGAAGATTATATTTGCACAAAATACTTTACATTTATAATTGGAGAACTGTCTTAGATGCACTATAAATACAGTAATAAAAATATATATGAACTTTTTTCAGCCTGATCTTCCTTGCAGGAGGGAGGGAATACAATCTTAAATTCAGGATCTTTTTTCTTTTGGGCAAATGTGGCAACTGAGGTCTTTGGTGTCATCTTTTAAAGATACATGAAACATCACAGCAAAAACAGCCTGCTAGTTTATAGAATGTAAAATATTTGCTATTTCAATATTTAATATTTTTAAATATTCAAAATCAATTTCTGACCTCTTCTCCTATATATAAAAAACTGAGTTTGACACATTTTCATATTCTTCTACTTGTTTAAAAAAACTAGGTAAGTCAATTAAAAATCCAGTCATTTTTAGCTGTCAGATTTCAGAGGCATGATCCTCAGATTGGCTCCAAAGATTAGTCATAATGACATCCTCAGGTTGCCTGTCCCTATATGCATGGAAAAGCACAACTTGCATTCAAGTCCTTTGTTGTAGAATATGTTAATAAGAACCATTGAGGTTATTAACCAGATTAATAAGAAGCAGGATAATTTTACAATTATGGTTCCCCACTCCCTACATTTCTTCTTTGTATGTGAATGAGGTGGAACTATGAAATGTACAGTATCTGTTTCTCACACATCTCCTGAATTTAGTCTTAAATCTGGATTGATTTGAAGTCATGGCTACATGGATATCTCTATCACTGAAACTCTCACAGGAAGCCAAATGTCTCAAGTTACAAAGAGACCGTGTCAGCTAAAAGCTGTTTCATTAACCCAGAATGTAAAAAATAGTCCCCTTAATTGCTATAAGGGTATTGTCACAAATTGTTTTAAGAAATGTTTTCATTTTAATGAAAGCAATATAAATTACAATCTAGCCTTTCTGGGTTTGTATGGTCCTACAGGTTGTCCCTCCATACTTCTGGGAAAGAGGTAGTTATGCTATTACTTATTAATATGTCCCAGCAGTCCCAGACTTTTTGAACTGAAATTTGAGAAGATTGTTGTGCTGGACATGTGTACAACTATACCATCATCACAGATGCAGAAACTGATTATTACAAGAGTAAGTATCTCAACATGATACTTACTCACAATAGAATTCCCTATGCCTTCAGGCTTAAATTTTGGGCTTGGACTGCGCCGCCTGCGGTCTGATCTAAGTGTTAAGTTTGCATGAAGAGTCAGACAGAGCTTCAGTGAAGAGTTTATTAAGTGACTACAGCTCGAATGGACCCGACTTGGCTGGGCTACGGCTGCTTCTTATAGCCAGCAGCCGTAGTTGCCAGCCAATCAGAGTGCAGGGTTTTCCCGCACTATTTAAACCAATCCTATTTGACATTTTACAAGAACAATTCAAACTAAACCAATAACATTCAAACCTACATAACACCCCTCCCCACTAGGTTCAGTCCATACCAAACCCCAACCTATCTAATGTATTCTTTTAAATAGGTGGGGCTCTTGTACATTGAGACCTTCGTGGTTCAGAAGTTTTAACATTCTCACCCAGTGAGAGAGGAAATGTGTCTGCTGACATTTCCCCACTGGGACTTCCTGTGAAAGAAGACCCTGTTTGATTGTTAGAATCTGGTCTCTCCTCCCAACCCATCTCCAGCCCAATGTCAGCACCCAAGTCAGGTAGTGATGTACAATCTTCCACTTCTAAGGATGGGTTTTGGCATTGTGACAGGTTTTGGAGTGGTTCCTGTCGTAATGGCTCGTTACACATGGGGTTGATTCTTGCTTGCTGATTTTCCTCCTGTTCCTCCCCTTCCCCCCTAGAAAAGGCATTAGGTATGGGAACTAGAGAGGAACAATTGTGATGTTCCTGAGATAATCTGGATCTTAACTGATCAATGTGCCTGCTCCAGAGGACACCATCCTCTGTTTGTACCCTGTAAGAACGAGGGCCAGTTATTTGAGTTATTTCAGCAGGAATCCATGAAGGTTCACCCATAAGGTTCTTAGCATAAACAGAATCACCCACACTGAACGTGCGAACTTTGCTAGTGGAATCAAGTGGTGCGTTGGGTGCGTAAGTGGGATGAGTAAGGGCATGTCTGATACCCTGTTGTGCTAAATAGGATTCAAAGAGGTTGGATGTAAATTGAGGGCCATTGTCAGAGACAAGAACATCAGGTAACCCGTGGGTTACAAAAAGTTTTCTGAGCTGCTTGATGACAGCATCAGTTGTGGTGGATGCCATGGGAATTACCTCTAGCCATTTGGAATATGCATCTACTATAATAAGAAAGGTGTGCCCTCTGGTAGGGCCAGCAAAATCAATGTGAATCCTGGACCATGGGCCCCTAGGACATTCCCATTCCTGTGGGGGCAAGAGGTGGGGCAGGCCTGACTACCTGACAGTTGGGACAAGATGCAACCCAGTTTTCAACCATTTTGTCAATACCTGGCCACCATACATAACTCCTGGCCAATCCCTTCATCCTTACAATACCAGGATGACCCTCATGTAACATTTCCAAAACCTCCTTTGCAGTTTTGCAGGAATAACCACCCTGTTACCCCACAAAATACATCCTCTTAATACAGATAATTCAGTTTGCCTGGATTTAAAAGGTTGGGCAAGGTGAGGTAGATCTTGAAGAGGCCAACCTTTCTTAATCCAGCCTATAACAGAAGCCAACACAGTGTCTTTGGCAGTCTCTCTGGCAATTTCAGCAGCATGAACTGGAAGCTTGGCAACAGTTTCTAGGAAAAGGTGTGTGTTTCAGGTTCAAAGTCCTCCTTGTGGTAAGGAAGTGGGCAACGACTCAGTGCATCAGCATGTCCAATGTCCTTGCCAGGCTTGTGGATAAGTTTGTATGAATAAGCAGCAAGAAATTCAGTCCACCTCAGCATTCTTGGTGACAGGAATAGGTGTAGGCTTGTCTCCTGCCACAATGCCTAACAAAGGTTTGTGATCTGTAACAATGGTAAATGTTCTCCCATACAGATATTCATGAAATTTCTTAACAGCTGCAACAACTGCCAATGCCTCCTTGTCCAATTGGCTGTAATTCCTCTCTGCTTTGGTCAAAGTGCGAGAGTAAAATGCAATAGGGGCTTCTCTCCCACTGGGAAGCCTGTGGCTCAACCCCCCACTCCAAAGGGGATGCATCACAAGTCAGTACAACAGGCAAATTCTCAGAGAACTGTATCAGTACAGCATCAGACGTGATTAGTCTTTTAATACTGTTAAATGCTGATTGTTCCTTCCTGCCCCAGACCCAAACAGACTTTTTATCAAGTAATCTGTGCAATGGTTCAGCAATGGTTGCCTTTTGAGGTAGGAACATGTGATAAAAGTTAATAAGTCCAAGGAAAGCTTGCAAATCTGTTTTGCATTTAGGTCTAGGGGCTTCTTTGATTGCTTTAACCTTGGCATCTGTAGGGTGGATGCCATGCTTGTCAATCATGTAGCCCAGGAACTCAACCCTGTCAGTTTTAAGAGTGCATTTTCTTCCTTGACTTTTAACCCCGCTTTCCTGAATCTGGTAAGGACTTCTCTGAGTCTTTCTTGTAACTGAGTGTCATTTTCAGCAGAGATTAACACATCATCAAAGTAAGGCACTACCCCTGGCAGTCCTTGGAGCATTCTTTCCATAAGGCTTTGAAAGATGCCTGGTGCCACGCTTACTCCAAATTGTAACCTTTTACATTTGAAAGCACCTCTATGAGTCACAATGGTTTGGGCCTCTGCAGTGGCATCATCAACTGTTAGTTGTTGATATGCCTGGGCCAAATCCAATTTGGCAAAGACTGTACCCTGCCAAGTGAATGTAACAGATGATGCACCACTGGAACTGGATATGCTCTGCTGCAGCGCATGGTTCAGTGTCCCCTTATAGTCCCCACAGATTCTTACTGACCCATCAGTCTTGACTGGTGTGACTATGGGTGTCTCCCATCTGGAGTGGTCAGTGGGCTCTAAAACCCTTGAGCTATTAATTTGTCTAATTGTGCATCAATTTTTTCCTTTAAAGCAAATGGAACCCTTCTGGGCTTTAAACAAATTGGGGACACCTTGGGATCTAGGTTGAAAGTGATAGGGGTCCCCATATACTTGCCCAATCCTTCTGAAGACCTATGGAAACTCAGACTTCAAGGCCTCCTCCCATTCAGAGTTGCTCACGTGATTGATGCCAGTCACCTTGATGCCTAGTGGATTGAACCACTCAAGTCCCAGCAAGCTTGGGCGATCCTTGTCCACGATGGTCAGGGGCAAACGTTTGGTGTGGCCTTTAAACTTCACGTTGAATTCTCTTGTTCCAACTACTGGAATCTTGTTCCCTTGGTAGTCTTTAAGAGTCAGTGCTTGCTTCTGGAAATGTTTCTTCTGAATGTTGGGAAGTAGCCTGTGAATAGTGTCCCATGACACCATAGATAAATAGGAGCCTGAGTCCACTTCCATTTGGCAAGGCCTTCCTTCAATGAATACCTTCACATGTACTTTTCTGCTTCTCAAGGGTGAAGAATGACCAATGGTGATTGTTTGATGAGTTTCATTCTTTCCATTTGCTTCTGAGTTGCCCCATTTTCTCAATGAAATTGTTGGGCTTGAATTCTTTCTCAGGAAATTTCTTCCTACTAGGTGGAGTTCTGGATGATTTGCAGACTCTTGCTAGGTGACCTCTTTTCTCACAACGTAGGCAGATGGTGTCTAAAACTTGCATTCAGTGCGGGGTGGTCCCCCACAGCCTCTGCAATAAAATTCTTGCCTCTTTTTTCCAAGGTCTTTCCTTTTTTCTCCATTATGAGTCTATAAATTCCTTCCTCCACCTCACTACAGTCTGAATCAGAGTCTATTTGCCTGCAATGGGTTGTTGTGGACTTTTCCACATCAGAATGGCTTGAGGCCTTGTTAATTTTCTTCATGGCTGCTGCTGAGGACTTGGTGGCTTCCGCTGAAACAGCTTCCTCTATGGCCTCCTTAAACGTGACCTTAGGTTTCATTAGTAATTTGCTCTGTAAGACCTTATCTTTAAGGCCTAGAACAAACCGATCACATGGCCTCTTCTAAGTTGGTAAACTCACAAGCACCCCAATGTCCCTTAAACTTGCCATGAAGTCGTTAACATTTTCGCTTTCCCCTTGATCCCGACGATAAAACTCGTGTCTCTTAATGAGGCACGATACTTGTAGGGCGTAATGGGCTCTTAAAAGCTTTTCTAAATCAGGCCATTCCATTACCTTCAAGTCTGCAGCTCCGCCAATGCCTTCGCCATCTTGAAGACTGCCGGACCGCAGTGCGTGAGAAATACCACCCTCTTCCGCTTCTCGGGGATATCGGCGAGGTCGTTTCCTTCCAAATACATTTGGAAGCGATCCGCATACAATTCCCAGTCTTCTGCCCGGATCGAACGGGCTGGGGGTGTTCAGCGCAGCCATCTCGCTCTTCTGCTTGTCTTCCGCGTCGTCTCTTCTTCAGGGAATCCCACCTTCGTCGCCAGTGTTAAGTTTGCATGAAGAGTCAGATGCGAAGAGCTTCAGTGAAGAGTTTATTAAGTGACTACAGCTCGAATGGACCCGACTTGGCTGGGCTACAGCTGCTTCTTATAGCCAGCAGCCGCAGTTGCCAGCCAATCAGAGTGCAGGGTTTTCCCGCACTATTTAAACCATTCCTATTTGACATTTTACAAGAACAATTCAAATTAAACCAATAACATTCAAACCTACATACATAACACTAAGTATAGTACACAAAATTGTCTGCTACAACATTTTGCCTGTCAATGACTTTTTCAGCTTCAACCACAATAATACACGCTCAAACGATCGATACAAACTCAAGGTAAACCGTTTCAAACTCAATTGCAGAAAATATGACTTCAGCAACAGAGTGGTCAACGCCTGGAATGCTCTACCCGACTCCATTCTTACAGCCTCAACCACTCACAGCTTCAATCTCAAACTGTCTACCGTGGACTTCACCCCATTCCTAAGAGGTCCTTAAAGGGGGCATGCATAAGGGCACCAGTGTGCCTACCGTCCCTGTCTTACTGGGACGGTTTATCTGTCATTACCTCCTTTGTTCATGTTTATGTTCATACCTATATTTGTTATCTTGTACATGTTTGACAAACAAATAAAATAAATGATAGTAGAAAGTAATACTCTTTTATCCATAGTTGATCTGGAATAAGAATGTCATATAACAAATTTCATTTTTAGCCATAGGAGCCATCTTAACATTGTAGGACAAGCAGCATTACCTCCTCTATTTAATTCTCTCAGATATCAGCAAGCTTAGGTGCCTATCCTACCATTTCTATCCCATCCAAAATGATTAAACTGTTGTCTGCCCTGTTCCCTCAGGATAAGTTCAACTAGATAATTAAACGAATGATAATGAAGCAGCTTTATAGAAAAACAAAACAAAGTAATAACTAATTAGCTCCTCCTTTTTTTGTTTGCAAAATTACATTGTTAGCTTGGTTGCTAGATGTCTGAGACCCTGTTTCTCTTCTCTAATCCTCATACCTCAGATTTCAGGCACATTTATTTATTTGTAATTCCTTTTCTCTTGGAAGCTCCAGGCCACGTACAAGAAAGCTTTCCTTAATTTTGCCCCCAAACAACCCTGTGAAGTAGGTTCAGCTGAGAAGAATGGCTAGCACAGGAAAGGACAGTACTGAAGGAGTGGGGCTAATCCTTTCTTGCTTGCTACAGGTCACAACTCTGCCTGACCATCGAAAGAAAAAGCCCTCAGGTACAATCTGGGTGGTTTTAAGTCCTCCAGCACTAACTCAGGAAGGGGCTAAATAGTGGGAGGAAGCAGAAAGAGAAAAGAAAGTAAACCATACCTCCACATACTTCCCCCCACTCAAGGAGTCACATGGCATCCAAAGAAGGAAAAAAAGTCATGTGAAAAGTCACTAGGAAGCCTCATCTCTCTCTGCTCTCCTGGTTGCACTGAATCCACACATAGCCAATTCTCCCTGCCTCCACCCATCTTGGAAAATGAAAGCAAACAAGAATTAAAATAAGGCTTCTATGGTGTGGTGTTTATACTGCTGGGTCCGTGAAAAGACCTTTCAAGTAAGACAGCTCAGCAGAGAAACAAGAGAAATTTTGCTGGATAAATCTTAGCAATTGAGCAGACCTGGGGAATTTTTGCACCAGATGTCTTGACTTTTTCTCTCCCTTGCCCATTCCCTGTTCAACCCTGCCTCAAACATGCTAAATATATATAGCAGAAGATAGTACCAGAGCAGAGCTCCAGGTTATTTGATGTACAGTGCCTTGGGAAGAAACTTGATATACTTACTCAAGAGAAGTTTTACTTCACATCCACCACTTAACACAATGCTGAGTTCCTTTCAGTTATTGGTATGTCTCACAAAAGGATAGAAATAACATTTAAAGGCACTTATATTACATTTTAAATTAATGGATGGTCATCAAAAAGGATAGATTTACAACCTTATTTCAGTCTTCCTAAAATACTCCACATGATGTGCAAATGGACACGTTCTCCTCAAAGTGCAATTTGGGTCCTTCACTCACCATTTTAATGCCCTGGCTTCATAAGATTGTACAGAAGGACTATTCATTTCTTTCCCCAAGATCAAACCCCAATCCAAGAAAGAGAACAACCTTCATTTACAACAGAGACAGACGGACAGACACAACCAAGAGTTCCTGATCTCTTCAACTCCCCTTCTGGGACATGCAATCCTCCAATCATGGAGGATATTATCATGCACCTAATATCAGTCACAACTAAGTGGATAGAAGTTCACAAGCCTCAGCCTGGTGCAGAGCAAGATCTATGGGAGGAGACATACAAGCTACAGCATTTCCAGGAACTGGCACTTCAGAAAACAGGTGGGGCAGAGAAAAATGTGCCCAAAGCATGGGGGATGGGAAAGATGCCCATGTAATCTAGCCAATCTTTCTCTGCTTGCCACAGGAATAGAAAACATTTTTTTTTACACCTGAGGGACTGACACAGTTTTTAAAATAGGTTAATACATTAAAGCTAAGAGAGGAAGAGAGAAATGTGATACATATAAAGCTAACTAATGCTGTCATATTTAAACTTTTATGGATCAAACCTACTGCATCGGAGTTTCTGCCAATCCACCAATGACTATTTATTACTAATTTCTTTCTGTGTCACCCGATTCCCTATTTTCCTATCCTTTTGCCTCCTTTCCTACAACTCTACTATACAGTCTTTCTTATAGGAATGTGCTCCGATTCAAGCCTGATGCTTGTTTACTTTTGTTCTGCACTTCAAAAAATAGACATAGCTATTTCTTTGCAAACTTAATTTTCCATGACTCTAAATCTATATTAGTAACCACTGATTTCAAAAGGGATGGATACCCACAGTTAGTTAAACACCATTATAGAGTTGGAAAAATACATAGCTTTCCTGGAAATGACAGATTGCAATTGATTTTCTCAACTCAATTAAAAAGTTTGTTCAATGTCAAACGTCTCAAATTAGGTAGTAAATTGTTCAGTGCATTTAATTCAGCATTCACAGTTATACTGTAGTTATTTTTAATGTATTTCTATTACATATTAATACACTGCAATATCTCACCATCCCCATTTTCCTAGAACTTAATTCAGAAGCCTTTCATCCTTCTGTTTTTTTCATGTGCGGTCAAGAGCTTTGTGTTTGGGGCACACTAATTTTTTATACTTTATAATGATCTCTAGGCAAATTATTTTTTCCAGTTCTTTTAAAAGCCAAATTGGATACACAATTCTGTTATTACATTTACATTTACATTCTGGTGCATCTGATAAGGCTTCTGAATCTGAATTTCTTACCATAACTACACTGGGGTACATTTTGAAGCTTTTGGTACAAAATATGAAAGTATGAAGGTTTGATGGCATACATAGTTCCACATGTTCTCTAAAATTAAATAGGGAGACCAGACTAATGATGCAATGGTTAACTATTAACACTTAGCAATGCAATGCCCTTCCTTCATCAGTGGCATTATTTAGATCAGAATTTGCTCAAGGAATCATCTGTTTTTCTATTTTAGAAATACTTCACCTTCTTAGCACTTAACACTAATACTGGAAACTAAACTGGTTTCCCCTCAACTAAAACAGTTATAACTTGGAATGGAATCTTAAGGTGCCCTAGTGCTGCTCAATCTACAATTACAATTTTAATTCTCGTACTTGTTTCCTCTTTCCAGAGTGAATGCAGCTCTTGACAAGCTGTACTTCAACTTTAAAAGCAGAATTTATAAATCTTTTTTTTAAAAAACACAGACAAGAAGATCACATTCTGGTGATACCAGATACAATATTCTACCCGCTCCCAAATGCACTATATGTGGAATGAATAATGTACTAATTTTGTACCTTACTGTATATTTTTTGTAATATTTTAATTCATTTTTTCACAGCTAGACTACAAAGGCTAAAACACAACAATAATCTCTCCATCTTAAAAACACAACTTCTCAGGGCAAACTTCAGACAGTCTACAGTACACCACCCACTATACTTAACTGGAAAGGAGGATTCTCGTATTTTCCTGAATGCTAAACAATATATTTCATTAGCTTTCTCTAGAATCTCATCCATGCAGGTTAGGGTTCATTCTTCTTTAGCTATGTCAAACCTGTAATTCACCATCGGCCTATCATTTGGGAAATGACATGACAACTTTTATGCTGTTTACCATTCATATAAAATATAAAAAGACGATTGTTTTTGTAGCCTGGAAATAACCAGCACCAAAGAAATAGTGCCCTACTCATCCCCCAAGGCAGTCTTCTTCATAACAAAATAAAATAATGAAGAAGACTAGAAAACACTAACATGATAAGGATAGGAAACACACCTGGCATTTGTGCTTGGCAAAAAATATTAAATTTTGGATCTAGTAAAGGACCCAAGTTATTTACAAACATGCTTTCACTAACTTCTCTTCTTGTTTTACAATTTAAAAGAAATAAGGGAATAGACCAAATCTTTAGAAACCAACATGACTTGTAATAAAACAATGATATAAGTTAGCATTTCAGTGAATGAACTTTTATCAAATGGGTTTTACAATTTTCATAACACCAAGACATACCCAAGCAAGCTAAAACAATGCCCCCATAGCAAGAATGATAAATGAATTGGCCTACTGGTTTTAAGTTCATATCTGTAAGAATTAATACTTTGGTTCTGGTTCTGGTTCTGGTTTTGAAATGGGGTAGAAGTGATAGGTTTATCCATGATTGCTCCCTAACTGAATCAAAAGCAAATTGCTCTAAATTCTAGTAAGTGCATTATTTTATGTATATGCAATTAAGACCAAGCAACTGAGTAAATAGTCTCTCTTCCACACCATAGGAACAATATCCTGTTATCCCCTTTTTCATTCTCTTGTGCATAATTAACAAGTTACCAATGAAAGAGCAGCACATAACCTAATGATGTGATATTGGAAAGCTGAGATCTGAATCTTCCATCTATTCTTAAAGAAGCAACAGTATTGATGGGAGGACCCTGAACTGTACTGGGGCTTTCCCACATTTTCCTAATTAAAATTCTCCAGTCCCATTGCTATTTATTCTATGAGGAAAAACATGTAGATTAAGAGATTAAAAATATGCATTATTTTTACAGTTAGAAGACATGAATAATTAAAATCTTATGATTTTCTACATGTTACATATTTTCTTAGCCAAGGCCCACAATAATTTTTAATACTACTGCTCCTATTATTGTATTACTTAAGGTGTTGTTTTTGATTCAGACACAGATAGCTAATACTGCTACTTTTAGAACTGAGCTTTATGCCATCTTGGCAACATGTGTTCCAAAACCCATACAGTATTTAATGTTCTTTTTCCTCAATAATCTGATGATTGACTTTGAAATATACTCAGAGAGTCCAAATGGGTCAGTGAAAAGAAGAAAGATGAATTTAGCTTATCCTACATCATTAATTTTCCAAGTCTGTTCCGAAGTTGTTATTCCCTTCTCCTCTAACAGTTGAACTTACTTCTGGCCCAGTAACAGGAAAAATACGTACGTGAATTCTTACATACATATACATTACATACCATACATACATACATACATACATACATACATACATACATAACAGGCAATCAGGGGAGGGGTGATAGCAATCTCCCACACTGATTTTTCTCTACAAATATCCAACATCTCATTCTTGCATTTACCCTAAGAATTTCCTTGAGGATCTTTCTTAAAACCAAAAGGTCAAATAATAAATGAAATATTACGGAAAGCACAGAATTACGAACTGTTCTCTTGCCATGCAATCAGCACAAATCTGTCTGATTTACTGACTATGCTACTTATTGCTATGTTTATTTAAGACCTGTACAGGAATAAAGCTAGGATAAAAAGGGCCGTATAGTGGGGTTCTAAGACTAAACACAGAATCAATTTTTTTAAAGTTTGGTAGGTTGTAAAATCCAGCTTATTCCACCAGTAAAAAGGATTTTAGCACAAGTTCTATTGTCTTCAGTGGAATGAATTAAATTTCCTGTTCCACCATACCTTTTCTCAGTCTTCTTTATTTTACTTAACAAGATATGGGTGGGTTACGACTATGGTATTAATAACATGCATGCCATTATTTTGCAAGATAAGTTTTTCTTAACACTGAAAAATGTTTAATCTTTTTTAAGTAAAATAAAGAACAAGGCTTATGATATCAGAAATTTAAAACTGGAAGAGAGCAAACTCTTATACAAACTATTGACCTGCAAATACCTTTAGGCTTAAGTGACCTTCTTGACTGGAGCTTTTCACTGGAGTAGGAGTGAAGAATATGGCCTATGCAATTCAACTGTAAATACACACATATATACTTCCATGAAAATGCAAGGAATTCAGTCACATTACATTTTAGAATGATTTGCTGGCTTACTTGCCAATATCTGGGGGAAACTACTTAATCATTAAAACATAAATGATTGTCAGAGTTTACCCAACTTTCCTTATTTGACTTGGGATATGGACTGATAATCCCTTTCAGATGATTCATCTGAATTTTAGAAAGCATGATAAGATCTACTTTTAAAATTCATTTTCTTTTAAGTGGTAATTGTGTGTGCTGCCTTGTAAAATTGCTTCAAATCAATATGTACATATTCTGATATGACAGGGTAATTCTCCGTTTAAATGGATCGGTGTGGGTGAATCTGGCTAGAAAGGTGATGGGGGCCTAGTTTTGTTGTTGTTTTAATTAGAGTGGGAAAGGCAAAGGAAAAGCACTTGAAGAAAAGGAATAGAGGAATGCTGATTTTTACTTGCCAGGCCTGGAAGTGCCCTGAGCTGGGCAGGATAGATGACATGAGTGTGCCAGTAATGCCATCCTCAGGCGCTGAGATGAACCTCCTGACATTGTCCAGAGGCTGCAGGACACACACTGGATGGGCATATTCTAAAAAAGGAGAAAAAACTCCTGACAATATTATTAGACTGAAACTATAGAAATACAGACTGGTGGGGACACATAAGGTGGCCAAAAGGTAGACAACTGGGTTTAACACAGAAGAGTCTTGTCATTGTTGAAGAAAAAGTGTCATAAAGATGGAAGTAGCATCCAGGAAAGCTGGATTATTGTTGGACCTTGACCTCTTAACAGCAAATGAAAAAGAAAAAGAAGCAAGAAATACTACAGAAGCAACAGAAGGAGGAAGGGAAGTTTGGGGTAGATCCTTTTGAGTACAGCAAAAGATAAATCTAGAAATATTCTGTAGCCAATCCAATTTGGATTTCAAAGTCTGAAGCAAATTAGACATAGTGCTTAAAATAAACCAGGCATTTCTGCTTCAATTGCAAGAAAACAAAACTAAAAGAGAGCTGAAAAAATGGGGAAAAAAATACGGTAGGGACATGTGTTCATCTATACATTCCCACAATATAAAGTCAAGCTGAAAAAAAGAGAAAAAGTCAAGCTAAAAACAAAGAAAGGGATTCCAAACTATCCCTTCCACACTTAACTCTTCCTTGAGAAACTTGTTCCTGTGTGGGACAGCAGGCACTGAAAATTCATTTATTGCTCTATTGCTGCCACACTATTTGTCCAGGAGTGCCTCTCTGAATGTTTGCAGTTTACAAGCTGCGGGCATGCTGATATATTAAACTGATCCAACAAAAGGAATTAGGAAGGGGAGGGGGATCAAGCAAAGAAACAAAATTCTGACCCCAAAATAAATGCTCCTCAATTTGCCTTCTAATTAAATAAAACTTCCTTCTCTTTGTTGATCTGACACTTACCTAAATATTCTTTGTACACCTCCGCTCACACACACACACCCCACCCCCGCAACCCTCAGCTTTCAGCGAAAGAGATTTTCTTTACCATAAGAAGTTACCAGCATCACAGGTAGGAAAGAACCAGGCAATCAAGAAAAACTACCTGTTATTTTCAGTTATTTTTCAAATAACTGAACGTGATAGACACATCCTAGTGCACATCTTAAATTAGCAGTTTGCTAATTAGGGATGAAAGGAAACATATAGAGAAAAAGAAAATTTTGGAGAAAACAACTGCCCATAAAATTAAACATAAAAACCAAAACCCACGAGTGGTGTTATTTGTAGGACCTACCAGGAGTGTGAACAAAATACGCCAAGTAAAGATCCAGTTCTTTAATTGTGACTCCAATGTGGTGTGGCTGGACGCAAAGGCCCGGGTTTGAGCACTGCGGCGACTTGTATAGCCGCTCCCCATCAGTACTTTCAAGGGGGATCCCTTTGAACAAGATGACCATAACTAGGTCCAGCCTCCAAACCTTGTCAGCCTGCCTCAGGCAGTCAATCCTGCGAATTTTGCCTTTCTGATCTGGATTGGAGAGGACACAACACGGAGCTTTCTTGCCCGTGATGGTCAAGACAAAGTCCTCACGAAACTCTGGGCGGATATCCTTGCGTAGCTTGGCCAGGAGTCGGGATGCCCATTTCTGCTTGATCTCGGGCTTTTCACCAAGTAATTCATCCTTCACAGCTCGTTCCTCATCCTTTGACATTCGCTTCTCGTGCTTCTTAAAGTACTTTCGCTTCCGAGCTTGCAGGTTGAACCATGTGTAGGAAAAGGCACGGACATGAGGAAGGAGAGCTTCAATGAAGGGGTGGAATTCATCCTGGGGAGAACAGGGTGAGAAGAAAGGATGCAAAACAAAGAAAGGAAAAATCCATTAGAATAAGAAAATCGAGAGGGGGAAGCATCGCAACGTGAAATTCATAGGTAGAGAAACAGCAAAGTGAGAACACGTAAAGCTAAGCTCAGAGTGTGATTAATCCAGCTAAAAAATAAAATACTAGAAGAAGGATGACAAGCAGGAATTTGGGGAGAGGGGAGGGAGAGAAAACAGTAGAATTAACATTGTTTCGACAATGCATTAGTATGGAAATCTAAAAAAAAAATCAGCATAAAGTTGTGGAAGTAAATTTTCACTTCTTTAAAAATAAAAGTACTGAAGTTTGTTTAGCAACATAGGAATTAAAGACAAAATCAGTTCTGATCCCCTGTCCTAAACCCAAAGCTCTAAATATTCTTTATAAATTGAAATATTTTTAGTGGGCCTTCTAACTTTATTTTAAAAAAATAAAAATTTACCTACAACAAAAGCACCCAGGAAAAAAAAAGTCAAACATGGAAATAATTACCATTGCTCTGTCTCATCCCGGCGAAGCTAAGCCCACGATTCAGAAATTCTGGGCTCAGAATTGCAGAGAATAGAAAGCGGACGATATTGTGGGTATACGGGGTAGAAGGTGAGGAGAGGGGGGAAAACGAGGAAAGTAGAACTGTACGAAGGAAGGGCACACACAGGAGTGCTGGATATTTCTTAAATTAAGTAGAAAATAATTGTTGGCTGCATCTTTCACTACAAACTGTTCACCAAAATGTTCAAGTCTTGTTTAATAAAGAGAGTGGGAAAGCAAAAGGGAAGGATTAAAAACTGAAAGAAGGCAGCTAGGAAGGGAAACCTCAGCCGAAGACAGAAATAAATCAACATCACTCTGCCTGTGCCACATGCACAAAATAGGTTAAAAATGCCAAATGGCTGTTAAAAAAATACTAGCAACAATAACAGCAATAATCGTGATGAAGGGAAGAAGGAAAGAAAATTAAAAAAATAGGAAGGACAACAGCAACTAATCAGACAGGGGAAGCTGAGACCAGAGAAGAATCCCTCTCAGCGTTGGCAGAAATGCAAAGATGCAACTTAGATGTGGCTCCCTCCGCCTGAGAATAGGGGTGATCGCAGGTCTAGGGGAAAAGGGGCAGACTCCGCTCTGGGATCAGCTGTGATCGGCTGCTGGCAAAACCCAACTGCTGGGGTATGGGGGATTTTGTTGTTGTTGTTTTCCCCCCTTTTTTCCTTTCCCTTTTTCCTCCTAAACTCTCTGGCTTGCTTGCTTTCTCCTTTCATGCTCGGTCCCCAACCATTTGCCTTTGCCAATGCCAGCAGAAAAAAAGAGAGAGAGAGAGAGAGAGAGAGAGAGAAGGATCCACCTATTTGGCAAGAAGACCTATCGTGGAGCAGCCAATGGCTGCATCAAAGGAAAAGGGAGGTGGAGGGGGAGGTTGGCAGAGAAGGAATCAGGGAGGGGGTGGCAGAGAGAGACACAGAGAGAAAGAGACTGTGCAGTTAAGAGACTGAAAACAATTTGCCAAATCGACAAGTTCATATCTAACAAATAAGCGAAGTCCAGCAGCAATGGCATTTTTATTGGCCCACGGATTTTGGCTAGAATACAACTTGCAAAATATTTTAAATAAATAAATCTCCTAGGATACACCCCAAACTCATCTCCCCGAAGACAGCCCCACAGGCCTCAGAGAAAGCAGCTGTTCTGTCTTTCTCTCTCCATCTTATTTTCCTTCTGTCACCTCTTGGTCCAACTATTTCTAGGAAAAGATCTGTTCAATTATAATACTCTTTAAGATTCAGTCAGATTTAGTTTACTTTTTTCTCAGTTCAAGTAGTGATCGAAAGTCATTGTCTCTGCCCCAATACATTTCTTCATAAGTTCCTGTTATCTATCTCAGATGCAGCCAGCCAGTCTGTCCTGTTCCTAGCAAAATAGGAGTTTTCTGCACATTTCCCCTTCTTTCTGCCATTTCATCTGAACATTTGCCAAGAACTTCAATCCTTAGTGCTGGCTGTCAATCATTCATTTTGATGAAATTACTTACGTCTTCTAACCCCAAATCAATAAATCAAACATGACAAAACTTAAACATACTGCAAAGTTGGAACTATCCTGAAACTTTTTCAAGAACAGCTATTTTAAGATATTTCATTGCAACATACTTTTTGTTACCTGACTTTTGATTATGTTGCAAGTTTAAAACAAAGGGCATCAGAAGAGCTAATTAAAAATAGTATAATAGAGAACTCTAGGAAAAAGGAAAAATAGTACAAAGAAAGACAACAAAAAGAAAATGTGTAATATTTATGTATTATTATATAATACAAAAATATATTATACCTATATACAAATACACATTGTATATCATATAATGTGTAAGATAAAATGGAGAGATTTAAAGAGGATTAAAAATATGGGCAAGAAAGTCAATAATAATGATTATGATTATTAATAATCATCCTACAATAATACCTTTAACACCATCAAACAATGATATCTGCTTATCCCAGGTCTGTAGGAAGGACTCAATAGGTGGATAAAAATGCCAGATGCAGTCTAAACTTCTGGCTGACTATGCAACAGACAATAATAACAATACCAAGACTACTTGGTATCTTCAAGACTACTAGAAGTTGTTTACTGTCATAAATACACAAAGATTGAACACAAAGAAATAATGTCTTGTCATTACAAATCAATTGCAAATGGCAGCTATACTTAGAATAGCTTACAGTCTGCAATGAAGCCTTTAATATCATTAAACCTACCTATCTCAGGTCTTTGGAAAGCACTCGATAGGTGGACAAAAATGCCAAATCCATATAAAAATCTGACTAACTATATGCACAACCATAATAATAATCAGTCCTCCAAAGCTTTTGCTTCAGTATGGGAGCATTTTAGCGAGACCTGGGAAGGCATTCTTACTTTAACTGAACCTGGTTTGCTTGTTCTTTGGCTCAGCCCATCCATTCTCTTAGCACTTTACCTACTTATCATAGGGCAACAATAACAGAGAAGCTCAATTTACAAATCAGGGCGCTACTCATACTGACGCAAAGGGCAGTATACATTCCTCTTTGCACTGCCATAGCTTGAGTATTTCTGGTCTTGACTGCGCTTGTGTGAGTGCAGCGCCTGATATACCAAATACACTAGTGAGAGGTAGTCCATGGAGATAGCATGAAAGTCAGACCTATGCTGAACCTTTTCTAATGCCCACTGTCAGGCCTTGTTGCCAGGTTTTCGGCAGCCAAGTAGACGGCCAAATGAGAGCTCCAGATTTACATTTGCAAATCATAAGTGAAGGTTTGCCCTGCTCAGCTTAAATAGGGGGAGGAGGGGGACAAATGGCTGCTTCTCATTTCTGTCCACCCACAAATCTGGCTTTAGCCAGTCCATTGGAGCAGGGTACAGGACCTCCAACCTCTCCCCACACATAAACAGATTGCTTGCTTGGGAAAAGTATAGGCCGCCCCACATCTCTCTGTGACCCTAGTGACAAAATATCAAAGAACTGTGACCAAATACCTAAACCTGCTCCTTCTACTCGATCACACAGATTATAGGTGAGCAGGCAGGCAGGCAGTTGAGGTGGAAAAGTTCTCTTCAGGCACAAAAGCTTGGAGATTAATTTTCTGCATCTGTGTCATGAGGGGGTATATGTGCAAGGTGAAGCATAAGGAAGTAGAATAAAGAAGACAAAAGAAAAATGAACTGCCCTTTCCTCTCTCTCCTCTCTAGCCATCCCCCCAAAGATTTTCAAAATAAGTTGGTGAAATTTAAAACTCATCGACTCTCACTTCCTTATTTCTTGGGAGCGCAAAGACTCCCAACTTCTTATATACACAGAATGCTTCCTTTAAATTAGTGTATTTCTTTTAACTTATAAGCAACTAATACAATTTTTTCTTTAATATAAGATTTGATATGGAACTGAAATATGCTATTCCTCCCTGTAAAAAAGGCACTGCACAAAATTAGATTTTAAAACCAACTTTAGGGATACTTATGAAAAGCTGCAAATATGTATAGAAATATTTCTTCCCCCCACAAAAAGAGTACCAATATCCATTTTTGTTCAATTTTTGGCCATGTACAAGTACAAATAATCCCAGACTTGAATTCGGTGCTGAAGCCCTTTGCAATATAATCAACCCCCTGAACTGATTGTAAGATCTGCCTAGCCCTAACAATACCAGTCTATAATATGATGATACTCAGTCACAGCTGATGTACTCTTTTTACTTTTTTGGTACATTAAATCAAGCACATGTGTAATTTAATTGTTATCTTGCATCGGTATCAGATTTCTACGGGATTTATGGAGATAAAGACACATATGGAATTCCACATTGGACAAGTAACCCATAATGTTTGATCTAGCATTTTTTATTCATTAAAAAAAAGAGAGATGAAAGTGAATCTTTTATTTTAGTACTATAATCAAGGTTAGTTTGAATATCGCTGTGGATATTTGTCATTTAATCGGAACAGAAACAGAAACAGAGGCTGCAAATGAAACAATGGAAACATCGTCAAGCATCAGCACCCACTGTTGGTGATTACAAAGGAAGCTGTTGACCGTTCAAACTAGAAAACATTATTCTTATTTAGGGATTTTGCAACAGATTTTTTTTGATAATGCACACTTTGATATAGCCATATTAGGGAAATAACCTAATACCACAAAAACCTTTCAATGGAATTAATCTGCCATATATAGTTGCTGTATAACTTCTATTCAAATCAGTGAAGTTCCTTGTATCATCCCCTGGTTTCCAATATTAAATAATAAAAGGTGATCGTGTATGAGAGTTCTAGTACAGAAGATTATTGTTTCTTGCAAAATAATAAATTGGAATAATTTGACTGAAGAGAAAATGTGTGTATCATATTCTCCATCTAATCAATCAATAAACAAGTGAGGAGAAATAAAATAATGACTACACTTAACTAGAAGATACACAATACCAACAGAAACATAGCAATTAAAGAGAAAGAAAAAGAAGGGTATGTTTTTTAAAAAGAGTCATTCTAAAAACCTGGAGGGACATAGATCAACTAGACTAGAGGAAAACAAAGAGTCACTCTAATATCCGAAAGAGTTTCCCTCCTTTCACCAAAACAAAAACAAAACAAGTTTTTATCATTGCCATTCCCGTTTAAAGCATCACTTTTATCTGCATTAACTAAAGATCTTAAGGGAATCATTTAAGAGAAAGTTTATTTAAAAGCATAGTTTTAAATGCTAACCTGGAGGTAGGGGATTCTGTAAAGTCTGGGAGAACTTCTATATCAAAATTCTATATATGTTTGCTCAAGAGTAAATATTGAGTTCACTACAGTGTGCTCCCAAATGAACATCTAGCTGACTGTAGAAGCTAACGGCTTCAAATAAAACTTTCCAAATCTTTGTCTATTTTCTCTGTGTGTGTGTGTGTGTGTGTGTGTGTGTTATTTTTGCCTTTTCATTTTTGGAGGCTGTCTTTCTCTCCCTCCCTCCTTCTCACTTTCACTCTTTTCCAGCAAGAGGATCAACTGTAAAGCTTTCTTGGGGTTGTCATAGAAACAGTCAGTAGCACCCTGGCAAACTACTTCCTTAGTGAATGAATAGCACATAAATTTCCACTCTCCACAGGGCTAGCGAGATCTACAACATATTAGCCTGTGGCTTGCTCCTGCCGTTTTTTCCCCACCAGAGTACAGAAATGAGAACGCTTTTTTGCTAAAAATGAGTCTATGGGACTTTATGTCCATCTTGGCTCAGTTCCGGATGGGATACTAAATTTAAGGTGGCTACATCTTCCCATTAGTATAAAGAATGATGATATACACTATTTTGCAACATACTTCATGATATAGGAGCAAAGTTATATAAATACACAAAAACGCAATAGAGATTAAAATAAAAGAAATTAACTAGACACAAACAACAACTTCCAACATGGATTGGGACAATTAAACTGTTTTGTTATTGCCCGATAAGACAGAATACTCTCCCAAACATACATTCTTTTTAAAAAATGTGTTCTGTATATTGCACAAGGCTCGCATGAACTCAACCTAGTCTCTCAGTAATTGCCAACACACCTCTTTTAAAGTAATCATCAAATATCTCCTACTGATGTCTCTCCAATATTAACAGAATTCATTTTCACAATTATAGGAAATATTTATTAATATACATCTCACATCTTTGGCATATTATACAACAAAATCCCCAGAACAATATCAATCGATATAATAGTTATATCAGCTTGCTTTGCTTCTTCATTCTTCTGAACGTTATAACACTTAGAGCCTACTTCAAAAGTTTTCTCTCTCTGACCTGATTTAGCACAAACAAGGGAAAACTGCAGTAGACTCTACGTCCTAACGAACTTGAGTTAATTAATGCTGTGAAAGAAAGAGGTTCTCTCTCAGCCTCTTGAATCATGGTTCACTACCCCTTTCAATTTTCTATTCCCCCCCTCCCCAAAAAAGTGAGAGAGGAATTGCATTCAAATATTTTTTCCCTGTCTGAGTAGGGAAGATAAACAATGCAGAAAATGGAAACGGAACAACAGTATTGCATAAATCTATGCAAGAACCTGTTATAAAAATACTAAAAACAGTTATCTCAATATTTCACTTTATATATGTAAAGAGAAGAATAAATAGGCAAGAATAAATAAATTAAACAAGTTTAATAAGCAGTTCCATAATTTAACATTAAACCAAGCAAGTGGACTTAATTGAAGAAATTGAAGGAGTCTGGAAAATCTATTTGTCCTTCCTTTCTATAATTGTAACAATAGGGACAAAAACAATTAAGACTCTTAATTTCCGAGTAATTAATCCAGTCCTTACTTCTGTACTTAAATATATTTCCATTTAATATTTGGATTAAGAATGAAAAATTGAGAGTCTCTTTGATTACAAATTTACTAAATAAAATTATTCAACTTTTGCCATGAGGGCTAGACTGTTCAGCAAAAGTATATTTTATAAAAATTAATGTACAGTATGACCCTATAAATCCAAATTCCTACAATAGAATTAAGAACATTATCTAAATATTAGTTCTCCATCACATGAGTATCCAAACTAATTCTAAAGTTTAAAACATTTGATAATGCCAATAACACCAGGTTTGCTGTTAGTGACAGTCCTAAATGTTTGTGCTTAGTAAGCTGCCCAGAGGTTTATATAAAATTGTAGAAACACTATCAGTAGTTCTTAATTATTAGAATGACATAAAATTCTACATAATTGAGAGTCTAAGCCCAGATACATATACTGAAAGAGTACGGGTCATCAGCAACAAAGAACAAAAATCAGCAAGCAAAGCATCATTACTTTTGCCTAGTTTTATCTTTTACTCCTTTAGTTTATGATAGGAAGTGTTCTCATTATTCACTAGGCTTCCTCATTTCCCTCCCCACCCCCATTTATTGTTTATTCAAGTACGACTTATTCATTTGTACTTTATTCACATACAGTTTATTCAAGTACTATACAATTCATTCACTGAAAGGGGGAAGCTCCCTTCGGTGCCTAAAACAGGTCAGTGTGTAAATTTGTGGTATGTGAAATTATAGAGTTTAGTTTCTTTGTTTTGTTTTTGTGGCAGAGTTTGGCTTTTTCCAAAGACCACAACCAAAAATGGTAAATGAAATTAAATGAGCAGAGAGCGCTCTTTATCTACTGTTGTACAAATGAACACTGGTATAAGGCTTCCTGTATTCTTGATGCCATATCATCAGAAGCTCTGGAACATTTATAGCAACTGCTTTTTCAGTCAGATAGGTCATCAGGAGGAGCCAAACACTGAGGTGAGACAAGCACATCACACAGAAAACTACAGTTGTCTTACTAAGAAGCTACAGCTGGGATGGGAAGCTACTAACCCGTATGTGAATGTGACCTGCAGCTTATTGCAAGGTAGGTTATATATAATAAATTTTAAAAACCAAAATAATTCCATCCTAATAAGAGTAGATACTTCTAAGCCTGTGTTATATTTTTTTCACAAGAATTAAGATTTATACCAGAAAGTATGCTTTAAAAATGGACACGATTACACAGATTTTCCACACAAAAAACAATACATGCAACCATTTAATACATTTGAAATTATTTTTAATAAAAATAAATGTAATTTTAATTAATAAATAAGCAATACTTTATAAACTGCCTACAGACAAGTAATTATTCACCAGAAACAACAGGAACAATTTTCCTTTCACTATTGATCTCTGAATAAGCATTAATTTATTTAGTATTTCAACTTGATATCTGTAATAAGTGCATAAATGCAATCTAAAATAATATTCAGATATGGTAACATAGATACCATTGCAGTTTTGACCAACTGATTTTGATATTTTGTAAACTTAAATCTACAACTTCTGAATATCTAGAATACAGTACATTTAAACATAGAGATGGAGGGAAAAAGTACAATTAAGAAGAATAGCTTCCTACAATATTCCCACATCCTCATGCCCCATGATGCACAGGCTCAACACACCATTCAACCAGCAGTTCCTGAATGGCCTTCAAAGAAAAGACAGTTTCAGTTTGTAAACTTCTGCAGCTACTTTTAAAGCAAACAGATCTTTAAGTGGCCACTGAGAAGCTGAAGAAAGAGCTGTCCCAGTTGGATACATTCAGGCTGCTAACAGAGGAAGAAATAGAGCATGGAAGCACCTGTTCATCCCAAATTACTAATTCTGACTGCAGTCATCTTTCTAGACCAACACAATTCATTGGCAGTTTTCAGATGCAATGCTAATAGGACTTATCCCATGGAAAATGACCACAATTCCTCACCACCAGTCTAACCAATGGGTATTTTGTCTCAAATTGAGAACTGTGTCTAACACATGTGGAGAACATGAAATCAGGATTGATAAACTATGGTTTATTGTCAACACCTGGAATGCCCTACCCGACTCCGTTGTTACAGCTTCAACCCCTTACAGCTTCAACCTCAAACTGTCTACTGTGGACCTCACCCCATTCCTAAGAGATCCTTAAAGGGGGCATGCATAAGTGCAGCAATGTGCCTACTGTCCCTGTCTTACTGTCCCCATTTATCTGTATTTACTCCTTTTCTTATTGTTTATGTTCATACTTATACTTGCTATCTTGTACATGTTTGACAAACAAACCAACTAACGAGTGGTGGGATTCAATTTTTTTTACTACCGGTTCTGTGGGCGTGGCTTGGTGGGCATGGCAGAGGAAGGACACTGTAAAATCTCCACTCAGAGGTAGTATTTGCCAGTTCTCCAAACTACTCAAAATTTCTGTTACCAGTTCTCCAGAACTGGTCAGAACCTGCTGAATACCACCTCTATAACCAACCAACAAATAGGACCCAAGATTGTTGGGGGCAATAAGCTGACTTTGTAAAAAGGCTGCTTAGTAATAAGCAGCCATATACAATGGAATGAAGGCTATTGCTGAGCGCATTGGGTTGCGCTCCAAAATTGTAAGCCACCCTGAGTCTTCGGAGAAGGGCGGCATATAAATGTAATTAAAAATAAATAAATAAATAAATAAATAAATAAATAAATAAATAGTCACACGAATGTATTTCAGACTCACTGGTTTTACCCTTTCCATTTTGTGTTCTGGCACTGCTGCAAGGACAGAATGCCTATTACTTTATTTATAATTATTCATACATTACCATTGTAATTGAACCTAAATAAACTCTGGCTCATTGGCTACAATTTATTGAAACAAATTATTTGAACACTTTATAATATGATTCATAAAAATAGCTTGGTTTAATAAACTATTGTTAAGAATAACCACAGTTTAGGAAAGCTAAACTGAAGTTAACTGAAATTAGAAACAAATGTTTCAACCCACTTTTTGCAGAAGTGCTGGAGAAAAACACAAGAAAGATCTCAGAAGCCTTAAATAGGTTTACATGCATAAACCTCATAATTTTTAGGGGATTTTCTTTAATTTTAAGTGAAAACTAACTAGTATCTACATAAATATGTTAATAATGTCTCAAAAAGTTTTAGACTAAAATTGACCAAAGAGTCAAGGTTTGATATTTACATGTTCAAACTTTTAAAAAAGATTGTTAATACACTTACGTGAATCTTATTCTTTCACATAGAATACCAAGAAGATATGTCTTATAATCATCTTTAAAAGCAAACAATGCTCCAGATAGCAGACAAGTCATAATCATTGTCCAGTTAGCATCTGTAACAATTACATCAAATGTTCATACATATAAATACGAGTTGGTTTCAGCATTTTAAGAGTACAGCTAGAGAAACCAATATGCAGGCACTAACAAGAGTTTTACAATCCCACCTGCAAACCTCTGAAATACTCCCATCTGCAAATAGACTTTGTGTACAAATGATAACTGATCGAAATGCCATATCTGTTTTTTATTCCAATTACTGATTACATTAACAGAGGAATGGAAAGGGAGGCGAGACATCAGGCACCCACTATTGCAACATTTTGCAACAGCTTGATATCAGAAAATGTTTTAATGATATAACATGTTTCTAAAGGCATCTTGGCAACCAAACTCCACAACAAATAGAAAAGACAAAAATATAATAAAATATGAAATGTCTCAAAATTAATCTCATGACGACAATAGTATAATGTATGCTGGGAAGGGAGCTGAAACACTGCATAATCAATATGCATAATGAAGACTTTTTTGTTAAGCACCTGATGAGGCTTGTAATCTAGAAAAACCAGATAGAGCTAGAGATAAAATATGTCTTGAAGATTCTGCACTGATTTGTTGGGACACTAAAATTTCTCCACTGACATTTCTAGATCTTTTTCCAAGTAAAGAGAAAGATAATCTTACCAACAGATTTAAATGCTTTTGTCTTGTAAGAAATCCCTCAGAAATCCCAAGTGTTATATCTATATATGGTGTGTGTTATGTGTGTCTGCGTGTTACTCTTCTGATAATCTTATTCTGCCTCAAAACCAAAACTGGGCTTTCTTGAACCAAAAAACTCCTCAGATTGGTGAAATATATTGAAGCTATATTGAATGTAAAGATCTCTCCCAGAATTATGGGTCTGACCCCTCACATTACCTTATAACTTTAAAATTTTCCTGCCATAAATTTCAGATCAATTGATAAGAGATTCCCACTACCTTCCCCGGATTATTCCAGTGCTTTATTTTATTTGCCTGCAAAAGGAATCATCAATGCCGTCCTAGACACGAAGGAACTCCAGAGAGCAGACCTCATTGCACTGAAAAATCTAAATCATTTAAACCACAGGAATCAGCAATAAATAATAAATTATCAATGATTCACAGCAATCCAAGAAATTTAATAAAATCAATAGAATATTAAGGAATAAAAATGGCTAGTGAAGAAGTAAGGGGGCTCACTCTCCCACACTGAAGGCCTAGGTGAAGAGCCAGCTTTTCATGGCTCTTCTAAACAACATCAGAGTGGAACAATCCAGATGTTGGGAGGAACCTCAAAATTGTATCCCACCTATCACTGAAAAATATCAATACCCTGTTCTTCATGAACTCACAAATATACAGAGACGTTACCTCAACAAAAAGATCCATATTAAGGCAAATTACAATATTCTGCAAATTTTAACAAATGCATATGATAAAATTCATTTTCCAGGCATTAAAGATGCCATAGGAAAGCTTATGGCACAATAGTTGCAGAATAAGCTTAACTATTTAAAAATAGTCTGAAATGTTATACCCTCTGGGGTAGCCATTCAGAGGCTAATAAGAGCCAGGCAATTGTCTTCTAAAAGGCAAATACACTACATTTGCATTCAGGCAGGTTTTTGGCTTTTAAGTTGACTTTGCTGAGTATCTGTGTGTATATGGAATTCTTTGATGTTATTTGTATTTTTTATTTATGCATTTTACTTGAGTTTACTCGCATCTTAATAACTTTGTGTGCTCTGTGTTTTTGTCTTGATGTTTATTATTGTTAGTTGCCATGAGAATCATCCTCTCTGTTAAAATAGGATATCATTTAAACTGGAACCCCAATCAATGCTGTAATACCTATTCCAAAATAACGTCTAGTTGTAAGGTAGCCTTATTGCTGAACGGAGAAATCTGCAAAGGCAAATCAGCCCATCTGCTGATCACATTTTAACAATAAGGAATTGGAACTAGATTAATGTCCTAGCTTTCCATGATGGAAGAAAGCAGCTCTAGAAACCAGAATATTCTTTCTAAAGACAGCAAGTAAACTTTCTCAAACTGACATAATTAAATAAGAATTTGAGGAATTAAAGCAATTCTTCTACAAGGAGGCCAAATGCAGTCCAGCAGCCTTATAGTAGGTTAGACTGCACAAGATCCTTAACCACTGTCTAACTTCTGCAAGTCTAAACACACTGAAAAAGCAAGCAGCTTTTAATTTCAAGATGCTAGTATGAAGCTGTTTCTCTGCTCAGCTTAGACAATCGGAAACTGTACAGGCTTGCCTTGAACCTCCTATCTCTTGTAGTGAGGCAGAAAGTGGGCTTACAGAACATGCCTGTATCTCCTGAAAAGTGGCTGTTATCACCTTGGTGTTAGCTATAGTAACAGTAGTTTTTAAAGTTTATTGAATATTTCAAAATGTGTTGCCATTGCTTTTCTTGTATATCTAGCACGGTTTTTTTTTACTTTAATTACACTTCTTAAGTATATTCCGTTTTGCCTCAGGTATTCAATAATTGTGACTCATATAAGTATTCTGCTGCTTGGTTCTGCACTGCACGTGTGTGTGTGTGTGTGTGTGTGTGTGTGTGTGTGTGTGTGTATGTGTATGTATGTGTATGTATGTGTATATATATATATATATATATATATATATATATATATATATATATATATATATGAAGAGACTCATCACCAATTGCAAATCCTACAAACAAATTCACCAGGTACCATTCACTCACTAAAAAGTAAATGCACTGTAAATTTTTAGCTGTTGTTTGAGCTTAAATGCCATTGTGAACATTTGCTATATTTGCAACATATAACAAACTATTATTATACAGATGGTGGCCCTAAGCATGCAAGCAAAGCCACACCCCTTTTTATACATGTTGCATACCATATACATAAAAAGGTTTTGGTCATATGGTTGAAACCACTTTTTGGGGGAGAACACTTCCATTGTAGACAATGATTTATTATTTATTTATTTATTAGTGGGACTTGTATGCCGCCCCATCTCTGAAGACTCGGGGCGGCTCACAATTAAAACAACGACAACAATAAAGAATTAAAAAGAATTAAACTAAACAAGCCCCAAGGAATATAATTACAAAAATACAAAAATAAGAACCACCCCACCCAAAGGGTCACAGCCCGGATTGGTTAAACAACCAGGTCTTCAGATCATGGCGGAAGGTGCGAAGGTCAGGGGCCAGGCGGAGCTCCAAGGGAAGTTGATTCCAGAGGTCAGGGGCCGCGATAGAATAGGCTCATCTTCGGGGGACCGCCAACCGGCATTGCCCGGCCGACAGGACCCCAAGGAGTCCTTGTCTATGTGCTCGCACAGGGCAGTTAGTATTCGATGTTGGCAGGAGTCGCTCCCTTAAATAATAAGGACCCATGCCATGAAGGACTTTTTATGTTAGAGTTAAAACCTTGAATCCCACCCAGAGTGCCACCGGCAACCAATGCAGGCAGCGCAGGAGGGGGGCAACATGGAAGAACTGGGAAACTCCCATCACCACCCGTGCCGCCGCATTCTGCACCAGCTGCAATCTCCGGATGGTATGCAAGGGCAGTCCTAAATAGAGAGCGTTGCAGTAGTTGAGTCGCGAAATAACAAGGGCATGAGTGACCTGGGCAAAGGCCCCCCTGGCGACGGCCCCCACCTGCTCCTCCAACTGCAGCCATGCATCCAGGAGGACCCCCAGGTTTCTCGCCCTATCCACAGGGGGCAACACCACTCCCCCTATGGTCAACGATGGACATTCCTGACTGGATAATATAATGGACTATATGATAATATAATCAATATAATGGACTATATGATAATATAATCGTTACACCGGAAATTATATTTCAAACCTGAAACTAATTTGCCCTGGTCTACCAATAACATGGCTGCTTTTGTGCATTTAACAGAAGTTGTACATATGGAAGTAAACAGATTAAGGTGTATTTCAAAACTCTATGTAGCTCAAGATTTACTGCATTCTACTTGTATATATGAAACTATGTTTTGGTTTACCCTTACTCATCCATAAATGAATATCATGGTTTCTTTCCTAAAAGAAACCATGGTATTTATATTTTATTTCTAGATGAAATGTTAATATATATTGCTAGTTCATAAATATATGCCATATGCTAAATAAATGCATACATATATACATACTGTAGATACATACCTTTTTTAAAAGACCTATGTGCAACCAGTTTAGATGAAATGGGCCAGGCAGAATTGCCACATGGAAATACTGGCGAAGGAATAAAAGGGAAGCAGGAGTACATAGCTAAAGCCTGTTTATGAAATCACATGTGATGTTCTAGACTGTTATTTCCAAAAAGTACTTCTTGCTGCAGATTAAGCTGCTGTTAAAAAGTTAGTAATGCCATCAACTAGACCGTCCAGAAAATCACATACCGTGTTTCCCCGAAAATAAGACCTACCCCGAAAGTAAGACCTAGCACTATTTTCTAAACCTGCCCTAATATAAGACCTACCCCGAAAATAAGACCTAGTGTAAATCTCCAGTTCCAGGAAGACTTTTCAGGGAGCAACCGTGCACCATGAAACACCCCCTACACACTCACACCCACTATTTGGCACCATAAATATATAAGACCTACCCCGAAAATAAGACCTAGTGTGTTTTTGGGAGCCAAAAAAATATAGGACAGTGTCTTATTTTTGGGGAAACACGGTAGAATGTAGAGCATAGAATAATAAAGTTGGAAGAGACCTTGGAGGTCTTCTAGTCCAACCCCCTGCTCAAGCAGGAGAGCCTTTACCATTTCAGACAAATGTTTGTCCAGTCTCTTTTTGAAAGCTTTCAGTGATGGAGACCCCACAACTTTTGGAGGCAGGCTATTCCATTGGTTTATTGCTCTCACTGTTAGAAAATTTCTCCTTAGTTCTGGGTTGCTTCTCTCCTTAGTTAGTTTCCATCCACTGTTCCTTCTGTTGCCTTCTGGTGCTTTGGAAAATAGGTTGACACCCTTGTCTTTATAAGAGCCCCTCAAATATTGGAACACTATCATCTCCCCTAGTCCTTTTCATCAGAGTAAACATGCCCATTTCCTGCAACTGTTCTTCATATGTTTTAGCCTCCAGCCCCCTAATCATCTTAGTTGCTCTTCTTTGTACTCTTTCCAATATCTTAATATATTTTTATATTGTGGTGAACAGAACTGGAAGCAGTATTCCAAGTGTGGTCTTATTAAGGCTTTTATAAAGCGATACTAGAACTTCACGTGATCTTGATTCTATCCCTCTATTAATGCAGCCTAGGATTCCACTAGCTTTTGGCTGTGCCACACACTTGGCTCATATTTAAGTGATTTTCCACTAAGACTCCAAGATCCCTCTCACAGTACTAGTATTGAGCCAAATTTCACATCATCTGTACCCATACAGTTGGTTTTTCTTGCCTAAATGTAAAGCGATTTTTATCTACATTGAATTCATTTTGTTAGATAGGGCCCAGTGTTCAAGTCAGTCAAAATCCTTTTGGATCTTGAGCTTGTATTCTGGCATGTTGGCTATTCATGCCAGTTTAGCATTATCTGCAAATCTGATGAGTCCCCCTTCTATTCCCTTATCTAGAATGATCATTTACCCCACTGCTTACTTCCCTCCGTGTTAATGTAGTTCCATTAAGTTCTACACGTTGAGTACAATTTGTCAGCCAGTTACAAACCCATCTGGTGGTGATGCTGTCTATCCCCCATTTTTCTAGCTTGCTAAGAAGTAGGTTGTGGTCTACTTTATCCAGAGATTTACTGAAATTTTAGTATACTATGCCCACAGCATTTAGCTGATTCACTAATTTAGTCACTCTATCAAAGAATGAAAAGATTTATTTAGCACGATCTGTTTTTGATGGTTCTTCTGCTTATAACTTTGTTTATCTACTGTACATTTAAATAAAGCCATAAAACATGTGGCAGTCAATTCAGTTTTCCTATATCAAACCTGCTAAGACCAAAAAGAACAGGTAACACCATTTTCTCCAATCTGGTACCATCCAAAAAATCCAGTCTATATACAGCCAGCATGATCAATGAAAAAGGATAATAAAGGGAATTGTAGTTTAAAGTACTTGAAGGACACAAGTTTATAAAATATGAACAAAACTTCCATTTAGGATTAACTCTTCCTACAAAGGACACAACTGTATGGAAAGGCCTAAACATTCTTCCCTGCCACGTCCCACAGTTCCAGTCCAATCCAGAGATTCAATTTTCTCTACCCATGTTTTAACTAAGAAAAGGGAGACCCACTTGCACTTCCAGCTCAACACTGAACCTCATTGCTGAATAACAAATTCAACACTGAACTCTCACATCTAAATTTGAGATCATTTCTATGGCCTTATCCACAATTCTTTTCTCAAAGCTAAATGTCAGATGCACTATAGCATTAACAAGGGAAAACCTTTCGTACTTCTGAGTATAATAGTCTGAAGCAGAATAAGATTCAGAGCTTGTCTTCTCATATCCCACCCTGCCTCTTGCTTTGGATTCTGATTCTATACTGAAAGAGGCTTCGTGAAGCAAACAGTGTGCATTCTACTACTCTGCTATGGAAATCAAGGGTGAGCCCAGTTTTAAGGTGTGCACAACAGGAAAACTAAAACAATTAAAAGAAGTTGAAAGAGGTAAATCTGCTTAACTAGCCAGTATAAGTATTCTAGTACTGACATCTTCCTTCATCTAAGCATATCCGAATGCTTCTGTGGGAGAGCCAGAAGCCAGAGAAGGAGAGAAAAAAGTGGGGTTTCTCCCTGATACTCAGGTATTTACAATAGGAACCTCTCTCCTAGGAGATGATTTGTCAGTTGCTTACATTGCCTGAACATGGGCAAGTTTATTCCTCCTACATGCCTCACACTTAAGGTGATAAAACCTACTTCCTGTCATTAAGACCTCAGAAGTATATTATTATCTCCTGAATGCAAGGGATAAGCTTTCCCCAAAATGCTGAGATTATTCCTAGTTCATACTGAAGCCAGGCAACATTTGAAGAGCTCTCAACTCAAAGTATCCTACTGTTTTCCTTTCAATGCTTATTTTCCTGCTTGCCAACGTTCTCTTTAAAAGGGACCTCTTAGCTATTAAAAAAACCTGCCATGCCTCATGTTTAAGAGAGCCATACATTTGCTAGTGGCAAAGCTTTTTGGATACATTTAAACACTGCCTATGTGGCAGCAACTGCAACAACAGAATTAATTATTCTTGTAGAATTTAATCTTCATATCCTTTTGCTTTAAGGCACACTTCAGCTTCTGGAACCAAGACCTGCAGGTTTCTGCCTGAAAAGCCTTTCCCATTTTTGTTTTTCCTGTTTCCTTATAGTCAAATACCCAAGTATGGAATCTAAAAGTAAGATGCTAGAATGTATTTATTTTCATTTTAAATTTTTCTTTTTTATTACCCTGCATAAGGAACATTTAAGTGAAAAATAAAAAAGAAAGAGGAATCCTGCAAACACATTCCAGAGTCCTAGGTGATGAGAGAAAGGAAATAGGTGTACGTGGCTCCAAATTCTTTCAAAAAAATTTCACAAGAAAAATGCAGATACATTTAATAGATCAAGTTTCTATGTCTGCATTAGACTGAGCTATATAACAATATCTTCTGGAAATACTTCTGAAATGAATTTATGCGCCAATAATCAGACCACCATACTTGTTTTTTTTAAATACAGCCTTAAGTCAATGCTTCTGTGATGCACTTCTCATTTTCTTGACAATATATTTGATGCACAAACTATTCAGAGATAAATAGAGCAAAAGACAGTTAAATTATTTTAGAAATATCCTGAACTTTGTTATTCTGATGATTGAAATAGCAAATACATATAATTATATTATTTATTTTTCCTACCGTATTTCCCCGAAAATAAGACCTACCCCGAAAGTAAGACCTAGCACTATTTTCTAAACCTGCCCTAATATAAGACCTACCCCGAAAATAAGACCTAGTGTAAATTTCCAGTTCCAGGAAGACTTTTCAGGGAGCAACCATGCACCCGCGCGAAACACCCCCCCCTACACACTCACACCCACTATTTGGCACCATAAAAATATAAGACCTACCCCGAAAATAAGACCTAGTGTGTTTTTGGGAGCCAAAAAAATATATAAGACAGTGTCTTATTTTCGGGGAAACACGGTAGTTATTTGGAACTATTTCAAACTGCCTTGACTTTAAATTGATTCAAACTATGTAATTAGGAAATTAATTCCCCTATTTTTAAATTGGGGAATTCATTTTCATATCTCTTAAAAGCAAGAATGTCCAGAGGGTGACACATGACAAAATGTGTTCTATGAACCATGTTGCAAAAAGTAAAACTTATAAGGTTTCCCTCTCAATTTCTCTGCACACATCATCGGTTTGATATGATCTTGGTTTGGTACAAGATTTGAAAGTGTTGTCTTGAAATTTGAATTATATTTATGTTCAGTGGGATTTGCTGCTATGTAATAGGATCATAGCTTTCACTGCCTAACTTAATGATTCTTGTAATGTGACATACTGGGCTTAGATTCTAACCTACTGTTCTGAACAAGTACCATGTCTTTCAATTTTCCTGTTTGCTTGTAACCCCAGAGGTGGTATTCAGCCAATTCTGACCAGTTCTCGCGAACCAGTAGCGGAAATTTTAAATAGTTCGGAGAACTGGCTGGCCATCTATTTGCTGCCTGCTGAGTCCCAGCTGATCGGCAGGGTCTTCTTTTGTTGCCCTGCACAGGAGAATAGAGCTGGAAAGCAGATTAATGGGGTGGGGAGGGAATGGAGATTTTGCAGTATCCTTCCCTACTGACAGACGTGCCTTTCTTACCTATCATCTCACACTTATTCACATTTGATTTCTAATTTCCAACTGACATCTTTGGCTGGACAGGAACAGCCAAAGGCTGGATGTGGTCCAGGGGTTTTTAAATGCCCAGATCTGATACAGGGGGCTAGATTACTTTTCCTTAGGTAAGTTTCATCTTTTAGCAAAATATGGAATGGAATGGAATGGAATAGAACAGAATACTTTATTGGCCAAATGTGATTGGACATGCAAGGAATTTGTCTCTGGTGTAAAAGGTCACAGTATATGTATGAACAGCAACTAATAGGTCATAGATCATAAATCATACTTATAATATATATATATATATATATATATATATATATATATATATATATAAAATCATAAGTTACAAGCAACAATTGATAAATCATAAAATGATTATTTATATTCTGTCTATGGTATGTACAATTCAAAGTGGTGTGCATAATCCTTCCCCTCCCTATTTTCCCCACAATAACTACCTTATGATGTGGTTTGGCCTGAAAGATAATGTTTGACATCAAGGACAACAACCCAGAATTTTGTAATTTCTATCTATCCATCCCTTAATCACCACACCTAATTTTTCCCCTCAGAATCTATCTTTCTATTTTCTCATTTTACTTTCTTCTATAAAAAGTATTACTACTAACAGATATGCCATGATATGAAAAATTAAGTGCTGGATTATATTCATCTTTTCAAATGCATTTCTTTGCATTGAAACGTAATGAAAAATTAAAATTTCTTCTTAAACCACTTCATATTTCAGAAATAAACTAGCTCTCCAAACTCAGTACTTCTAGTTCAAGAAATTGGATGTGAAGAGATAGTTGCCAAATTTCTGCGCTCAGAAATTTCCAATTTTACAGTTTCTCTCATCTTTATAGCACCATACTGGCAAAAATCAATATAAATGAAAATTTTGTCTTTAATTGTCAGACTTTCCTCCTTGCTGTATAAACTAAAAAGAGATAGTCCATGGTACAAGAATTTAAAAGCTCTGACTACTAATGAGAAGTAAGGTTAAGATAGCAGTATAAGAATTGCACTAAGTGCCTTACTATCAAATGAGGAACATATGTGAATATATAAGTAGGAAATCTGTGGTGGCAAAACCCTTCTACAGGTACTCCTTGTTTAGCTATCATAATTAGGACCAGTGACTAATTACCCTTAAAGTTAAGCAGTTGCTAAGAGAATGATCTTCAGATTTCTTTGCTTTACAGACCTGAAAAAAATCATAAATGAGGGGACTTGTAAGGTTACTTTTTCCTCACAGTTGTAACTGTGAATCATTGTTGAATGAGGCTGCTAAAAAAGGACTACCTGTACACAGATGAGAACAGGCTCAACTCTTTTGTAAAAGAAAGGTGTTCTGCATCTGTTTATGGTTTGGTAACTACTTTTGGGGGGAATAATCAATACAATCTCATATCAATACAGATTTTCTCAGAGGATTTATTGGCTCAAAGTATCACTCATGAATAATTTCAAGCAGGCTAATAAAAAGATGTGACTTATAAATTTTATCTCCCACTCCTCGATTTCTGTGCAGAAAAGGTCAATATTATGATCTGAAATAATACTGAAGAACTGCACTTTTTGTGTTCCTAGTATAGTGAAGTAGACTGATAGTTATGAGAAACGCATAAAGCACTTTTGAACAGTCAATTTAAGTCAGGTTCACAGTCAATTTAAAAGAGGAACTCCAAGCTTTTACAGTACTTTCCTACATATCTTAATGTATATACATTATCAAAACTAATATAACCCCAAGTAAATGCTCTTGTTTACTGAAGAACCCTAATTAATATGGAGCAAATTTCTCCCTGAAATAGTGGATAACTATTACGCAAAATCACATCCATGTGGGGGAATTAACTCTGGTGAGGAATCATTAATCTGTTAGGCTTTTGGCTTCTGGTAAAGACAAAATTGAAAAGGTGATAAGATGGATGGTGCAGAGTTACAATCGTGGCAATGTGTCAACATATGTAAGCAAGCGGGAGGGAGCGGGGAACTTTAATAAGGAGGGAAAGGGGGCAGGACTGGACAATGGCCAGGCAGAGAGAGAATGCAAGTATTGGATCTTTACCAATAACAGCACAATCTTATGCTTGCTTTAAAATGATAGTACTGTACAGAAAACATCCAGAAACTGAATGCCAATCCAAACAGTAACAAAACAAGGAATGTGACAAAGGCTGTATCTCATCTTTTCATGAATATCAACAGAGTGATATTCTGATTTTCTGATACATGAAAATAGTTGGCCCAATTGTAACTTTAAGTTCCCCTTTTTCACATCATTATTGCACTATGCTCTATATATTGCAGATTAAAATCTCTTCAATAGCCATTTATAGAGTGATCAGATTTCGGTGGAAAGTTGAACACCACCAGACTTATTCAGAGTGAATAAGAATTAACTGCACAACACTAATACACAATGAAATGCATTGCACAATTATGTCTTCAGGTCACCACAGGTGGAGCAATTGTGCCATTTTCAATAGAGCTTTTTTTAAAATAATAGAACAATTAAATTCTTACATAAAATAAGAAAGTGCCTAAACATTCACAGGGTATACGATTAATCCACCCCTGAGTGTGGACCTTAGTGCAGGAATAACATGGTTAATGAGCTTAAAACAGAGTTGGGATCACAGTCTAAGTCCATTCCCTCCTATGACATCAGCTTTCCCTTCATTATTTCTTTCCAAGGCTACAATTATAAGTATTTTGTTAACTTGGGGGGCGTTTGGGGGTTGTTTTTTTGGAAAAGAATTACAGATGAGCTGGTTCTAGATGGATTCCAGACCACCTGGAATTAATTTCAGATCAGTTTGTTTAAAAAAATTACACTTAGAAAGGTACTAGTAGATGAATGAATGAATAAACGAATGGATGAAGTGTTGATTACAGGTCCTTAACTTACAGCTACAGTTGGGACCAGAATAGCCATCACTAAGCAATGGGGTCATTGAGTTGTGCCTGATTTTATGACATTTTTTGCTGCAGAGATTAAGTTAATCTCCACAGTTGTTAACTGAATCATGTGATTTTTAAAATAATCCAGCTTTCCCCATTGACCTTGCTTGTCAGAAACTGCTGGAAAGAGATCAAATAGTGATCAGGTGACCCCAGGATTCCATAAGCATTGTAATTACATGCCAGATGTCAAGTGAACAAATTCTGATGACATGACCATGGAGATTCTGTGGTGTTCATAAGTGTGAGGACTGGTCGTAAGTCACTTTTTCAGCACTAACTTTAAACAGTCATTAAACAAATGGTCATAAGTTGAGGACTATCAGTATATCAAATATATAAATAAATACACCACAGAAATAGCGGTACTTACATAAACAGAACTATGGGTATACTTACCAATTCTATTCCTAGCAAAATTACCTACAGTAGTCACATTATTGTAGGAATAGAAATGAGGGATATAAAACATTGCAAACTTTGCAAGTGAGAACAAAGTTTAGTAAATAAAAATGTACTACCTAAATAAAAGCTGCATCTATACTACAGTGACTAGGACTAGGAAGACCAGTGACCAGTGACCAGTGACCAGTGACTAGGAAGAATTTTGCACCAATACTATGGAAAACAAACAAATATTATTTTTTTGCCTTTACAATGTTAGTATAGATGTAAATTATGGAGAAAAAACAGCATCTGGCCTTTCAGCAGAGAAAAGCAGAAAATGTTTGTGGTCTCTGTCCCCAGTGACTCCAGTGCAACTGCTATGTGAGAACCAAAACCGTTATCCTTAGGCAAACACAAATCAATCAGAGAGCACAGGAAGCTACAGCATTTGAACTTAAGAGTTGAAGTGCTACTCAACCATCACATTTTAGGTTCTTTTGGTTTACACGGCTTATATTTACATTTGTTTTACTATGTCTGGTCTTCCATCAAATAAATGTTCTGTATGCTGAACCTGCAATACAAGGCAGGATACTTGGACTGACCTTCATCTGCTTCCCTTTATACTCGTCATCTTTTTATTATTTTACAAATCTTTTTTAATTGCCATCTTATTACAAAACTGCACAGCGCTTGGAATATACAGTCCACAAAAGCAGGAAATGGAAGAAATGCTAATCAGAAAAGAAAGAGCAGGAGAGCACAACTGGCTCCAAATTGCAGGGTTTTCATCCCCACATAATCTTGCTGGGCAGCCAGCTGAAACAGGGACATTTGTCTGTCTTCAATTCTCAATGTGGTAATGCCATACCAGCGCCAATTCCCAGCTGCCTTTCACAGCAGACAACACAGAATCAGAATTAATACCTAGTAAACCCAGGGTAGACAAAGCCAGAAAAAGACACAGAACAGCAAACTCCAGTAGGCCAGACCTGCTCCCCCAGTTACAATCCCTGCCTTCTCCTTTGTGTTCACATAACACAGCTAAAGCACACACACAAAATAGATCTCAATAATTTGTTGACCCCACTCAGGAGTTGAACAAGCTATGCTGTACAGTATGATAAAGATGTCCTTTCAATGATAAACCCCAAAACAATCAGGAAATTTTTAGTGTGGATCAATCAATAATAGGACCAGCCTGAGGCAAATAGTCATATAATGAATAGAGGCAGAAAGTTTTTCTTTTGTGCAGCATGTATGCACTGCACTCTAGTGTAAAAATAAAATCCAAATAACTGGATTATTTATGGGAAGTTTTCCATCTAAGATGTTTGCCCAACTTGGTTTCTAATGTAAAGGCAATTATTCAATAAGTCAGTAAGGATGCAATCTATAGGAGCTTTTTTACCAAGATCTAGTCTCCCAGTATTACGTATGTGTGCATGTATGCCTGTATATAAATAAAAAACAGGGTTACCAATGTTTTGGATGACCTGCTTTGGAATATGGGGAGCATGCTTTTATAGTAGCTGCATCTTTTATTCAGACTTCCACAGAGGCACCATTGCTTTTAGGAATCCTCTTGTTTGTGCAGCTATAAGCTTAACATGATTCCTTAAAGGAAAGGTATCTGCATACAGGCTCATGTGGCAGCTTCAAAAAAGAAGCAACTGCTTTAAAGAGATTCTGCAGCTGCATTCTGAACATCTTTAAAAATATTTTGAAAATAATTTGAATTGTTTGGAAAATATGCACAGGCCAAATATATATTAGCTACCTTTCGTTACAATCATAATAAAAAAAATGGAATTTAGTATATTTTACTGAAAATAATCATGATTTTTTTTCACATGCAATGCTCTCTTATTTATACAGTTTTGTTTTGCTTATACCATTTGTTTTGCTAATATGCTTTTGTAGAAATCTTATAGAAAAAAAATCTTAAGAACGTGGAATTAAGAACCTGGAATGCCAGAACATATTATGAAATAACTATTGAGGATTTATGTTGGGTACTTATAGGTCATTTTTTAAACTTTACTTGATGTGAAAGTTACTAATTTCACTGCCAACATCATCATTTGATATATGCCACAGTTATTTCAACACTACCTGACAGTTTTTTAATTAATGTACATTTTCAGATATATAGAGAGAAAACATGGTTGCTGAAATGATGCATCCAAATAATATTGATGTTGTATGGTTAACATTCAATCTCCTCTTTAGCCATATAACCAAAAGTATAAATCTATGATTAGATTAGAAAGAAAAATCTAATAAAGATACCTTGATGAAACATGTAATAATATTTGAAATATTAGCTACACTAAAGTTGATGTCTATAAATATGATGCTAATTCCTAAAAAATTAAAAATATTTGGAAATATTAAAAAATATTTTCAGAATCACCAGTAAAATTTGCTACATTTGCTTGGATTTCTGTCTTTTTTGTGTGGGCTGAGTTTTGATTTTGGGGGGAAGGGTTTTTTGTCACTTTAAGATATAAAAAGATTAAAGCATCTGTTACCTTCTAGACAGGTAGTGCTATTTGAACCTCTCCCTAAACTATCCCAGTTAACACAGAGTATATTATCTGGGAATGAAGAGGAATGGCTCCTATTATCATAATCTTTAGTAATAGTGATTGAAGTAACAGCATTTAATTAAAAATAAATAACAATTAATAAAACTAAGTAAAACAAACACCTACTGAGCCTAAAACAAGTAAAAGGATATCCAACTAGCTAGCACTTAATCAATATTGTGGTTCCTGGTGGGGCCAAGTACTCGGCAGGAGCTTTCATACAAGTGGAAAGATGCTCCTCATCATTTTTTCCCCCTTATCAGTGTTTTCATTCTTCTTTTGGGTCCATGAATTTCAATAATCACTTTGTTTTGGAGTGGCATTCTAATGGAGTAAGTTTTGTTCCAGACTACTATGTAATTCTAGTCAAGGATACATAGAAACATGTTCACACAAAAAAGCCTCTTATGCCAGGATGAAATTTGAAATTTCATCTTGATTTAAACCAGTGCATCTTGTGATGGAGTCACAGAAGCAGCATTGATTTTTTTCACTACCTACCGAGTGCTGAATAAGTAATGTAATTTCATTTTTCATGTAAAGCTGAAGTAAATAAACAGCCTTACCATCCCAGAATATTTTTTTCAATGCATGTGCCAATTCAATCAAAGAGATTGTTTTAAGCTGGTTTCTTTTTCTTTTTCAAAATGGCCTGGCTCTGATTTTTTTGCAAGAGGTTAATGAAGGTGTCTTCTGCAATGGCCTAGGATGTGTGAGATACAGTAAAAGGCAGATAGCAGAAAGATATTTACTTTTTCCTATAGGCAGTAGCAATCAACTGATGTCTCGTTTCTCTCTCCTTTTTGAAGGATCCAGGAAGCAGCATGTAAGCAAGGAATTTCATGGCAGAATTCTTCAAAACTTTGTAAGTAATCACCTATTTGGTATGTATAGTGCCTCCAAACTTATTAATTATTCGTTTTGCTAACTGAATTATTTGTCTTACTTCCATGCTACTGCGAGGCAGCATCTCTCATGACTATCAAGAATTGGTACTGCATTCATTTGATCAATCTTCTTTCTTAAGACCTAAAAATGCTGCTGAGTGGAGCAGCAAAATGGTTTGGGATCATTCAGTCTCTTGAAGTCTAGAAACAATTTTGTCTTTAAAAAAATAGATGAAAGAAATATTCTCAATAACAGATGTGAATTAACAGATTGTCCACCCTGTCACATATATAGTCAGATGTTTTAAAAGCTGAGTGTATCGCTTCAGTGTTTCAAGGAAATGATAAAGAAGGTAAAAACTAGACTGGTGTCCTTCCAGCAGCAGACAAAGATATTTTTATTCAGATTGGCTTCTGACATTTAATTTGTTCCCTGAAGTGCTGGGTGCTTCTCTTTTTCCATGTGCTTTTAACCAACTTCTAAATTTGATGATTTAATTACAAAATTATATGATTTTGCAGCTACCTGAAATTAAATAAAAAGGTAAGATATGCATTTAATAAATAAACCTGTATGCATAGAAGATAATTATATCAGATCAATTAATGTGGAGGAAAATAATGTAATTATGTAGATATGGTGCAACATCTACCACTGTTGGCACTAAAAAGAGAGTCAGAGAGGTCCAGATATTGGAATTTCAGGATTTTTACATCTCTGAATTCTAGACCCCATCTGTACAAATGAATGCTTGTTTGTGGTCTTCTGTGGAAATTTAAATTGTCCATTGTTGCAACCTTTGCCCAGCTCTTTCTAGAAACATATAACTTCATATCTTACAATGCTCATATGTTTTCTAGCAGCACAGGAATGAGCATGGCTCCATTCCTTCCTCTACCCCAAAAGAAGAGTGCATTGTCCACATTGTACCTGCACCACAACTGTCCACTACGCTAGCCAGGGGGGGGGGAGTTTCTCAGAAGGTCATGCTGATATATACAGTTAGCAAAATGACCACTTATCAAAGGTTCTCAAAGGCGCATGAATTTGTACCCATTGATTTCTCCCCCTGTATCAATGTTTTTGGTTTCAGGTGAAAAGAGATCTATGTTTGTACAATGGAAAAAAAGAGCATTTGAGGCATAATATAGCTGTTATGCTACTAGGCATAATCCTGTTTCCTCTTTTAATAAATCCAATATCTATATGGAGAGAACTGGGTATGTCTAGTCTAACAAACAGAAGGCCTAGGGGTGACATGATAGCAGTCTTCCAATTCTTGAGGGACTGTCACAGAGAAGAGAGGTCAACCTATTCTCCAAAGCACCAGAGGACAAGACAAGAAGTAACGGGTGGAAGATTGATCAATTAACCATCCATCTTATCACAAGGTAACTCTAGGCAGTTTACAATAAATCATTAAAGAGAGATCTAACCTAAACTAAGAAAAACTTTCCTGACAGTAAGAACAAATAATCACTGGAATGGCTTACCTCTGGAAGTTGTGGGTACTCCATTACTGCAGGTTTTAAGAAGAGATTGGACAATATGTCCGGAATAATATGTTGTCTCCTGCTTGAACAGGGGGTTGGACTAGAATACTTCCAAGGTCTCTTCCAACCTATTCTTCTATGCTCCATGAATATTTCTCCATGGGAGAAATATTGGCAGACTCTCGAACGAAATTGTCATTAGTAAGTGGCAGCATCACCAAAATGGTTGGCAACCACAATTTCATTTGCAGTCCCTGGAACATTGGCCTTGTCTCATCTCATGCCATGAGTTATGCAGCCCTAGGAACTATATCTCAAAATACAGGAGGCAACTTCTCAGGATCCTAGCAGCAATTTCTACTGCAACAGCAAGGACTGTTAAGAAGGCCATAAAGAAGTTGCCTTTTTCAGCAGACTATGCCCATAGCCCTTGTCTCAGAATTTCTGCATGGGCAGGAGAATGAAGGCAGAGCTCCAGACAGCAAAAGAGAAAGAAAGAGAGAATAAAGGAAGAAAGTGGCAATGGTATTACAGCAAAGAGACCTATGGCTGTATTGGAAAAGAAAGAGATTATAGTGATTAGTGATGGGATTCAAAAAATTTACTACCGAATCTGTGGGCATGGCTTGGTGGGTGTGGCTTGGTGGGCGTGGCAGGGGAAGGATACTGCAAAATCTCCATTCCCTCCCACCCCACTAACCTGCTTTCCAGCTCCGTTCTCCTGTGCAGGGCAACAAAAGAAGACCCAGCCGATCAGCTGGGACTCGGGAGGCAGAGAATAGATGGGGCAGGGCCAGTCAGAGGTGGTATTTGCCGGTTCTCCAAACTACTCAAAATTTCCGCTCCTGGTTCTCCAGAACTGGTCTCAGAACCTGCTGAATACCACCTCTGATTGTGATGTAGGTAGCATGGAAAAAAGAAGGGGTGACAGATATATGCCAGTCTGGATATGAAAAATCTAAGTTTATCCCTATCTCCATATTTGAATATATCTTAATCAGATTTCCAATAAATCTCAGATTCTTTATTCAACCAGCTCTAAGGCTTCTTTCCCAGTTGGCACCTAGCTGTTGTCACCACAGGAAATTCTGCCTTAACTAGAGGTCAGAACTGTAACCAGTCACAGCAGACTGATCGTTCTTCCTGCACCCTACAGCCAAGCATCTGTTCACCAGGTGAGCTTAACAAGGAGCAAAACTATCTATGGATCTTAAATGTCTTTAAGGGCAATGTCCAATTTAAAAAAAAGCCGTCAAAAGCCTTAGAAATGAAAGGGATGGACATGTTTTTCAGATTGTGGGAGGGAAGTGACCACACCATTCTATTTTCTTAGATAGAAGGGAAAAGTACAAACCGCATTTGATGAGGTGGGTGGCAAATTAACCAGAGGCAGATGTTAAATTACAAAAGAAATTTGTGTTACTTTTGAGTAAGTGTGCACTGAGGATTGCAGCCTCATTTTCATGTGTATGAATAAATTTTCTCTCCCAATTATTTCTCTTTAAAACCTTATAATTATTAATACAGAACAGAAAGTTAAAAAGAGATGTTATTGTGGGAACTGAAATACCCTATTAGCAAATCATAATTTTACATTTGGATAAAAAAAAGAAAATAGCACAGTCTCATTAAGGGTTTGCTTTGGAAGCTTTATTCATAGCAGTCTAGGGTGAAGATTGAATGAGGTTGCCAGATTTTGTGAGTGACATTCTAATATTCAAGCTTGTAGAGTGCTACACAAAATCAATATTGTTAATAATTTCTGTTGCAATTCTGATATAAAACAATGTAACTATCATTATCATATTCATCATTCTTCGTCATCATCATCATGTCACATCCCCTATTTTACAGATGGGGTTATTTATTTATTCATCTGAAGCATTTTGAGTGGTCATTTTTCCCCATCCCAAAGAATCAAGTATATGTTTTACTCAAATATGGCACATTCTGATTACTCTAAACAAAATCATGCACAACTAAATGAGCCAGAAATATAGCTTCCTTAACACTTTGACCCTTTCAGAAATGTTTGTGTCACTACATCTTACCATCTTTATATAGTTGTATGAGATATACTCCTTTGTTCTAAAGTAAGCAACACTCCAGTAAAAAAAAACCAAAAAAACAAAGGACAGACAACAGAAGACAAAAAAAAGACTGAGGTAAGGTCATAGGGCACTGTAGACAGAGAGTATATAGGAGTAAAAGGAATAGACTTCCTTGATAAGGTTCACATCAAGCTGGGAAGAAGACAGACCACAGAAAAGAATTAGGCATCCTATGGAACTACATCTTATTGCAGCAACTATCCTAAGTATAAGTCTAAGGAGGAGCATGTCTTAGAAGCTCTGCTGTATCCTCCTTTCTCCTCTTTACCTTTCTTTAGTCTGTAACATTAAATCTATCTTTTACAATTTAGTGTCACTCTTGGTTGTCACTCCTTGGACAGGAGTCCACTGTATTCCTGTCACTAGGCCTTGAAATGTTGAAAAATATAAACAAATAAGTATGGATCCAGAGTGTAACATCCTGAGGTTAACCCATGCCTTCATAGCACGAATCTTGTTTCTAATTAGCATTCCCACATTCTCCAGAGTTATTCTTGAGGATCCATTTTGGAATGGAATTCCAAACATCTACGTAAATCTTCTGTTAGATGAAAAATCAAAGTCATTGTATGATGAAGAAATATGAATTAATTAGCTGATCATTCCTTGATTATTGGACTGCTAGATTTTAATCTCACCTTTCTTTCAGAAGCTCAGCTCATCCGTTTTCAACACTGATTTCTATCTCCTATCAATAATTCTTATATAATATTCCATAGTAGCAGCTATTCAATTAAGGGCCCAGGGAGCCATTCTTGCTGAATATCATATTTCTTATGGCCTTTAACCTTCTGATGGCTGAAAATAAAAGATGCCAGCTTAAGATAAAATGCTGATCTTATGAACCATCCCATTTACGTAATCCAAATTTTGAGATGTCTCACAATAGCAGTCTAAGAGCTGGACAGTACAAATGGTGTACTACATAGTACATTACATGTCACAGTTTGGCTACACGCTTGGACACACTGTGGAATCAACAGAGCCATAATTTTATGCCACCTCCACAACATATTGCTAGTTTGGGACGAAGTTCCCCAGTTTTGATACTGTTTTTTCTTAGACTCTAGCTCCACTTCAACAATACAAAAAAGGGATCACAAAACCAGAGTGGGGTGGGAGGCTGAATTACTACTGCTAATTAAATACATTTAAGAGTAGCAGAAAGACCAAAAAAGTAGCAGAAAGACAAACTGCTGATTTATTTGTTATCAAACAGAGGGCAATTGCTGGAATCCTGACAGTGTAAACATTTGATAGGGACTCTTTTTTGTGCATGCAACTTCACAAGCAGACATCAACAAACAGATTAAAAGAAACTGCAACATTTAAAAGGGGTAAAAAGAAAAGGAGAAGGAAAAAAAGGCAGCTCGGGGCAGTCATGAGATGAACTAATGGAGAAGTAATTATCTGAAAGGAAAACTGTCCTTAGCTTGTTAACAAATGCTCAGCCCAGATTTGTGGTCAGCAGAGAGGATGTGCCAGCAAAAATAACCCTGCCCTGATGACCCCTGCCTTCTTCACCCTCAGTTCCCCTGTGCCTTGCATGCTCTGGTCCACCCTGCCAAAGCCAGCAGCCGGGCAGAAACTCAGATCCATGGCTTTGAGTAAGAGACTCCTGAGCGCAGCTCATCGGCCTGTGTTTCCTGCTCTGGCAGTTGCTCATATTGGGAGAGGGGCCAAGGAACTCCATTTTCTCTCCGCCTGGCTTTCTCCCTCTTAAAATGGAGCTCACCTTTACAGTATGTTTGGCACTTCACAGAGGAAATGCAAAACAGAGATTGAAAGGCAGATGGGGGTTCTATTGCATGCAGTTATCAACACAGTGGACAGGGAGAGAGAAAAATTTCCTAGACATCTGGGAAATCAAATAGTTAGGACAACGGGACAACCCATATTTTAGCTGCCAAGGTCTGCACTCAGCTAGCCTGGTTGAAAGTCCGAAGACTAGACAACCTGATTTGAGACCAAAATAAGCAGCCAGATACACAGGAAGAGATCTTTAAAAGTTTCAGATTCAGGATTATGGGAAAAAGTCCTTTCCTTTCCTTTCCTTTCCTTTCCTTTCCTTTCCTTTCCTTTCCTTTCCTTTCCTTTCCTTTCCTTTCCTTTCCTTCCCTTCCCTTCCCTTCCCTTCCCTTCCCTTCCTTATAATTCTTAAGTCAGATTAGCATTTCAACAAAATTTATTGTTTGTTTTAGACAAAATGGCATTTCATAATCAAAATCAAACCAAAACACAAGGTCATTTTGCTGTGAAATGAGGATTCAAAACAGAAGGTTTTATTTGGACATGACTTGCCAGCAAATTGAAATAAATTATTTCCCATGGAAGCACTAGTTTCAGTGCAAATACATTTCTTTGTAGAGTATAATTCAGTATGAAAATGTTCAGCTCATTAACACCAAACTAGTAAAAGACTAAACTAGTCACAAACAGTATTGTGAATGAAAATGAAACCATAGTTGTGCACACAGTGAGAAGAAATTTAAAAAACAACAAAAATCACTGGATATTTTAATATATCTCTTTTTCTTTTAAAATGTTTTGCATTTTATTTTCTATCATGTAAAAATGTATTTAGAATATACTAAATTTGCTTAAAAGGAAATGAATGAAATACTTAGTATAGCAAAAGAAAAAAGTTTGCAAAAAGAGAGGGAGGGAGGAAGGGAAGGAGGAAGGAGCAATTTCAGCTTTCACAACTGGAATTTTGTATCAAAACCTGGTCTGCTCAGCAGCGTCTTCTCTTTCCTTTTTGCCAGAAATGCAAAACTGACAAGGCCAAACTAGCACACTTTTTCTGCTAAATCAGTCCTATGATTATTTCACTTCAGAGAAAGTCTTGTAGATTTAGTTCTTTCCACCCCATTTATTCAACTGTTACCAGCTTAACTCATACTTAATGATATTCTGTTGAGAGTGAACAGATCAAAAATCAGAAACCTGGGGTTCTCTGTCCAGAATTTACTGAAGTTTATATGGATTCTAGGTGTGAGAGCTTAGAAAAGTGGTTCCTTGCTCCTTTGTAATCATTCAAGGGGTAGAAATAATTCAGTATTCCATCTAAAGTGTTATACTCAATAACTGAGTACCGATCTCCCTGCTCATGCTCCCATGTGCACACATAAAATCAATACAGAATAATTGCTACAGAAGTCATACATATATTCAACAGAATTGGGCCCACTGCCATGAAGAGAGATATATAGGATTGTATGTAACAAAAGTAGAGCTTCAGAAGGAATTGTTGACGCCACAAAATGAAGACCACATATGTCCATGCTTCTGTGTGGGAGTCAGCATCCTTTCAATCACTTGCAGAGCAAGGGCATGGGTCAAACAATGAGGCCTACCTCCATTACCGTCTCCATATGGGTGAGGTTCCCCGCTAAATCCTGCTTTCTGATTGGCTCCAGCAGCCCGCATTGCTGCCTCACACTGCAGCATTAGTTGGAGCCACATTGCCGAGTCCACAGCTGTAGTCTTCCGGCAGAAAGCCAAAGACGCAACTGCGGAAAGGCTATGATGTTCTGCCACTCCTAGAGACTGAAGCCCACCCCTTTCTTAGCCTCTTGCACCTACTGAGATGGTGCCCATCTCATCAGCCATGCACACAGACATGCTTCCAGCTTCCCCACTCCTTCCCCTTTTCCCCACCACCCACTTTTTGTTGACTGCAGATTAGAAACTAAAAGCAGCCCCTCTCCAAATCCATACTTCTGCCAACACCCTCCCAATATTGCCTCATTTTTCACAAAGAATAGGCACTTAATTTCCCTCTCCTTCCTCGCCCGCCCCCCAAAAAAGAGAATGACAAAGTTTCCTGCAAAATGTTGCCCCTGGAGGTCAGGACACTGGCTCTAAGTGAATGCTGCCAAAGCTGGAGCCAAAATGCAAGGGGAATAGTGAGGAAGATATTCATCAGGAGCCAAAAAGGGTCGGCAGCGGAACAGAAAGAAAGAAAGAAAGAAAGAAAGAAAGAAAGAAAGAAAGAAAGAAAGAAAGAAAGAAAGAAAGAAAGAAAGAAAGGAGGGAGGGAGGGAGGAGGGAAAGAGAAAAGGATGGCAATGTGGGGGGTGCAGTTGTCTCTTTTAGGGAGCACACTGGCTGTATGGGTTGAAGGGGGGAGACTTTCAGCTCCAAGAAGGGAGAAAACCACAAAGAGAAGCAAGGTGTTGTATGTGACCAAAACCAGCTGTGCCCATCTTCTTCTTTCTTGAGCAGTGGCCCAAGGCAATCTGGCAGAGCGCAAACAGGCTATCTGGCACATCCTACCCTGTTTTGCACTGTCTTGCCACAGAGATTCTTTGCTGCCAACGGGTCTTTTAAATATTAGTAGTATTTGCTGTTTGGAGGGGCAATACTTTATCTAAAATTGAAATTCTAGTTTCAGGACAACTTTCTGATTTAGTGCTTGTGTGTATCTGTATATATTTATATGTGTGCACTTTTTATCATAGCCATTTTTTCTATCAATATTTGAACAAAAGAGATTAAAGGATGAGGTCCATTTTAAAAAGGCTCCACTGGAAATTGCAAAATACCTGGCTCTGATAAATCTGGGAAAATTCTACAATGATTCCTGCATTTACTAGGATGTAAATGCAAAGTATCTTTATTTTTTATTTTTACTGAGTGAGAAACCTGAATATTAATTATAACTCTACTAACATAACCAATCTAATTATGAAAGTTGTATTAAGATCTCAGTTTAATGGACTAATGGGGAGAAGAGGTGTCTGTTAAAACAAAATGTCTGTTAAATTCAAATGTTAAGTGGGATTTTTCCTAAATTATTTTTCATTTTTAGCCAATAGTATAAGATATTTTTTTGCAGAAGCATAAATCCCATAGGCAGACTTTCTCTGCTGCATCTGAAGTCACTAAACTAAGGGTCTGTTAAACCAAGGAATTACTCTAGAGGAATACTTTAATGTTGTTATAGCTTTATTTTTTGTAAATAATGCATCTTGCAAAAAGAAGTATATAATTCTTATTTCTATATCTCTGGTCTCAAATATCCCCATCCAAGATACAAGTGAAACAATACTTCCTGGACATCAGAACAAGAAGAGTTCTGCAGGGCACTAACTTGTTTTCTGACACTTCATTATTATCTCTGCTCTTGCTGCAAAAAACCAGCACATTTGCTAGCAGGAAGGCTCTCCAAAATCCTGTCATATCCATACCATCCATAGAGAATGGGAGGGTGATGCCTCCTCTCCAAGAATCTATCAACATTCTATAGCGTAAGTTACGGTTCTCCACAGAGATAAACATTTGATGAAAATCTGGATTTTTAAATAAAAGAATTCCAGGAAATGGTACAGAAAATGCAACAAAAATATCCAGATCCTTTATAATTCAAAGTGTAGCTGAACTTTGAAGGAAAATTCCTTGATTTTTTAAAAAGATAACAACTGCACTTTAAAGAATCATATTAAAATGGAATAGTGTTCAATTTTCTCTTGTTTTACTGTTTTCATGATGAACTCTTCCCACCAAATCACACCAACAGAAAAACCTCAGAAAATCTTCCAATGGCATGTTGTTATTTAGAAACTTTAGATTGGGGTGGGGGTGGGGGACCATGAACACCTGTTTCTCAAAACTATGTACAATTTAAGGGAAAATGAAATTTTCATTTTTGCTGTTAACTTTATGTATTTTTAGTGTTTGACTACTCAAAACTACCACTGCATTCATTGGAACTGATTTCTTAGTATACGTGCAGAGGATTACTGCCAAATCTTTTCACTTACATTAGAACAAAACAGATGTATGACTTGCTCATAAGCTAATTTGGACAATATTGAAATTAAAATAAAATTCAGAAATCCAGATCCATCTCTGCTCCAGACAACCTCATGAATCTGAAATAATAATTTGTTCATTTTTACATTTTCTATGCTGCTTTCCTAATACTGGTTGAAGACTAATTTAAAAATCAGATACCCACATTAAAAATAACCCTCACCTCTAAAACGGCAATAACATTTTAAAAAATCAATAGCAGCCAAAATAGGTTTTAAAATATCACCTTCTAAAGGTCATGTAGCTGAATGTTTTTAAGAGATACTGAATCTGTTGAGAAGGCATACTCAAGAATGTTATTTTCTCAAGAACAAGGTACCTAAAGCAATGCCCCACTCATCTATCTTCTAAGTGAGAGATTTTAAAAGTATTTTAAATCATTCATTATAAAAACAAAAAAAATCATTTAAGAATTGTGATTGGGGGTTAGAGATACAACTCCATGAATTTTCATTCCTTAGAACTGATGGATTCTACTTATTTAGGGTTGAATTCCAGTAAATCAAATGTTTCTATAGTGATGAACAACAAAAGAGCCACCTATTTTAGAAAAAGAATAGGAGGTCTGCATTTCTATTACAATTTCATAAACCTTCCCCCTTTTATCAAACTCTATTGTGCAATTTCCATTTCACTATTTACCAGAATAGGGATTCTTGCCAAGCTGGTTACTGAATTTAAGGCCCCAAATATATTTCCAGATTTATATTTCATATAAATGTAGAATTCCTATCACCAAGAAGACCAACAAGCATACCCACATGAAGACATCAACTTTTGCCATATTTATGGTTCCATATTTGCTTCTGCCTTTTTGGATTTTTATTTTCTGTATTTTTTTCAAATGTCAGCTATCCAGAGTCACTTGGTGATTGGCCCTCCATATAAATTTAATAAGTTTAATTTTAAAAAAATCACACATCAAGCCTCCCTGAATGGTTTAAATTCTCTGATAATTTACATGCAACTCCCAGGAGATGGAAAGTATGGGCTGTCCCTCCTCCCCAGGGTATTCCCAATGCCTCGAAGGGATTTAATCTCACCAAAATTGCCCTCCCATCTGGCTGGAGATCCCACAGACATTCTGGGTCTAGTCCAGTGGTAAGCAGACTAAGCACGTGCTTAGGGCACCAGGCCCAAAGGGGGCACCACAAAAACTTTTATGTAGCTTAAGCTTGGCTTCGTTTGTACAGTATGTAGAAAGGAGGGGGGCACCAAGATTTGTCAGTGCTTAGGGCACCAGTCAGCCTTAATCGCCAGGGTCTAGTCATTTAGACCAGAAAAACTGGGGAACAGAGCAACCTTTCTGCCCAAGCAATCCACTGCTGCTGCTATCCAAGGGGCCTTGCTGATACATCTGTGTCCTGAATCTCCCATACATATTAAAAATAACATTCTCAAAACCTTAAACAGGAGTAATTATAACCTCTAGAGTGTGGCTTTCAATTTATCCTCAAAATTAAGGCAGGAGTAGAAAGATATCCCCAAAGAAAATTGAGGAGAAAAATAAGGTTATGAGCTGACAGCAGAAATAAGTCCAATGAGGAGATTGCTCTCCTGTCTTGTTTAGTTTAGAAGTCCATGTCTCAGCCCATTGCTGTGTGTATAAGGATGGGTACACATAGGTACATGCAAATGTGTGTGCACACACACACACACTTTTTTTTCATTAGAGAAAGAGTATTGTGCTCCTGAACTCAAACCAAGCCCTTTGCACTTGTAACAAATATTTCTATTTATACATAATGGTTTTAGACTTGAAGTCTGTCACAGCAGCTGGGGTTATGTGATCATTCTTCTTTATCATAAATTAAATTAATAAATTATCATAATTAATATGATAAATTAAGTCTTCAAGTAGAATCCTGCAATTCCTCATTCAAAAACACAGCACAATCCAACGGAAGAGTCAGGCCTGATTTTCAAAATTTTAAACTCAGGACAAGCTGGTTAAATGTCGGCCTCCGGCCTCCATTTCCAAACTGTAAAATGGGAATAAGGGAAATCTACTTCACTGTCAAAACAATTGAAAGAAAGGGCTCAGTCTATCCAGCTGGAGCTTTGGAATCAGAAGAGCTGTTAACAAATACATCTATCGAAGATCCTCTTCCTTTGTCAACTACGGTATACTCCGTGTGTGCCACTAATTAGAGAAGAGGGATCATTCTCCCAAGCAAGCCCATGTGCTGCACTGCCTTAATTATCAGCCAACAGTTTTAGCTGCAGCTTTAAATTAGTTCCACACAATGCTGCTCCACCCACCCAGATGCAGACTCTGCCCTAAGCTTGCCAGATAAATGCCAGGAATGGATAAAGCAGGGACTGGCAAAAAGTAACAGTGGCTTCACTTTCTTTGAGTGGGAAGATCCAATCCCAGATATCTATACATCACTCTGTATCTCTAATGTGTGCAGGTACAACTTCCATAGTAGACAGAGAGGTACTAGAAAGAAACCAATGCTATGCATTCCTGTTTGTAGTTACTTTAATTAGTCTTTTTTTAAAAAAAAAATCTTGCGATTAACAAATCTTTTAATAAGTACACTTTGAATAGGTAGAATTTTGCCAGAAATATTCTTTGTCTCCTAAATGGAATCCTGATGATCTTGTGTAAACGATACAAAAAGAATTTTTAGAAAAGAAAGTAAAAGTATGACAATATGCATTTTCATTGCTCTGTATGAGTTGGCAAAAAATTATTTTCCCAGGATAAGACCTAGCACCATGGGTCTTGTTCATCCACCACCCATTCTTATCTGTGACTTTCTGCTGCTATCTGTAACTACAGCACAAGAGAACCATGTCTGTGAACAATTTCAAACCAATAGCTAAAGGGCTATTCATTCTTTCAGTGGTGGGCAACTAATAGAGGTCCTTAAGTCTCCTCAACATAAAACCCTCACCCAATAGGAAAGAATACTTTTCCAAATCAAGAATCACAGAATGAATCCCAGGCATCTCCAGCCTAGGCCATCCAAAAGCTCTGCCTGAAATTGCTGCAGAACCTAAGCCAGACTGAGATTAGCTGAAGTCTTTCAATAAAGACCACTCTTCCCCAACCCCTTGAATGGATTAGAATCTGGACTTCAAGTCCCAATCTTCCCAATAAGCATAAACAATAATCAGACAGAAACTATTACAATAACCAACATCCTATTGGCATGGCGGCCTAGAGAAGGGACCCTATGCAGTCTAATGCAACTATAACCTTGTCCGTCACAGGGAATGTTGCCATTGGCAGTAGGTACCCTGTCTATTTCATTGCAGAAGAGGGCACTTGGACTACAGCTACTGGTGTATTAAATGGAGTAGTGGGATTCATAGTTCAAGACATTCAGAGAGCCCCAGATTAGAAAAAGTCTATAGCAAACCTTAACATGGATGAACCAATGACCTGACTCAAGAAAAACCATGCCATGTCAAGAAAAAAAGTCTACCTGAACTTACCTAATCATTGGTAAATGCTGATGCTAGAAAACAGAAAACTTTAAATATAGGTTTTGGTCAAAGTTAGCAGGCTATAGATAAAAATGTAGCTTTTCAGAAATTATGACTTTTCAAGGTGTTCAGTGCTGACTTCATTTTAAAAGGGTAGTACTGTGTTCCCTAAAGTTATTTTATTTTTATTATGCCAATTCTCCCTCCCCACTTTCTTTTTCTGGCCAGCTTGCCTAAGAGACTCTCAGCCACATTAAATCCTCTCCAATATACTGTACACAGACACATACAGTGTCACACTTTGAGGATCCAAAGAATTAAGTCATGAGATACAAGGATTCTGTGGCTGTAATAAACAAACAAGTAGCCCCTTTCTTTATCCCATCTGAAACTCCAGGATAGCTGAAATAAATCAGTTGATATCCTAGAGACATCTTCTCCTCCCTCCATCAAGAATAGACATACCCCAGCCTATGTGCCCAAGTGTTATGCTGTTAATTTTGGGTCCTGAACTCTCTCACTGGGAGTCAGGAAGGAGCACTGTGTATTTTGTTGTATCAAAAGTCGTCTAATAAAGGGCAACAATTACAATAACATCAAACAGGGATTAGGAATTTTGGAGCTACACTCTCTTTCAAGGCCCTGATTTATATCTTGCCTTGGTATTGAGGCGGAAGCTCCTAAAACAGGAGGGTTCATCATCCCCCTGATGATGGCAGCATATGGAAAAGTAATGCATAATGGATGAAGGCTGCAGACTTAAGAATGGTTTCCTCCTTCCCCAATGTATCCAGCCACATTTTCTCTTACCAAACATCAGTATGGTACAATTTAGACAGAAGGGTAGAAAGAAAGAAAGCCACTCTACTTTTCCCCCATCACTGTGAGACTCCAAAACTTGAAGCAATCAGAGAAACTACCTACTTGAAGATCACCAAACTTTGTTTTTGGAATAAAGTTTGGGGAAAAAGAAAATACACACAAGAGAAATTTGAGATTAATAGAAGCATGGAATATCAAGAAGACAATATGATATCCAACTAAACTGTCACTGTGAGACAAGAAATTGTTAGTTAAACAAATTGACAGGATGTGGATTTAATGAAGATTACTTGGGGCTGGGAGAAGCAGAAAGCTTCTTGCCATATTTGCTACACACTTGGGAATATGACCTCATGCTGCATAAATGAGTTATTTGGAGAATCAGTGCTCGAGTAAACAAGGCTCCATCCATAGGTTTTAGGCATATGGAGTAACATTCTGCCTGCCAAAGCCAATACCAATTCTCTGGAAGCTACTTTAAAAAACAGGATCCATCCATAAAAATACATATGAAGCTCCTTATTGCACCAGGCCTGCAACTATCCATGATAGAAAAGGCAACATAATACATTACAGTAAAAATTGTGTACAGCAAGCATATATTCAAGGGTTATACACAGATGCCTGGGACTAAAGCACAGAAGACAGGACAAGAAGCAACAGACAGAAACTAACCAAGGAAAGAATCAATCTAGAACTAAGGAGAAATTTCTTAACAGTGAGAACAATTAACCATTGGAACAGCTTGCCTTCAGAAGTTGTGGGTGCTCTGCCATGGGAGGTTTTTAAGAAGAGATTGGACCAGGGGTCTCCAACCTTGGCAACTTTAAGCCTGGAGGACTTCAACTCCCAGAATTCCCCAGCCAGCTGGCTGGGGAATTCTGGGAGTTGAAGTCCTCCAGGCTTAAAGTTGCCAAGGTTGGAGACCCCTGGATTGGACAGCCATTTGTCCAGAATGGTACAGAGTCTCCTGCTTGGGCAGGGGGTTGGACTAGAAGACCTCCAAGGTCCCTTCCAACTTTGTCATTCTGTTAATTTCTGTTAATGTACAGGGATATAAAGAACTACAAGTATGAACAGTTTTTCTATGTTTAGGAGCAGCACTCTTTTACTCAGAAGACTGAAGTAGACAGGAACCCTATCATGCACATATGTACATAGTTCTTTAGGTATAGCTACATAAAAATAGTGGGAAATGCTACCATAAATTTTCACTTTGTGGGTACATCAAGTGTGCATGTATGCTTTTCATGTACTACTAAAACCTTGAACATGTTTTAAATTGTGTAGGGGATGAATTGTGATAATTTTTGTTTGTATTAAACAGCAAAGGCCCTTGAAAAATACAGCAAGTAGGGTTTATTAAAGTATGTACAAGAAGAGTCATAGGCAACATTGGAATTCCACAGCCAGAAAACCCTGGTTTTTGGACCTTCACATTTGCTTTTTTCCCACAGCTTACACCAAACCTGATCTGTGTCATAAAGGCCCCATATACTGTACACATATATTACTGCGTACTCATACGTATTTCACATTTTCTAAAAATTGCACAGTTATGTACATTGTTCATGAGCCGTGTTAACTGCATACTGACATATTAGCTATGTGTACCCAAAATATATAACTCTTTCCTCCAAAACTTCAGGTGCTGAGTTTTGATACTGAAAATACAGGGGGAGAGTCCAAACAGGAACTTTCTGAAGACAAAATATTTAACAATGGAGGTAGAAATGTAAACATAGAATTTTCTGTAAAAATATTCCTTTGAAGTTATTGAAATTCATTATACAAAAATGAAAATCTACTAAAAATTATGAAGCCTTGGTTGATCATTCAAATAAAATGAAGTTGTTTACAGTTTACAATTAACTATCTATTGATATCCCCAAACTGTGAACGTTTATAAATATCTTAATGAATTGTTTGTAAACTCACCTGAATGCTCGTCTCAACACTGCATAAATGTTTATTTATAGGCTCCCTAATTTCAGGCTCTTTACTGCTTAGTGTATTGTTCTATTTTGCTTTGTATTTGTGTGCATCTTGATACTTTCAATGTTCCCTAAGAGAAAATACTTTGTAAGCCACAACACAAATATATATTTCATTTCAGATTACAATCGAAACATTTTCTACATTTGGTCAGGCTCCACCAGGACATTACATGGCCTCGAATTGTAAAAAGCATTTTAAAAGTGATCTTTCAGAGCTGTTTCAAGCAGGGTTTCCAGATACAAGAAACCAAAAGCGAATAAGAGCACCCAGAATCTGTCAAGCTGTTACAAAAGTAAAGGAACAACTGCATTTTCAGCAATTTAAGATCTATGTTTCCATATTTTCTATAGCAGTCTAATGAAGGCCTTTCTGATACTCAGCTACAGATCGCCTCAGAAATGAATAGGCCACAAAATCTTAAAACTTTTATATTGCAAGCCATCTCTTGAATAAGAACCAAGGAAAGTAATCAGCTGGACAATATTAACTCATTTGTTTTCACTGTTGAAGTCTCTTGCTAGCAAACAAATCCTGTCTTTCCCCCCAAAAACTCTAAAAGTTGGGGAGCAGGTAGAGAGAATGGGAAAGGGAGGGAGAGAGGGAAAGAGAGAGGGGGGAGTTAATTTTACTGTATGTCAGTTTTTAGCAGTGAAGTACAGAGATAGTGATGAGCAAATGCCCGTATATTACGTGTTCAATTTGGAACACTTTTCAATATATTTTGTAGGTACATATACTGGGTTTCTAAGGCCTTAAATTAAGCAGACTACAAATATGACTATCACTGCAATTTTATGCATGTATCCTCAAAAATTCAGTGGACTTATTTTGGGGTATGGATACAAAATTGCAGTATAAATGTGTAAATTCAAAGAAAATACATATAAAAAGTAATTAAGATTGAAGCACATAACTTTCCACCTGATTCTATATTTCACAAACATTTCTTATGTGTTTCAGTTATTCATGGATAACATTGTGTGTTTCTTACACTACCGGTATATACAACCAACGTATGCCTTATTTTTAATGTGTTGATATCTGCATAAAAAATAGAAATGCATAATAAAATATCACTTAAAATATATAATACATATACCACATCATCTTAGGAACTTGCATAGAGATGTCAGTATTGTTAAAGAAAACTGCCCAAAAAATTTTCAGTGTTATTTCTGAAATCCTTTATCCTAAGTATGAAATATTTGTGGACCAGCACCTGTCCAGATAATTATACAATACTGTAGTCAGATAAGTTAGTACAATATTTAAGATTGCCAAAACCTTGAAATACCATCAGAAAGATGTGCAATAATATTAACTGCAATTAAGTTTTGGAGATCAGCTTTGCATATCTCTCAAGCTGTCTACAGCAACTACTTTAAGTGGCAATGATTTGGGGCTAACCCTGCAAACTGTAAACATGTTGCCAACTACTCTGCCATTACAATATTCAACAAGTATTTGCACAAGCCAGTGTTATATATGTGCAGGTTGTAGTTACAGAGAAAAAGTTTCATGGTCAACAGGCAACATAACATAAGTAAGGACATTAATATATATATCTTATCAAACCAACTCCCCAACAACTCATTCTGATTTTTAAAATATCTGCTTGTTTTTTATTATACATAAATGTATCCATATCCATATCCAGACATACATACATAAATACATACATACACACACATACACACACACATCACTTAAAGTGGTGATCTTGAGCCCCATTCAAGGGTGGTTTTTTTAATGAAAACAAGAGAACACACATTATAATTTTAGATGTTTTTTAAAAGCACAATATGCAGGCTTAATTCCTACCCATTCACATTCCTTTGCTAAATACACACCAACCATAAAATTCTTCCTCTATACACACACACCAGTCTACATGCCATGGTTGATCCTATCTCCACAACCTACTTTGATGTTCCTAGCAATCTGATATACATGCAGAAATAAAATTTCAACTATTTTTCCTTAATAGACCACCATCTTCTTAAAAGAATACGAAAGAGATCAAGTTTAATGACGAAGTACAGTGAAAGTGTCAGAGTCCAGCATTTTACCACAGAATAAATGAACCATTTCCACAATGATGGCCACTTCAAGAAATGGCTCCTAACATGCAATACCACCACATAAGAATGGTTGCCTGAGACACTAGGGCAAGTCAAGACTGTGGAACTGAAGTTGTCATTTAACAGAATTAGAATCAGATCCTGTTAAGTATAAGAGAGAGTTATATTTAATTTGAGAGGAAAGGATCATGCTTAATACCAACCTGTTCTGGTTGGAGACCTGCAAACTGATAGAACACTAAACAGAAAAGGTGGGTGCCACACAGGAAAGTGGAGGAGAGGCAATTTGGATAGTAACCACAAATCCAAGCTACAGAAACAGAGTACCAGGGCTAAGAATTGTAGTAGCAACAACAAAATAATTTAGTTCAAAGAATGAAGAGGAAAATGCTTCTGTTATCTACTGAGGGCATTTGCCACAGATGAAGCCAGGTTTGTTCAATTCATCAGATACAAATAAAAGGCAACTCTTTGCAAGAGCACAAGGTTTTCCTTCTCAGAAGCAGGAATGAAACTAGACTCTACTTTGGCATCAACCCAAAGGCAAGACAAAAACAAAGAATTGAACACCAAGCCACATAAGGTTTCCAAAAACACCCCCGAAACCTACCATGAGCACTGGCTTTGCAGGATATATAGGCAGGCACTTTCTTATCTACCATTACCTAGACTGCAAGCTACAAAACTATGAATTGATGTTGACCATCTTTATACAGTAGCACAATATAAAGGCTACGTCTATCACAAAAATAGGTATCTCCCCTTAAATTAGGAACTATTAGGGTAATAGATTTTAACCTGTGATTGATTTTCAGACCTTTCTTCCCAGAATATTGTTTTTCCCATATAGGGCTTTCATATATGCTTAAACACTATATCTAAATAGTATATAAAACTGAATATGCCAAACAGAAGAAAGCCCACATTGAATTATTTAATAAACTATTAATAATTTATTAAAAAATAAAAATCATCAAAAATGGTCACATTTTTAAAAACCTTAAATTGATAAACCGAATAAAAGACTTCAAGTTGAGGTTTAGAAATCAAAATATAAATACGCCATATTACTATCAAGTAAGATGCTCAGGACTGTACTTCTATCAGCAGAGATAATTTTTTAAACTTAAAGAAAGTAATCTGTAAAGACAATTATACACTGTTAACTCATTTCCTATACTGCAAGCTTTTTAAACTTATTTGACAATATTTTATTACTATGAAATGGTATTTGATTATTCAAATGCTAATTCATGTGAAATTTAGGAGACCTTTATCTTTAGATGTATTTGTTTTATTGTTATATTCAGTGTATATAGCTGCCCATTTGGGACAATAAAAATCCATCAGAAAAACACCCAAAGGTGTTTAGTTCTAATAGATCTACCATTAGAAATATTATTGGGCTAAAGCAAATAAAATCTGCATTACTTGTGCCGTTACATATTCTATAATTGAAAGGGGAAATATAAAGTGTTTGTATAAATAAGTACAAAACAGTACACAATCTCTGCATTTCAAGTCACTACAAAGAAGACTATGCATGCAGTATATATTTATTCATCTGTGTATGTTATGTGCTTGTACATAGAAATATGGGAAATGTATTACCTATACTCAAATATATGTATCAGGAACGCAATGTGCAGAAAGTTGACAGATCGCAAACTGACAATCAGCCCATCAAATTTCAGGCTTCGTCCACTTACCAAATTTTACAAACTGTACTTCATCTGTATTATCACTGCTGCGAGGAACAGAGAGACTTATAAAAGCAAATATCAACTGCTGCTAAAATCCCAAGAAACTTTACTGGTACAATAACTGCTCCACTTTTCAAAACTGATATTTGCCTGCATTTCACTATTCAGTACGAGTGAGAAAATATTTTCCCTCGCTCATCACACTGATTTTTCCTTCTCTCTGTGCAAGAGAGATTGTCAGCCATCCTCATCAAATCGATCACAAAATCAGTAGATGAAAAAGTGAACTTTCAGCGCGATCGCCACCTAATCCACGCGGCTCCTGGTCTTGGTCCCTGGAGAAGACAGGAGGAACTTTTTTTCCCGCTCCCCACCCTCACCCGCGAGAGCTCGCGCAAGCACAGCAGCTCGTGCACGGCACAGCTGCGCCCAAGTCCGCACCTCGGACGGGCTACCCAGGGCTGGCCACGGGGGCACCAATTCTTTCAACTGTCCTATAACGCTTCAACCTCGCCCTCTGACAACACTTTTCTAAAAAGAAAAAAAAGCGGGGAGGGGGACGGCTACTCCTCCTTGCCCCGTTTAGTCTCATTAATACCTTCCTCATAAGCAGGCAGTATTTTTAGAGACAGTTTGAGGCGCTGAAAAAAAAACCACCCACCATCCCTTCTTCATTCTAATGTTAAAAGAGGCAAACCATGTATGTGTAAATGGTCTGCAGTTGCTGGCGAAGCTAGAGAGTAGCTGGGGGGAGGGAGAGGGTGCAGAAAGAACAATTCTAGCATGCTCCACTCCTGCTGAGAAGACCGTTTGGAGTTAACTTTTCGCCCACCCGGGAGATAACCACGGCGGTGCCCGCTTTTTTCCTCTGGCCTTTCGAGGAACCAGGCACGTTGCGCGCAAAGAGGCGCTGGTGGCTCCTAACGTGTCTCCCCGCCTGCCTCCTCCGGCGCCCCACTACCTATCCATTATCTGCTAAAATCCCCGCGGAGAAGGAGTCCGGAAAACAGCCTCGTAAATCCCAGAGTTGCCGACAGAAGAGGGAATTATGGAGGGCAGGCCGTGCCGGCTGACTGGGAAAGATGGTCACAAAAATTGGGCCAACTGGTCGGCAAACAGCGTCATACTCAGCTGGTCCGATCCAATTCCGGGGACATTGGAGAATGGAAATGGGGAGGCTACTCTAAAATCTTCGGAGTTTCGGAGCTATACGATTTCTTTATCGTTTGAACTCTTTCCTCCCCCCGCAAATCTTGTCTTCACACTGTGACTTAGTGCACCCCAGCCAGTAAATGTGTTGGCTCCAGAAACCACCACCTTTATATCCAAATTACAGCAATGTTCGACAGAGATTTATTTCTCGCCACAGGCACCCTATCTCTCCCTCTCCCACTCCCAAGCGTGGAGAGCTCCATAGAGTCCCGCAAGTCCCTGTGGGAACTCTGACCTCGGCGGAAGGTTAGAGTACTTGCTTGCCTCAAATCCACCTTTTTTGCTCTATGTAGAAAGGCAGAAATCCTACTCCGCCGCCAGGCCCGAGACCACGCAGGGCAAAAACCAAAGGGGGTCCCCCAAATGGGGCCTCCCCCCTTCAAAAGGGGGTGCCTGGCTGCTCCCTCTTTAGACCTGAAAAGGCGCCAAAAAAAATTAATATATACAAACGTATCAAACTTGTAGGCAAAAAGAAACCCCGTTGTCTACCTGAAGCTGTCCTAGAAGATGGTGAAAGAAGCTGTGGTGGAAAGAAGCCATTATTTTAAAATAGAAAAAAATAACGTTTATTATGAAAAGTTTCTAACTTTCATCAGACAGGCTTTGGAGGGGAGGCAGAGAAAGGGAGAGAACCACTTTAAGACTGAGGCTAAAATATTATCCTGGGTAGCGCACCGCCTTTGGCTGGCATTCCCTCCCAGCGCAAAGTGCCCCCTCCTTTCCTTAATCCCTTTCCTTTCCCCAGAAGACCCGGTGCCCACCCGGGACAAGCACTGATGTGCAACTTCAGTTCTGCAAGAGCTGAAAGAAGCAAACGTTAAAACTGTTCCTGAACTTTAGAAACTTTGCCAGCCCGTCAAAATACCCCCACCCATCTCCCCCTCAACGCAACAACCTCGGCTTTATCTCTCCCACCCCCATCTCTCCAGCCATAGTCTCAGCCGCGCCACCGGTAACTCAGCCTAGTTTTCTACTATCTCTTCTTCACCCCCCCCCCCGCCGTTAATGTTTTTAAAATAAATTTGGGGGAAGCGCCATTTTCTGATCTCCTAAACCCGTGTGCAGTGAATATAACAAAGAGCTTGGAAAGATGCCATCTCTCTCTTTCCTCTCTCTCCCTCTCTCCCCCCTAACTTCCCTCCCTCCCCCTGCTCTCTGCAGAGGGAAAGACGCGAGGAATTCTTTCTTCCCCAGCAAAACCACGCAAGGCGACAGAAATAACCCTCAAACCAGCGGCAGAGGCAAGACTGGCAGCGGCGGCAACGGCAGCAGCAATAACACAGGACAAATAAACGAGCGAGCGAGCGCACTAAGAAGGAAAAGGGGAAAAGGGGGGGAGAGCGAGCGAGCGAGATAAAAAGCGAAGCAAAACACAAACAGAAACAACAAAAGAGTTTGAGTCTGTCCCGTAAGGGAGCAACCCCGCAGGAAAGGCGCGCTCACCCCTCCCCGCGCCCGCCGCCGCCACTGCCCTCCCCCGCCAGGCCACCGCCGAGCTCAGCTAGTTGTTACCTGGGTCAGGCAGTACGGGGAGTACATGGTTACTTTTGGACTTTGCTTTTGCGGGATTGTGTTCACAAGGCGAGCAGCTGCATAACTCGGGCTGCTGCGGTTCCTTCTCGCGGTGCCTCTACTCCATGCTGGTCTGTAACCCCGCCTTGGAGCTCTGAAAGTGAAAGTTTAGACAAAGTTTGGAACGGAGAACACTTTTGCCTTGAAAAAAAAATGTTCAGCCTTTGAGCTCCCTCCCACTCATCCCCCTCCCACCCATGCAAGCACGCGCACACACACGCACACACGCACACACACAGAGCATTCAGAAACTCTTCTCGCTTGCTAGCAAGTTTTAGATTCCTTTGAAGCTGATATTAATAATCTCCAAAGACGAAGAATGCCTTCTAGCCAGGATCTCTCCCCCCACGCACGCGCGCGCACACACACACACACACCGCCCACCTCTTCCCTTGGTGGGGAATTCTGAGGTGGGGGGGCGGTGAGGGAGGCTAACGGACGCATTTTTTAAAAAGGGAGGAGGAACATGGCACCGCCGAAGCTTGAGACGCTAGCCCGATTTAAGGTATTGCTTTTCACTGGGCATCAAAATGCTACCCCCCATACATCAGTGGGGCGAAGGTGATGCCAGTCAGTTGTGCTGAAAGTCACTCTCGCTCTCTATGGCATTCCAAGGGACGGGCAGACGCCCAACCCGCCTGTTTCCCGTCCCCCACACCTTTCCTGCACCCCTTCCCCAAATTTCGAAGGCGGCTTCTCTGGTGAGGATCAGGGATGGAATGTGCCCGCCATTCTTCCCGTCTCCGAACCGAAGTTGGTCCCAGGCGAAAGTGGAGAACTCAGAGGGGGAAATCAGCTCCTTCGAAGGCCCTGAAACCGTAAAGCGAGCTAGGAGGCGCGTGTGGATATTGGGCAGAGAAGACAGGTTCAAGATCCTGAGAAGGGGCTCACTGACTCAAAAGTTTGAAAAAGGCAGCCAAGCGACCGCAGTGCTTTTGCTGTCGGATTAAACTGCCGCCCGGTTCTGGGCAGTTCTCTCTCGAAGCCCCAGCAGCAGCTTTGTATGTCAAAGTGGGGCGCCGAAGGCTCTGGCCTCTGGCCGGGCCTTTCCTCCGAGGCTGAGCGAGCGGCTGAGGAAGGAGGCCCGACTGTGCCGGCAGCGATCACGTCGGAAGATTTCTGCGTCGGTGGGGGAAACAGCGGCTGCTCCTGCAAGCCGTTCCCTATAAAACATCGGGTTCCCTCACCCGCCTCTCCAGCTGCAGGTGGCTCCCCTCAGCAACCCCTGCAAATCCTTGGGCGGGAGCAGGGCGGCTGGAATTACAGTACCAGGACCCAGTGAGGCTTCACCTAGGGAAAAGCCCGCTTCAAGGGCCTCCTTTGTCCACCAGGGTATCTGCAGCAGAGAGGAGGGGAAGAGGCTGTTCTGCCATTTCAGGTTCAAAAGTGCAGGTTGGAGCTCGGGGTGGTTTTCCTTCCTCCCTTCCGCTTCATTTTAAAGGCGTGGGGTGTTGGGGAAGAAGGAAAGGCCTGCTAAGGCCACCTATCTTGACCCTCTTCAGAATCGCAGCCAATGCGCCAAGATCGAAGAGGGACCTTTTTCTGTTTGTCTCCGATTTGAACTTTGTCCCTCTAGAGGCTGGCTTGCCGTTGCCATCCTAAAATCAAGGAAGGCCACTTGTTTGGCTTCACTGGGCCTCCCGGCTGTCTTAGCAGATGGGCCTCCAGGTTCACTTACAGCAGGGCCTTTCACCAAGGATCTTAACAGGAGCAGAACCCAAAACAGAAGAAATAGTAGACCCACACACACACACACACCACAGGCGTATACAAAGAGTAGTTTCAGAAAGTACCTGGCCCTGAACCTTCTATTGCTTTTATACCACTGGAATTATCAGAATTTTCCTTCTGACTGGACTTGAGGATCCCATTATGTTTGACAGTCCTTTTCCCCTCTGACAATGAATGGTAGCAAAATCAGTTTAGCCCTCAGGGCCAGTGTAGAGATATCTATGAAAGAAGGCTCAGACCCCAGCTGTCATCAGTGTATCTGCCTCTAGGTGTTGTTGGGGGGCGAGGGGTAAGGTGGTGGAGTGCTTCACTCTCCAGCAATGATATGGATTGCAGAGGTAACCCCATTGAAGAGGACCAGTGGCTTAGTAGCTAAGGCATTAGACTAGAAACCAGGAGACTATGAGAGTGAGTCCTGCCTTTGGCACAAAGCCAACTGGGTGACCTTGGGGCATGCATTCTCAGCTCCAGGAAGAAGGAGAAGGCAAACCACTTCTGAAATCTTAACAAGGGCAGGGACTTTTCTAGGCAGTCCCTAAGATTCAAGACTGATTCAGAGGGACCAACACAATTCCATTAAGTACCTAAGACTGACTTGTACTGTTATTGTGTACAAAGCCCTGGCATACAGGCCTTTTTCTGTCCTTAGGGGGCAGTGTTTTCAATCCAGTTTTCTTCAGGATGGAAAATAAACTGCATAAGAAAAATAATGGATGTTCTTCAAGGAACACTTGTGTTATTCCTCTAGAGCAGCAGCCCTCAAACCTTTTGTGCACCAGGGACCTGTTCCTTGGAGAGAGGTTTCAGGGGAGCGGAGGGGCGTGGTTGCTTCCTGCATCCTACAGATAGGGCTTTGTTTGTGTGGCCCAGTTTTAGCATGCCATGGACCACTGCCAGTCCATGGACTCGGGATTGGGGACCCGTGCTCTAGAGCAGGGGTCACCAACTGGTGGGCTGCGGACTACTGGTGGGCCGCAAGAAAATTTTGGTGATCCACAGAGAAATGTCACCCCAGAGCACCCCCAAAGCAATTAATCCAGGCTGCACGGGGACCCCAGGCTGTGCCGCCCACGTGGCCCGCAGGAACCCTCCCCACCCCCTCACTCCTTACCTGGCAAACTTGCCTGCTGCTATTTTTCCTTTTTTTTTCTTCTGACCATCAGCTGTTCTGCTGGGAGATTTAGATTAGCTAGAAAGCAGGAAATCATTGGATTTCTTGCTTTCTAGCTAGTCTTTAGATCTTCGGCTCTGGTTAAAGCAGAGACTAATCTTCCTTACTAGGACTGAAGCATCTATTATTCAGTGCAGCTAGCCGATAGCAGAATCATAGATCTCTAAGTGAATCTGTGATTCTGTGAGCAACTCAATCTGCCTGCCTGCTTTGTCTGATTTTGGGTAAAAGTTGCTCCTTTTTTAAATAAAAAATTCAATATTTACATACATGGTGTGTTGTGAGTTAATTTTGTGAGTTTGCTTGCAAGCAAATTTTATGTGACAGACTGAGGTAGCCAATGGCAGATAGATCTCTGAATGAATCTGTGATTCTGTGAGCAACTCAATCTGCCTGCCTGCTTTGCCTGATTTGGGGTAAAAGTTGCTCTTTTTAAAATAAAAAATTCAATATTTACATAAATATTTATAATATTTACATACAAGCCATGCCCAGCCAGTCACATGACCACTAAGCCACACCCACAAATTAGGCCACACCCAAGAACCGGTTGTTAAGAAATTTGAATCCCACCCCTGCTTCTGTGAGTTTGCGTGTGTGTGTGTCTGTATGGGGGGGAGAGAGGTTAGATCAGATCTCTCTCCCTCTCCCCCTCCCTTTCCCACCAACATCAGCAAGCCACAGTCAGTCAAAATTCATATTAGTGGTCCCCGGGATTTAAAATTATGAGTTTGGTGGTCCCTGAGGTCCAAAAGGTTGGTGACCCCTGCTCTAGAGCACAACTAATTCTGGGTAATGTTACATATAAATTAACCATCATCAAAGCTATTACAATGCTATGCTGTTGTTACGTGCAATCTATAACTGTGGTCAGTGCAATCATGCACAGGGTTGCTCCTTAATCTTGATGTTTTTACAGGATTGAAGTGAGCCTTGCCACACCTACTGAAATCTTTTCTTTCACAGTGAAGCTGAAAGTGAAAAATTGGAAATAGTGACAATGCAATTTTGTATTTAAAAATAATCTAGACCGGGCACGTCCAATCCACAGTTTGCAAATTGCATGAGGCCCTGGATAGCTGGTAATGTGGTCCCACAAGATTGCAAACTTTTAACATTGTTTATGCTTACACACTCAATGTGGGCCAGGCAAGCCAAAAGCCCATGCTCTTAGACCAAATATAGTAAATAGCTAACGAGTCTTACACAGGGTGTCCAACAACAGCATAAATATGTTACAGTAGCCTCTCTTTTTTTCTGCATTTAATGAGGTTTTCTTCATCTAATTATCATTTTATAGTGATCTATCCTTAACTGTACCAGTGTTAGAATAGTGCTTTCCTCCTTACAACAACCCACTTTTGTGTGAATAAATATTTCGTGCTTCTTCAGCCATGACTCATTCATGATACTTTTAGGAAGACTTGTTGACTAGTTTAGGGAGGTACTGGGCATGACCCTAACCCTTTCCTTCCAGTTCCTGACCATTATCTTCACACCCATTCAACCTTTGGAGAGCAGAATAATCTAATTCTTTCAAACAAGTCTCCCCTATACCTGCCAGGTTATTAAGTCAAGGCCAATGGCAGAGACACTGCAGAGAACCTGCAGAGAAAGTGGCCAGTATTCTGCAAAGGCAAAGCTGCAGTTTGTGTGCTCTCTCTCTCCCCCTCTCTCCCCCTCTCCCTCTCTCTGACAAGTCCTCAGTTAATTATCATAATTGGGATCAGGAACTCCACCACTAAGCAATGCAATTGTAAAATGTGATGTTGTATGACTGCCCTGACTCACAACAGGTTTACAGCAGTTCAGCAGTTTCCACTTGTGGTCCTTATTTGAATCCTGCATGGTTGTTAGGACATCACATGATCACCATAATGTAACCTCCTGCCAGGTTCCCCACTGACTATCCTTATCTGAAGCTAACATGAAGGTCACAAACAGCAACTCTGTGATCATGAGTTGCTGCAGCCATTATAATTGCAAGCCATTGCCTGAATCACAACTGCAGGTCTGGGTGCTGCAATGGCCACAACTTCAAGGATCAGCTATAAATCAATGCCATCATAAACTCAAAAGATTGTTAATCAAGGACTAACTATTGTACCTGCAGCAGGGTAGAGAATAAACATATTTTATTACCAACTTCTATACTGCTGACATCATGTGGAAGCCTGCAATAAAACCCTAATATAATTAAATACCACCAAGATGAAATCACGCTAGTGTCCTTCCCTAGCAAGCACCACAAATGCAAAATAGTTTGTCAATCCAAGGATATCCTTAGCTTTACTAGTGTTAAAAATTCTTATTCTGGTACCATCCAAAAGCACCTCAAGAAGGATAAAAACTGTTGGGCTTTGTCACATATTACCTTGGAGGGAAGTCAGGGGACCACAGTGGCTTGAAACAGAAGTAATGGATCAGCAAAGGAGACAGCCATTTTATGCCAGTTTAGTTTTCTCTCAACTCAAGGTTGGTACTAAGCGCTACAACTCAGCAGTGGAGAATGGCCCTTAGAGAACCTCTAACAGATCAGTATTGTTTTAATAGTCATGCTAATTAGCACATGGAGCTACTCAGTCAAAACAAAATTGGGACAAATAGCTTGCCCTTTTAAGGGCAGGATTAGAATGTAAAGAGTCACAATAAATTAGAATTATTTGGTTGGAACTAAACTGAAATACAAAGTAGTGCAAAAATGTTAAGGATCTGTGTGTAGAAAAAGACTACTGTACAAGTTATAGAAAAGCCAGTAGCCTAATGTACTTTGGGGTGGGGGGAATCTAGTACATTTTTGGATGACAGAATAAAACTCTGTATCAACCCACCCACCCACCTCGCAACAAACAATTATATATGGTTTAGGTCAGCATGGATCAAACTTTCCCTGCATCCTGCCAATCCAAAAAATAAAATAAATACACCAAATCAGAGATCTAAAGTTTAAAAGTCATTCCCTATCCTAAATTGTTTTTTACTGCTTGTTAAATACCACATATGAAGGAATGCAAAGAATTATTAAAACCTAATGATATATTTTGGAGTATGAACTAATTTTGATAGGTCAAATGACTAACTGATAACTTCCAAGCAGGATAGGGAGTCTGTTTAGTATCAAACAGTTTAGACTAAGGGGTTGGCATCCTTAAACACTCAAAGAGCCACAAAGGTCCTAACTGGAAGCCCCCCGCCGTTCAATTCTGGAGCTGACCAGAAGTTCAGTTCCCCCACCATAGAGTATCCTTCTAGCACGGTGTCCTTTTTCCTCTGCCAATTGGAAGTACGCTTCCGCCATCAGAGTCTCCTTCTAGCGCAACGTCCTTTTTCCTCTACCTGTCCTAATGAAAAGCCCTATCGATTGTGGAGCCGACCGGTGACAGGGAGCCACAGCAAAGGGATGAAAGAGCCACATGCGGCTCCAGAGCTGCAGGTTGCTGACCCTTGGTTTAGAAATTGATAAATGTGAATAGTGCAGTGACCACCTGCATATAATAAATTTGGTGAACATTTATTTATTTCTGAAGTTTAGAGGCCACCTGATTCCAAAACAACTCTGGACTGTTTATTTCAAATAAGAAAAAGAGCAAAGAAGTCCATGGCATCTGGCCAAACACACCCTCCAATAAAAACATAACCAGCAGACCTCTATCACACCTCTTCCCTAAGGCCTAAGAGAACACCCACATTTTTTAATCTTTCTAGAATATCTGGTGGGGTGACATGGATTTCTGGGGAGGGAAGTAGCAATATCAATAGCACTTAGATTTATATACCACTTTATAGTGCTTTAAAGCCCTCTCTAAGCAGTTTACAGATTCAGCATATTGCCCCCAACAATCTGGGTCCTCATTTTACGCACCTCGGAAGGATGAGTCAATCTTGAGCCTGGTGAGATTTGAACTGCCAAATTGCAGGCAGCCAGCAGTCAGCAGAAGTAGCCTGCAGAACTAAACTCTAAGCACTGCACCACCACGGTTCATTCCAAGTATCATTCCAGGGGTGTTTAACAGAGAAGGCATGCTTCTTCGATCCTGATGAACACTGTTTGAGTGAGGGGACAAGCACATTGATTCTGCTAATCTCACTGGATGGGCAGAAACCATGGTAGATAGATGGTCTCTTAGGTAAATTGCCCTTATGCCATGAAGAGCTTTATGAATGAATGAATGAATGAATGAATGAATGAATGAATGGCCAAGTGTGATTAGACACACAAGGAATTTGTCTTGGTGCATATGCTCTCAGTGTACATAAAAAGAAAATCTGCAGTCTGGACCAGCTATCACCTTCAAATGGTCTTCAAAAGCAGCCCTAAGTAGAGCACATTGCAATAATCCAACCACAGGATTGGTTATGTCAAGGCCATAATTGACAGTCTGGTGGGCCTCCTTATTTAACAATGAACACAAATGGCACATCATAAAATAATAGATCATCTTGGACTTACAGCTCTGCTCAAAGATTGTTCTACTTTTGATTGGGAAAGTGCAACCTCATCCAAGAGGAAAGATGGAGAGTACCCAAACCTGGGGGCGGGGCTCGCAGGGGCGGATTCAACCAGTGTTTGGTGAGAGTGCATTTTGCTGCGCGCACATGTACAGTGTTTGCAAAAAACCATCAGCTGTGTTGGCCGGACAGCTGACAAGCACTGCGCACAGATGCGCAGCTTTTGAAAATTCTCTTCTTTCCTGCTTTTTCAACCTCAGCTGTGCCGCGCAAAGCAGCTGAGGTTGAAAAAGCAGGAAATAAAGGACAGCCAAGAGCCCGGGCGGGTGGGCCAAATAGACCACCAAAAGGTCGTTGCAGCAAACCGGTTCGGTGACTGCTGCTCTTCAGAGCTACCGGTTCTATAGAACCAGGCCAAACCAGTAGCATCCCACCCCTGGGTAGTGGGCTCAAATATCTATAGCTACTTGATTTTGAAAGAATTGAACTTGAGTCTATTCTCTCCCATCCAAACTCACATAGCCTCTACAGAATAGTAATAGCACCTAGACTTATACACCACCCCATAGTGCTTTACAGCACTCTCTGAGGAGTTTACAATGTCAGCATAAATCTGGGTCCTCATTTTACTGACTTCAGAAGGATGGAAGGCTGAGTCAACCTTGAGCCTGTCAGAATTAAACTCCATGCTGTGGGCAGAGTTTATCTGCAATGCTGCATTCTAGCCATGGTTTCACTGTTTCACTGTTAAATGTTAACAATCACTGTTTTAGATGTTAAACAGGAGGAGAGAAAATGTTGAGCCCTCAAGGATTGCTTAGACAATCTAAGGAATTCATATAGACCAGGGGTGTCAAACTGGTGGCCCATGGGCTGGACGCGTCACACGCAGGCCACGCCTACCCCAGCTCTGTGAAGGGGAAAAATGTCGTAGTACATCGTGTGACGGCAACATGACACCACAAGTTTGACACCCATTATATAGACTGTTTCAACAATACTGAGAAGTAATCAGTGTATAACACACTAAGGGGTATGAAAGTTTGCCAAAGTAAAAATAAAAATCATGCAGCTTGACTGGCTAATTGCAATGGTGTTTTTCATATATGCATATTTCATATATGCAACTGCTATTATTTTCTATACTGTATTATTGTTTTACCCAATGTGGGCAGTAATCATATGAGCTTTTAAATTTCTATTCTTCAATACAAGTTGAACACATGAGCTAGCTATTCCTTGAATTAACTGGTTTAAGTTGTTTGATTCAGAAGGTCTTCATCTACTGTGATTAGCCTTTGCAGAAAATGCAACAAAACCAAAAGTTTAAAAGTTCAGAGCTTTTTCTAGTATAAAGTTTACTGAGTGAAATTAAGCTACAGTTTTTTTGACCTTGAGATATCGCAAAATTCATTAGTTTTGCAAATTTTATGCATTAGATTTAATATAGTTGATTTACCTATCCTTTAGTTTGATCACATCTAATTTTTAACAGTACGCTACTACACATTGGGCTAGTTTTCACATGTTTTGTGCCATTTAGGGTGGGGCTATTTGGTGAGAAACATGAGTTGCTACTTTACAATCAGATTTCCAGTATTGTATTTGGAAGAATACATCCTCTATTGATTACATATTCATTAGGGAGGAAACAAGGACCTTAAGTATTATAGGAGGAACTATTCACTCCTTAAAAAAGAATAACATGCTACATTCTACATTGGATAGGAAATGAGTTTGGAAACAAAAAGTCATATTCTCAACTGGTGGTAGATGGATACAGCACAACTTGTCTACTAATTTACCCAGAAGGTGAGAGATAGAGAAAGAGTTGTTTGTTTATTTTCCAAATTTCTAGGATGCCCAACTTCCATGAAAATTCCTTTGCATTCATATCCACAGAGCTTTGGCAACAGTTCTCACTGACTAAACATTTCCACATGTCCTCTCCTATGCTTTAGAATGCGCAGTATGTTTTGGAACAAAGGTAAGTGTTCTGTCTACGTCCCCTTTGAGAATTCGGCAAATTTGGCTAAAATGCAGTGGGAGGATGAGTGAATAAGTCCATGGGATTTGAGGCTCTGCTGGGGACCTGATACTGATATGGTATAGAATTCGAGGTATCTATCTTTACTTTGCTTGTTAGAAATGAGGGCATAGTCTTTACCCTTTCTTCTAGACTGGGCAAAATAACCTAGCTTGTAAGGAAGGAAGTCATGGCATAGCACACTGTTAAAATGTGCCCTGGATGAAGCAGATTATTTGGAACCTTTTCACAGTCTGGGTTCAGGCCATGGCACAGCACTGAAACAGTGACTGTGACTGAAACAATGACTGAATGGTCACAGTTGTTGATGACTTTTGTAAGACTTCGGAGGTTTGGTGATGCTACCATTTTGTTCCTCCTGGACTTCTGATCCATTTTCAATACCTTTGACCACGGTATCATTCTCTGAGGGCTGGGAATGGGAGGCAGTGTGTTATAGTGATTCTCCTTTCTCCTCTTCAATATCTTCATAAATGACTTAGATGAGGGAATAGAAGATGCAGATGATACTAAGCTGGCAGGAATAGCCAATACCCTAGATCAGGGGTCCCCAAACTTGGCAACTTTAAGACTTGTGGACTTCAACTGTCAGAAATCTCCAGCCAGCATAGATGGGAGTTGAAGTCCACAAGTCTTAAAGTTCTTTAAGTTTGGAGACCTCTGGCCTAGATGATAGGCTCTGTCAAGATGGATCTTGACAGACTTGAACACTGGGCACTATCTAACAAAATGAAATTCAATATAGAGAAAAGTAAAGTCTTACACTTAGGCAAGAAAAACCAAAAGTACACATACAGACTGGGTGAAACAAGGCTTAAACTATGATAGGGATCTTGGAGTCTTAGTGGACAACCAATTAAATATGAGGCAATAGTGTGTGGTGGCAGCTAAAAAGCCAATGCAATCCTAAGTTGCATTAACAGAGAAATTCAATCAAAATCAAGTGAGGTAGTAATACCACTCTATAAAGCCTTAGTAAGACCACACCTTGAATACTGCATCCAGTTTTCGTCACCACACTATAAAAAAGATGTTGAGACTCTAGAAAAAGTGCAGAGAAAAGCAACCAGGATGATTAGGGGATTGGAGGCTAAAACATATGAAGAATGCATGGCTACTCTAGTGAAGAGAAGGACCAGGGGAGACATGATAGCAGTGTTCCAATACTTGAGGGGCTGCCACAGAGAGGAAGGGGTCAACCTGTTTTCCAAGGCCAGACAAGGAATAATGGGTTGAAACTGATCAAGAAGAGATTCAACCTAGAAATAAGGAGAAATTTTCTGACAGTGAGAACAATTAACCAATGGAACAGCTTTCCTTCAGAAGTTGTGGGAGCTTCATCATTAGAAGCTTTGAAGAAGAGACTGGACTGCCATTTGTCAGAAATGGTGTAGGTGAGTCTCCTGCTTGGGAGGGGGTTGGACTAGATGACTAACAAGGTCCCTTTCACCACTGTTAATCTGTTAAAATTGACACAATCCTCCTCCTTCCTCCATGGCTGGTTCCAGTCAATGTTGGTGGGAGGGGAGAGGATAGATCAAGTTCTAGGACCCTGCAGTATGGGATGCCCAGGGCTTGAACCTTGCCTCTTTTTTTTAACATCTACATAAAAGCACTGATGAAGATCATCCAATGGTATGGGCTTACGGTACCCAATTATATATCTCCACCCTTAATTGGACACGTGATGCTATGAAGGTTCTGGCTGAGTGCCTGGAGGCCATAAGAGTATGGATGAGGAGGAATTTGGCCCAACTCAACCATAGAAAAACAGAGTAGCTGTGGGCTTTTGCCTCCCTAGGCACAAATGATATTTGACCTCTGTCTCTGTATGGAGTGGCACTTCCCTGGACTAATTTGGTGCACAATTTGGGGATCCTCCTAGACTCAGCTTGAGGAGCAGGTGGCACCTGAGCCTAGGGAGGCCTTTACACAAATGCATCTACTGTGCCAATTGCACACTTTCCTGAACCAGGAGGCCTTGCTTATAGTCACTCATAGCTTGATCACCTCCTGTTTGGATAACTGCAATGCAGTGTACATGGGTCTACCCTTGAAGACCACTGGAACTACAGCTAATTTAGAGTATGGCAGTGAGCTCAGTAAAAGAAGGTTTACTCAAAGAAAACCTCTGTTGTGCAAGCTATACTGGCTCCCAGTTACTTTCCAGATGCAATTCAAGATGCTATTATTACCTTCAAAGCCCCACAGGCCAGGTTATCTGCAAGCCTGGATCTTTCTAAAGATATATACCTATCCTACCAGAACAGACAGGGTGGGCAGACTCTTAGTCCCTTCCCTTAAACATTGCCATCTTAGGGAATCTAGGAAGCATGCCTTTTCCCTGGCAGCCTCTGCCCTACAGATTACTCTTCCCTCTAAGTTCTGCAGGCCTCCACCCTCCTAACCTTCTGAAAAGCATTGAAGACATGGATTCTCCTCCCAGTGCCAGAACGGTGAGGCAGGTGAGAGGATTTAGTAAAGTTGCTGGAAATATAACTTCGGTTTTTAATGTTTATGGTTTTAATAGATATATGTATTGTGCTGTTTTTTTATTGGGAGCTGCCCAGAGTGTGATATAAAATGAGAGATATAAATATTTTAAATGAATAATTTTAAATAAATTTTAAATAAATAAACAATTATTATATTTTCCTCACACATCAAATATTCAACAAGATCCCAGCCCTAGCTCCATCCAAGAGAGTATGCTATGTACCTCAGCTGCCCTGGCTCTCTCTCTCTCATTTCACAGCCCTTGCTGTTCATCCACGTGGCAGGCCGTCTAGTTGTTCACACAGCAGCAGATGCTTGTCACTGCCAAGTCCCACATCCCACTGCTGTTTCTACAGTCACTGCAGCCTTGCCGGCTTCCCGTTCCTTTATTTATTTAGCTCTTTGCTGCTGTTACAAATCTTTTGGGGAGGATGCTTTATCTTTAATTCAAGCCTCCCACCGCCGGTAGAGCCACAAGGAACTTATTCTAAGCTGCTCCCATCCATCTGTCACCACAGGATTGAAGGAAATGGCATGGAAAAAAGATAAGCGCTAAAAGGACGGGACTTGCATCTGTTTAGGCAGTGGATCTCAAAAACGCGTTCACTCCAAGATCACTAGTAGGACAAAAGATCTCTCTGAATTCTTCATTCTTTCTGTGAATAGTCACTCTACAGATACTGGAGTCTTATCAAATCTGCTGCGTCTGGAGTCCATCTCCAAGAAAAGTAAGATCATGTAAGGGTGAAGGTCATCTTTAATAGAGAAGGAGAGGGAAATTAAATGAATACGAATTCCAAGTCTTCAAAATAACAATAATAATAATAATAATAATTTATTAGACTTGTATGCCACCCTCTCTCCCTAAGGACTCAGGGCAGCTAACAATAAAAAACTCAGTACAAAAAATTTACATTAAAAAACAATTAAACAATTACAAGCCTAATAATAATAAAATAATAAAATTTAAAATTAATTAAAATAACTCTAAAACAAGCCCCCCCCGGTCAGTCCAGACCGGCCTGTTGAAAGAGTCAGGTCTTCAGGTCACAGCGGAAGGAGCAGAGATCAGGGGCCAAACGCAGGTCCAAGGGCAGTTGGTTCCACAGGGTGGGTGCTCCCACAGAGAAGGCCCTACCCCTGGGCACCACCAATTGACAATGTCTAACTGACGGTACCCCAAGGAGGCCCTGCCTGTGGGAGCATACTGGGTGATCGGAGAGTGATGCCGGCAGGAATTTTGTTCATCAAAATGACATTTTAAAAAAGCTGTGGTAAACATCCAATTAAACAGAGCTGGTGTTTGGCATATTCATGTTCACCCTTTATGTTCTACAAGCCCTTCTACTTGGCAATTTTTTTTCTGAAGAAGGTGTACTTCAACTCCATTAATCAGGTTACCAGAAAAGGTCTATAATATCAAAATAATATGGAACCAAGCCTTGGATGTAATTCCAGCCAAAGAGCAGTACGCTCCTCAAAACCACATCCTCCACACATGGACTTCCAGAATTATTCATAAGCCCAACCACTTGTATGCAATATATCTGGGAGATGTCTAATAAAGGAAGGGTTGATCTCTCAAAACAGTCTTTCTGCCAAAGCATTGTTTTATACTAAAGAAAATTCAAAGATTAATAAGAAACTAACTCATATTTGCATTAAAAATATGGTTGGTTAGGAGTTGTAGATAATCCTCTGATCATGGTACCTGAAGGATACACTGAATGCAAGTACACACTTGTTACATTCATGTTTTCACCTTACACTACCAATTGTTAAGATTTCTACTAAAATAAATAGGGCTAATTCTTACCAAAACAATGGATTTCTGTGTGGTTTTTATACACGAAACTGCAGTTGGAGTTCACCACATTGAACATTTCCTTAAAAGTTTTAATTCTGCTCTGATTTTCAATGAAATCAAAGCATCAAATAGCAATTAAAATACTGCAAAAACCTGCCTGTATGTGGGATGGACTCAGCTGAATTGGATTTGGGCATAAATACTATAATAAATATATAATTAAGCATTCTAATTTAGGGCAAATCATAAGATATCTTCCACTCCTGTCTCATTGTCCCTCAAACACCTTAGAATTCAAACTAGAAAGATAACATATCAGGTTGCTTGAGACAAAAGGTTAAACCAGGTAGCTACTCAAAATACTGCAAAGATCAAGTCATAATCATCTTTCCTAATTTGCACTCTTCAGATGTGCTGTGCCTACAATTCCCCAAATTCCCAGACAGCAGGTTTTGCAGGCTCAAGTCTCCTGGATGGCACTATGTTGGCCTAAGGTCTCCTGAGGAATCAATCCATTTTTTTCGGAAGACCACAGAAACACGTAATTGGCCACAGACTACCCTGCATTCCCTTGCCAGGTTGACAGCAGCCTCAATTTCATCCCTACACAACTGTCTTCCACTCCATTATTGGGAGCCATCAATCACAGACAAATATAATGCAGACCCCTGCCAGGGCACAATTCCAAGCTGGTCTATGAAATATATAGCCACCTATTCAAATTATCCTAGATATCTCCTCTCCATTCCCCTCCAAATGGACTACAAACAATCCTTGCCTGTCCCCCCCCCACACCTTGCTATGAGATGATCCAGTGAATAACTACTCAAGGATTTGCTGCCAAAAAGAGGCAGAGTAGGCAATTTTACCTCTCTGAGCAATAGACTGCTACCATAATAGTCTCTCTCTCTCTCCTTCTCTCCCTCCCTCTCTCTCTCTCACACACACACATCTTAGTGATTGTCGGTGATAAGCTTGGTTGAGGCATAAGTAAGCAGATCCCAGAACTGGATCCATGAAGCATAAATTCAAATCCCATTACTATCAGTGACTTTCTCCTTGACTATATATATGCAATATCTATGCTTCACAGAGGTGCCTGCTCTTCCTGCTACCTTACAGGATTTTAATTCATTGGGAGGATGGCAATGGCAAATCCAGGAAAAAAGATTCAACACTTTTGAGAGTGATATAAATGTGCTAGTGAACTGTTATTGGGTGTGGCTACTGTATCAGAAGAACTAGTCTTTATTAGTATAACATAAGTAATAGGCAAAATATAGACCGAGAAGTAGAGAAATAAAGATTTTTTTTTAAAAAATTCATATTTATATCCCGCCCTTCTCCGGAGACTCAGAGCAGCTTACAATTTTTGGGATACAACCCAATGCGCTCAGCAATAGCCTTCATTCCATTGTATATGCCTGCTTATTACTAAGCGGCATTTTTACAAAGTCAGCTTATTGCCCCCAACAATCTTGGGTCCTCAATTTACCTACCACGAGAGGATGGAAGGCTGAGTCAACCTTGAGCCTGGTGGGATTCGAGCCTGCAGTAATTGCAGGCAGCTGGAACTAAGTGCTAGGCTATTAACAGCCTGCACCACCAAGGCCTTAAAATATAGACAGCCTTGTCCTCAAAGACACAACCTTATACATTGCATGTTTTTCCACCCTAATGTCCTCCAGAAGTGTTGAATTTCAAGTTGCCAGGACATATGCTAGTTTAAGCAATATTGCTTTTCATAAAGACAGAATTGCTTGCAAGAGCCTCGTTTATTTTAGTCCCGCTCACAACCACAGAAACTAGAACTGAACTCTGGACAAGTAAGCAGGAGACAATGGATAGAAATAGCCACAGGTAATCCAAGTGTTCTTCCAGAAAGGATCATGGGCTATACTTGTCAGATTGCAATGCCCTTCCCTGGAACACCTAACAATATTGCTGCCCAAACAGTATTTGTGTTGTTGCTTATGTCATTGCTGTCTTTCCGCTAAAAAGAACAAGCTTTCCACACACATCAGAAGAAAGCTTCAAATAAAGTAGAACAAAATGAAAGCTCAGCCTATCCAGCTTTGGTACATGAATACCTGACAGTGTAGCTGTAGCCCTGCTGCTATATTCAATAGGACATTATACCCATATCTTAATATAGCAATGCTCTTTTCTTGAATGGTATGTCACAAGCATAGTTCTGCCCATCATCTGGAATATCAGGTACCAAACACAAAGCTGAACTGTATGTCTTCTGCTATCAGCTGTTATGATTATCATCCTAGATCAAGTCTTTGGGTTATCAGTCTAGGACTATTCTGGCAGTTGTATTTGACAGACAACATCAGCCCTATTATCTGAGAACACTGTTGTTAATAAATTATTGCCATTGGTTATCTTTATCTTTCATTTTCACTCCAAGAGCCTAAGATTGTGCATCCTGTTTTTCCTTGGCCCATTTTAATGTCCCCACAACCCTGTGAGGCAGATCAGTGGTTGGGTTCACCCCAACTTGCTTCATGAATCAATTAGATCCATCACCTATATTTATACAGTATGCTAGTTTGAATGCAATATGGTGGGTTTTAATCTTGGTTACGTTTCTTTAACTCTTTGGCATGCATCACATATGGAAGATGCTGAAAAGAAATGAATGATTAAAGAAGGAGAAAGAAATGCAAGTATAAACATTTATAACCTATGCCATGACATCTAACAAGGACTTGTGCCTGGTTTCTGCTGCCAGCCTGCCATAGCCAAGGCTTGGCAAAGGTTCATCAATAAAGGACCCATTGTTTAAAGGACCCCTTCCTAACCAGTTCCCCCAGGTGTGCTGGATTACAAAGCCCATCCTCCGTAGCCAACAGAAATTACAATCAATGCCAGTGGTGGAGAGAAAAAGGCTCAGTGCTCCACTTCACCCACCTGATCTTGCCATTTGGAAGAAGTCTTGCCTTAGCTGGCAAATAGAAAGAAGCTGCAGATGGGCAGCTTGCATTTTCCTCCCTCTGGTACTCCGTAATATCCAGCGGCTGCTTATTAAAGAGGAAACGGGACTTATTTAGCTCTGCCTAGCTGGAGCGGCAACTCTATGTCACCTGCGCAAGAGACAAGCAAATAAGGGGGGCAGATGCCACTGGGAAAGGAAGGGAAAAGGAAGGACATAACATTTGAATCCAGTGATGGGATCTATACCTGGAAACCTAACTTACCAAAACCTTTTTCTAAATGCCTTCTCCCTCCTAAAACTGTTTTCTGAAATGTCATTCTGATGTCAAGGGAAGGGAAAGGCAGTGCACTTTAGTATCAAGACTCTATAAACCAACCTTCTTGCTCCCCACAACTGGTTGGCTTTTTAAAACAGAGCCATTGTTTCCAGAGCCCATGAATTCTGACATTGTCATGCCAGGCAGGCAGGGCTCTTGAACCCAGTATCACCAAATGCTGGAGGTAGGATGCTCGCCCTCAATTCTTCCTAGGCTAGGCATCTAATCATTCTCTCTCCAAACATTTTGGCCTCCAAATAAAAGGTCAGTCAGAACTCCCATACACAACTGTGTGGGGTGCATCTGGAGCCTGAAAATGCCTTTCCAAGTCCCCCCCCCCAATATCTTCTTTTCCTTTGGGGTGAAATAAAGGCAAGACCATCTGTGCAGCCCCCCTTCTTCCCCACCCAAGCTCATTTCTCTGCCAAACCTCTGATGCCAAGGTCTGCTTCATTGTCCCTGGACCTGCCAGCTTCAAGCTGCACTCTCAGACACCACTGGAGCCGTATCTCCGCCCCATTCCCTGAGCACAGTTTTGCTGCAGCAGGAGGGGCCTTGGTCCTTTTATTTATTTAATCTTTTTTTCAGTGTGGTGAAAGCCCACGTGAAAGCAAATTTGGCAAGGCCTGGAGTCAGTATAGTGAGACCAACATGTCTTTGCCAATTCTCTTCAATCCTGAGCCGTAATTCTCTGCAGCCCCCACCCTGCTTCCACACTGTTTCAGCCCTTGACCCTTTCTCTTGTCTCCATCACTCACAACACAAAATAAGCCTCACTAAGAGGAAGCCATTTTAGTGAAGGCTGGCCACATATGAAGCAGGAGAGAGCCGGAGCCAAAGTGGGGCTCTTGCCATAGCAAAATTTCTGGTAAACATTTGGGGGTGTGGGAAGAGATGGCTCTGGCACTGCAGTTCCAGCAGAACTGCTCAGTACACAGAACATGGCTGCCACTCCTCACCACATGGCAGAGCAAGACAGCAGTGGCCATGCTTCCAGGTATAAGGGATTTTAAATCCAAAATATGGCAGCCTGCCCAGCCAGAGAAAGTGAAGGCTGTCCCTGATGAGCCATGGAAAATTTCCTATGTGGAACCAGCAGGATGGGAGAGGGAAGAAAGCCCCACACACATACACACACATCTTTTGCATGCAGGTAATGGAGGAACTGGCTGAGACTATTACAGAGGGACAGGAAGCAATAGTATTGAACCAATTTCAGCCATTTGTGATCAACAAACAGACAAAATGCCGAGTTGTGATATTTTTAGGTTCAGCAGCTATGGAGCATCTTTGCATCATTTCCACAAAACACAAAAATGCATCTCTTTGTTAAAGTAATCTTGCTTTGAAGGAGGTATCTTTCCTTGAGCTACACAAAGCAGCCAACTGAGGTGATAAAGGCCATGGGACAACTCTATTCACCCCCTGAGAAACTCAAGGAACAACTGAGTGTTTGCTAGGCCCATGACGACCCATCATTTGAAGGCAGCAGATCAATAGTGAACTAGTTTTTTTTTTAATTACATTTATATGCCGCCCTTCTCCAAAGACTCAGGGCGGCTTACAATTTTTGGGATACAACCCAGTGTGCTCAGCAATAGCCTTCATTCCATTGTATATGCCTGCTTATTACTAAGCGGCATTTTTACAAGGTCAGCTAATTGCCCCCAACAATCTTGGGTCCTCAATTTACCTACCCGGAGAGGATGGAAGGCTGAGTCAACCTTGAGCCTGGTGGGATTCGAGCCTACAGTAATTGTAGACAGCTGGATCTTAAGAGCAGGCATTTACAGCCTGAGCCACCCAAGGCCCTTACAACCTCTGTTCACCATGAATCTCCAGACTATCCAATATCTATGGTTTTGCCCTAAATTAGGTTATGCAGAGTTATTTAGAACCTAAGGATAGGCGTCTTTTTTATCAAGGATAATTTAATAATTTTGCTCTTGTGTCAAACTCATATGTTCAGCAGCAACATTCAGAAGAGCTCTAGAAACTCAGGAGGCTGTACATAACACTGGGCAGAATTTAAAGTATTTGTTTCTGCACTAGAAGGGAAAATTGCAGTCTGAGTGGCTTTACCTGAAAGATGGAGTCATTGGAAAAAAAGAGAAGTAAATTTCCTCTGTAATAGGGAATACAGTCTGCAAAGAAATGAGGTTTGAGACTGGATATTCTTCATGAGACACAGTTGAAAAGGAGAAAGGGAAAGAACTGTGCATGCTTGGACAAGCCATTCTCAACATCCCTTTGGATGAGAACAGTTTTTCAGTCTTCAGCTCCTGCAGGTCATCTGGTGCAAAAGAGAGAACTTGAACTTTTAATAATTTTACAGCCTGGTTCCAACTCTGAATTCAAAAGTAAAACTGCACTGAAATAAATGACATATCTCATTCTTTATTTATAAGTAGTTTAAAGAGTAAAGAAGCTTCTAATCTGCTATACATATTGAAAGTAAGTTTGGCAGTCAGCAACACACCAGCCATTTGTTTGTTTGTTGAAGTTTGTTGCATCATGGCCTCACTAGAAAATACCTCCAACTTTCATCCAAAGTGAGATCAGCTCTGTAACAGTCAAGAAATGAATGAAACAGTGTTGATGAGTCACTATTACTTATAAAGATGGTTCGACTTGTCCAAGGCATCTTATTCCCAAGTACTACAATTGGATATGGAATACATGTTCTTTAGTTGGAAACTCATTAGAGAAGAACTAGTAGCAGTGATCTTGGGAGATACATGTTGAGACTTCAGGGTTCTCAAGATTTTGTGGTTTCCCTGGCAATTACTTTCTCAAATGATCACATAATGTGATTTTGTTGATTGCTTTGATCAAGAAATTGGTTGGTTGGTATTGAAATGCAAATTGCCATTCCTTCCACATCATTTTTTGCTTCTATCAAGGGTAATAGTCCAACAATGATGAAGTGTCTGCTGGAATTGAGGCTTTGAGATTGCTATGTGTGAATCTTGCCTTTTTCTTCTTTTACCATTTATTAATAATATTCCCCTATGTTTTTTCCCCCTATGCATCCCTATCTTTTCTATCTTAGATTCAACTTAAGGTTAGGGTTCCCCATGTGATACCCTCTAAATGTGAGAGACTACAATTTACAAAATTTTCTCTTCAAATTCTCTTCCAATGCCCATATTAGTAGACGAGAACAGAAACTGTAATTTAAATCCCTTGAAAGTACCTACTGTAGTTAAGGAAGCTGCTTCTGCTTCCATGTGGTGACTTCCAGTATAGTTTCTTTTCTAATAATGCTTTCCTGTCCCAACCTCTCAATTTCATGCTTGCTGTTTTTTTCTTGACTACCGTACTATTAAACCAAATTCTAGTAAAGCAGCGCTTCTCTGCTTCACATTTTCTCTCTTTTTCTTCTTTCACTCTATGTCCATGTGTGTGTGATTTATCATAAATCTATTTCATTAATTCAACCTCTTTCCATCAGAGATTGGGGATAATTTTTAACCCATCTCAGTTGTTAAATCGTATCACTTTGGCCTTTATAAAATCTATAAAATTGTACATTCTGTCTCTTTTCATACAACTGAAAATTTGTGTGCTGATTCATGATTTCCCACATGCTCCTGCAGATTTCTGCTGCTTCATGTTCATTTTTTCTCTTTCATTTTTTCCCCCTTGATTTTTCAACAATTCCCACATGCTGTATTTAGGATTACCATCATATTTTTTCTTGCATCCTGTGTTGCCTCATTGTATTCTGCTTGAAAATCATGGAGCATCGAGGAACTACCAGAGGACTGGAAAAAAACTAATGTGGTTCCCATCTTCAAAAAAAGGGGGAGGGGGAAACAGACCCAGGAAACTATAGACCAATCAGCCTAATATCAACACCCGGGAAGATACTGGAAAAGATAATTAAAAACAGATCTGCCAACATCTAGAAACGAGTAAAGTAATAACTAGCAGTCAGCATGGGTTTGTTAAAAACAAATCATGCCAAACCAATCTTATTTAATTCTTCAACATAGTGACTAAATTAATAGACCAGTGAAATACTGTGGACATAATATACTTAGACTTCAGCAAGGCATTCGACAAAGCAGACCACAACCTACTTCTTAGTAAGCTAAAAAAAAGTGGGATAGATAGCATCACCACCAGATGGATTCGCAACTGGCTGACAAACCATACACAATGAGTAGTCCTTAATGGCTCTACATGGAGGGAACTAAACAGTGGGGTACCACAAGGTTCCATCTTAGGCCCAGTACTCTTCAATATCTTCATTAATGACTTAGATGAGGGAATAGAAGGGGAACTTATCAAATTTGCAGGTGATACTAAGCTGGCAGGAATAGCCAATGCCCCAGAAGATAAGCTCAAGATCCAGATGGATCTTGACAGACTTGAACACTGGGCCTTATCTAACAAAATGAAATTCGACATAGAGAAAAGTAAAGTCCTACATTTAGGCAAGAAAAACCAAAAGTACACATATAAACTGGGTGAAACAAGGCTTAATAGCAGTAACTGTGAGAGGGTCTTGGAGTCTTAGTGGACAACCAGCTAAATATGAACCAGTAGTTTTTGTCACACTATAAAAAAGATGTTGAGACTCTAGAAAAAGTGCAGAGAAGAGCAACCAGGATAATTAGGGGACTGAAGGCTAAAACAGTGTTCCAATACTTGAGGGGCTGCCACAGAAAGGAAGGGGTCCAGCTGTTTTCCAAGGCACCTGAGGGCCAGACAAGGAATAATGGGTGGAAACTGATCAAGAGGACATTCAACCTAGAAATAAGGAGGAATTTTCTGACAGTGAGAACAATTAACCAATGGAACAGTTTTCCTTCAGAAGTTGTGGGAGCTTCATCACTGGAGGCTTTCAAGAAGAGACTGGACTGCCATTTGTCAGAAATGGTGTAGGGTCTCCTGTTTGGGCAGGGGTTGGACTAGATGACCTACAAGGTCCCTTCCAACCCAGTTTTCATTCTCTTTTCTTGTTCTAAGCCTCCCCCCTTTCTTTTTGTTCTTCTGATATTTATGTCAATCATATATTTACTGTTCTGTTTTTATCTGTGAGCCGCCCCGAGTCCTTTTTGGAGAGGGGGCGGCATACAAGTCAAATTAATAAAATAAATAAATAAATATATCTAGGATTCCATTTCTGACTATATACATTCTCTTTTAGTATCTTTGTATCTCTATTGACTTTGAATCATATCTAAAATAGAGATTTTATTTCCCCCTCCCCACTTAATGTATGTGAAACATGCTTCCCTATTCCTGTTCATCTCTCCTTATTGTCTTTTTTGTAATTAGGTTGCAGGCAAAACTTATGTCTTTGTCATATGTGTGCTGTATCTTTGTAGTAATGTCTAGAAATAAATAGGAGGCAGAGTTGCTGAGCTACAGATCCTCCAGTTAAACAATGCCAATTGTTAGAACCCAGGAGCTTGCCTCTCTATCACAACTCCTCTCCCCTGATAGAGTGTCCCCAAAGATCCTTATGGTTTCCACCCTGGTAACTTTTAAGAAATCCCTGAAAAATTAGCTGTTCCCAGTCCTTGGGCTAGAGAAAGTACTTATAGGACTTCATTTGTTTTCCACATATACAGATATTTTTTTCTGTTAATATTGTATGCTGCCCAGAATATATGGAGGTGAACAAACTTCCTCATGTAATAAATACAGCAAATATATACTTATAAAATCAGGATAGTGGAAGTATAGCAATGACAGAGGACTCCAAAAATTGCAAAAAAAAGTGCTCTTGAAGATCTGTGATTGAAAAGGCTTCACATGCTATACAGTGAATTATTGTATTAAACCACTATTCTTGCCAAGAATCTACATAAAAATAAAAGTTCAGAACAAAAAAAAGCTCTATTTTTATTTTCTGAGGCTATTTGGGAATCTAGAATCTAGAAATTTTCACTCCTGACATGACCATCTTTTGAGACTTGGTTGGCAAGGGGGAACAAAAGCTAAGCTGGACACGTTGTGTTCAAACCTGCTTCTTCCATTAAAGAGTCTAGGTCACTCACACTTTCTTAAAGACTCAAGAACAATGATATATTCCAACTTTCTAGCTTCATAAATGTTATTGCTGTTTCTATTATCGAACTGGACTTTAAAATATCCTTTCTAAAGATCCAAATGATTTTAATTTACTCTCAACCTTGTAAGCAAATAATTTTAATGTTAACCACCACTGGCACCTCTCCACAAGGTTTTGGCCAGGCCTTAGCATACCTGGGGCAATTCTGTTAAATGGACACTTCAATTATAAAACCAACAATAAAATGAACGTAAGTTCGCTGTGTTAATAAGACACCCACAGTCTGTGTGATCATGGAGCGGTTAGTTCCCTTCATATAATTTTCTTTCCAGCTTGAGGTTTACCATACAATCTCCCAGTTTGTGAAAAGCCATATGTAAATCATCTCAGTAATAAGAGCGAGGTAGTCCAACTATATAGACAAATGGAAAATATAGGAAGTTGCTTTATCTTCAGCTAGACAACTTGTCAAAAGTAACTTCACTGATTGGCAATGGCTGGCCTATTTCTCAGCATAGATGGACATGCCAGGATAAGAACCTGGACTGTTCTAATGAAAAACATCTTCTACCAAAGCAGGTATTTAGGACATTTCCATGCTGCAGCCTTTAGCTACTTGTTTCTCATGCTGGAAATTGAGCCATTTTTTATTTCAACCTCTTGTTTTGCTTTATTATAATAGTTTATGTTCTATGTAACTGCATTTATTACATGCCATTGGGGAGGGGAAGGAAGGAAGGAAGGAAGGAAGGAAGGAAGGAAGGAAGGAAGGAAGGAAGGAAGGAAGGAAGGAAGGAAACCTCATGCCAAGAGAAGCTGGAAGTATGGACCTGTCCTAGATGTTTTTTCTTGATGCACAATCTGCAGCAGCACAAGGCAGAACTGTACAGAAATAGCTTTTACTTCTTTTTTCTCCCGTTACAACTGAAAATAACAGTTTCAAACTGTTTCTCCATTGGGGAATGGAAACAATGGTGTTGTGAAAGCCCGTGAACTACAGCAACTGCCTAGAAGGGTATAGTTCCAATTACTTCTGACAAGCCAGAAGCAACATGTGAGTCCATTCCCCTGCATTTCTTCAAGTGATACTGATTCCTTCCATTAAATGAAAAGGCCTCTATCATGCTTCATGGTTCACACTGGAACACTCTGCTGTCCCACTGAAAGCAATACAAATCCTTGAGCTTTACACAGATACTAGAATAGGCACATCAAAATTGAAAAATATTGTTTTCAAAGTGCATCTAATTTAATCATTTCCTTTATTTGGCCCTTAGTCCAAAAGCTGATATTTCCAAAATAGCTGGAAATATTTCAAAAGTTTAATTTGATTTTCTCCAATCTAGGCACCCTACAGATGTGTGGATTTCAATGCTTAGAATTCTAAACAATGCCCATGCTGAGTGAGGGATTCTGGGGACTGAAGTTTATACATCTGGGAATGCCCTGGGAACAATCTAATTCACAGTGATATGCATTTTCTAAGCAAGTAGGCCTACTGAGGGACTTCTCCATGTTTTGCTTAGTTTTTTTTCGTTCAGAAGAATCATTTTCAATAATCGTTAATTTGCATTTTTGGACTGATTTTTAAAATCATCTAGATTGCTATTTAGTGTTTGTTTCAGTAGGGTTCAGGTCCTTCACAGTGGGTTCCAGGACAAGTCCTAAAACTTGCACTGCCATTGAAAGAAAAATAAAACAAAAACAAATGAGAGCATATTATCATATACCGAAGTTAGCATATAAAAGAACAGCAATAAAGAAGGATACTGCATACATATGACAGGTAAGCAATACCTTTAGGACTTTAGTTCATATAATACATTATTCATGGTTTCTTCCTTTCATTTTAATAATGGCATCCATAAGATCAATGCTGTAAATTATCAGTCTTTTCCTCAAACCAATAAAGCTATCTTCTCTGTAAAAGGATACTGTATTTGCATTTTTAAAAGCTAAAAATATGACAACCAAGAAGGCCCTTGACTATCTACTTTAAATTTGTTTTACGTGTAAAATACAGAAGGTATAATATTCAAATAACACAATCCATATCACTTAGGGTTTCCATGGGAGCTTCTGTCCTCCAGACATTGTTGAGTTCCAACTCCATATGTGACTAGCCAGTGCTGGTCCAGTGATATGAGAAGGCCACAGATTCCCCATCTCCAATTTGTCATATTTAATATTTAAATTATGACCAGAAACTATTAGTCACATGGTTTCTCAACCTAATCTTGTTTTTACTGGCATTCTGGAAAAGTTGCCATTCAAAGGGATCCCCTATCAAGGGCTCATGGCATTAACCCCATGCTAGCTTTATATATGTATGAATTGAAATGGCCAATCTCTCTTTTTAAGAAGGCAGCTGCTCTTGACAATGAGTGATCCAGGAATGCTTTATCCTTGTTGTTCAGTGCATTTAGCATTGACCCATGAAACAGTTGACTCCCAATAATCCATTTCAGCATTTGACTCCCCCTTCAATGGTATCAAAATCCCCCAAAGAACCAGGAAAAGTGAGAGTTTCACACATACATTCCCTCCAAGCTCCAGCACAGAAATAGGATAAGGGCAAGACAAAAATTATACTCTTATAAAGCACTAGGGACTGAAAGGAATGGAATCAAAATATCTGGGAATTTCAAAAATAAGTACAGTTGGTTTTCATGCTCTTGGGGAAGTGTAAAGTGTAAAGCCATCTAAACACTTACACATTTTTCCAAGGTTCCAGACTCATTAAAATTGCTAATCTGGTTGTGTTTCAGCATCAAAGTCCTCAGAGTTCTAAAACTAGACTACAACTGATCTGCGGGTTACTCATCTCTGCCTAATATAAGGAACCCAGTCTCTATCCCAGAAGCTATTTGAGAAGCCAAATTAAAAACTGCTTTCTATAATCAACCAAGAGAGCTAGGATGGCTTGCTGGCCATCAGTTCTAATACCTTATCAGAAAGACCATAATCTCTATATTACCTAAATATTTACTATCAAGGAAAAAATATTGGAGCCTTAAAGTAAAAGTATCAGATCACCATGTAGCAGGAAAATTTCCTTGATACCTATAATTGAAGGATTGAAAATAAAGTGCCAATATTATACATAAACTATGGCATATCCTTTGAAATACAGCATATAGCTCAAACCATCTAGTATCAAAAAGAATACTGGCAAAATTGTAAGAAGTAGCAACTAAAATGATTAGTGGGCTCAATCTATTTCTTTTTAGCTTAAAAAACACGGTTTTACACAATGGTCGAAAGTTGTAGCAAAACTGGAAAGAAAAGAAAACTCACTCAGTATGGGACACTTACTTGGGACATCACTTTAAAAGAGTTGAATAAAAGCAGAAATTGGTGCATCCAGCAAGACATTTAAAATATTCATTTCTCAGGGCCAAGATGGGCTTTGCTTCAAGCAGAACCGGTAGTAAAAAAAAAAATTGAATCCCACCACTGATTCTTTCCCATTGCTTACAATGGAAGATGCTTTTTTAAAATTCTAAAACCAACAAATAAACACCATGAAGAGCAGCAAACGTGTTTCCTTCCTGCTTCTGCCATTGTGTCCTGTTGCTGGCAGGTCATTTGGACATCTAAGAATGCTCTGAGCAGAGGATAGGAATGCCCTTCAGGAGATATTTTCTTTTAAGCCCGATATTTTCTTTTAAGACAATTCCTTTGATAATCCAATGTCTATTATTAGAGTTTATGGTGATGTGTACAAGTTTATAACACTTCCAGAAATGAAAAATGATGTAACTATTAAAAAACATCAGCCAATATAATGCCTCTAAGCCAGAGGTGGTATTCAGCAGGTTCTGACCAGTTCTGGAGAACTGGTAGCGGAAATTTTGAGTAGTTTGGAGAACCAGCAAATCCCACCTCTGGCTGGCCCCACCCTCATCTATTCTCTGCCTCCCGAGTCCCAGCTGATTGGCTGGGTCTTCTTTTGTTATCCTGCACAGGAGAATGGAGCTGGAAAGCAGGCTGGTGGGGTGGGGAAGGAATGGAGATTTTACAGTATTCTTCCCCTGCCATGCCCACCAAGCCATGCCTACCAAGCCACGCCATGGCCACCAAGCTATGCCCACAGAACCAATAGTAAACATTTTTGAATCCCACCACTGCTCTAAGCCATTCTAAGAAGCCTCCGCTAGATCCATATAAAGAACCATCAGATTTACTTTACTGGAAGAACCCCAAATTGATAGCAAGGTTTCTGTTGATCATTTAGATTTTCTAAGCATCTAGAGCAAATCTGGTCACATAACAGGCAAATAACTCAAACTGAGAAGATGGAGGAGTACCATAAAAATCACCAAAGAAATTGGGAAAAATGTACATCCTGACATCACACTAAATGAAATGAAAAAACTCAGCACACAAAAAGTGTTCTGCTTGCTGAGATGAGGGATTATTTTACTCAACATCCTGTCTTCCATATATCATTGGCTCATAAGAAACTGAGGAAGTTTAAAGCAGAGTTAGGAGAAAAATAAATTGCTGAACTTTTATTGTGATAAATGGCCATCAATACGTTTCACATTTGGTCTTTGCACCAAATAAAGTGTGCATGTGCACATATACATAAACACATACTCACACACTTATTGTAAACTTTCATGCTACGTTATTCCACTGAATGTGCCTAGAAATAAGCTTCCAATTTCCCTTACTTCCCCAAAAACCTGAAACAGCCGTTCAGGAGTAAAAGTACTTCTCATATTAGGGAACTATAAAGGAAGGGATGGATTGATGGGATTTTGTCATATTTATTTGTCATCACAGGATCTGTTTATTACAATGAATCTAGGAGAGCAGCATGTTTACCTCTAGGAGGTCAGCAAGTGCTCCAGGACAGGGGTCTTCAACCTTGGCAACTTTAAGACTTGAGGACTTCAACTCCCAGAATTCCTCAGCCAGCTTTGCTGGCTGAGGAATTCTGGGAATTGAAGTCCACAAGTCTTAAAGTTGCCAAGGATGGAGACCCCTGCTTCAGGAGATAGGTAACAAGGCTTTTCCAAAGAAAACATCCTTCTAGGCACATGAACATCTGCACAGTCAAGCAGGCCACTCCCTGTCCTGGAATAGCATTGTAGCAGTAATACCCTTCAATGTATGCCCCTGAAGGGACAAGCAGAGCCAGTTGCTAACCTAGACAAATGACTTCCTTAACTTTTTAACAAATATTTGAGTGAAACAGATATGCCTTTCTTCATGACTGAATAACAATAAATATCTACAGAGAGCAGTAAAAGGATATCATGTATACAGTAGAAAGTGTAAGTGCTTTAAATACATCTAATGAATGTAAACAGGAAAACAAAAATACAAGAGAAAGCATAAAGATTTATTTATGTAAAAGTTGAATGATATTTTTGATAGAAAAGTAGCAACTATTTAATTGTTTATTATTTATTTAGAAGACCGTGTAGCTTACTTAGTTTACTGGATTTAGAAACCTTACCACCAACTCCGTAAGACTCTGGGTGACATATAGTTTTAAAGGATAACACTTAAAGCAGTAAAATTGAGTGACTTGCCTTAAAAGCCCAGAATTGCCCTGGCCTTTTTGGTGAATACATTATCTTTGACGGTCAACAATTCTGAATCAGCTGTCCATCTGGTTTAAGAAGCATGTGTAAGAATTCTCCTAGCTGGAAAGAATAATGAGAAAGCACTTCTACTTAGAATAGAATTCTTTATTGGCCAAGTGTGATTGGACACACTAGTAATTTGTCTTGGTGCACTCTCAGTAATAGTCAAAGGGTACAAGATACATTCATCAAGGGTCAAGAATCACAAGGTACAACACTTAATAGTCAAAGGGTACAATAAGCAATCAAATCATACTAGGAAGCAGTAAATCATAAGGATACAAGTGACAAAGTTACAGCCATACAAACTGGGAGGGGATGGATGATAAGGAGTGATAAGGTTAATAGTAATAGTAATGCAGACTTTGTAAATTCTTTGGACAGTGTTGAGGGAATTATTTGTTTAGCAGAGTGATGGTGTTCAGGGGAAAACTATTCTTGTGTCTAGTTGTTCTGGTGTGCTGTGCTCTGTAGCGTCGTTTTGAGGGTAGGATTTGAAACAGTTTATGTCCAGGATGTGAGGGGTCTGAAAATATTTTCACAGCCCTCTTTTTGACTTGTGCAGTATACAAGTCCTCGATTGAAGGTAGGTTGGTAGTAATTGTTTTTTCTGCAGTCCTAATTACTCTCTGAAGTCTGTGTCTTTCTTGCTGGGTTGCAGAACCAAACAGACAGTTATAGAAGTGCAGATGACAGACTCAATAATTCCTCTTTAGAACTGTATCAGCAGCTCCTTGGGCAGTTTGAGTTTTCTGAGTTGGTTCAGAAAGAACATTCTTTGTTGTGCTTTTTGATGATGTTTTTGATGTTAGGTGTCCATTTTAGGTCTTGTGATACGATAGAACCTAGAAATTGGAAGGTCTCTACTGTTGATACTATGTTGTCTAGTATTGCAAGAAGTCGTAGTATGGGAGGGTTTCTTCTAAAGTCTACCACCATTTCTACAGTTTTGAGTGTGTTCAGTTCCAGATTGTTCCAGTTACACCATGAGGCAAGTTGTACAACCTCCTGTCTGTATGCAGATTCATCATCTCAAATGAGACCATTCACTGTTGTATCATCTGCAAACTTCAGTATTTTAACAGATGGATCGTTTGAGATGCAGTCATTGGTATATAGGGAGAAGTGGAGAAAGCACACAGCCTTGGGGGGCTGTACTAATTGTACACATATCAGATGTGATTCTGCCTAGCTTCACTTGCTGCTTCCTGTCTGTTAGGAAGCTTATGATCTACTTACAAGTGTGTTCAGGTACTGCTAGCTGGTTTAGTTTAATTAGAAGAATGTCTGGAATGTATTAAATGCTAGTATTAAATGCTGAACTGAAGTCTACAAAGAGGATCCTTGCATAGGTATTTGGAGATTCAAAGTGTTGTAGCATGTAGTGCAGAGCCATACTAACAGCATCATCTGTTGATCTATTTGCTCGTATGCAAACTGCATGGGGTCTAACAACAGATCCATGATGGTTTTCAGATGGGACAGCACTAGCCTTTCAAAGGTTCTCATAACTACAGATGTTAGAGCAACTGGTCTGAAGTCATTCAGTCCCCTGATGGAGGGCTTCTTTGGCACTGGGATGATAGTAGACTGTTTGAAGCAAGAAGGAACATAGCACATCTCTAGTGATTTATTGAAGATTTGGGTGAAGATGGGGGCCAATTGGTCAGCACAGACTTTTAAGCAAGAAGGAGTTATCTTGTCTGGCCCTGGTACTTTCCCTGGCTTTTGTCTATGAAATAGATCTTGCACTTCTTTTTCTGTGATCACCAGAGGTTGTGAACCCAGTGAGTTGGGGTCAGTTGTAGGAGGCTTGGCTGTTATTGGTGTGTTTGAGATGAGGGTTGTGGAGATAGGTGGCTGTAGTTTCCTTTTAAACCTGCTGTAAAACATTCAGGTCATCTGCTAGTTGTTGATTTCCTTCTGCCTGGGAAGGTGGTTTGCTGTAGCCAGTGATGTTGAGTTTTCCACATGTTTGCTGGTTCATTTGTTGAGAACTGATTCCTTAACTTTTCAGAGTAGCTTCTTTTTGCTGCTCTGATCTCTCGTTCATACATTTCTGGCCTAATTGTATAGTATTCTCTTTTCTGTAGGTTTCCTCTTCGGAACAACGTGCTGCTTAAGTTTAGCTGTGAACCAAGATTTATTGTTACTATATATTTGCAGGTTCCTTCTTGGTACACATAGATCTTCACAGAAGCTGACATATGATTTTACAGTATCTGTGAGCTCATCTACAGGTGAAACTCGAAAAATTAGAATATCGTGCAAAAGTTCATTTATTTCCGTAATGCAACTTAAAAGGTGAAACTAATATATGAGACAGACTCATTACATGCAAAGCAAGATAGTTCAAGCCGTGATTTGTCATAATTGTGATGATTATGGCTTACAGCTCATGAAAACCCCAAATCCACAATCTCAGAAAATTAGAATATTACATGCAATCAATAAAACAAGGATTGTACATAGAACAATATTGGACCCCTGAAAAGTATAAGCATGCATATGTACTCAATACTTGGTTTGGGCCCCTTTTGCAGCAATTACTGCCTCAATGCGCGTGGCATGGAAGCTATCAGCCTGTAGCACTGCTGAGGTATTATGGAAGACCAGGATGCTTCAATAGCAGCCTTCAGCTCTTCTGCATTGTTTGGTCTCATGTCTCTCATCTTTCTCTTGGCAATGCCCCATAGATTCTCTATGGGGTTCAGGTCAGGCGAGTTTGCTGGGCAATCAAGCACAGTAATCCCACAGTCACTGAACCAGGTTTTGGTGCTTTTGGCAGTGTGGGCAGGTGCCAAGTCCTGCTGGAAAATGAAGTCAGCATCCCCATAAAGCTCATCTGTGGAAGGAAGCATGAAGTGCTCCAAAATCTCCTGGTAGACGGCTGCATTGACCCTGGACTTAATGAAGCACAGTGGACCAACACCACCAGATGACATGGCTCCCCAAATCAACACAGACTGTGGAAACTTCACACTGGACTTCAAGCATCTTGCAGTCTGTGCCTCTCCATTCTTCCTCCAGACTCTGGGTCCTTGGTTTCCAAATGAGATGCAAAAGTTGCTCTCATCAGAAGAGAGGACTTTGGACCACTGAGCAACAGACCAGGTCTGTTTTTCTTTAGCCCAGGTAAGACGCTTCTGACAACATTTGAAGCCCATGTCCAGGATCCGTCTGTGTGTGGTGGCTCTTGATGCACTGACTCCAGCCTCAGTCCACTCCTTGTCAAAGTCCTCAACATTCTCCAGGCTGTGGTCATCCCTGCTGCTTGTGCACCTTTTTCTTCCACACTTTTCCCTTCCACATAACTTTCTATTAATGTGCTTTGATACAGCACTTTGGGAACATCCAACTTCTTTTGCAATTACCTTTTGAGGCTCTCCCTGCTTATGGAGGGTGTCAATGATTGTTTTCTGCACAACTGTCAGGTCAGCAATCTTTCCCATGATTGTGATTCCTACTGAACCAGACTGAGAGACCATTTAAAGGCTCAGGAACCCTTTGCAGGTGTTATGGCTTAATTAGCTGATTAGAGTGGGACACTTTGAGCATAGAATATTGCATCTTTTCACAATATTCTAATTTTCTGAGATTGTGGATTTGGGGTTTTCATGAGCTGTAAGCCATAATCATCACAATTATGACAAATCACAGCTTGACCTATCTTGTTTTGCATGTAATGAGTCTATCTCATATATTAGTTTCACCTTTTAAGTTGCATTATGGAAATAAATGAACTTTTGCATGATATTCTAAGTTTTTGAGTTTCACCTGTAGGTCTGCAGAGGTATCTTCAAAAACATTCCAATCGGTGCAATCAAGGCAAGCCTGATGCTTCAGCTTTGCCTCATCAGTCCAAGTCCTCACTGATTTAATTGTTGGTTTCATGGTTTTATGTCTTTGTCTGTAGGCAGGTACAAGGTGAATCATGCAGTGATAAGAGTGTCCCACAGCTGCTCGTGGTAAAGACCTATAAGCATCTTTTACTGTTGTGTAGCAGTAATCTAAAGTATTTTTGTCTCTGGTGGGACAATTGAACTTTGTAATGCATATATCACTACCTGAAATTTTGAGGCTCATCTAATGCAAATTGGTTTCAAAGTAAAAGGCCACTACAAACTATGAAGCAAAAAAAAAATCATTGGATAGCAACCACTTTTAATAGGCATCCATGCCTCACAAGACTGCTCTCTTTCACTACCAAGAATATCTGATGCCCTGGCAGGGAAGTCTTTCCCAAGTTTGCCATGGTCAAGTTCAGTTACATTCTTTCATGCCTTCAGGTGTTTGGTTAGTCTATTTGGAGGGGGAGAAGTTCCATTGTCTTGGCTGTGATGTCACAGGAACAATACTTCACTCCCAAAGCCTTGTGGAAGGTTTGAAAGTTGCTTTTAGAATGTGCTGAGATAATTACTGTTTTGTTTTTCTTGCAGACTATTCTAGGGGAACAAACAAACAAGTTCCACAGTTGTAATGCGGAAGTAGTTTGTGAGACCTTACTGTTGGTTTGTGGAAACTTTTGCTGATATAAGAGGTTGGAGAGCAATTGAGAGGTTATTGGAGTTTTCATATCAGGCAATCTGGATATCATGCTTATTAGTTCCAAATTTCTGTACAAGTCCTTTCAGTCTGTTGGGGATAAGGCCCTGAACAGAACTGATAAGGCAGTTCTAAATCTTCCTCTCCATTCAGATTCCATGTTAGCAATTTGAGAGAGCTGAGAATCACTGTATCAGCCTTTGTTAAGTATGAATAGTTAGAGCTAAGCAGGAGAACACTGGCTATAGCAGATAGACATTAGGAGAGAACTTCCAGAACATGAAAAAGGCAACAACATAATTGATTGGTTCATTGAAACGGAAAGAAAAACTTTTTGCTGTGACTGTTTTTTATACAATGGAAGAAAAAAAGAAGTGAGAGAAAAATGAAAAAAAAATGTAAAACCAGCTCCTTAATAACAGAATAACATAGGAGAGTCCTTGGACATGTTTTAGTCCAATTTCCTGCTCATACAGGAGACCCTATACCCGTGATGGCAAACCTATGGCACGCATGCCACAGGTGGCACGCAGAGCCATTTGTACCCACATGCGAGTTGCAGGCAAACTTACCTCAATGCGTATGCGCGCACCTCACAGCTGGTTTTCGGCTGGTTTGAGGCCTTTTTCGGCCTCCCAGAGGCTTGAGGAAGACTTCTGCAGACTTTGCAGGCTGAAAACTAGCCCCGTTTCATCACTTCCTGTTTTTCCAAAAACACCGAAAGTGACGAAACGGGGCTAGTTTTCCGCCTGCAGAAGCCTTCCTCAAGCCTTTGGGAGGCCAAAAAAGGCCTCAATCCAGCTGAAAATCAGCTGAGGCGCAGTACAGGTAAAGGGGCAGTGGGTGGGTGGGGATTGTGCACGCATGCATAGGGGGCATGCACATTGCCTTTTGGATGCCGGCACACGAGCGTGAGCATGCAAGCACGCACACAATTTTTGGCACAGGAACCCAAAAAGGTTAGCCACCACTGCCCTATACTATTCCAGACAAGTGCTGCCAGTCTCTTCTTAGTAGCCTCCAGTGATGGAGCACCCACAACTTCTGAAGACAAGCCAACCCAATGGTCTATTGTTCTCACTGTTAGGTAATTTCTTGTTAGTTCTAAGTTGCTTCTCACCTTGATTAGTTTCCATCCATTATTTCTTCTGTTGCCTTCTGATGCTTTGATTGACCCCCTCTTCTTTGTGGCAGCTCCTCAAATATTGGAACACTGCTATCATGCTACTTTTAATCTGGTTTTTTTACTAGACTAGACATACCCAATTCCTGCAATCGTTCTTCAGGTTTTCACCTCCCGTCCCCTAATCATCTTTGTTGCTCTTTTCTGCACTTTCCAGAGTCTCAACATCTTTTTTATATTGTAGTGACCAAAACTGGGTGCAGTATTCCAAGTGTGATCTTATTAAGACTTTATAAAGCGGTACTAATACTTAATGTGATCTTGATTCTATCCCTCTGTAAATGTTAATACTTTGTACATTCATAATGAAAAGTTTCCAATTATGCATTGATTATAGAAATCAAAAAGCAATTAGAATACTGAGATGTAAAAGATTCCAGTGGCACTATGGTACCTTACAGGTACAAAACTCAGAAACCACAGTTCAAGAATTATGTCATCAGTAAGTAATATTGGTTCAAGCACCTCTGAAATAACACTTTGCAAATGATTAAAATGCGTCAGCATTTTGGAGGCCACATTTAATTTAAATACTATTAAAACTGATTCCTGTCAAATTTTATAAAGATTTTATGACATAAAATTTATCATAAAACCATTTATGACATAATACAAAATGTCATAAAACGTTTCGTTTGCTGATGTTTGACTCTGCTATAGAGTTCAGCATGGGTTAATTTCAAGGCAGATACATCTCTGAATGTATCCCAGTTTTTCCAGTAAAGGCAGCACATTAGAACCTCTGTCACTGTTGAAGGCATTGAGGAATCCAATAAGGAAATATCTCTGAAAGGATGACCCAAGGGGCCAATGGGCGTACAGTTTTTTGGTCATTAACATTTTATTGAGTTATAAAGTATTATAAAATACAAAATACAAAGTAAATAGAAAAGCAGTGGGGGGAGGGGAAAGAGAAGTGAGGAAAGATAAGAAAAAGAAGCATTGACTTCCTACTCTCTCTGTTACACTAAAATTAGGCATTAACATCAAATCACAGCTTTTTGCTTTTTCATAATGATATGAACAAGCCATTTCTATAAAGACCTATCAGTCTAACTGGTAAAACCCAGTCAGAGTTTCATTCTTCTCCACATCAAGCACGAATTTCAGAAGTAGTCTCCATGTGGAAACAAAAGTACTTATATTCTTTTCTTTAATCAAAGTGGTCAGTTTGCCATTTCAGCCAGCTGCATCAACTTCTGCAACCATTCATCCATAGTATGAATCGAAGTGTCCTTCCATTTTTGTATGGGCTGTCTAGCTTTTTTAAAATGTGAAATTACCTCCAAATGCAAGATAGAATTAATTTTGTTTTGGGACATATCAAATAACTATTCTGTTCCCTTTCATTCCATACCATCAAATTTCCATAATTACATATGCCTTTATCTGTTCCTTCAGTCTGTTAATTTGTTGCTGAAAATGCTTGAACAAGGTAAATTACTTCATCTCCAGAATCTACCCTGCTATGGCTTCCTATACTGTTATTCCAATTCTCTAGGGCCTTGTGCAGCACTTCAAAAGAAATCTCAGAACATTCACATGCAACAAAGATAGAAGAGAAATATTATTTGGCCAAGATGAATAATCAGATCTCCGATAATGGAACACAGCTCTGGTGCTGTCAAGGGAAAGAATCTTTGGGGTGAACTTAAAATAGTTACAACAAGGCTGATGAAACTCCATAGAGCTGCCACATCTCATATCACTGATATGGTGGTTCAGCTCAAAAAATCCCAAGATGTTCACCCTATATACCCCAATCAAAACTCTATTCTGACAGCAATGTCTCCATTTTTTCAAGACTTTGCACAAGCAAATCAGATTACCACAGATGAATGTTGTATGGTATTACAGATAGTCCTTAACATACAACTGTAATGAAGTTGCTCCTTACAATTGTAAAATGGGTCAGTCATAGGACTCACTTAAATTGATTACCAATTTAGGAACAGTCATTAAGTGAATGTGGCAGCCATTAAGTAAACATGGTAGTTGCTATGTGAACCAATGGTTCATTATGGGTGCAGCTTTGTCCCAAACCAGAAGACAGTAAAACCATCATAAAACCCAAAATAATCTTTTCGGTGAGAGGGACAGCACATAAATTTAATAAATAAATAAATAACATATGGTCATATAACCATGGGATGCTGCATGAAAATGCAACCATATTGCAGAGTGCTTGAAATTTGGTCATGTGACTGCACAAGAGGCCTGAGCATCAGAACTTCAACTCCGGATCATAAGTCCCATTTTCAGAGTAACTTCCAACCATCGCTAAGTAACTGGTTGTAAGTTGAGGACTACCTGTTCTCAAGATCATCTAAACAGGAAAAGAGATGCCCATAAAGTAATTAGGCTTAGCATCTACTATTACTTACCTGCATGCTTATAAAACTGATCAATATTCAACAAAAACTATAATAATATTCAGAGGATAGTGAATTAAAATTTTAATAAAAAATTATGTAGAACTTTAGAACAGCAAATTTGTTTCTGCTCAAGTATCAGAACACAGAGCATGCATTTTGGCTATAGTAAGTATCAGCATCTTCTCTACTTTATTAATCTGCTGTCTAAATCTTCTGCAAGACAATAACCCACTCAAAATGCTAATAACATTTTCATTCTGCCTGCCTTTTCCCCCTTTGCTTGAATGATCCTAAAGGTTCTGGACCCATGACAATACTCCCCCAAAAAACAATTAAAACAGGCAATCAGGTTGAAATACAATCACAGCACATAGCACCCTCACATTAACATAACTTAGCTGCTGCCATCAGAAAAGCCAACTCAAATGCAACCCTTTTATTCTGGAAAATGTTCAGGATCAGACCTTCTGAACCTTTCAAGGGAAGAATATAATCTTGCCAATGGAAACTCCTTCCTTCTGATCACAGGCCCAGCCCTAGACGCGTTATTGTTTCAAATGTTTGTGCTTCACAGCTCCTTGAATGAAGGATGCAACTTTACAACTGTGAGGGTGCAAGAGAACAGATTTCAGTTGTTTTAGATTGCTCCTCAAAAGATAGAAAGGGGAAAAGGGTTCATAAAAAACAATTCCACTGAAGAGACTCAATTTTAACATGCATTAATGGCCACCTGCTGTACCTATCCCAGCACACATATGCTTTGCACAACTTTCTCAGCAAGACAGTTAATGGGAAGAATGTAATGGGTAAATCTAAGAATTCTTTGTGTGAGAAGTGACACTACAAACAAACTATGGATCTGCTAATATTCTATTTATGAAAAAGAATGCCCTTCTGCATTACATCACTGCTGTTTTGAATGTTAAAAGACAGCACTGATTCACAACTTTACAGTCTATCACTTGGCGGCACCAAAAAAATAATAATAATGTGTGTGAGCCAGATTCTATACTGGAGTGAAAAGGGAACCTGAAATCAGCCTCATCCCACAGTCCGACATATGGAAAATACTCCAGCCCTCCTCTCTCCTCCTGCCTCCTTTTCCCAATGTTATTTTTAGGAAACCTTTCATGAGCAAGACAGAAGGAGTAAGGGAATAATATCAAAATATAACAAGAAATAGCCAGACAAAGGAAGCAAGGCTGTAAATTATCCCTTATCCAGTGCCTCAATGGAAAGATGGGAGTCGGATTCTACTATTCTTACAGGGATGCTTCTAGATGGCGGAGCCTGTAATACCTAAGAAGCAGCTCAATGGGCAGATGGGAACTCAAAAGGCACACTTTGAGGAACATCCTGTGTAGCAGAAAATTGAGATAGGAGTCCCTGCATTCTTTACAAAGTGCAGCATTGCTGAGGACTAGGGAAGTGTGTTCTACCTAAGCATCCTTGACCCCAGGGCCAGGAAGCCGATGATGAGCAGCTCATTTGTCATAGAATAAGCCACTGGTGCATCTAAGGAAACCTGTGAACTGGTTCTGGACAGGTGCAACTGCCTGCTGCCAATTTGTTTTGAGAACTGAGATTATTTTTCTTCCCTGACAGGCTCTCTTGTAGTTCATTTCATAATGGAGCCAAGCAGGCCTTTCTATTCTTTTGACAAATTGGAAACTTTGTTCAATCTGTGTGTGGCCTGGATCCCCTTATCTATGAACTCTTTCTTCATCCTGCCACCAACTTCCAGATGAGAAGGCCTTTTAAAGGGAAAGATGCTTGACAGCTTTGCAGCTCCTCTTCGTAAGATTTTTTTTTTTGGTTTGACAGATGATCAGTTGAACAAAGCATGGAATAAGGATCTGCTGAAGAACAAGAATAACTTTACAGTATTTCCCTTTTGTAGGAGGTATGAAAGAATTTTTGTTTCTCCAAAGGTCTACAACTGTGAAGGAAAGGTCAGCATTGTGATTCTTTATTTTGTATTATCTGCCTCAAAATTATAAGCAATACAATCAATCACAAATCACCTTCAAACTATTTTTAAGATTGAGAAATGGTGTTCTACAAGTGACTCTTAAAATTAGTTCCTTGTACATTTAACACCAGTTGAGAGAGAGCACAAGGTTCCTCCCTTAACCTTAAATACTGTTCCCTTAACTTGAAATAGTATTTCTCCCCCCCAAAAATCATACAAAACCTAAACATGAATGCGTCCTGAAAGCTGTGTAATCATATGCTCAAATACTGGAGATGTATCAAATACTCAAAATGCAGGGATGAGAAGGGATTTTTTCAATAATCAATTAATTTTTCATAACATCGAGTTTAAGAATGGATGACTGTCTAGTCTTATAGAAACAGGACGCTTGTAGGCTTTTCTCCCATAAATCCAGCTTTGACTCTTCTCTAAATTTTAAGTATTATAGTTTGTTTAAGTGATCAAAAGTTTACAAAAACATTTTTTTATTTCTTCATATAAGAATGATCTTTGGCACACATTTCACATGTCATAATTCTATACATGCAAATTTGACGTGGGAATTCAAACCGGATTTGGATTCTGAGATCCAAATTTGACCACTTTTCAAAAATCTGTCAAAAAGACAAAGGTCTAACTTTTGTGGCTGTAAATACACTACCTGTTGAAAGCAACAATGTTCACTGAGTAGATCCAACGGTCTTTACATCTCTCTCCAATCTTCCTAACATGTATAATTAGGAATTATCCCCTTAACTCTCTTTGTCATCCAACTACATTATTTTTTTCCAAAGACAATACATTCAATCTCTACCTCCATTCAGTCTCTACCTCCACACACATTAAGGATGCAAACTGCAAATGTCAGGTTAAAATCAAGAATATAAGTCAGACTTATGCCCACACTTCATTATAGTTTGATTTGTTGATTTTATTGAGGAAGGTCTTGACTTTACAGTGAATATTCTAGATTACTTATTAGGGATGCCTCCACTATGGCTAAGGCAAACATAGAGATTGCAAATTGATGGTTGCAGGAGGTTTTATTTCCTTCATTTTGTTATTTTCTACATTGTACAGGATTTCATTTATATGCATAAAATGGAGTTATATTGTAATGTTCTATGTGAACATCCTTAAGTGGACTCTTGAAACAATATTTTCCTAAAAGTATTATCTTTGTTCTGTTTATTGTCCTATGTATACTTTCTGGGGAATAGAGAAAAAACATTTTTCTTTTCTTTTTTTAACTAAATAACAAAATAATTTTCACTAGTTGGTCTGTGTGTGTGTGTGTGTGTGTGTGATGCACACACACATATATGACATACAAATTTGTAGCATAGCTCAGCTGCTGTAAATTTATTCGAGTAGGCTCAATTACAATTCATAAAATTCAGGATTTGGAAAAAATGAAGATAGGTACTTGGATTCTGCCTTTGGCCTGACGATTTTAAAGACATATGCATTATCCTTCCAGTTAAATATCTTCATATGGTGAGAAAGAGGTCACCACTTCTTTAAACCTCCCCTTTAGAAGTTAAAAGATTCAAAACATTTGAGTTGCCAGAATTGTGATCAATGCAGTTTTTGTAAGGTCATTTTTGAATCTAATTGCTGGACACCTTGCCTGAGTTTAAAATAAATGTTCTTTGTATTGTTTTAAAAAGTACATTTAAATTTCATTTTTGTTAATAAGGGCGCAAATGTTTTCAGAATCCAATTTTATAATCAATCTATACATTTATAATTAAATTATAATTAGTTAGCATGCTGGCAACTAAAACACCTCTGCTCAAATGTTAGCTTACTACCTGAGAATCAGAACGTTGAACTCAGTAAAAGCACCAGGATAGAAAAGTGCCAGAACTGACCCATAGTACTTTGTTTAGCACAGGCCCATGATTACAAATCCACCCTTCATTTTTGAAAGACCCTCCTAGCTGAAAATCATGCAGTTTCATTTCTTCTTCCTTCCATGCATTTCAGCATTTCAGGTTGATATTTACACCACTCACTTGCTTTTCACTTGCAACAGAGAACAGAAACAACCATTTAACCATGAAGTAAAAGTATGGCACTCAAGAAGAAGAAATGGGCCCATCTCTATTATTATGAGCTTCAGTTGAAATATGGCAGTTGGCCTAATATGTTATAAGACCTTGTCATCCAAATACTTTTTGAACAATACTTGCTGATTATGCTTAAAAGATTGGGTTTGCTGAAATCATTATTCTTCCTTTCATTACCCACCCCATCACCCACACACACACCAATCTCTGGCTGAGCATTAGACCAACAGATCCTATTTAGTGAATCCAAAAATATTTTAAAAGAATAGCATTCATTAGTATTTTATTTAAATTCAGGGTTTTTTTTAAATCACTTGACTAGTAATAGATGTTTCCATTCTCCAAAAGTAAGACTTTTAAAAATAAACCAAATAATACAAGTTTATTACTAGATCTCCATACCCGTAGTTTTTGTTCTTACGTTCGCCCAAAACATAATTTTTGCCCTAGTGAAAAATCTCATGGTCAATGGCGGTCATATCCTATCTATATTCATCCAAATGTTTCCAAGATCTTTCATGTCAATAAACTTTCTGGGGCTTTTTTCAGAATAATTGTTCATTTCCTTGCCATACAAATTATTAACTGGATAATTTTGTAAGCGTTAAAAACTTCAGTATTCACATTCCAGCAAGCTTGATGTCTCCCTGTGCTCTAAACAACTACAACTGTGATGAAATATGGCTAAGGTATCTAATTTATGACTTTTCAATATTTCAACCCATGACTTGTGCTAGCATCAATATTTGCTATTAGTAGACTCTCTCTTGCCTAAAATGAGCAAATTGCTTTTCTAAGTTACAACCTTTAAAAGTCTTACTACACAAGTTCTTCCATGCCTGCTATGAAATGCAATATGTTCTTTCAAATTGCTCCTTTATTTTCTCATAGCTGGCAGAAGAAAATTTCTTGGTGGATTGTGCCCTTCAGTGTCGGGTTTTCTAGGCTTTTGTGTATTCTTAATGCTATGATTCTTTCTCTCTCTTTTTTTTTAATAAAACTTTTGTTTCCAAAGTAGTAGAGAGAATAATTCTAAACCAAAATTCTTGGTAAGAAAGAGTTATGCATGCAAGTCAGAGAAGAGAAGAGACGCTTGGAAACAGAATACAATATGCTACAGCTAGAATAAATCTAGAATGCTATCGGTAAAAAACAGTCTTCCGCATAAACCAGAATTTCCACTATGAGATGAACAAATTAGTTACTTTGGAAAAATCTATTTGCAGTTCTTCAAATATTCAAATTAAAAAAGGAGAAATGGTAACAAAAACATTACAAGTAAGCTATACAAATATATAAACCTAAGGTTAAGGTATTTTATTAATATACTCTTGCATATGCACAGACACACACACACTCACTTTATTCACACTTTTAAAATAGGGACTATTTCTTATTTAAAATAATAGCATTTTCTTTCCTATAAAGTGGAAGTAATACTTCTGCTGCATGAATCAATTCCAAAATTCATAATGTTGGTTTACTTTAAAAAACAAAAACAAATGGAAAATCAACTACCTTCTCTTACCAGAGCCAAGATTGCTTTTTTTTCCCCCAAAGCTGATTCTACCACCACCAGTAGCAGCAGCAGCAGCAGCACACTCTTACGGTTAAAAAACAAAGACTGGGTTTGCTAGAAGCTCTTTCTGACTAGAAGCTGCTACGTAAAAAGTCGCTGGTATTCTCCAAACTGCTGGTTGCTAAAATATTGCCAAGAGATGTGGGAGGGGGTGAGGTTTTCTACTGTGTTAAATATCCAGGTCTCTGCAAGTCTTTTGAAGAGTCTTATGCACAGCAAGTAAAAGTGCTTTCGAAAAATTCAGTTCTGAAAATGAATAGCAAACAAGCATGCTAGATTGTTTCACAGGAACCAAGCTGACTTTGAGCTAATTGTTTTCACGATTATTTCCCTTTTAGAACAACTATTTTCTGTCCTTGAATCCTCCCCACCATCTCAGCACCTTGAGCCCAGTCTTCTGTTGCCTCTACCTATGTCTACACTCTCTCTCTCCCAGGAAAAGAAAAAGCTCTGTGACTTAATATTTCTGTGTTAACAAAATCAAATGCACAAATATAAAATCAATCACACTGAAAAATGAATCCCCATGTAAAAATATTAAACAGTCAGGTGACAAAAGAATTCAACCCAAAAGAATTCTTCAGCTACAGCACTTTATTTTAAAACCATTCAAAATTATGTTAATAAAGCAACGTTTGCTAGCAAGTTACCCAGAATGGCATGCAACTTCTGTCAGAGGAAATAATGTTTAATAATTATTATTTGTACCATGACAAATTAGTAGACTTGGTAGGCATCTGCCTTACCAAGCAATTTATTCTTGAGTATTGTCAATGTCTTTCTCTTCTCTATAGACACATATTCCATAGGCCCAAAATAAGTAGTGATAACAAGAGACAAGGACAATGGTCATGGAAAGGAGCCATGGCGAACACTGGGCCCAGAAACAGCCCTGCTGATCCCCCAGCACAAAAGAACTAAGCAGAGCTACACGCAATCCGTTAGCCTGGACGGATTGCCACACAACATGCAGAAACTACCTAGTATGGCAGCTATAGAAGTAAAACTGCAGTCGAGTTTCAGCATGAAATTAGACATTCTGGCTCAAAAAAGTGGGAGGCAACGTACTATATTATTAAAGTGGGCCTACGTAATACTGAGTGTGGAAGCACAGAGAGCAACATGATCAGAAATCTCAAAAAGGTTGAAAATTGACACACTTAAATCAGGAATTCAGGTTCACTGCATTGCACACATCTGCATTTAGATCAAGGAAAAGTGGACCTAGATAAGAACCATCAGGTTAGGCACTTGTGGAAGTAGATCTGTTAAGAGTTTTAAAACGAGCCTTGTTTTAGTTTAGGAATTTAATTGTACTAATGGTCATCCTGATCCTAATCCTTTCAACCACTTTTATGATTCTTCTGTGGGTGTACCTCCCATTGGCAAAAGAATTCCCATCAACAATGGTGAGGAAGGGGGGTAACTGGGTGGTGCAAACTATTCGCTCCATAGGGTTTGGGTGAACTACACCCAGTAGTCTTCCTAACTTACTGAAGCATGAGCTTTGATGGGCAATAGTTAGTGCATGTAAATTTTTTAAATGTAACCTCCATAACTCCTCTATTTTGTGAGATATAACCTACACATTTTTTTAACATAAAAGTGTCCCAGGGTTAGGAGTGCATAGTAACCTTCTTTTCACTCTGGTCCATTTGAAACCATTAATACCTAAGACCACACCCATCAATTCTTCTCTTCTTTGGTCTGTATTATGTAGTCACTAATCATTTCTGTAAAGGATAAAAAGAAAATGACAACCTTACCTTCTTATTTCTTAAACCCAACCTGTTTCCAACTTTTCTACATCATTTTTGGAGTCTGTTTCATACTCTTGAATTGGATTGAGCACAAAAAACTATTTTTTGCCATAGGGGAGTGGACTCAAAAATAAACCTTTGTGATTTATAGAGGTGGGGGGGCTTCCTTCTTGACCTGTTACTGGCAACAGTCTGCATGTCTGTTAGGAAGGCAAAGCTTTTCCTTCTTTAGAACCAGCCCCTAACTGCATACGTATATAAGCAGAAGATGAATTCAGATGTTCCAGTTTCTAAATGTAAAAAATTGGCTTTAAAGAAACTATCCATTTACTCAGACTTTTCCCCCCCAGCATTCACCATGAGATCCACACTGACTTAGAAATAAGTCCATTAAACCTGATGAATCTTAATTATGACTTTGTGTAAAACAGGACTGAGTAACTGCACTGCTTTGCATGCTTCCTCAGGACCAGAGCAGCTGCTGTTGGCAGCTGGCAAAACCTTCTAGCCCCTTCTTGAAGAGAGATTCTGAACTCTGCCAGGCCTCTGAACAATCTGCATCTCTAACCCCTTTTCTTCTGATCTTCGACATGGTGTCTTTTCTTGTAAAGAAGCATGCAGCCAATCTATAGAAATAAACATTCATTTGCAGGTTTCAATTCAAAGTACTGTCTTTTTTCCCAGGCCATTCTGGCTGTCTTACTTTCCAGCAGGTTGAAATGAAAAGTGTACACAAAGATATTGCTTGTTAGACATCAGGCAATGATTATTCCTGGACTCCAAGTAAGTCTTGCATGTGCGTGAACTGCAGAACACTGCACTAACAGTAACAAATTAAAACAACAGCACCAAGAGCTCATCAACCTCAAAAGTAGGTCCAACTAAGTCTGTGGAATAGCTGCAGGTAGTCTCATTTTTAATGAAATCCAAAAACTGAAGGCCACAACATGACTAGAAGCAGGATGGGACTATTCAATTCTTCTCCGCCATTCTTTTTTCTGCTCAAAATCATCCCCAATTATTTTCTATCAGCACAAGAGCATATAACTTCCATGAGAAGGTGAGCATTTTTGGATGTGAAAAGTCTATTTTCCAGTTGAAACAATAAAAAACCATGAGAGCCTTTTATTACTCTGCAGATAGTGTATACAAAATTAAGTGACTATCAACATACCAATGAATAATGGATGAGGGGGCAGTCTGCTACCCCAATGTTGCATGAGTACAATTCCATAAGCCCATAAGCCCCAGCAGTAAACAAAAGTGATGCTTAACTAACTAGACTATCAGAACACCAACTTACCTATTCCTATCATATCTCATCCAATGCAATCATTCACAGATAATCTATCACTCTTTTCTTCGAAAGAGATAGCACTATACTATCCAAACTCTTTCCAGGCTCCCAGGATGATGTGCATGCAAATTCTCATTACAACAGTGTTTACTTAAGTTCACAATACAGGCCATAATTAAAATCGAGCATATTATACTATGCCCTGTCCCACCAATTTTAGGTAAGCTTTGATCCAGCAAAAACCAAAAGTTAATATTCCCTCTAGAATCAGTCTGAAAATTCTTTCTAACCCTCAATGAATAAATGGTGGCTTCCTCTTTTGGCATTGGCTTACAGTGTTATTCTTTTTTCTTTCCTTTTTTTAAAAAAACATCCAGCTAAACTCTACTCAGGTTTAAAAGGTTGCAGGACAAATCAAATTTCACATAGATGGTTTATTCCAAAAATGTAAACCTAATTCTATAGCAAGTCTGCTGTCATTTCACATTTACTGACATTCATCATCAAAATGAGTAAATGTCTTCTATTTTTGCACCAACTGCTGTAGAACAAGTCCTTCTGCAATTCACACATTATATTTGAACTGCATTTTGTTGGCAGTATTTTACTAGCAAATACCCTGCACTGTTTAATTACCAACAATCATTAATTGATCAGAATGTTGATATTAATAATAATGGAAATGATGCTATACTAGGTGAATGCAAAAGTTCTGTTTTCAGTCAGTACCCAAGTCTATAACCATGGGATATGATTAACAATAATAAAATGATTTGATCATTCAACTGCTCTAGCTTACAAGGGCATTTCATACAGCAATGAGATTCACTTTACTGTTATTTTGCAGGCTTCACCGATTGCTCAGGTAGCCAAAAAGCAGCAAATCTGTTTTCCTACTCAAATAGGAGAGATTTTTACAATCTTGTTCCACTGGTAAGATCAGGTGCTGCATTTACTCATTCAAACGTCTCTCCCAGGATATTTTGTTTCCTCCTGTATAATCTTTTAATCCACTACCAAAAATGCTAACTATGCATAGTCAAAACGCTATGGCTTGGTCGTTGCCACATGCTTTCCATCTTTAAGGTGAAGGTGAGCTCATCCTGCCTGCGTCATTTTTTCACAGAACAGAAAGCCACCATTTAGAGCATGGCCCCCATTGTTCTTCATCCCATGAAAGTGACTTCCTGGACAGTACAAACCAGAGATCAGAAATAAGATGAGAAAGGCAAGCAAATCTATTTTGAAATCTGAATTTCAGCACAATGAGTCCCAATACACAAGCTGACAAATGTTCTTGCCCTTCTCTGTTTGTAGGCCTGAGCTCCTGGGCAAAAGCTGTTCCCTCCAGCTTGCCTGGCCCAGAGACTTCATGGAGTGGGGCAGCAAAGGAGAAAGAGACCTTTACCAGAAGATAGGCTGGTGTTTTTCATTTGGGGGAATGTTTTGCCTGCTTTTAATTGACCCAGAATACCACAAAATACCCAGGAGCATTTCCTAGAAGCATTCTGTCCATGAAATATCCCTCCACCCACCCTTTTGCAGACGCAATCTCTCTCTCCAACGAGCCGGCCTGTAGCAGCCTGACTGAGTCAGAATCCGGGAAGCGCAATTGACTTTTCCGCTTTCAAAGAGGGAGTAAGGAAGATTTTAATTCAGCTGTCCTCGCGGCCCTCTCTTTTCCCCAGGAAGCAGAGCCACTATGGAGCCACCTATTTCACCAGCTCGCGTCTTTGGATGGAATAGAATCGTTCTGGGAAAAGAAGCTACAAAAAGATCCCCATACGGCTGCTTTAAGACGCATCTTTCTCAAGCTCCCCTCAAAACCAGCCACAACCAAACCAGTTCCCAGGTTGTCTTCTGCAGATTAAAAGGAGCCAGCCGCCGTCTGGAGAACCAAGAAAAGCCTCTTCGTAATGAGAATTGTGGCACTCGGTTCTCCAGCACCAGCGTTGGCGCTTTCGGCTTTCCATTCATCGCTTGGAGCGCAAGAAATTCTCCCAGCCTGTAGTGCGTCTCATTAGGGAACCCCTTCCTTTTTTCGAGATGCCTCGATCCTTGGCGGATCTCGTTAAATACAAACAAACACACACACACACACACACAGTTTCGCCTTAAAAGCTCCAAGGTGCAGCGCGCAAACAAACGCCCGTCTGTTTTCTCTCCCCGCCCACTCCGCTTCCATTTTATTTAAAGACCTCTTTACTTTTCATTCGGCGCAAAGAGTCGCGCAAATGATTAGAAGTCAAACCTTCGATTCGCCCCAGGAGATGGTTCCGGAATTGACTATCGCCCAGTTCCTGAGGCTGCCTCATTTTCTGACAGAGCCAGACCAAGATCGCAAGATCTTCGGGCCGCTGCTGTGCCCACTTCCAAAGCGGCGCCTGTTCAAGAAAGTTAATGGTCGCCTCTGCCTCACTTAAATCTATTGTTAGTGGCTCACAAATCCTACAGCGCTGTAGGGGAGACATTCTGGTCGAGGGGGCCCTTCGTATCTTTTCTTACAGACACACCCTCCCTGGGAGGCCCCAGTCCGTCCCTTGGGCCGGCTGGAGAGGAATTGTAAGCTCCTTCAGGCAGGGACTTTGGTTTTTCAATTGCTGTGTGGTGTTGCATATACAATAAATACTAACGGGAGGATGGGTGCCTCCCCGGCACATACCTAAATCCCGGGCAGCCTCTACTCTGAGTAAGGAAACTTATAGGAACACTGAGGGACGGATTCTTTTCGCAAAGTTGGGGCTGTTCGGGGGGGATAACAGAAAGCGCATTCTCAAAGTCAGATTGAGGAAGAAGTCGGAAAGGGAAATGGGGAAGGGCAAAGCAGGCAGGACCCCTAAGGAGTGCTTAAACGGATCCGGTCTCTGGCGGGCGAGGGGCATGAGGGGTGGCGAAACCTTTACGCTTAGCCTGCTGGTGTGCCTGGCGCCGGTCGGAATCGTGGCTGTGCGAAGAGGGGGCTCTCCGGGATCCAACCTATTCCCTTTTCCCGCTCGATGGCAGAGCAGCGCCCGACCCGGCCGCGCGACTCTCGCACCTTTCCACGACTACCTCCTCCTCTGTCACCACCGCAATTAAGACATTAATTAAAGCCCACGCCCTCATCTTAGAGGCTACCCCGAATGAGCTTCTCGTTTTGCTTATTAGTTTTCAAAGTCGAAACCGCTGGAGTAGGAGGCGGCAGCGGCGGCGGCAGCTCTGGCGGGCCGAGCACAAAGGCATGATTGTCCGTCGCTGCTTTGGAGGGAAAGTATTAATAAGAGAGGAAATTATTGATTTCCACGGCACGTACCGTGACGGTGAAGAGATTTTGGGCAACCGTCAGAATCCCATATATATACACGTACATATGTATTTTTCCCCTCGGGGTTAAAAAATAAAAATAAAAGCGAAAAGCAAAGCACCGCCGGGGGTGGAGGACAGCGAAATCCTCTCTCCGCAAACCCTTCAGCTTCTTGCTGCGGCAGCAATGGAGCAGGAGGCGGCGGATGAGACAGCAGCGAAAGAGGCACCACGTGGAGCTCCGCAAGGGCCCGAAGCCGAAGAGGGAGCGGAAGGGAGGCGGCGGCAGAATCCGTGGAGGTGGAAGCAGGAGCAACTTGGGCAAAGCGCGACCCCCAAAGACCCCAGAACTTCGCCCGGCGCTGAAGGGGCAGGCGGGAAGGCAGGCACCGCGGCACCGAGCTGGCCGTGTCTAGGCTTGCCGAGCTTCCCTCCCCGCTTGGATCGTGTTTTACTGGAGCGGCTGCTTGATTTGGAAGGAGATTGGCCTCCCAAGACTGGAGAAATGCCACCTTCTGTGCCGCCGCATTTGCAACACTTCCAAACTGGAGCAGTGCACTTTAGCGGAGGGGAGGGGGCAGGGGGAGGGGGGAGAGCGAGAGAGGCAAGCAGGAGAGGGGAAGAGACGTGGAAATCGAGCGTTGTTGGGAGTTTGGGGGCTCCCTAGAGCTTCCTATCCTTAGGGGCCTGCGTTACACTATTTCATTCGCATTCGCTTCTACCCTCGACCCTCTTTTCCTCCCGGCCGATCCATAATATCAGGGGTCGGTTTCGGAGTGCACAACGCTGGCCTGTGGTGGCGTGGCGGGCTGAGAAGGGCGGGCATGAACCGTGCTCTGCGCTCTGATGGAGTTTGCTAATCCTGTTCGTGCCGCCTTCGAAGTTCGGTGGAAGCGGCGCCTGCCTTGTGCAGACGAGGGGGTGGGCTGGAATACGGGTCTTGGGAAGTGGCTGCAGATTGAGTGTTCGTAGACCGGAGCCGTCCATTGGATAGGGTCTATTAAAACGGGGGGCGGGAGAGAGAGAGAGAGAAAGAACCGGGGAAAATCGAATTGAAAGGGGGAAGGCGCAATAGAAAGCGGGAAAGGGCGCCGAAGATCCGGCTGCCGCTTCCCTGAATATCGGCCAGAGGACCGTGAGGATCTGCAGGAGTCGGAGAAAACGAGGTTTCCCCACCCCCACTCCGGTTTTGCCTTGTGCACTCCTGAAACAATAAAAGACAGACACCAAAACTTCACTTGCGGTTTGCGTTTCTCCCCTTCCCTTTGGGGTGATGTGAGCAGGAGGGTGGGATTTCATAATTAGGTCGCCTGTCAGAAAGTTTGAGCCAAACCAAACCAGGCGCAAGAGAGACAAGTCAGCCCCTTCCTCCGGCGCCATCCGCCGCCTCCGTAAAGCTAGGCCGGCCCGGCTTTGACTCGCCGCTGACACTGCCGCCTGATCCCCCATTTGGCACCTTCGCGAGGAAAGGGGCGGGAGGTGGCTGGAGCGGGAATACTTCTGCGATCCCGGATAATCTGGCTTGTTTTTGGTTTAATGAGCCTGCCCATATCGGGGAGGCGGGGGCTTCTCCGCGCAGATTCCGTACGAGCCCCCTCCCAGCGAACAATGAAGAGAAACTCCCTTCGCAGCGCAAGAGAGGCCGGGAAAAGGGGGCGCGCGCTGGACCTCGGGGAGACGAAGCCTCTCCTCCGCTCCTCCTTTGCTCTTCAGCCATTTCAAACGAAATTCGGTGGGCTCTTCCTCGCATCCCAGTGTCATTGCACTTGGCCCTAAGGCAAGCGCGGAGCAAAAAGCTGGGGCCAAGGAGAATTTCGAGCGGGTGGTGGCGAATAGCAACCCTTGCGACTTGCTTAGCTCCTCTGGATGGTGGAGCAAAGCGCTGCTCTGCTCGCTCTGTCCCATCAAAGAGACAGGCAACTGTGGTGGAGGGCTGAGGCGCAAGGATTACAGGCAGGGAACGGAAGAATCCCCACTGATGGCGGGTGGCATAGCAATTTGCAATGGGACCGACAGGCGGAACAAGGAGGTGCCTATTGCATCCGTCGGTGCCCGCCACTGCCGACGTTCTCGCTCACTCCAAAAAGGCGCGCCGCCGCCAGCTGAAGAGAGCGTGCAGTCATCACGTGGACACTATGCTAATCGAGGCAGGTGACTCATAGGTGGTGGTGGGGAAAATGTGCTCGGCTAAGCTCACCGCCACAGCCTTCCCTCGCCGTCTCGTGAGAATGCGCGCTTAGAAAGGTCTTTTGCGCCTCCGGATTGCAGAGGCGGGGAAAGGCGATTCAAGCAGTAGAGCCTCAATCCTCCGCGCGCTTCCTGGGAAGTAAGCCACGTTGAATTTAGTGGGACTTATTTCCCCAAGAAAGACCCTGGGGATCGGCTCTTGCCTTCGACTGAGAAAAAATTAAGGAGTGGATGTGTCAGGAGAGAAGGGGAGGGCTTCTCCAACTGAGTAACTTCCACGATTTATGGAAAGAGAAAGCAAAGAAAGAAAAAGCTAGCTCGCGTTTGGCAAGGTCTCGAAATCTTCGTGGTGAAAGAGACCTGGAAGGTTTATTTTAGGCTTGCAAATACACACACACACACACAGAGACGCAAACATAATTTCCCTTTCATTGTTCTGCCCTTGCTTAACTTTGCGAAATAAAACAATGGAATTTAGAAGGCATCCATAACTTGCTGATGTATTAAGTAGTGAACAGACTGGATTCTGCTGACTGTTGACAGGATCCCTATTTCCTTCTCGTTTTCATGCTCCATCCCTTATGAAGGACGACGGACATGTTTGCTGAGTAAAGACAAAAGTATTATTCATGACCTTTTCACAGGGGAAAAGTGTCCTCAAGTCAAAAAACACGATTTTACGGCCAGCCGCTTCATTTTCTCCTTGATTTGAATTTCTAAGCAAATGGTTTTAAATAACTCGGGTCGTTTGCCCATGCTAGTTCCTGAAATGCAGACTTCAAGCACCTACCATCAGTAGTACTATCAATACTACCCCTATTTAGTCTCACTGCCGTCACCGTTATCACAATTTAGGTCTTTCAGATTTTCCTCAAAGGTAGGCTGAAGATGGCGCCGCCTGTGTCGAGCCAAGGCGAACGAACGGGGGAGATACCAGCGCCTCGAACAAGCAGAATCCGCCTCTTTGCTTCCCCACGACCACTGCTCCTCTTGAGCCCCAAAACTTGCGTCGCCTTGGACGGAGCGGTTTGCAGGCTCTGAAGCGCTCTAGTCTGGATTAAAGGCGAGGATCGCGCAAGTCTTGCCTGTCGCCTTGCCAGCCTCCTCACTTTCCCCCGGGCAAGGAGAAGGCAACGCCTTACTTCGGGTTGTTTTACCTATTTGAAATAATGCTACACTGATATTCTTACAAAACCTGGCAAGCAGAAAACTTCAAGAGACCAACCAAATAGTCAAAGCTAACTTTATGCAACTCCTTCCCCGCCGCGTCTTCGGGAGATCGGGAGCAGCGCGGGATGGGGAGGGGCGGAGGGAAAGTCAGCCTGCTGATTTCGGATCTCCCGCCGACTTTTCTACTGACCGGGCTGGGGTGGCCCAGGAAAGCAGCAAAGGGGCTTCTCGCACCTTCTTAAGAATTAATACATTGTGGGGACAATCCAGGCGTAGTTCAGCAAATTTAAGCTTGAATACTCTGGAGTAAAGCCCTGAGGCTCCCGCGGATTTAGTCCCGCCTAGAGGCTGCAGCTTTCAGATTGCAAGTGTAGTTAATCTCAGAGGAGGTGTCTAAGAAGGTCTACTTCTCCCATCGGAAACAATGAGACTATAAAGAGGTTCCGCTTGGCCCGTTCCTGCCCTCGGTGTAATTCTATTCACCAGCGATCGTGCCAACCGAGGATTTTAATTCCCATTTCAAGAACGGTTGGTGATTGAGGCCATTCCCAAAAGCCTTGCGGGAGGCAGTGACTTGCGGGAGATGCTCTACTACTGAACCTCGCCTGGACTTGCGGAAGAGCTCTCTCTTCTGGGTTTTGCCCGGTTGTGTTTTTAACCAGGCAAGATCATATTGCAGTCCTTGTGTGTTTCAGTATATTAGCTCTAAATAATTTCCGTTAGGACAAAGCAGAAATTTTGGACAAGCAACGTTTGAAGTGAAAATCCCAAACTCTTGAAAAGTTCAGGGAGATCTAGCTCACCAACACTCTTCCTCCTATTTAAAATAGGATTGCCTATTTCACAATAGGATTGTGAAAAGATACCGAATCGATTGATTCCACACTTTTTAAAATAACTTAATTGTTAAACTTATGCGAAATGGATACAAAGATACCTTTGCTGATTCCTCAAACTCCAAACAAATCTGATTTCATAAATAAATAAATGCTATCAGTTGTCCCTCCCATCTCTTTTTAAATTGATTTTTTAATGTCTTTAAATATTTCACGTTCGGGTGAGAAGAGTTTATATATTATTGGGTCTTCGGTGGGACGAGACTTTTGTGATTCCTTTTCAGGAAGAAAATACACCAAAGAAATCGGACTGGCCCTTGTTAACAGAATGAATCTCTGAGCGCCGCATTTAGGAATTCCAAACCACCAGAGTTACCAATTCAAGAGAAAATACTTATCTTTTCCCACCCCTCTCAAAGCAAAAGCAACGTTCACAAAACTATGATACTAGAATTAAATGAAAATTAAGCCACGTTTTAGCAGAGCCTTTGCTTTTCGACCCAAATATGTGTACTGTATGCCTTTTTTCAAACGGTGTATCCCACGCCGTTCTTTAGACACTACCATTTCTTTTAAAACGAAATCCTCCTTTGTCTATTTTTTCCGATGAACTTTAAACACTTAGACGAAAGGAGGAAGTGGGGTGGCTGGCTGGATGCTTACAGGGGGATGAAGCGGCATTGCCTTGCTCCACTTATTTTCAAGTAAACCTCCCCTGGTTCCCACTGGCGAAACAACTTTATTTATTGTGAAGGTGTTCCGATTCCTCTCAATGAGGCGAAAGGGCATTTGGGTTTTAGCTGCTCCGAGTGGGTTGAACTGGGATCTCTCGGTTCTAAGAAGGAAACCCCGAAACTTCCACAGGCAGATGACGCGGGAGGGGTGGGTGGGAAAGAGAGGCGGCAAAGGAGCTTCCTTAACTTGGCTGGCGTTTATTTTAAAGAAGCAGGTAGAAGGAAAGGCTGAGGGCAGGTAACGTCTCCGGAGAACTGATAATTAGGAAAGGAAAAGAAAGGAGGAGGGGGCAGGCGCTACTTGGAAAGAAAGTTATGAGGGGATCTTTCTCTGCCTGGTTTCTGCACATCCGATGGACTTGGAAACCTTCCCGGCCTCTCTGCCTATCCAGAAAGAAAATTCAGCCCAGCTAAGATCCAGCTCAGCCTCTCCGGCGGCAAGGCCACCCATTAGGCGCTGTTGGACGGCGCTGCGGAAACCGAGACTTCAAAGGCGCAGGACACGGGAAACGCGAGTCAACACCCCTCACTTGAGCCGGGAGCCTTCGGCGCGGGCCGTCAGCCAGGGGCTAGGATGATTCCCGGGAGCTGCGGGCCAAGCTGGACAGTCTTCCGGGGCCACTAGCTCAGCAGCAATTCCAGGGCTGCTTTCGCCCTCTCCCTCAGGGCCCCAGGAGCAATCCTTCCACCCTGCCCAGAGCTAGCAGGTGTCCCCGAACCCAGAATGCCGGGCAACCCACCTGTACAGGCAGTTGCTTTGAATCACTTTCTCCAAAGGGCCTCCGCCCTGGGAAGGAAAGCGTCTCCCCTTGGCCAGTTGGGCTTCTTCAAACAGGAAAGAAAGGGCCATCATTCGGGCACCCTTGACCATGGGGGGAGGGCTTGCTGGGCCCTAGAAGCAATGGGGGGGGGGTTGCACAGAGAGTGGAACCAGCCTTGGGGGAGAGGGCATAGCGAGTGGCGCTGAACCAAAATCCTCATTGCCCCAAAGGCTGCAATGCAAAGGAGACCTGGAAGATGTCTGAGTTGTTGTTTTATCAATTGAGAGAGGGGACCGAAAGGAAGTCAGGCAGTCATTTAATATAAAGTCCTGGGCTGTCAAGAACCTGTATCAATCACAGTTTTCCTGCAATACCCTTTCTCCGATTAGGACATTTAATCTCACCAGATCCTTCAGGATAGGTTGCATTTAAGTATTCCTGGATTGAAACTATCCCTTTTTCATAAATAGAAGGACCATCTATTTTGGGCTGCTAAAATTTGGAGGATCCCTAAAGAGAAGTGGTGGTTCAAATATATTCTCCTTCCTGCCATCTAGTGGTCATCAGGATTTTTGGTATTCAAATCAAACTAGACCAGTTAAAGACCAATGAGTTGCATTTGTACAATAGTTTAAGCTTGTTTGGGGCTAAGCAGCATTTTGTGTGTGTGTGTGTGTGTGTGTGTGTGTTTAGTCTGTGTTCTACGAATACAGGTTACTGAGTTTTTTATGGTTCAATGTGTAGCTTGTGTAAATGAGTTAACTTAGTTTCAATGTTAAACATTTGAATAGATGCAACTGTTTTTGGGGGGTAGGGAGGAATTAAAATTCAGATGTAAATCTAGGCTAGAGGAGACCCTGAATGCCATTTGTGTCATGGTATGACTGAAAATGCATAATTCATATAATTTGCACACTGACAACATAGCACACATGGTGCAGATTTTAGCAGATGCCTATGCCCTCAGTTTTTAACTGTAATATAACTAGGCTAGAGGAAAAATGCCTAACAGGTTTCAGGAAGCCAATCAGATTTATGGAACACATAGCCCAATATTCTTAGGCCAGACAGTGGCAATCACTGTTGCAGGATACTTCAGAGACTTTAGCAGTTAAGAAGTGGGGCACTCATACAAATGGGAAGTTCCTGCATGAAAATAAGTCCTACTGGCCACCATTATAGGTAGTCCTCATCTTACAATAGTTCATTTTGTGACCGTTCAAAGTTACAATGGCACTGAAAGAAGTGACTTATGACCAGTTTTCACAGTTACAACCATTGCAGCAACCTCATGATCATGTGATCAAAATTCAGGTGCTTGGCAGTTGCTTCATACTTATGACTCTTCCAGCGTCCGGCTTCATGTGGTCCCCTTTTGCAACTTTCTGACAAGCAAAGTCAATGGGGAAGCCAGATTCACTTAAACAACCATGTTACTAACTTATCAACTGCAGTGATTCACTTAATTGTGGCAAGAAAGGTCATCAAATGGGGGGAAATTCACTTAACAAATGTCTTGCTTAACAACAGAACTTTTGGGCTCAATTGTGGTCGTAAGTTGAGGACTACCTGTACTAGTAAACCCAGTAGTTATTGACTACTGACTATATACATAGGCACAGACAATGGATTTGGTTCCTCGTTGGGAGCCTGGATCCAGGTTAGTGGCTGAGAAGTTAATAAATGGTAGTCTGTATCCCTAGTCCAAACGTTAGTATGAATTGTGGCTGAACCAGAGTGCATATTTCTTTAATCTGGCCCTTTTCCATCTCTACCTGTATTAAATGAGACATTGAATTAGATCTATAAGTAAAGAATTGAGAAGTAGATTTAGTGGTTTTCCTCATATATTTATTGTATTCATGTACAGTATATATAAGTTATTAGCAGCATAATCTTATACATAATTCAGTTTTGAGGTATGTAAGCAAGCTATGCTTGATGGTTAGAAATGACACTGTGCTTTATTTCATTGCTTATTCTCCAGCTCCAAGCTGCCACCACTGGTCAGTTACTATTCTGATTGATCAGGTCTTAGAGCTGGGGAGAGCCCAGTTTGGGGGGGGGAACTGGGCTCCCCCTCTGCCCCAAACAAAATAACCCTACAAAATTGTATCCGAGTCCTCCAAAGATCTCAGGAAGTGCAAGGGAGATCTCTCCTCCTGATTGTCACATGTCTGACTGAAAGATCAGTGAAGCCTGTTTAACTTTTAAGCCCAGAACAGCAAAGGACAACAAGGTGCCTCACTATGGGCTGGGAATAAGAGAAGGCGAGGTCATGAGAATAGGGCACAGAAAAGAGATTGCCATGGCAAGTCTGTGCAATTGTTCCTTTAATATACCAGCAACTATTTAACCAGGTTCATTTTCTTGACTGAAGATGGGAGTTGGCTATTTGCTTATGCTGAACTCTATTCCACAATACAAGGAGGAATATCTCAGTCTTCTAACTTTTTTGTACCATGACTTCTTCAGAAACAAGGATTTTCTTGTTGCAGCACTACAATTTGATTTATATTCCACCTTTCCTCTAGGAACTCAGGGCACTATGCTTACTACTCCCTCCTCCAATTTTTCCCCATGGCAGGCCACTGTGAGTAGACAGGACTGATGCAAAGGGATCGACCCCAAGTCACTTTGGGAGCATTCATGGTTAAGGATGGGTGTGAATTGTGACCCCAAATCCTTACCACTCCACCTCAATGGGCATTTCAGAAATCCCTTATAGGTATATGGGCTTGTTCATGAAGGACAAGGTATTTTTCCCTCTTCCATAAAGACATCATGTTATACTTTCTGCAGTTCCCACAGTTCTAACACTGATTGATGATAATTACCCTGGTTGTGGTCAAAAGGAAGTGTCACGGGCTACTTCCTGCTATAATATCACAGCTTGAGAAATCTGGTAGAAATCCTTGACTTAGCTTTTTTTTTTCCTTTAACTTAAAATTTTTCTTCATAGGCTGCTTATATGACAATACTCTTATGGTTAAAGAAGTGAAGAAATTCTGGTCAGTTCAAGTTCAACTTACAGAGAGAAGAACAATGCTAAATAGTTCTTCCTGTTGCACTACATTGGTTCTTTTTGGGACAATCTATAGGCACTAAAATAAGGACATTAAAAAGAGAAAAGAAAACAGCTAACTTTCACCTAGAAGCTGAAGTAATATTTTTAGAAATTCTTTCATCACATACTGTATACCTGATTGTCAGATAACAATATACATAAAATCCATGTAAAAAGCATAACCTGGCTTTCACTGGAGGGGGGGGGATGTCCCATGGCATAGTCTGAAATTATTTGCACCGTGTGAGCCCAGAGATGTTCTTAGCCAAGGAGCCAGTATTGTCCGAAGACAATTTCTGTGATCATGTGGCCAGCATGGCTACCGTGTTTCCCCGAAAATAAGACCTACCCCGAAAGTAAGACCTAGCACTATTTTCTAAACCTGCCCTAATATAAGACCTACCCCAAAAATAAGACCTAGTGTAAATCTCCAGTTCCAGGAAGACTTTTCAGGGAGCAACCGTGCACCACAAACACCTCCCCCTACACACTCACACCCACTATTTGGCACCATAAATATATAAGACCTACCCCGAAAATAAGACCTAGTGTGTTTTTGGGAGCCAAAAAAAATACAAGACAGTGTCTTATTTTCGGGGAAACACGGTATATGCTGAGGAGCATGGAACACTGTTACCTTCCTAGTTATCTACTGGCATTTTGCATGCTTTCAAATTGCTAGATGGGCAGGAGCTGGAGCAAGAATGGGAGCTCACCCCATTGCACAGCGGTCAAGTCTCGAACCCGGACTATTAGTGTTCTAGTTGACAAGCTCAGTGTCTTTAACTAATGAGCCATCGCAACCCACCCCCTATATACGCATCCATATACTAATGAACTAATTCAGGTTCAGTCTTGGTTCTCATCAAAGCCACAGAGCTCCTTTAGTAGAAGCAGCCACTGCAGAGTTGTATGTGTGGGTGGTTGCATAGCCTACTGGAGTTATGACTTCAACAAATCATTATGCATGGAATTGGGCTGGTGCTGGTCACATACCAAGAAGAACTGATGGCAGGTGGACCATAGAATAGCCGTAGAATGGACCCCCATCAAAGAAAGACCTAAAACAAGATGGATCTATGACATCAGCAAGTATTGCGGACCCCATTGGCAAAAGAAAGCTCAGGACCACATTGGTTGGAAACATGCAAAAGGCTCCTTCATCCTGCAGTTGGATAAACAATGGCTAAGAATGATGATGATTCATTACTTCTTTCCACCTGAAGAGAGTTTTTTGCTCTGACAAGTGCTTCATGTCTCCCACCATGCTAAGTTTTCCAACTGGTGGTAGCTAACTAATCAGCCAGCCTCTGGTGCTTCTGAGAGGACTGCAAAGGGGGGGAAGACCCCAGTTTTCTCCCATAGTTTATGCATCTTGCGGGCTATTATTCATTCAAATACATAGCTGTCATTGTTAACAACTGTCAATATAGGTACTTACATTTAAAGATACCCCCATTCTGTCTTTTTTAAACTATATAAATTATCTTGAAGCAGCCAACTCCAGAAAAGATTAACTGTGTGAAGAAGCAGACTATTTTTTGTCCTGTTGTTCAGGAGATGGCCATGAATTCTGCAATTAGAAATGGTGAGGCATTTTCTCCTTGCCATAATGACCACAATTACAAGAGTTTTACTATCAATAGTCATCCTTTATCAGATAAAGTATATCTTAAGTGTAACTCCCAAAGGCTTTCCTCATAGAGATCCTTCACCTTCCAAGGGTTTTTATCAGTACAAGTTAATCTGAATTTATCTGCAGTGACCTTTGGAGCTTTAATACTTACGTTATTTCAATGGACTTTCTTCTGGAGTTACTATACGACATTATATGACATTTTCAGTTAGGACTGAAAATTTGAAACGATCCACAGGTCCAATGATTCTAGTCTCACATTAGCATTACTATAATTAATTATTATTTTGGAGGGAGAGTGTTTGTGCATGCACGTGTGTCTTATAGAACACGTCAACAAGGCAAGAAATTTGCCTTTATTAAGAAATTCAACACAGTGTTGCAAAGCCTGGAATCTGTTTGTGTGGGACTGTGCTCTTGTGCATCCCGCAGTCATTCTTTAATTTCATGTTGACATTACTGAACCAGCCCTCTTCTGTATACATTTTGTAATTAAAAATTGCAATCAGGTAGCAAGGCATTTAGCCAAATCAAATTTCACAAATATCATTTGTTTTCCCAGAAAGAAACATGTGAACAGACATTTTTTTGAGCAGACATCTTTTTATGACCGTCTTCTGAAATAATGTACAACAGATAGGAAATATGTGATAAATCCTGAGTTCAATTTTTCACTGTATCTCTTTCTTCGTTTTCTTCTGCGACAACTTTTTCCAGCATGAATGGCTAGGGAAGTCAGCCAGCTTCCTTCCAGTCTGGGCAACCATGTTGGCAAAGGTAAATCTTTGTTGCTCTTGTTAGGACCTATCCAATGAAAACCCTGCAGGATATTATTGTATGCCCAAGAGGTACTGTACATAGAGAATTTGACACGTTTGATTTGCCCTTTGTCAAAAAGGAAAGCAACATGATTGGCAGTTGTTGATGCTAGCTGAATGGCAAGACTAGACAACTGTAATATGCACTACACTCCAAACTGTCCATGAAGACAGTTCAGTCCACACTAATATTAATAGCTTGGCTAACTTTCAGGAAGTAGCAGAATTTCTGGAACTAGCTCTGATTTGTTCCGGCAGGAAAAAATATTGAGTTTTTGTACTGTGGATCTGTGATCCACCTTCAAATTTGGAAGACCTACCCTTTTGATTTTTATTGCCATGAAGTCAAAACATAGTTTTTGGGAAGCCAGTCTTCTTACCCCACTGTTTACAATATTGAAAAGCCAGCAACACAACCATTCATCATACGATTTAGCCTCTAGACCACCTATCTTTGTTGCAGTTCTCTGCATTCTTTCTGGGGTCTCAGCACCATTTTTCTATTGTGGAAACCAGAACTGGACCTCACTAGTACAGTATAAAGCAGTTCCATCAATTGTTGGGATCTTGATGCTACCCCTCTGTTGATGCAGCCTAGGACTGCATTGACTGTCTTGGCAGATGCAGTACACTAGTGCCCCATACTTAAGTGGTTGTCTTCTAAGACACCTAGATCCATCTGATGTCTACTGCCTATATTATACCTGTACATGTGGTTTGTCCTGCCTAAGTGCAGGACCTGACTTTTCTCATCACTGAATTGTATTTTGTTGGATGGGGCTCAGTGTTCAAGTCTGTCAAGGCCTTTCTTAATCTTGAGTCTATTTTCCAAAGAGCTAACAAATCCCCCCAGCTTGGTATCATCTGTAAAGTTGAAAAGTTCCCTTTCTATCTGCTCGTCTAGGTCATTTGCAAAGATGTTGAAGAGTGCTGCTCCCAGACAGAACTTTGAGGTACTCCACTGCATGCTTCCCTCCACATAGATATAGTTTCATTGAGGACCACAAGCTAAGTGCACTTGGTCAGCCAACTGCAAATCCATCTGGTGGTGGTACTGCCTATCCCATACTGTTCTATCTTTCTGAGAAGTAGGCTGCGGTCTGTTTTGTCAGATGCTTTCCTGGAATCTAAGTATACTATATCCACAGCAATTTCTTGATCTACTAATTTTGTATGTTTGTCGAAGAAAGTAATAAGCTTTGTCTGATGTGACCTACTGGCTTCTAATAGCAATAGCAATAGCATTTAGACTTACATACCATTTCACAGTGCTTTACAGCCCTTTCTAAGTGGTTTATAAAGTCAGCATATTGTCCCCAACAATCTGGGTCCTCGTTTTACCCACCTTGGAAGGATGGAAGGCTGAGTCAACTTTGAGCCTGGTGGGATTTGAACTGCCAAATTGCAGGTAGCCGGCAGGCAGCAGAAGTAGCCTGCAGTACTGCACTCTAACCACTGTGTCATCATGGCTCATAATTACCTTGTTCAATTCTAGTGCTCACAAATCTGCTGCTTGATTACATTTCCAGGATTTTCCCAGGTATTGATGTCAAGCTGATTGATCTTGAACCTAGTTTCCTGGTTCCATTTTTTCCCCCTTTTTTGAAAGTTGGAACCACACCAACTCTTTCCCAGTCTTCTAGCACTTCCCCTATGCTCAAGGAGCTCCGAAATGCTTTCAGTGATTCCAAGATTACATGTGCCAGCTCCTTCAGTACACTGGGATGTAATCCATCAGATCCTGGTGATTTCAATTAATTTAAAATAGATAGCTGTTATTTTACTAATTTCTTACCTATTTTATATGTTGCCATGGTTGTTTTTGATTCCATGATTCAGAAACAGGGTGATGGAAAACTCTGGAGGTTTTGCAGAAAAGAAAATAAGGTAAGTGTGAAATTCATTTGACTCATTACAGTTTGTCTGTCGGAATAACTGCTCTATAGATGGTGCCCTTTCCTGTGTGCTTCATCTTAGCTTGGAGGAGAATACTCATGTACGAATGTTGTTTGTTGATTTTAGTTCAGTGTTCAACACAATCATTCCTCAGCATTTGGTGAACGAACTGGGCCTATTAGGTTTTAAGATTCTTTATGTAATTGGATACTGGATTTCCTTATTGATATGCCCCAGTTTGTGCGAGTTAGAAGGAAAGTTTCCAACTCCATCTCCCTGAGTACCGGTTCCCCACAGGGCTGTGTCTTGAGTCTGTTACTGTTAACCTTGATGACCCACAACTGCTGTGCCAAATCTGCTACAAATCATATTGTGAAGTTTGCAGATGACACAGTAGTAATGGGTCTTATCTGGGACAGCTATGAAGATGCTTAAAGGAAAGAGGTGAAGGCTCGGTGGTCTGGTGCAATAAAAGTAACCTGGTTCTCAATGTTAATAAAACAAGGGAGATCACTGTAGATTTTAGAAAGAGTTGGCATCAGAGGTGGCATTCAGCAGGTTCTGACCAGTTCTGGAGAATTGGTAGTGAAAATTTTGAGTTGTTCGGAGAACCGGCAAATCCCACCTCTGACTGGAGATTTTACAGTCTCCTTCCCCTGCCACACCCACCAAGCCATGCCCACAGAACCGGTAGTAAAAAAATTTGAATACTCCACCCAAAATTGATGCAGCTGTAGAGAAGGTCAACAGTATTAAGTATCTGGGGGTGCAGTAACAATCTGAATTGGTTGTCCTTAGTGAAGCGTGCAAACCAGCATCTGCATTTCCTGCATCGAATGAGGAGAGCACATCTTTCTCCTTCTGTTCTGGCCACTTTTTACAGAGGCACAATTGAGGACGTTTTAACAAACTACATCAATATTTGGTTTGCTGGCAGCAGTGCTTCAGAGAAAAAGTCCACACAGAGAGTGGTAAGGACAGCTGAGAAGATTATAGTAAGCTCGCTTCCTGTTATTCAGGATTCCGCTTATAAGTGCTATATGCTTAGGGCTCAAAGCATTGTTAAAGACTGTACACACCCACTTTATGGTCTGTTTCTGTTGCTCCCCTCTGGAAGGAGGTTTTGAAGTATTTCTAGCAGGACTACCAGATTCTGTAACAGTTTTGTTCCCATCTGGTAAACTCACAAGATTCATTTTTCTGGCCATGTACATATATACATCCGAATTAGACTGTGTTGTTTCCCTGTGTCTTATATGTGGATATATGCATAATTTTGTTATTTATTTATTTATTTATTTTGTGATGTTTATGTAGTATATTTTGGAGGTGGTTACCCTTTGAGAGTTGTATGCAACAAAATTTCATTTTAATGTATGCTGATTTGTGTACATTCAAAGTGACAATAAAGTTATTATTCTATATATTCTATTCTATTCTAAATATGTAACAGGGCATGATCTATTTACTTCCTTCCAAAATGGTTAGGCAATTGTTGTAAAACATTTCTCCTACCTTATTTGGTTGCAATCCTGGAATGATACCCAGTTTCTGAGTACTTATTTGTTCAGTTGGAAGTCCTAAGTGTTTTAGATGGGTCATGCAGTCAGAGAAGGGCAGGACAGCAGGTCAGGTACAACAGACTTTATTTCAGTACTTCAGAAATGCAACAATGGTACATGAGGCAGGCACCGGCTTTTATAGCTGGCGCTGTCCACACTTCAGCCACTGACAGGACTTTATTTTTCCTGCCGGTGGCTGAGCCAACAAGTGGAGTCTTCAGCCTACTCCACTCTTTGTCCATATATGCCCTCCCTCCTAGTCAGTATTCCTCTTATCAGGGCCCGCCTAGCGTATGTAGTCATGTAGGTAGGCGGGGCTTCAATGGGTGTGACTGGACCTGTGCACCTCAGTCAATCCAGGGGCAGCGGCCCGAGCAGACGGGTCTGCCACCGCTCTAGTCCCTGCCAGTGGAATTGTCTGGAATGCTTCCACTGGCGCGGCAGGGACAGTCAAGCTTGAGGCCTCAGAAGGACAACACTGGACTTCCTCAACACCTGGTAAGTGTCTTTGGTTAACTTCTTCTGTTTTTTGGGCCTGTGTTGGTCTTCACTCGGTGTTTGTGAGTTGGGCCTCCAGCTGATTGTCCGCACCCAGGACCTGGCCTCGGAGCTGGTCTATGTGCCACTCCCAGACCTTTGCATTTTCAGTTTCCACCCAGTAGGACCGCGGCCCGGTGCTCTTGATTATTCTTGCAGGCACCCATGTGGGTCCTCCGGTATAATTGTGTGCGTAGACTGGGTCCCCCATTGCGAACTGTCTGCATTTCCTGGTGGAATCCAGGGGCATCTCCATGCTGTAGTTTGGGTGGACCCTGTCTAGTGTTGTCCTTAGTCTCCAGCCCATCAATAGTTCAGCTGGGCTGCAGTGTGTCATTGTGTGTGGTGTGATATGTTGTGCTAATAGCAATCGGTCGATCTTGTCTTGCCAATCCCCTTTTCCCATTCGTTGTAGGGTCCCCTTGGTGGCCTTTACCATGATTTCAGCTTGCCCATTCATCGATGGGTGGGCAGGTGCTGACAGGGCATGACGGATTCCTAGACCCGCTAGGAATGTCTCGAATGGTTTCACTGTGAACTGCGGCCCATTGTTGGAGACCAAAACGGTAGTCTGTGGGTGGTGAATAGGCGTCTGAGTACCCTTATGGTTGCTTCTGATGTGGTGGATGGCATCAATGCAACCTCCAGCCATTTGGAGTATGTGACTACCACTATCAGAAATGTTTGTCCTTGGTAGGGGCCTGCAAAATTGATGTGCAGTCTCACCCAGGGGGCTGTCAGTGTTTTCCACTTCTTAGGTTTGACTGCTGGTGGTGCTGGCCTGGACTCTTGGCACGGCATGCAGGTGGCGACCCATGATTCTATTTCTGTGTCCATTCCTGGCCATCACACATAGCTCCATGCTAGAGCCTTCATGCGGACCACCCCTGGGTGACCCTCATGGAGGGCATCCAGCATTCTTTTCCTTAGTGGGGGAGGGATAATTACCCAGTCCCCCCACAGAAGGCAGCCCTTCAAGACTGACAGCTCAGTTTGTCTATTTTGATATGGTTTGAATTCCTCCCCTTGCGCCGCCTGTGGCCATCCCCTCCACACCCAGTTCAAAACCCATGCCATGGTTTTATTGCAGCCGGATAGTCTTGTGATCTCCGATGATGTCATCAGTCCCGGCCATATGCTGTCTGTCAGTAGGATTGTCATGGATGGCACTGGGTCCTCAGCAGTCTCTGAAAGGGGGCAGCAGCTGAGGCATCGGTGTGAGCTTTGCCCGGTCTGTGTATCAGTGTGTAGCTGTAGGCTGCCAGGAACACAGTCCATCTCAGCATCCTGGGGGACAAAATATTTGGCGTTGCTTTGTTGCCAGCAAGTATGCCTAACAGTGGTTTGTGGTCTGTGATGAGGTCGAACGGTCTCCCGTAGAAGCATTCGTGGAACCATTTGACCCCAGCTACTGCAGTGAGTGCCTCTTTATCTATTTGACTGTAATTCCTCTGGGTCTTGGACAGGGTTTTTGAAAAATAGGTGCTTCAGTCCCATTGGGCAGTCTGTGGCTGAGGACTGCACCTATGCCATAGGGGGAAGCATCGCAGGTTAATGTCAGTGGCAGTGTCTCGCTGTATTGTATGAGCACACTGTCCGATGTCAAAATGTTCTTAATTTGTGTGAACGCTTCCATCTCGCGTTGTCCCCATGTCCAGCCCACTGTTTTGTCCAAGAGTCTATGGAGCAGCTCAGCGATGGTCGCTTTCTGTGGCAGAAATACATTGTAAAAGTTTAAAAGTCCCAGGAACGCTTGTAGTTCTGCCTTATTTTGTGGGGTGGGGGCCTCCCGGATGGCTTTTAACTTTCCATTTGTGGGTCTTATACCTGTGCCATCTATTAAAAATCCTAAGAACTCGGCCTGTGGGACAGCTACTTGGCATTTTTCTCTCTTGAGTTTCAGACCCGCCTCCTGGAATCTTCCCCAGGATTGCCCTTAGTCGTTCCATTAATTGGGCCCTGTTAGTAGCTGAGATGATCACGTCATCGAAATAGGGGATGACTCCTGGGATGTTGTGCAGTAATCGTTCCATGATGCTTTGGAACAACCCTGGGGCTATGCTCACCCCGAATTGGAGTCTTTTGCTCTTAAAAGCCCCCCTGTGTGTGACAATTGTCTGCACCTCAGCCATGGCTTCGTCAACAGGTAACTGTTGATAGGCCTGTGCCAAGTCCAGTTTTGCAAATATTGTTCCCCAGCCCAAAGAATGCAGCAGGTGTTGTACTACGGCACGGGGTAGGTGCTCTGCTGCAATGCCTTATTCAGGGTCATTTTATAGTCTGCACAGATCCTGATCCACCCATCTGGTTTCACTGGTATCACAATGGGGGTCTCCCACTTTGCGTGGTCCACCGGTTCCAAAACCCCTTGAGCTATCAGCTTGTCGAGTTGCTCCTCACTTTTGGCCGCAGGGCGAATGGGACTCAGCGCGGCTTGAGACAGATGGGGCAATGGTGGGGTCTAAACTGAAGGAAATTGGGGTCCCCATATACTTGCCCAGTTTGCCATTGAAAACTGCACCAAACTCCTGTTCCAGTTCCGCGATTTTTCCCTTCTGGTTGTGGGGAGGGGTCCCGGTTGCGTGGACGCCAGCGATGCCAATTTGGAACAGTGAGAACCATTCCCACCCGAGCAGACTGGGTAGGCTCCAATCTACTATAGTGAGTGGTAGCTTCCCACTGAACGCTCCATAGTTGATACGGACAGTCTTTTTCCCTAGGACTGCTATTCGGCGGCCCTGATAGTCTGTTAGTATAATGTCCTGCGGTTCCAGTTGGTTCCGCGTAGGTATCTGATCATCCCTTCGGTGTCGGGGAACCTGCAGTTCCTCGCAATCCTTCGCAGTTCGGCACTGAACGTATTAATCGTTTCCCCGTCTCTCTGGCTCCGCGTATAAAAATTGTATTGGCTGGTCAGGTAGGACGGGGACGGGCCGTAGTGACTTCACAGGGCGCGCTGCAGCTCATCCCAGGATATGGTCTGCAAATCATCGGTGACTAGGGCATCAGCCATCTCGTATATTTTGATGTCGCAATAGGTCAGGAACAGTGCCTTTTTCTGCGCGTCAGGGGCAGCCTGGAGCCCATTCACCTCTAGGTGCAGGTTGAATCGCCCCATATACAAGGACCATTTTTCCTTGGTGGGGTCATATGGAATGGCCATCGGACGGTGAGCCAGGCCGGGAGCTCATTGCGCCATGCCGTCTGCTGTGGGGGGTGTTGTCTGGTCTCGGTGGCGATTTGGTAGCCGATGCCAAGTGTCCCTGCTCCTTATGTGCGGAATCCCATCCTTGTCACCAGTGTTTTAGATGGGTCATGCAGTCAGAGAAGGGCAGGACAGCAGGTCAGGTACAACAGACTTTATTTCAGTACTTCAGAAATGCAACAACGGTACATGCGGCAGGCGCTAGCTTTTATAGCCGGTGCTGTCCACTGTTTCAGCCACTGAAGGGACTTTATTTTTCCCGCCGGTGGCTGAGCCAACAATTGGAGTCTTCAGCCAACTCCACTCTTTGGCCATATATGGGCATGCATAACACTAAGTGTGTTTTTTTAATGTCTAAATAATAAACATTCCACCCCTAAAATTCCAATATGAGTAGGACCTAGAAATAATCATTGGTGTCTAGGTATGTTTTTTTTTTTACCATCATGGGAGGTTTATTTTTTTTTATAAAAAGTTTTTTATTTTAAGACAAACATACAAACAGGACGTACAAAACATAAAAAACCATCTTCCATATGTACATACAGTGTGTCAGTTGGTTACAAATCGTTTGTGTTATCCTTTCATAATCATCACTCACAGTTTATCAAAGAAAAAGTTATCATATTGTCAATAAAACATTCTTATAGATTTATCAATTATTACTTATATATAATCAAACTATTTATTTCATCATGTATACGAGATATATTTTAATCTAAAATTTATGTTATACTTTCATCCAATGGTTATATGTGTCTGCATTGTATTTTATATCAATCTATTATATTTTTATTACAAAGTTATATATTCTATTACATTACCAAGTCTTTTTATCCAACCATTGATAAAACAAATCCCATATCTTGTAAAATTGCTTATCTTCTTGTTCTCTAATTTCAAATTTTAATGTACTCATTTCAGCACAGTCCATAATTTTCTTAATCACTTCCTCCTGCATAAGTATTTTATCGTTCTTCCAGTTTTTAGCAAATACAATTCTAGCTGCTGTTAAAACATTTACAATCAAATATTTCAACTCTTTACTGTAAATATCCGGTACAATTCCCAATAAAAATATTTCTGGTTTCAAGTCTATATGTTGTTGTGTCATTTTTTCCAACCATGTGTGGATTTTAGTCCAATATCTTTTTGCATCCGAACATGTCCACCACATATGGTAATATGATCCAGGTATCTGATGACATTTCCAACATTTATCCGATTTATTCTTGAACATTCTTGCAATTCTCGTCGGGGGTAAGTGCCACTTGTACATCATGGGAGGTTTATTATTTCACCACCACAAGGACTAGAAATTATTATTTATTTATTATTTATTATTTGAACTTATATGCCATCTGTTCTACAACTGAACAATACTTTTAAATTAAATTATAAGTTCAAACTAAAACCAAAATGACAGAGGTTGGTCAAACAACCATCAGTTTCAGCTGCAAAAGGGTTAATTCAATTCAGTCAGAATTAACTATAGAGTTAACTATGGAATCTCACATCTGCAGCAGAAAATAGATCCGTTTGCAGAAATGTGGCCTCTCTCCCCACCCTTTCAAATTATCTGTGGTCATGGAAATGTCTAACACTCTCCTCCCAGCTGCCTAACCATGAAATTCATATTAAACTTTGGGTTTGTATACATGCATGTCCCTCATTTGTGGATTGCAAAAATCAAGTGATGGATTGTTTGTGCATGCAAATCTTCATGGAAATAACACAACAGAGACCATTTTCATGGTATTTCAAACATCATCCCTGGAATCAACTGGTGGTCATCATCATCATCATCTAATTAAGAGAAATATAATTATGCATATTTTGCTCCATTTAATCTACTTTTGCAAACACACTGAAACTTTATGCTTCAGATGATGCACAGCCTGATTGTTTCTGGTATCTGAAATTTCATTACATATTCTCTTTGCAGTTTCCACCCCCTCTCTGCAACTATGAAGGCTAGAAACATACTTTTTAAAAATGCCAACATTCTTATAAAATTACTTATGAAGTCATAGGATGCACCTAGGCCTTGGGGCTTTAAAATACATCCTCTGTCAGTTTAGACTTTTTCATAGCAAACAAATCATGGCTATGTCATTATCCTTCATTATAAGTGCATTATAATTAATGCACTTAGTCATGAGATCTGTTATAGCTTCTACCTTAGGATAAAAGAAACTCCAGAATGGCAAAGAAGAGAAAGGATTCCAGCAGTTCATGCAGCATCTTAAGGAAATGTTGAAAATCAAATTCCTATTGGAGGGAAGCTTGCCCCGTCCCCTCTTCCAAGGATTCCTTTGAATTACAGGGTAAGAGGCAGCATGGAAGAACACACTGCACAGAGGCTCTGCTTCCGTCTACAAGAGAGAGTGGCTCCTCTCTGCCTCTTGGCATCAAATAAGCTCTTAAAGAAAAAGTCCTGGGCTGATTTCCAGAGCTTCCATGTTACTCTGCTGGGGCAACCGATTGGTTTCCACTAGCCACACACCCTGGGGCAGCTGCAAGTGGGTGCTTTGCTCCTTTCTTCCCAGACGGAAGGCCATGGAATCTGAACCTCCTCTGCTGAGCAAAAAAAAACAAAAAATAGCCCCATCCCTTGGAAATGTGGGTGTTGAAACAAGCAGCTGAGGCTGGATCATTCTTGCGGAAGCATTTGCAGGAGTGAATCCTTGCTATGACTGGGAAGTTTGGAGTCCAGCAAAAGGAAAGGGGGAATGATGTAGCAGAGGATATTGTTTATGGTTAGGAGCACCAGGGGGAAATAACCACACTAAAGTTAAAAGGCTATCGTTAAGTATTTCCAAGAAAGAATAAATGGAGGAAAGTCATCAAACCAGATAGTATTTCCTTATTACCATAATTAAGGTCAGTGGTGGTTTGTGCTTAGTTTACTGCAAAGCCTATAGTAAAGAATTATTGATCCTGACCTGCTCAAGATTGACTCAGCCTTCCATCCATTTGAGGTCAGTAAAATGAGGACCCAGATTGTTGGGAGCAATATGCTGACTCTGTAAATCACTTAGAGAGGGCTAAAAAGCATTGTGAAGCGCTATATAAGTCTAAGAGCTTTTGCTATTGTCAGCCCTGGAGGAATAGTCTCCTGGGGTGATGATGTAATATTAATTGCTCATTGCTCCACAAGGCCTTGGTGAGTAGTTTAGATCCAGAAATCTAACCTCTTACTTCAAATCATATTTGTAACCTATCCATTCATGAGCCTGCAGTTTTTCTCCCATTATGTCAATACTATCTCAACATAACTTCAAGGACTGTTCTTCACCAGCCACCCCACACCAGCCGAGTGTCTGAAACTGTCAGCCATCTGCTCTGGGCCCTTTGGCTCTTTGGGGATTGGTCACTGAAAGGAAAGCCAAGCTAAGGATCAGGTATTGCTTCAGGGCAGATCAGGGTAATGGACCTGCTAGCAAATACTGTATCTAGTAGAAACCTGCAATAATATTACGGGCAGGTGAGGTAAACCCATTTAGAAAGCTGCATCAAAACAAAAGCTTGTAAAAGATTACCAACTTTCCAATCAGTGAATTAAAATGTATGTCACTAAATCCATTTAAGTTGAAGTTGGACTTGGATATTACATCTTGTAAGAAAACATTGAAAGCAAGACCTGCTTAATGAAGATGGACTAGAATTAATAGTTCAGACTGGCATTATAGTTACAATAACTACAAGATTTGTTTTTAATGAGGTCCAGCATTTTGAATGTTATTTGAGTTAATGCAAATATTGAAAAAAGTTAATGAGTACATGTGCACATTTCCTTCAAATCTTTTGGCTTCTTGATTTTTCCAGGTTGATTTCTATCCTAAATTGTATTCTACTGAACTCAAGGTGAGGAGAGAAAATAGGCATCTGGGGAACAGTCTGGGGCTGAGAAATTGATGGAAGGCTAAATATTGTCACAGCCACTGGACATAAAAGGCAAGTGTCTTGAATGCAAATACATTTGTTTGTTTGTTTGTTTGTTAAATTTAATTGATGCCTATCTCATCGTGAGGCTATTCTAGGCATCTTATAATAATGAAAAGGAAGAAAAGGAAGAGAATGCAAAATAGAACAAAAGTAACTAGAGCAATAAAATAAACTATGATAAAAGAACACAAGACTAATACATCAATATGATAACCAAAAAGATGGGTTGGTGGAGAGCAGAGAGCAAGGGGCAGTGGTGGAATCTGCCAATCTAGCAGCTACCTCCAGTGTAGAACTCCCCCATTTGGTCCTCAGGGCAATCAGCAGAGCCAGGTCTTCAGGCTCTTGCAAAAGAAGGGGGGGCAGATCTTACCTTAGATAGTAAAATTTTCAAAAGGGCAGGTGCTGCAGCGATAGTCGAGGGGGTCATAACCAACACCTTGAATTGCACTGAGATGCAGATTGGTAGACAGTGAAGTTTGCAGAACAGAGGTGGAATATGGGCCATCCTAGGGGCCCAAAGACTGCTTTCATTGCCTCCCTTTGCACCAGCTGAAGTTTCCAAATGGACTTCAAGGGTAGCCTTATGTAGAGTGCCTTGCAGTAGTCCATGTGAGAAATGACTAGGGCTTGAGTAACTGAGTGCAGGGAGTCAAGATTCAAAAGGAAAAATCAAAGCTGTGCAAAAAGTCTCCTAGTCAAACCTGCCACCTGTTCTTTGAGAAGGAGACATGAGTCTAGGCAAATCAATGCAATCCTAGGCTGCATTAATAGAGGGATAGAATCAAGATCACGTGAGGTTATAATACTGCTTTACAAAGCCTCAGTAAGACTGCATCCAGTTCTGGTCACCACAATATAAAAAAGATGTCGAGACTCTGGAAAGAATGCAGAGAAGAGCAACAAATATGATTAGGGGGCTGGAGGCTAAAACATACAAAGACCAGTTACAGGAATTAGATATGTCTAGTCTAATGAAAAGAAGGACTAGGAAGAAGGATGACATGATAGTGGTGTTTCAATATTTGAGGGGCTGCCATAAAGAAGAAAGGGTCAACTTATTTTCCAAAGCGCCAAAAGACAAGAAACAATGGATGGAAACTATCCAACAGAGAGAAACAACCTAGAACTAAGGAGAGAATTCCAAACAGTGAGAGCAACCAATGGAATAGCTTGTCTTCAGAAGTTGTGGTGCTCCGTCATTGGAGGCTTTCAAAAAGAAACTGGATAACTATTTGTCTGAAATGGTATAGGGTCTGCTGCTTAAATGAGGGGTTGGACTAGAACCGTGATGGCGAACCTATGGCACACATGCCACAGGTGGCACACAGAGCCATTTGTACTGGCACGCGAGCCCCAGCCAAACTTACATGCACTGCACATGTGTACGCCTCCCAGCTGATTTTCGGCCCATTTGAGACCACTTTCACCCTCCCGGGGGCTCAAGGGAAATCTCTGCAGCCTCTGGAGGCTGAAAAATGGGCCTTCTGGAAATACTGGAAGTGCCCATTTTCAGCCTCCTCTGGAGCCCAGGGGAGGCCACTTTCGCCCTCCCGGGGGCTCAAGGGAAGCCTCTACAGCCTTTGGAGGCCAAAAAACGTGCCCGTTTTGTCACTTCTGGGATTTCAGGAAATACCAGAAATGTCAGCCTTCAAGAATCCTTCTTCTGCTTGTTTTTCTGGCTGGCATAGAAATGGGGGGAGGGAAGATTAATTGGGCTATGTGGGGAGGGGGAAGAGTGCTGGAGGCTTGAGAGGGTGAACTATAAAACTTGGGAAAACTTTCTTGACTATGCTTACTTGCTTACGGCATAGCTGTATCTTTTTACCTATCCAGGCCAAGGTCAACCGCCATGATGAGCCAGATATCTGAAACACCACCTGGAGATGCTCCACATGACATTTTGCACATCTCAGATTGGATGGCCAGTTTGAACTATTGTGGGTGGGAACATTGGCATAACTTTCTATATGTGATTTTCACGCCTATTGCCTCAGATCTTGTATTCCTCTGATGCTACCATATCAATTTTCAATAAAAGTCCTTTTCTCTAAAGGTTTTCTTTCTTGGGGTTTGAATGGAGCCTCACCTGACAGGAAGTGATGAAACAGGCCTGTTTTTCAGCCTCCCAAGGTTGCAGAGGCTTCTCTTGAGCCTCCGGCAGGGCAAAAACGGCCTCAAATAGGATGAAAATCAGCTGGGAGGCATGCACATGCACAGTGGAGGTAACGGGGGTTGTTGTGCATGCATGTGCAGGGGGGGTGCATTGCATTGTGGGTGCCGGCATGCATGCACGCACGCTATTGCGCATGTGCATGCTTTCGGCACACCACAACAAAAAGGTTTGCCATCACTGGACTAGAAGATCTCAAGGTCCCTTCCAACTCTATTATTCTATGTTCTATGTTCTAACCCCTAAGTTATGAACTGGATCTGAACAGAGTAATGCAACCCCATCCGGAATCAAGGATGACAAATACTGGGATCCTTAGGCTCCATGCTATCAAAGCCAAGGTTTTGCCAAGGTTTAGTCTAAGACTGTGGTCCTCTATTGAGATTCCCACAGCCTCCAGGTTTCACAAGAAGGCAGAGACAGGGACTTCCTGTTTGAGCCTCTTCGTGAATGGACCAAAATCTGCGACTGTGCGCAGTTTTGATCCATGCTCACCGCTGGAGACCCCGAGCCGGCTGGCTTTGGGGTTGAAACCACCCGAGAGGTGGTGAAGGTTGGGAGCTGCCAGCAGGGTTGAGGAGAGCATCTCGTCTCCCCAGCTGGTTTTTTCCCCTTTCGGCGACAGAAGCGGCTGGCCATAAATGGCCACCTCAAAGAAGAACTCGAACGGAAAAGAATGTGCAAGAGGAAGCTTGAAGGAGAAAGTGTGACATACCGGGCTTGCAATTGAAAACAACTATTAAAGGTACCTGGAATTTAAACAGCCAAAAACAATGTTATCTCTAAAAGACTTTTACAGCTGCGAATGAAAGGGTTAAGAGGGGAAAATTGGTCTCTTTTTTTCCCCCTCAAATACTGATAGTTTCAACTGGCTTGGAATATTAAGAAAGGATTTACAAGAATTGGATATCGATGCACTTGGATATTAATAGGCTGCTTTCAGCTGAAAATAAAGTATCAAGTGATAAAGACTTTTGAATAATTTCAAAGAATTCTTTTTTAAAAAGAGTCAAAGATAGAAAACAGAGGGGAGGGAAAGAGCTTAAATAGGGTGGAGTCTGGAAACAAAGGATACCACCTGGAGTTAAATTGCATTGAGAGTGGATTCACAACATGTGAAAAGAATACATAGTAATTGAAGCTCCGTGCAAGCCAAGCCCGAAAACTGAAAGTGAAAAAGAAAATAAGAAATGGCTGTGGATTATCAGAGAACTCCTGGGTAGAGGATCTTAGCAAAGGATTAAAGTCATCTGGGGTTGCTTTAAAAGGAAAAATCTCTTTAGAATGTCATCACTTTTGAAGAATTAAAAATACTATTTAAAGACATTAAAGAAGAGGTAAAAACGATAGAAATGGAGATCCTGAAATACAGAAAATTACAGGAAGCATCAGATGAACAAGAAGGGCGGGACAAAGAAGAAGAAGCCATCTTTAATGATCAAATGACTCCAAAACGGGTTAAGAAAAGGGAAGAAAAAGGGAAAAGAGGAAAGAGAGTTAAAATCTAAGATTGGAGGCAACAATAAAAAAAAGTATAAAATGGGAAATAGTTATAATACTGCAAGAAGCCATAAGGTAGGATTTCAGAAGGAAATTGGACATAAAATGGGAAAAAATGGGAAGGGAGAAGAAGAGCGGGGAGTTGATAAGAAGAGAAAGTGGTAAAAATCGAATCAAGATGAGCAACAGCAAGAAAAATACATAAAAAATAAAAATCTTATACATTTAATCCAACAGTTAGACAATGGTTAATTTACTGAGAGGATTCTGCAAGGGTATGTGAGATAAATATGGTTAAGTTAGAAGAAGTTAGTATAGTTTTTTTCTTTTCTGTCAATAAGTAAAGGAAGTAAAGAAGGAAAGAAGGAAGGAAAGAGAATAAAGCCTCTAACAATTTAAAGAGAAAGTATGGAAATTATAAGAAGTATGGAACGTTTTAATACTGTTTTTCTTTTTGATGATGAAATATAGTGATATGGATGTTAAATGGTAATAAAATGGAAATAAAATGGAAATATCTTAAATAGAAATGAATGAAGGAGATAAATATTAACAATGGCTGAATTGAACTTGAAAAGAAATAATTACTTTAATTATTATTGTTATATGTAGGCATAATCTTCTTTTTCTTTTTCTCTTGTAAAGAATTTAATGGATATCTGTAGGAATGTACCAAGCAGAATCTGATTAATAATGGTTAGATTATATAAAATAGAGGGTAACAGAGGTAATAATGGTAAAGGTGAAATATAAAAGTTAAACAATAATTGGTTAGAAGAGATAGAGGTCTTATCCTTTAGTGTAGTAATTACAGGGTAAAATATGTTTTATAAGATAATATAAAATTCTAAACAAGATAGACAAAAGTGTAATAATATTGATTGGCAAGATATTGAAAATTGGAAAAAGAAATGTAATTAATGGAATGATGGAATGATGAAATAACTGAAGCAAGACTATAGAAGCTAGAGAAAGGGGGAAATTATGGAAAATAGTGGAATTTGCTATGATAAATGGAATAGAATATATAAAATGAGTGTATAATTGAAATTATAGCATGGAGAAGGGAGGGTCCGGTAACACACTGTTCTCAAAAAAGAATTTTTGTTTTTGTTTTTATATTTGTCTGTATGCATTTGTTTGCCAAGAATGGTTCTGGGATGATAATATGAAGTGTTATAAGATAAATTAATCTAAAAATATGGAATATTTTGTATGTGAGAATATATAAAAATAATTAATAGATGAGAATGGAAAAGATGTACAAGGAGCTTTAACCTACCGGCATATCATATGTTTTTTCTGTGTATGTCTGTCTAAAATAATAAAACTTTTTTTCAAAAAAAAAAGAAGGCAGAGACAGCATCATTTGGACATACATCTGACATAAGGACATCTGGTCAGGTCAATTTACAGAAGACAAGAGGGAGGGCAACAATTAAGACATAATTCTTCACATCTTCACAAGCTTTCTCAGGTATGGATTCCACACATCTGAGGTTGCACTTAAGTGTAGCACTACTATGAAAAGTGATATTTTATTCTAAGGAAGAAAAGCAAAAACAACTATGCTATGTATCAAGTAAATAATGTTTGCAAAATAGTGTACAAGGTTTTGAGTTGTCTATCTTGCCTGATGGAACACAAAGGGTTGGATATTATTTCTAAATCTTTAGCTAAATAAAGCATTTCCTTAATATGATTTGTATTTAACATAAAAATAGGCTTTGAAGAGGGAAGCAGTGTGCGTGCGTGTGTGTTTGAAAGATTTGTGTGTGTGAAAGAAAACAGTCAGTTCACTAAAGAGAGAAGACAGCAAGGAAGTAACAGGCAGCAGAGAGAAAGCAGAGCTGCTTAACTCATTCTTTGCATCAGTCTTCACTGAAAAAGAAACTATAGCCCAACCTACCAAAAACATAACTAGAAGGCAGACTAGAAATAAAAGTTAAAATAAACAAAAAAATTGGTAAGAGAACACCTGTCTGATCTTGATGAATACAAATCATCAGGACCTGATGGGTTACATCCCAGAGTTCTAAAGGAGCTGGTAGTGGTCATCTCAGAACCATTGCACCACATCTTTCAAAAATCTTGGAGCACCAGGGAACTACCAGAGGATTGGAAAAGAGCTGATGTGGTTCCCATCTTCAAAAAAAAAGTGGGGGCGGGAAACAGACCCAGGAAACTACAGACCAATCAGCTTAACATCAATACCTGGGAAGATACTGGAAAAGCTAATAGAAAAACAGATCTGTCAATATCTAGAAACAAGTAAAGTCAGCATAGGTTTGTTAAAAACAGATCATGCCAAACCAATCTTATTTCATTCTTCAGCATAATGACTAAATTAGTAGACCAGCAAAACACTGTGGACATAATATACTGAGACTTCAGCAAGGCATTCCACAAAGTAGACCACAACCTACTTCTTGGGAAGTTAGAAAAAAATGGGATAGATAGCAAGTAAGCAGTGGAAGTGCCACAAGGTTCTATCTTAGGCTTGGTACTCTTCAATAACTTCATAAACAACTTAGATGAGGGAATAGAAGGGGAACTTACCAAATTTGTGGATGATACTAAGCTGGCAGGAATAGCCAACACCTCAGATTAGGGGTGTCAAATTTGCATTGTCTTGGTGGCGTCACGTGATGTATTGGGACCAGGGCAGGGCTGGGGCCAGCACATGACACATCTGGCCCACGGGCTGCAAGTTTGATGCCCCTACCCTAGATGATAGGTTCAAGATCCAGATGGTCCTATCTAACAAAATGAAATTCAATGTAGAGAAAAGTAAAGTCTTACACTAAAGACAAGAAAAACCAAAAGTACACTTACAGACTGGGTGAAATCAGGCTTAATAGCAGTAACTGTGACAAGGATCTTGGAGTCTTAGTGGACAATCAGCTAAATATGAGCCAGCAGTGTGCAGTAGCAGCCAAAAAAGCCAATGCAATCCTAAATTGCATCCACAGAGGGATATAATCAGGATTAAGTGAGGTACTAATACCACTCTATAAATCCTTAGTAAGACCACACCTAGAATACGGCATCCAGTTTTGGTCACCACACTATAAAAAGATGTTGAGACTCTAGAAAAAGTGCAGAGAAGAGCAACCAGGATGATTAGGGGACTGAAGACTAAAACATATGAAGAACGCATGGCTAGTCTAGTGAAGAGAAGGACCAGGGGAGACATGATAGCAGTGTTCCAATATTTGAGGGGCTGCCACAGAGAGGAAGGGGTCCAGCTATTTTCCAAGGCACCTGAAGGCCAGACAAGGAATAATGGATGGAAACTGATCAAGAAGAGATTCAACCTGGAAATAAGGAGAAATTTTCTCACCGTGAGAATAATCAACCAATGAAGCAGCTAGCCTTCGGAAGTTGTGGGAGCATCATCACTTGAGACTTTCAAGAAGAGATTGGATTGCCATTTGTCAGAAATGGTGTAGGCAGGGTCTCCTGCTTGGGCAGGGGGTTGGATTAGATGAAGTCCCTACAAGGTCCCTTCCAACTATGTTAATCTGTTATCTGTTAAAATCTATTTATAATGTAATATATGAGCATTGTATTGTTCATTTAATAGGGTTCATAGTAGGGGTCCTTGGAAAATAGTTCTCTGTATAGGTAGCCTCACTAACTGACCACTTATTCAGTGACTGTTTGAAGTTGCAATAGCTAAACAAGCTGGCAAAGAAGGTTGCAAGTCACTTTGCTAAGGCCTCTTGGCTTTCCTGCACTGATGGGTTACCCTGCCCTACTGCCCCATTCACTTTGGCCTTCTTGCACACACACTCTGCTGTGCCATCCTGCATGTGCATCATGCTGCAGTAAGCTCATAGCCTCCCAAGCTTGCACATGGCTTGCACAGTGGCCCCCTCCCCCATCTCCCTGTGGTACTTCTGCGCTCCTCACCTGGGACTCCCACTGCTTCCTGCTTAATTATTCATGTGGTTTGGGGTTATGACAACAACCGGGACTGCCAGGACTGTTGTCAGTTAGTGATGCAGTCAATGATGTTGTGCTCTCTGACTACATCACTAAGTCATAGCAATTCCAGTTCCAAACATGAGGACTATGTTTAGAAGAATTCTGTGTTGGTTGGGACTAGCACAACACCCCTTCCCTAATTGCTGAGACTTGAGAAACAATAAATTTGTCAGTTGAATCATCAAACTTTGAGAAGGTTACAGAATGTTGATAAAGCTGGGAGAAATGCTAGGAGACGAGCATAGGCATATCCAGATAAACCCAAAAGAATCTCTCAAAAGAAACCACATTTGTAAAACAGTCTTTGTTCTCACAATAAATCATTTGTTTTTGTAGATCTACCTTCAAATGATGTGCTAGTCTAGCCAACCAAACCATAAGTGAATGGTTTGCATAATTTGCATAATTATATAGAATGGAATGGAATGGAATGGAATGGAAGCTGGGAGGGACCTTGGAGGTCTTCTAGTCCAGTCCCTTACTCAAGCAGGAGACCCTATACCATCTCAGACAAGTGGCTGTCCAGTCTCTTCTTAAAAACCTCCAGTGATGGAGCGCCCATGATTTCTGAAGGCAAGCTGTCCCACTGGTTAATTGTCCTCACTGTTTGGAAGTTTCTCCTTAATTCCAGGTTGCTTCTCTCTTTGACTAGTTTCCTACCATTCCTACTTGTCCTGCTCTCAGATGCTTTGGAGAATTATTTTTTTTGAATTCATATTTATATCCTGCCCTTCTCCGGAGACTCAGGGTGGCTTACAATTTTGAGCAAGCCAATGCACTCAGCGATAGCCTTCCTTCCATTGTATATGCCTGCTTATTACTAATTTGACCCCCTCTTCTTTGTGGCAGCCCCTCAAATACTGGAATACTGTTATCATATCACCCCAATTCTTCTTTTCTTTAGACTAGCTAGACCAAAAACCTGCAGCCGTTCTTCATATGATTTAGTCTTTGATCACCTTAGTTGCTCTTTATTGAACTTTTCCCAAAATCTCAATGTCTTTTGTGTAGTACGGTGACCAAAATTGGTTGCAGTATTCCAGATGTGGTCTTACTAGGGTTTTGTAAAGTGGCACTAATACTTCACGTGATCTTGATTGATGCCTCTGTTTATACAACCCTAGCTTTTTTGGCTGCTGCTGCTGCTGTACATTGCTGGCTCATGTGCAAGGGATCATCCACTAGACTCCAAGGTCCCTCTCACAGTTACTGTTTTTGAGCCAGGTCCTGCCTAATTTGTACCTATACCTTTGATTTTTTCTGCCTAAATGTAAAGCTTTGCTCTTCTCCATGTTAAAATTCATTTTGTTGGATAGGGCCCATTGTCCAAGTTTGTCAAGATCTTTTTGCATCCTGAGTTTGTCTTCTGGGGTGTTGGCTATTCCTGCCAGTTTAGTATCATCTTGCAGATTTTATGAGTTCCCCTTCTATTCCTTCATCTAAGTCATTTATGAAAATATTGAAGAGTACTGGGCCTAAAGCGGAGCCTTGTGGTACCCCACTGCTTACTTCTCTCCATGTGGATGTACTGTAGTACAATTAAGGACTACTTGTTGAATACAGTTTGACAACCAGCTACAAATCCATCTGGTGGTGATGTTGTCTATTCCACATTTTTCTAATTTACTAAGAAGTAGATTGTGCTCTATGTATAGAGGGGCTGCTTTTCTACCCATTCAGCTTTGCTTTGCTGTCTCCATAATATCATAATAATAATATCATAATAATATCATAATAAACAATTCTTATTTCAATGGATAGATGCCCTGATCAACATTTTAAAATGAAACTAAAATTGCTGAGAGATGCTTCTCCTATATTTCTCAAAACTAAAGTTTATATTTTGGAGATCTTTGAATCTTCATGGCATAAAAGAAATTCTTTCGTAAGGTTCAGCAGAAATACATTTATCTGGAGATGACATCATTGTGCTGTAAAACGTGTTATTGGATGATGCAGTCTTCTCATCCTGGTATGCTCCAGGAGTTGGAATTCAATTTCTATAAACTGTAAGCAGTCTGGCCATTGGCTAATACATTTGGAAGGGATGTGGGATAATAGGAATTGATTGCCTTCCGGATATTGCTAAAGTACAACTCACTTTTTCCTTTACTACTGTCCATGGAGTTGCAGTTTACCCCTAGTTTTTAATATTCCCCAATGACAATTAGTAGCTTGACTTATTCCATTTTTTGAATCTTACAGTATAGCTTAAAACACTACGTTCTGCCTTCTAAATATGAGAACATATGATACCCAAAGCTGAATTGGTTGTAAGTGATGTGACATTCTTAATGGAACGAGGTGGAAAAAGGAGGAAATTTGCCAAAGTTAGAATTATTTTTGGATTTACATTAGGGCTGCCTGTACCATAACCAAGGCTGATCCAGTAGGACTATCCAACATCTTGCTTCGGTTTGGCAGAACTTTTGTGTTTAGGAAAGAAGAAATGTGTTGGCCTCTTGATGTTTTACTAGTGGATTAAACAAAGTGAAGGCCTTCCTTTTGGAAGGAAGCCATCTACAAGGCACTTACTCCTTAAGTTATGTTCTCAGCAAACATGGTCAATTTGGATAGATTTACAATATGTAGCTCCAGAATCTGGGCAACCACTGAAAGTTATCACAGAGTTTGGGATTCTGTATCTCTCTATTGCCAAAAGTTGCTGTAGAAGAAAAGCTCAGAGGAAGGAAGTCAAGAGCAGCTACTGCTTCTGTTTTTTTATAGAAACTTTCTTAAATATGCTTCAGTGTTTTTTCTTGTTTATTTTGTCCTATTCTAGCTTTTGTTTTTGGTTTCCAATTTTAGTTCCAGGGAAAAAGAGGACTACCCAAATCCTTTCTGATACAGAGCTCTCTTCTTTCTCCTTCTCTCCCCCTTCCCCAACATTCTATCACTTCTACCCTTAACTCCCCACTTGCAGTCTTCTGCTCTGGGAGATAGCACCTCAAACACAACAGGGTGGTGTGTATTCAGGCAAAGAAGTGTTGGAACAAGAATTCCAGGAAATGAAATATATCAAGGAATTTGGAGTGACACGGATGGGAGACTATTGGGGTCAAAATCTGAAGGGTTTGCCTCAGTACACAGAATGTCCTACTTACACCTCTGTACCTTATCACAAGCACAAAAAGGAGATGGTGACATATTTCATTCACAAGAAAGTGTCAGAAATAGTTATGCTTTAAAATTTCAAATTTCCAGGGGCTGAAACCTGGGATGGACCCTGAGAAGAAAGTAGGGACACAGTTGTTGCATTTTGTACTATGTATGTGTGTGTCCCGGAGTGGCAAGAGATTACAACTAAAAGAAGTCTTTCAATTATCTTCCTCATTCCTCACTCACAGTTCTGGTTATACTGGAGTTTCTAAACAATCAAGATAAACAAAATCGAGGGATCAAGATTTCCAGATTTTGACACACAAGAAACACTTTTCCATTGTTCTGTTTTTTTTTAAATGTTGTGGGCCAAACAAACACTGTATATTTCCAGGAATGTTCAGCCTCCAGATGATTGGCTGGCTGGCTGAATTCAGAGAACTGAAATGGCAACAGGAAGACAGTCTAGAAATGCTCCTTGCTCCATCCTTGTTCTGTTCCTTTGCCACTCAGGACATCCAGCCAGGCATGCTACTGCATCTGTGCTCCCCTCTACTGATTTTTCCACAAAGCATTGGGGAGCTAGATCCAAATGCTGGTCTTCTTCCAGATGCTTCTTCCAAAGTCTGAGGCAGTCATGGGACATTTTAGAAAGATTGAGATCTTCAATACTATGTCTAGTTATTTTTCCTATAATTTACTCTTCTGGGCCAAAGGAAGAGCCCTTCTTTAATCGTACAGTGTTGGCACTCTTTCAAGATCCTCTTTTAATCAGCCTAGTAAAAATCAAGGTAGGTAATTTGTGACAAACAATATATTTAAATTAAATTCTTATTGCTTAATTATCCAAATAATCTTACTGTACTGAAGGTATTGCCAGCTCCACAAATTGTAAAGATGCCAGAAAGACTGTCCATTTGTCCCAGAATTTCATAATAAGCTTGCCATACAAAGGTGTTTCTACTAGCAAAGATGATTTGCCAGACTGATCCAAGATGATCTCTTTATATTAACTTCTATTCACTTTTTAAATCTTGCTTTTTTACCTAACAGTTGCCTTTTAAAGTCAGAGCAATGAAAATGAAAAGACAAATCTTACCTTTAGACTCATAATAGCAATAGCACTTAGACTTATATACCACTTTACAGTACTTTACAGCCCTCCCTAACCAGTTTACAGAGTCAGCTTATTGCCCCCAACAATGTGAGTCCTCATTTTATTCACCTCGGAAGGATAGAAGGCTGAGTCAGCCTTGAGCCTGGTGAGATTTGAACTGCCAAATTGCAGGCAGGCAGCAGAAGTAACTTGCAGTACAACACTTTAACCACTGTGCCACTGTGGCTCATAATTCTAGATGTCAAGGAGTAGAGGAAACAGAAGCAACATACCTGAAGACCACAATAGAAAATCAAACATAAATGGACATAGCCAGTCAGGTTGGGCCAAGGTTCCTGTTCCTTTAGATGAACCCCAAACATGCTTACTTCTGCAGTCCTGGGCTACAAGAAGTTGGAATCTTCCTGGCAGAGAAGGAGAAGTAGTTGTCTCATAATTGTTCTTTCTCTGAACACCAGCTTGGTGTCCCCCTTGTCTGGTCTTGCTCCTGAGAGACTGAAGGTACAACTTCCTAATGTCCCTAAGCTTCTTTGATTTCTGGCAGAAGTCAGGATATGCTGCACCTTTCACAGGACAACTTAACTGGCTAAAGATAACGGGAGTTGTAGTAAAACGTAATTGGGGAATGTTGAGCAAAGAAACAATCCCAGTATTATGAAATCTCAAGTTATATCAGCATCTGTTACTGCCTGTTTCTACATCAGAAAGACCACCCGACTTCTTTCATGGGAGTGGGAGGGAGCAGGAAACAGTCTCCAAGGGGCTCATTTGTAAGCTTCCACAGAAGACAAAGGATTTGCCTTCTACATAAGGTCATCCTCATTTTACTTATGCTCATCTACAAAACTCTCTCAACAGGGGACTGATGTGAAACAGGTAAGGGGAGGGGGACATAAGCCTAAACAACAGCCTGAAAGACACTACTGAGGATGCCCTTTCTTGTCTACCTCTCCTTATTTTGCTTCCTACACCCAACTGACTCTGCAGCAATCAAGCACTAGAAGTGGCCCCATGGATAAAGCTTTCAGAACATCGGTAACTGCTTAACTTCTGGTTTGAATTCTGGAGAGTTCAGAGCAGCAGCCAAAAAGTGGAATATACATGTTGATATAAATAAACTCTGAGCATGGACATTCAGCTCCAAAGCAGTACTGAGAATTTGGGGTTGGGTTAATGCCAGATTTCTGGGTTCTATTATATCTACAGGAATCTGGAAAATACTAAAGTCTTAGGTTATTAACTAAAGTAAACTCTCTTCCTACATTGAGAAGATACATAACGCAGGAGCTCTGGCTTTGATCTAATCTTCAGCCCACAAGGTCTTTTCTGTCTGAAGCATCCTAGCCCAGGAGTCCTGTATCCTAGCTTTCTGCCTGCTAGGTTTTCTTCCCACTGGAAAAAAGGGGGGAAACTGGCAGGACTTCTGTATTTATGATTCCAGGAAGACCTGAACCCCAAAATATTTAGATTGCTCCAATTATTTCTTGGCTCATCAGCATCTGCCAAGAGTCCTTTGATTTTCTTTGAGCTGTATTCTTTTCCTGCTTTTTTTTAAATTTCTCCTTTAAGGAAAAAGCTTGTTCCAACTATTATTATTATTATTATTATTATTATTATTATTATTATTATTATTCCTTTATATTAGTTTATAGTATAAAATACAAAAATACAAAAGCAAATAATAGGAAAAATAGGAGAGGGAAAAGGGAAGAGAAAAGTATAGAAAAGAAGGGAAAAAGAAAGAAAAGGCACTGACTTCCGGTTCCCTTTGGTGCAATAGAATAAGATAGTAACATCAAATTTCAACTTTTGACTTTTAGATAATAGTATAAACTAGCTATTTCTACAACAACAATCTATCTAATCAGTAAAACCCAAAATCATTTTTCCCACCTCAAGTACAAAGTCCAGAAGTGGTTTCCAAGTAGAAACAAAAGTAATTGTGTGTGTTTTTCTTTTATCAAAGCCGTCAATTTAGCCATCTCTGCTAACTCTGTCAGCTTTTGCAACCATTCATCCATTGTAGGGACTGAAGTGTTCTTCCATTGTTGTGCTTAAAGTAATCTTGCTGTTGTCATCACATATAACATCAAAGTTCCAATTTTCCCCAAGTCTTTTTCCATTAAACCCCAAAGAAAAGTTTCTGGTTTCATCTTTATATTCACCTTAAGAATCTTCTATATTAGAATATGAATCCTCCAATATTTTTTTGCTTTACATGTCCACCACAAATGATAAAAAAAACATTTACATTTCCAACATTCATTTGAAATACCTTTATACATTCTTGATAACTTATCTCTAAATACAATGATATATCATCTTATTAAAAAAATACTTTAAATTGTAATTTAATATAAATTTTAAACCTTTCACCCACATGTTCTCCCATTGTTCAAACTCTACATTATATCCAAAGTTCCTTGCGCACTGAATCATACAACGCTTTACATATTCACTTTTCAAATTCAAATTCAATAACATTTTACAGACCTTAGCAATATGTTCATCACTACCACACAGTAGGATTTCCAATTCATCTGTCAAACCCATAGCTCTTTTTGTCTAATTTAAATCTTTAAGCTGTAAATATATTAACCAGTGGCAGATATGTCCTTCTGATTTTACCTCTTCCTTACATTTGAGGATAGGATTACCAAAATTAAAAGATACTATTTTACCATAAGTTTGGAAAAAAGCTTCCTGAGGAGACACCAAAAGAGGCATCTTCATAGAAAACCTTGTTTTATATTTATTCCAAAGTCTTAGAATGGCATGTCTAACAAAATGATTGCTGAAATCAACATCTACTTTAACCTTGTAATAGTAAATAACTGTGTCATCCAAATCTTAATTCATGATCTTCTAAATCTGTTCCAACTATTTTAACATTCTACTGAATGTCATACAAAAAATAGTTTTAGCATGAAAGAAACTGAAATCAATCAGCTTTATTAGAGACTCAATAAAATGGCTTGGGGCAATTAGACAACATCATGGTAGTTCTACTATTTTTCCAACATATTTGCACTTCCTGATGGATAATTTGATGATGAGTCCCGCATAATTAATTGTGGACAATCCAGATGTAGCACCCAGCATCCCCCTAAAAACTGCTTTCAATGTAAGTATTGCTGAGGATTTGGAAGAAAATAATGAAGTCAACAAATTTGCAGTTTTCATAAGACAAAATATCTTATGAAAGAAACATGCAAATTCTAGAGGTCTCTAGAAAACTTAATTATTAAGTCTCCATCTTGAATCTGATTTTAAGTTTAAAACTTTGTGCCAGAAACACTGAATTTAATTTAATTTTTGGACTTTTTTCTCTCCCCCACCCATCACGTTCATTTTGTAATATGTGATGGAATGTTCTGGAAAACTCCAAAACTTCTACCCCTTTTTGTACCATTTCTGATATGCACAAATGTTTATCATTTATAGTCCTGATAAGAATATTATTCTGCTATATATTTTGGCTTTTTTTCTTACAGGCATAGCAACCATTCTTTCTTATGCTGATTAGAATAAAGTTTGTAAATTTTTCTTCTTTTAGGACACAGCTCACTAGGTCCATCACTAGACAGGTATGGTTGGGAGGTCATTATTGCAAGTAAAAGGAGAGTATCTGCTATCTCACTACTTATGCCAGTAAATTGTGGGAGAAGTTCTAGAATAACAAGCAAGACCAGGGAAAAGACTAACTGAACTTGTCACTGAGGGGCTCCAATTAGCTTCTAAAGGAAGAGCCCCGCTATTTTTAAACCATTAGCCAATAACAGGCCTTAGTTTGTCTCCACCCCAAAGGATTAAGGAAATTCTCTCTTTTAATTTATGACAGTTGTAACATGAGAACGACATCATGCCAACAATCTTCTGCAGAATCAACAGATGTCTGAACAGAGAGGACCCCAGAATGTCTGCTCGGCAAACTCTTGCACTGGGACCGCTGACATTCCAGGGCCCTCAGGAATGCATCGGGATGGAAGAAAAACTCCCAAACCATGCATGATGATCAATCGAAAGCAGAACATTGGCCATTGTTTCATTACATGTTCCCAGCTGGTCTATTTTTCCTACTTAAAAAAAACGGTAACCTGGGATGGGTAATCTTCAGCAGAAACTTTAGAATAAAGTTTTTAGAAAAACCTGCCAACATGATACTTCTTTCTGCAACTGAAGTCCATAGAACAAATAAAGAAAACCATGACCAGGTACATACAACTGATCAGCGTTCATCATTCAGCTCTTGAAAGCATCCAAAGAGGGGTGCTCAGTATGAGGAAATGCAACGAACAGCTTGGGGAGCTGGTGTGAAAACAAAACAGAAATAATAAGTCCCGGGGTAGAAACTCAGCACTAAGTAGAAAAACAGAGTTGGCTTTGGACTCCCTGGGCCTCCAGGAAGGCAGGCTCTTTTGCTTAGTAGTATGGAAACAGCCAGCAACACATGCTGCTCCTCTTTCTTTCATTGCGACTGTGCCCACCTCCCCCCCCAACCGCTCCTTGCTCCCGTTCACTCCCACTGTTTATATTGCCTTATAGCAATCTTTGCCCTTTCAGAAGATGACTTTCCCCCTCAGGGCACTAGCCAGTTCCTGCTCTTGTGCGCCCCGCTCTGTAGTCTCCCTCCATCTCCCACACTGCTTCAGTGAATGCTGTGGGGAGGAGGCTGGGCCTTGTAATTTATTAACAAGCTGGCAGTTGGCAGGGAATTAATCTCAAATGGGACCCGTTCCTCGATAATGAGGCAAAAAGGTGCTGTGATGATCACACACCACCAAGGTTAGGAGCCATGTTATTATCGACCAGGCATAAAGGCCAGAGAAGTGGGTGGGGGGATGCAGGAGGGGGAAAGAAAGCTGCTTGGCAAATGCAGGGGGGAATGAATCACTTTCCCTTTCAGGCTCTTGAAAAGGCCTATAAATAAATCTCAGAGAGACCAAAATAGCTTCCTTTTCTCAAGAACCTTTTGTTCAATGGGGTTAAGGAAGGGAAATGACTTCATCCTCTGTCAGAAGACGCAGGCCTATAAATACAGGGCAGAGAGAAGAGCGACAATTTCCCATTGCTTGATTTTGAGGTAGAAAAGAAGTCTTTTGCCTGGAGATTGCACAGCTTTCAAAAGTTCTCCAACCTAGAAAACCCCATCTAAGGGGACTGATGGAGCTGCTGCATCTATTATAGCTGAGTTAAAATGACCAAACTCAGTACGCTCTGAGACTCTCCTGACTGAAAGAAGCTTAAAGAAATTGTGGTGACCTCAGCTGATGGCAGCACCCAGATAACTTTCTCATCTTGAAAAATTAAGCATGATCAGCCCTGGTTAATACTTGGATGAGGACTCCAGGGGATTCCCAAGACTGAAGGTTAGAATGGATATTTGGAAAAGCATCTTGGAAGAAAGCACTTCCATGAGGCTGCCAAGATATGGATTTGTCCTTGAAGTCACCAGGACTGAAACTCAACTCAAAAGAGATTTCACCTTTAGTTAGGGCAGGGTTCTTGCCTAACTAAGTGCCATCAGTTCTCACAATACACTCATTGTTTCTTCTTTCCTCTTCTCACCTGAGCTTTGGATTGCTGGAAAGAGGAAAATATAGGAGAAAAGGGAGCAAGACAGAGAAAGTTTAAAGCACATCTTTCCACTTTTTAAAAAGGTACCCGGAGATCTGGGTGGATCAGGAATCCCCTTAGGATTGTATACAAACAGAGATTTCCAACCTACTACCTCATTTGTAAGGCCAGCCAGGCTACAAAGTGTAGCCACTTGGCAACTCTTGGCAGACAAACCAACTCTGCTCCCTCTTTCTTGTTAAAATGCAGGGTGTTGCAAAGCACTATGAGATTGTTCAATTTGGTGACAATGACCTATACAAATCAAAAAGGCATCAGGTGTTTTGGAGATTCTGTTTGCTTTTTAGTGATGAGAACTGATAGACACAGAAAATTGCTTTGCTGACTAGAATGGGACTGGGATGGAAACGCATCAGCCAAATCCAAGGGCCTTGCAGCTGGGAAAAAGTCAGTCTAGTGGGGAGGGGTGGTGGTAGGGCCTGGCAAATGGTGGTGGCCTCTCTGGGCTGGCAGATGGGGTGGCTTTAGGACAAACAACCACTTAGTAACAGCACTAAACTGGGGAGGGGACAGCTGTGATCTCTGGCTGCCATCCTCTGAAAAACACAGCAACTTGTGGGGGGGGGGGAGGAAGTTGCAAAGAGGGGCAAGGGGAATAAGGAATGTGGAGTCACTTTGATTTGGTTTTCCATCTAGAAAAGAGTTTCAGCATGATTCCCTGCCAAAGGAGGGGAGGAGCTGACCCTAGCAGCAACAGGATTGGATGAGGGAGGGCTGTTTTGAACTGATGTTGGCTTGACAGTCCCTCCACAAGGAAAGAGGTTGAAAGGACAGGAAGGAATCACTGCTGTGGTCAGAGCCTTAGAGAGGTAGGTAGGTAAGTAGGATCAGGGAAGGTAGGCATGCTGTCCCACTCACTCATGTAACAGTGGGTTAGTGGGCTTATTTATGTTACCCAGCAATTCCCTTCACTAAAAACCCAGAACTGTCACAATTAAATCCAGCCAAAAGCAGGCCGATGCTAGTCCACAGAGCAATGGCCAGTGAGTCCACAAGGCACTTGAAAGAACCAAACCAGATAAATCCATGAGGCAAAATTAAGTTCACAATACAAGAGGGTTCGCAAGGCATGGGGTCAATCCAAGGCAAGACTAGAATTACAATGACCAGGAAACACGCAGCTAGGAAGCATATACATTATTCCCAGCATCATCTCCTTCTGTCTGCTGTGCTAAATAGCCAGCTTCTGTTGCAGCCCATCAAGAGGGATGAGACTGCCTCCTCACAAGTAATTGGGCTGACCTTCATTGCTTCTGTCTTTTCTCTGCCCTACCTGTTCTCAGATCAGATGCAGAAGGCAGTTCATCATCATCACTAACCAGCTGCACCTGCATGCTTCCATCCCCAAACCTCAGGGCTATCCTGCTGCAGCTGTGCTTCAGCCAAATCACACTCAGTTGGCTGCTTGCAGCCATTGACCAACTCTTCTCCTGAAGTGCCGGGGCTGGTTCATCCTCATTTGAACTGACATCTGGAGAGGGATCTGGAGAAGCTTTTGGAGCAGGGGTGTCTGATTCATGGCCCATGAGGATGCTTAGATCTGGCCCACAGGGCCGCCCTGGAAACAATGAAGGACTTGCCCGTGGTGACTCTGCCAGTGAAAATGGAGCTCAGGGGTGCTTCACGCAGCTTTGTTTTCGCTGTTAGAGGAGGCGATCACGGCTGAGTGACATTGAGCTGGCCATGCCCCTGGCCACACACACCCAGCCCTCCCAAGGTCAAACACAACTCTAATAAAAAAAATCGAGCTTGATACCCTGGTCTGGAGCAATCATCACAGTAGGCTTGGGATGGGTATTCACTAAAGCAGATAATTCAACTTTGATTGAGATTGGTAAAATAGGGATTTAACAAAGGCTAAAGCAGCAACAAGTTGGTAGTGGAGACTACTAATCAATGGCAAGGCCCAAGAAAGAATAAGAGAGGAAAAAATAAGGGAGCAGCATGCATATTGTAATGGGCAGAAAGATAGATCTGCTTCTGAGATGGTGGAGAAAAATCAATTTTGGATACTTTGAACATGGAGAGTGTGCCCCTCAAAGTGTGCTTTCTTCTTTCTTCTTTTCTGCTTTAAGAAAAAGCTAATTTAGGTGGGTTAAGAACATCATTCTGTCTCCCTCTCTAATCTTCAGCTGATCTCAGACCAGTGATTAGTCTTAGCCTCTAAGATTTATCCTAAGTCTTAGTTCTGCTGAGAATTTAGGAACGGGATTTAGAGGGGTCTCTCACAGACAAACACACCAATATATATATGTAATAAATGTATGGCTCAACATCATCAAGTCCGTTCATGAGGAAATGAAGGGCATGGTCATTTTTGATGGTTTAACATCAGATTCCTTTGACATCTGGAGTGAAGCAGGGCTGTGTCCTCACACCAACTTTATTTGGGATCTTTTTTGCTGTCATGCTGAAACACACTTTTGGAACTGCAACAGAGGCTATTTATCTCCAGACCAGATCAGATGGAAAACTCTTTAATCTCTCTAGATTGAGAGCAAAGTCCAAAGTCCAACTGACATGCTTGTGGGATTTCCTCTTTGCTGAGGATGCTGCTGTTACTCCTCACTCTGCTGAAGACCTTCAACAACTTATGGATCATTTTAGCAAAGCCTGCCAAGATTTTGGACTAACAATCAGCCTGAAAAAAACACAAGTCATGGGTCAGGATGTGGATGCACCTCACTGTAATACAATCTCTGCACAAGAACTGGAGGTCATCCATGACTTTGTGTACCTAGGCTCAACTATCTCCGACACTCTCTCTTTAGACACTGAGCTGAATAGACATATCGATAAAGCAGCCACCACATTTTCCAGACTTACAAAGAGAGTATGGCTTAAGAAGAAGCTGATGGAACATACAAAGGTTCAGGTCAATTGAGCACACTCTTGTACTGCAGCGAGTCTTGGACACTTTATGCACGGCAGGACAGAGAGTTGAATACCTTTCATATGCACTGTCTCCGATGTATTCTTGGCATCACGTGGCATGACAAAGTTCCAAACAGCGTGGTCTTGGAACGTGCTGGAATTTCTAGCATGTATATACTATTGAAACAGCAACGTCTACACTGGCTTGGGCATGTCGTGAGGATGGCTGATGGGCGGATTCCAAAAGACCTCCTGTATGGAGAATTAGTGCAGGGAAAGCGCCCTAGAGGGACACCACAGCTGTGATATAAGGATATCTGCAAGAGGGATCTAAAGGCCTTGGGAATGGATATCAACAGCTTGGAAACCTTGACCTCTGATCATTCAGCTTGGAGGCTAAAGATGCAGCACGGCCTTCTCCAATTCGAAGAGACACTCGTTCAGCAGGCTGAGGCAAAGAGGCAGCCCCGGAACCAGCGAAATCTGGGGGCTGGACAGGGGACAGACTGTATCTGTCCTCAGTGTGGAAGGGATTGCCACTCTCGAATTGGCCTTTTTAGCCACACTAGATCCTCTTCTAGGACCTCTTTTCAGAGCACAATACCATCGTCTTTTGAGACTGAAGGATGCCAATAATAATGGGCTCTTTAAAAATATATAGTCTTATTAAATTTCAAAGAAACAATATAATATAAACTAACATAAAGGAGAAAGGGGGGATAAAAATGAAAATTTAAAAAGTGGCAAAAAACAAAAAATACATACAAAAAGTGACCTCTGGCTTCTTTTAGTACAGAGACAATTATAAAATACAATAACCTCTCTCTAAGTTTAAGTAAATACTATCAATACCTGAAAACCTTTAAAATATTAATTTGAAAAAAACAACATTCAAATGTTCAAACACATGGTTTTTTATTACATGTGAAAAATATAACAGTATGAAATTATTCAAGAGAGGTCATTTGTAATCTTGGTCAGAGACAAAAAAAAATCCTTTTCCCATCAGTGATAAACACATAATGATAAATAAAAGTATTGAAATATTTATGCTTTCTAGCAGAATTCCCAAATCCCCCGTGTAGGTGTACAGTAAACAAACAGCAGCAGAATAGAGAAAGCAAAGGAACAGGCTTGCCCACAAACTAAAACAGTAATTCTTTCAAAGAAAAATAATAATAATAATAATAATAATAATTTATTCGACTTGTATGCCGCCCTTCTCCCTAAGGACTCAGGGCAGCTAACATTAAAGCGGCACAAAATTTACATAAAAAACAATTAAACATAGCAAGTCAGAATAAATACAATAAAACATTAAAACATTTAAAATTAATAGTAAAAATAGTAAAAAAAAACAACAAGCACCCAGGTCATTCCAGGCCGGCCTGTTGAAGCAACCAAGTCTTCAGGTCCCGGTGGAAGGAGTGGAGATCAGGGGCCAAGCAGAGATCCGCGGGGAGGTGGTTCCAAAGGGTGGGGGCTCCCACGGAGAAGGCCCTAGCCCTGGGAACTGCCAGCCGACAGTGCCTGACCGATGGTATCGCAAGGAGGCCCCTCCTGTGGGAGCGAACAGGGCGATCGGCATATGATGATGCTGGCAGGAGGCGTTCCCGCAAGTACCCTGGACCCAAGCCATTTAGGGCTTTATAAGTTGTTACCAGCACCTTGAAGCTAATAATTCCTGTTCAAGCGGCAGGATGGAAAAATAGATACAAAATGCTCTTCTCAATGCTTTTTGGAAAAAGCAATGGTTTTGCTAGCCCTCAGGGATAGGGCATAGCCATTTCAGCAAAGGTCTTATTTGTATTAGAATCCTGGCAAGTCAAAAGGGAAACATGCAGCAATCACTCAGACTGGTATCTGCAGTTTGGCCAAACAACCGAAGAGCCATGAATGCTGCTGTGGTTTCCTTTCCACTTACCAGATTTCACTTTGTAAGGGGCCCCACAGACACTGATGCTACCACCAGAAATATGCTAAGGATGATCACTAGTGGGGGGGGCATGGGGAAGAGAAATAGGAAGGAGGAGGATATCCATTCATCATGTCCAATTTTCAACCAGTTCTCCAATGTCCAATTCTCAACCGTTTTGTAGACCAGTTCTCTCTACATTTTCTGATCTTGTATGGCATCTTTCAGGTATTTTATTCTCTGGCTGGTGTTGTCTAGCCACCATGTGTTTTGGCAGCTTCATTTCATTTTATTGCTGACTGTTCTGAGCATAAGTGTCTTTTCCAGTGAAAAGATGCACGCACGCACACACACGCACACACAAAATTGCCCTTTATCAAATTACCTTGAAATTTGATACGATCCTGGAAGCTGTACAATAGCTGTTCATAGTTTTGTGTAGTTTCCTTCCACAAAGGAACTTCTCACTGGACTTACTCCAAAAGTCATAGTATTTATAGTTCAATCCTGGCACTGGACATATTAAGTTGTTTGGACATAAAAGAGGCCTTGCCCATTCCTCAGATAGCTGCAATACTACAGGACAGTGCATGTGCCTATTATAAAACATAATTTAATCACAAGACAAATTGGGTTGCCCTCTGCCAGTATTTCAGATTATTTATTGTCATTATCTTTTCTATTTCTTGGTCCTGTGAATCCAAGTAAACTATTTTTGGGGGTAAGGGGAAATTGTGGAGGTATGCTGCTTTGCAACATGACGTTTCTAATTTTATGTAATGTTAACATCTTTTTTTAAAAAATTGGAATCCTGGTGAGTATCAGGCACCCACAGGTATGATATGGGGAGAGGGGTGTCTCAGATTTATTCATTAATGATCCTAGATCTGGATGTACTCACATGGAGTCTCCTGAAATTCTTATTTCTTGATTTTGCTTTATCCTTCTTTGAAATATATACCAGACCAGATTCATGTTCCATCTTCAAGAAAGTTTGCTTACCTATGATTTATTGTTAAATAACTAAATCTTGAGATTGTGCAGCAAAATGGATGGCTTTCAGTGAAACCCCTTGTGGGGAAGGCTTGTTGCCTTTTTGCTTTTGACTTTAGACCTGTCAACTGCACTTAAAAGGGATAACATCTACAATATTACCAACTTACCTTTGGTAATTATTACTTTTTACTTTTTTGAAAAAAATGTGTCCCTGTTTCCCTGGCCAAATAAGGTTGCCTACAAGTGCAAAATTTTGCACTAAGTCGAAACCAAAGAAATCCTATTATAAGTGATGCTTCACTATGTGTAAATACCACGCAGTCTTTTACTTGGTAGCTTCTTTGCTAAAGTGTTTGAATCGTTGTACAGGTCCTTAGCTGTTGTGTTATGATTCTTTTAATTCTGTTTTTGCTTTGGTTTATGAGTGGTTTTATTACTGGGTTTTTTTAAAGATACTTCAGTTGATCTATTTCTAAACAGATATAAGTGCTGTGTCCTGCAGATTGTGGTTTCAATGTTGCATTTTTATCCAGACAATATAAAATGTGTTGATACATGGGAGGGAGGTGGTCTAAAACAATGCCTTCTATGCTGGTGAATATTTGGCTGAAATTGGTTCTGCCAGTTCCTCTGGGATCATCCTTTCCCTCTGGTTCTTCTTTTGGGTACAAAGGAGACTGAAAGCTGACTCTGCAGCTTCCTTTTATAAGCAAGGTGGTGAACCAGGCTTCCAGTCTGTTTAAAAGCATTAAGTAACCTCTTCCAGATAGCATGCCTGTGGAAACTGTCAACAAAACAGCCATACAGCAAGAACCCAGCTCTTAGGCTTCCAGTATGAGTGTCATCTTGTCCTATTTGATTTAATATTTTAGCCTGTTTTATTTAAACAGCTTTTAAAATGACTGTGCAGTTGACCTACAAACCCAAGAAGAGGTTGATATACCGGCCCTTGGACTGGCTAGTGGTCCCATTATATCGATAGGCACAGCCATTCTGCAGGAGGGGACAGGATGCATGTTTGTAATTTAAGTTCCAGGGATCATTTCAGGGGCTTTTCAGGTGAGATCCTGCCTTACAAGTGCCCCATGCTAGGCAATAACGTAACCTTGAACAACATTTGCATTTGGCGTTTTCTCACTCAGTGTGTCCAATGATTCAGCCAGCATAGTGTATGGCTATGGCACTTTGGAGAAAACAGAATTACTGATTCTGTAATAGGACAGTTGGTGGCTTTGTATGCAGTTGCTTTGTATACAATAGCTTGTGTTAGCCAGGGCTTGGGATCTGACTGCCAATCACAGACCTTGGATTCGGGCACACAAAAGCTCAGTGGACAGGGCTGCACAACAAATTCTTTGCAGTTTTCAGGCAAGAGTGCATTTGGGGAGCAGCCTGATGGAAAGGCTTGTGGTTCTTCATCATCACTAGAACGCAATTAAAGCATGGTTACCCTGCTGCCTATGGGAACATGGCCCTTCTTTAAGTTTCTAGAGTGGAAGGCTCAAAGCCTTTTATGAGAGTTAGCCTGGATTTTCTATCACAGATGCAAAAGACTGGCTAAGTGGAAATTTACATGCTGTAATAATTATTGTCTGCATCACAGAATTAGCCATCGTAAGCCTGTTCTTTTGGGTCAATACTCAGTTTCTGCTGTTATGCGAAAATAACCTGACAGCAGGCGGTTGTCAGAAATGCTGCAGAGAAGGGAAGTGTCATCCCCTCTTCATTGGAGGCCTCAGCAGCTGCTATTTATCATAAAAATACATGACACATTGACATGCTTAATATCATAGGTACTTTGGTTCTTAAAATATAACTATACTGAAAATCCCGAAAATCCCTCTGCCTCTTTCCCCTTTCCTACCTTTATTCCATAGCAGAAAATATGATATAAGCTATTGTACATAGAGAGTATCATTTCTCACATTGTATTACATTTTAGGGTTATTTGCTTCTTGAGCAATTCCTGTGCAAATTAATGGAATACTCTCAAGAATGCTTTGTTAACATAACTGCAAATTTTCCTCTATAAGTTTTTAATTAAAACAATGATTAAAAAAAACCAGAGTGGGAGACATATCAAACTTGCCTATGCATTTTTGCAGTAACCCAGTCATTCCAGCATATCTCTAAGGTATATGGATCTTATGCCTGCAAACCCACAAAGGTCCTAGTGGGGGGCAGACTACTGTAAATGTACAGGATCAAGCAAATTGCAAATAGTCAGAGCCAGCTGCAGCAGAACCAAGAGGCCACCTGTGGGGTAAACATGCCCAAAGTACTGAAATAGTCAGCAGTGAAGATCTGAGATGCAGAATAAGATGTGATTACATTTTGGTGCAAGCATGAGTAGATATTAATTACAGTTCTACATTCAGCCATTTCCCCCCTTTATGCTCTGAACATACAATTTTTCAATTTTATTGAGACAGTGGGTAGGGCAGGGAGGAGGGAGAGATTCGCCCAGCCAGCCACATTAAAAAGCTATCCATCCGCTAGGCTTGAAACTGGTAGAAAGGTTTGCAGGCATAATGTTCTCTAGTTGTTTCCATGGGGAAAAATAGGAGGAGAGAGCTCTATATCAAGTATTCTAGAATTTCACAGATATAATTTAGAAATATTTCTACAGGAATTCTCAACATACAACTACAATTGGAACTGATTTCCATTGTAGATCATTGCAGTTGTAAGTCAAGTCAGACCCAATTTTATAACCATTTTTGTAGTAGTTGTTAAGCAAATTGTGGCCAGTAAGTGAATCATGCAGTTTTTAAGCAAATCTGATTTTCACAATAATTATTTGCTGGAAATCAGGAAGAAAGGCAGCAAATTGCAATCACATGATCACAGAATACTATTACTAGTCATAAATTTCAGCCGGTTGCCAAGTGTTCAAATTGTGACCATGTGTAAGCACCGAACCTTTCCCCTTCAACCGAAAAGAATGAACTTCTGAAAGCTAGGCACTTCAAAAGAAAATTTTTATTGAAAGGAAGTGATCCAGGTAATAGTCAAAGCAGAATCTAAGATGCTTCCAGGCATACAGTAATAGATAAAGGGAATTCCCTCCCCTTATTTAGATGTGGATTTAGTCAAACAAAGAACCAACATGTTAATTCCCCCCTCCCCTTTTCTGGGAACGTATCTTAGAAGAGTTTCCCAGGGGTATCTTCCAGAGTTGGAATTTTTATGGTCTCTTCTCCTCTTGCTATCTCTCCAAGAGGTGACAAGTTTCTAGACAACTGGCTCCAGTCCTCCAGTTGTATATCATGTGCAAGTTATACAGATTCAATATAAGATTTAAGATATTCAGGTTACATCAAAAAGGATTACTTGTACCAACTCCCCCCCTTCTTCTTCCATTGAAGAATGGCAGATACACAGATCTGACACCATGTGATCCTGGGGGTGGTGTGATGGTTGTAAGCTCAGCTACAGGTGATAAGAACTTTTTCCAAGGTTATTGAACCTTCGAACTTTGAATGATTGTAAGCCAAGAACTATCTGTATATCCCTGTAGGCTCCTTCCAGAGGGTAAATAGCCCTTGTACAAACAGGAAATTTAAGGAATGGTTCTTCCAAGCACAAGAACTTTTCAGGAACAAGTCAAACTGGGATACGGTTATCTTCTCCATGAAATTTGTAGCAATACCTACAATCCTGATGGACAACTGGCTATACAGTAGGTATGGTCCTATATACTTCCACATAGGTGTGAAACTGTGTTAATTCCCTGTGTTTGAAGAAATGCCTACTTGTAAGGTCTTTATAATTAGCTGATGCCTCGGGTGTAGCTTAATCTCTTACAAATATAATTCAGTTGTCATTGCTTTAAAAAACATTTTGGAGTTAAAGTGTAAATTAACTTCTAATGGCAATGTATCAATAGTGTAATTAGTAATATCATCAAAGTAAACAATAAAAATACCTGCTATTTGGTAGCAAACTTTGCTAGATAAGAGTTGTTACTAAATCTCACCAGGCTGCTTGTCAGTGCTAAAAATAACAATTAACATTGTTCTGTCTGTCAGATTACATTGGCTTTTGGTAACCTTAAGAGTGTGGCTGTGCTGAAAACCTATATTATGAAGAAAATGCCAGTTTAAGCAATTTTGTAACAAAGTCCTAATAAATTTTATTTTTATTGAGATGTTCAAATCAGTATCTAAAATGCAGAGAAAAAGAACTTTTTAGAGTTATATCCTATTGCTTGATTTTTTTTTCCTGAAAATGATATACATACTCATATTTTTGCAAATATATAATTGGAAGAATACATATACCTCCAACTCTCCAGCAAGCAATGCCAAAAATGAACATAGAGAATAAGCCTAATTTTTGAATCTTTCTAAACAAAATTAAGCTAGTAAAAGTGTTAAACTGCCTTGTGCAATAGGTTTAACTACACATGTGCAACTGAGCTGACCCACACCCTCATGATGATTGCAGACATGTCTGTGGCACATCCATGCAACCGTATGTTTGTCTGGGCATCTCCAGAGGAACTACTCTGAGCATACACAAAGCACATCCTTGTTATGTGTCTGACATGCCCCAAATATCTATTCTAAGCAAGCCCAGACAAATTCTACCAAGGTAAATAAATGTCACTGAATAGATGTAGCCCTTGATTTACAACTTAGTGACTGTTCAAAGTTACAACAGCACTGAAAAAGTGATTTATGACCATTTTTCACACCACTGCAGCAACCCTGTAGTCACATGATCAAAATTCAGATGCTTGGCAACTGACTCATGTTTGTGATAATTGTTGTGTCCCAGGATGATGTGATTACCTTTTGTGACTTTCTGACAAGCAAGTTAGATTCACCATAACCGTGCTCCTAACTTAACAACTACAGTGATTCACTTAACACCTGTGGCAAGAAAGCTTGTAAAATGGGGCAAAAATCACTTAAGAATATCTTGCTTAGCAACAAAAATTTTGGGCTCAATTGTGGTCATGCATAAGGATACCTGTAAAAGGGATTTTGCGCAAAGATCTGGGCAAAAGCATGAACTTTTTTCAAAGAGCAGTACAGGTGTTTTTGTTTGATGTAAAATGGATCTCTGACCCTCTAAAGTGAAGGGGTGGGAAGAGAAAGATGATCCACACTCCTGAACCAAGTAGCAATTTTGAGTAGAAGGCACAGAATGGAATTATGCTGTAGGTTCTGTAACTGGCAAACAAATGGCACTTATTAAGTTTGAAAAGAATAGTGTTTCAGGCTAGTTTTTAAATACAAAATCGGTCGGTGGAAAAGAGGCGGCCATCAAGCTGCTGAAGCTGGGACAGCTCCAGAAGAAAGGCAAGTTTGGAAGAAAGTGTGTCAGTCTGGTGAGATTTTTTTTAACTACTTATTTTTGAAGAGAACACCCTAAAAGTTGGAAAGTGGATTTAAAAAGTAAAGATGACAGTTTTTAAGCGGCAAGATTAAATTTTTCTTAAGACTAATGGTTTTTTTTCTTCCTTTTTTCTTTGGAATTATTTGACTTTAAAACGGACTGGTTTTTTCTTGCATAAATAGTTTTTTGTTTTGATGGTCTTCTTTTTCTTTTTTATATTAACTCCTTTTTGGATTAAATGTTGTTTATGACTTCAAGAATTTTTTAGAAAAAAGGAGCCATTTTAAAGTGGCTTCCCTCTTTTTTTTTTCCTTTCTCTTGCCTCTGAGGGGAGGAGTGAAAGTGAAAGCACTGCCATTTAGAGGCTTGGATATATTGTATCCTTTTTTGCTACTTGTTTATGTAAGTGCATTCAAGGACTCAAGAGTTCTTTTCTGAAAGAGATAGTGGGGTGAGCATGACAGTTTGTTTACACAGGTGCTCATCTGTGAATTACTGATAGTGGAACTCAGAGTTGGAGTTGAAAGAAAGAAGGAAGATTGAAGTGACCTTGAAAAATATTATATTGGAATTCAACTTGATATAGTAAAAAGCCTTGGACATTCGGTGGCAGTAGCTTCCTTTTTTATTACTAGAACTTGTGATTACTCTTTTTTTCACGCCCCCCTCTAATTGAATCTTTACTTTTTGGATCTAGATTTTTTAACTAGGATTTTTGCTTCTTCTCTTTTTCTTTTCTCTTTTGGCCTGCTTTTCTTTTTTCTTTTTCTTTTTCTATTTTTGATATACTATTGGATTAAGGTATTTAAATGCCTGAAGACCCGCTCTCTTATTTTATTTTTGGAAGCGGGAATTGGCTGTTTTTGATTTTTGAGATTTTCCTTTTTTCCTCCATCTTTTCCTTATTTTTGCATATAAGTGGAATAAAGTGGATTAAGGTGTACAAGAACCTGAAGACTATTTTTCTTTCATTTTTCTATTTTTAAATTTTAATTTTCCCCTCTTTTTGTCCATCTATTTTTATTAGTGCTGGAATCAGCACTTAAGTTAATAGAAAGAATAGAAGAATATGGAAAAGTAGCAGGTTTGAAAATTAATAAAGATAAAACAAAGATATTAACAAAGAACATGCTAGTGCAGGGGTGGGCAATTATGGCCTCTTTATTACCTGTGGACTTCAACTCCCAGAATTCCTGAGTCAGCATGGCTGGCTCAGAAATTCTGGGAATTGAAGTCCACAGGCCATAAAGGGGCCGTAGTTGCCCACTCCTGTGCTAGTGAGATGGAAGAAAGAATTGGAAGAAGCACTAGAAATACAGGTCACAAGTAAGGTTAAGTATTTAGGGATATATATTACAGCAAGATGTAGTACATTGAAGGAGGATAATTATATTAAACTCAAAAAGCAGATAGCGACAGACTTGGAAAAATGGAAAAATTTACAATTGTCATTGATTGGGAGAATATCAACAATTAAGATGAATGTATTGCCCAGAATTTTATATTTGTTCCAGACCATTCCAATTAGATTAGGGAATGAGTTTTTTCAAGATCTAAATAAAATGATACTGAAATATATATGGCAAGGTAAAAAAGCAAGAATAAAACTTAAGTTGTTGCAGGAGGCAAGAATAAGAGGAGGGTTTGCTTTGCCCAACTGGGAATTATATTATCAGGCAGTAAATTTGATGTGGGTAAAAGATTGGATAACATTAAGGAATACTAGATTATTGACTTTAGAAGGACATGACTTGCTATTGGGGTGGCATGCATTCCTTTGGTACAAGGGAACCAAAACACAAGGGTATTTTAGAAGACACTATATCCGAGAAGCTTTGTATTTAAATTGGAAGAAGACCAAAAAAACCAACATTATTTGAAAATTCCATCATGGATATCTACTATTGAAGCCTTTTCATATCCAGTAATATACAAAAAGGAACAAACAGTTAGATATGGTGAGATATTGAATGAAAAGGGTGAACTTAAATCTATGCAAGCGTTGGAAGAACAAGGTATAAAAATGAATTGGTTTTCATACTTGCAAGTACAAGCTAGATTTGATAAAGATATTAAAATAGAAGGTATTTATAATAAATTGACTGGGTTAGATAAAATATTGATGGGTACTGATGAAAAAGTGATTAAAAAACTCTATGGATATTTTTTAGAATTCAAAATGGAAGAGGAACAGGTTAAAGAAACAATGATTGCATGGGGGAAAAATGTTGGATATGGGATTGATTTAGAGAAATGGGAAAAATTATGATCTCAGAATTATAAAATGACAATGTCAACTGCTTATAAAGAAAATTTGTATAAGATGTTTTACAGGTGGCACTTACCCCCGACGAGAATTGCAAGAATGTTCAAGAATAAATCAGATAAATGTTGGAAATGTCATCAGATACCTGGATCATATTACCATATGTGGTGGACATGTTTGGATGCAAAAAGATATTGGACTAAAATCCACACATGGTTGGAAAAAATGACACAACAACATATAGACTTGAAACCAGAAATATTTTTATTGGGAATTGTACTGAATATTTACAGTAAAGAGTTGAAATATTTGATTGTAAATGTTTTAACAGCAGCTAGAATTGTATTTGCTAAAAACTGGAAGAACGATAAAATACTTATGCAGGAGGAAGTGATTAAGAAAATTATGGACTGTGCTGAAATGAGTAAATTAACATTTGAAATTAGAGAACAAGAAGATAAGCAATTTTACAAGATATGGGATTTGTTTTATCAATGGTTGGATAAAAAGACTTGGTAATGTAATAGAATATATAACTTTGTAATAAAAATATAATAGATTGATATAAAATACAATGCAGACACATATAACCATTGGATGAAAGTATAACATAAATTTTAGATTAAAATATATCTCGTATACATGATGAAATAGTTTGATTATATATAAGTAATAATTGATAAATCTATAAGAATGTTTTATTGACAATATGAGAACTTTTTCTTTGATAAACTGTGAGTGATGATTATGAAAGGATAACACAAATGATTTGTAACCAACTGACACACTGTATGTACATATGGAAGATGGTTTTTTATGTTTTGTACATCCTGTTTGTATGTTTGTCTTAAAATAAAAAACTTTTTATTAAAAAAAGCACAAACATGAGGTGGAGGATTTTCTGGAGGTTCCTCAGGCTGTATAATCATTACTATGGAATCAAAAACATTAAGAGTTTCCTGACTGAATGTTATTTAGGTGAATTCTGTCACACCACCTACCTGTGACTGCTAATACCACTGTGGTGTATGCCTAAAGCAAAGGTGTCATGTAGCAGATGGGAAAGGGACAAAATGGAATAAATTCAAATTGTTTTGCTATTCTGCCTCCAAAGACATACAGAGCTGACAAAGGGTTGTACGAATAAGGTATAATGTAGCACATGCCAGATCTATGGCTTTAATCCCTACAAAATCTATAGGGGTTAAAAGAAGTGTGGAAAATGAAAACATTCATGTATTTATGTTTTCTGAATCAGTCACCTCTGCCAGAAGTAGGGCATTGTTGCAATTTTTAACATCAACATAAGAAATTATATCTATGTCATGGATGTGCAGGAAGAAAGGGAATAATGAAGAGGTTATGAGATTCTTCAAGCTGATGCTAGAACAGATCCAAGCTGAAGATTTGACTCGGGGATGATAAACCAGTATAATGCACTCTAAAGATTCTGTTTGTGTTTTGCCCCTTAAGTTAAGCAAACTGCCCAAGGCTTTGGGTTTTCATTTTGAAGGCTGTCTGGAGTCTTACCCCAGTAATTCAATACAAAGGCCAATTGAGATTTGTATGGAACCACTCCTTGTTGTCAAGTATTATGGACCTGATGCCATGAGGCCCAATGAAAGAATTTCTTAGGTGGTACATTGCTAACACAGGTACAGAGCTTAAATTGAAAAGGGTCTTGACTTAATACTTGCAGCTAAGGTATGGAGAGAATGAGAGAGGCTTGTCATTAATTTTAGGGAGCAAGTCATTAAAATGACTTAGTGCAAATTTCTCACAGGCAGGGCAGACAACCTTCCTAAGGAGACTCAGATTTGCTATACTGAATTAAGGTATGTTATTCTGAGATCTGTCTGAGTGGCCCAGTACCCTTTTAGATATTTGGACAAAGAACAATCAAATTAGCATGACTTCCACTGAGTCACAAAAACAAAATTCCACCTCTTTCAAGCAACAATTGATATAAATAAGGCCTTACAAGGAGAACCTGGATATTCTACACCCTTGTGAGGGGATGAAAAGCATGTAGGTAATTATTTTTTGGATGATTTTTCTGTCAATTGCACTCCCATGGCTTTTGAGTTTAACTAGGTTTTTTGCCTCCCAACAGTTGCCCCATCTGTTATTGTGAAAATAATTTCAGTGGCATGCTTAATTTAACATATGAGGTTCTATGCAATCTCAGTAGGGTTAAAGAGTACCTCAAGTGTCAGAGTTACAACATACACAGCATCTGGGAACACAAAGAGGATGCCAAGTTGGTGACTGATGTTTCCTTGAAGCACTTTGTCATTGGGAAAAAGCTCCTGAACCCCTGGAACTCACAAGATGATCTTTTTTTGGCAGTAGGACAAATGCTACCTGGCTGTACTACATGCCAAAAGCAGGAGAATAAACCTTGCACCCCAATCTTACATTTTGTATCCATCTGTGAACAGAATAAACGAGGTCCACAATTAGCCTATCAAAGCTTGGGGGACATCTATCTTTTGTGGGACTTGCTAAAGTTAAAATATTCCTGCTGAGGAGCATCTAATTCAAAGCTTTATCTACCAAATCAGAGTTTAAGATAAATTGATTTTCCATGCAACTTACACACAAGATACCATTTTATGTAGCTTTAGAGAAAGGATACTTCATTGCCAAATCTAGAAAATGGGGCCTTTTGAAATAGAGACAAGTACACTATTTTCAAAATATATCAAATATATACACCTCAGCGAAAGCAAGAAGCTTGTGGGTACCCTGACTGATGCAAGATAGACCAGGATGAAGACTGATATTTTCCAGTTTTGGAAAAGAAAAAGATGTCCACATTTCAAAGTGAATTCTGCCAAAAATAGAATGATAAATTAAACTTACCATAGGGGGAGTTTAGACAGAGCACCAACAATGCGACCATGACCATAGTGGCACAATCTAAAGAATTGTTCAAATATCTTTTTATGTCTTACTATGAAGTGTCAACTCGTGTTCAGTTTTTTGACATAAAGATAGCAATCATATCATGAAAAACTGCCAAACATCACTCCCCCAAATCCTAATACAATAATGCAGCCATTGCCTGCTACATTACAGTAATTGTATTGCCTATACAGGTAGTCCTTGACTTACAACAGTTCATTTAATAAGTATACACTTGATCAATAAAGAATGCTATGCTGTGCTATGCTATGCTATGCTATGCTATGCTATGCTATGCTATGCTACGTTACAACGGCACTGAAAAAAGTGGTTTATGACTATTTTTCACATTTATGACCATTAGAGCATCCACATAGTCACACGATTTACATTAGGTTGTTTGACAATTGACTCACAATTATGACAGTTGCAGTGTCCTGGGGTATTAGGATCATCTTTTGCGACCTTCTGACAAGCAAAGTCAATGGGGAAGCCAGGGTCACTTAACAACCAGGTTACTAATTTAATAACTGCAGTCATTCACTTTACAATTGCGGCAAGAAATGTTGTAAAATGGAGCAAAACTCATGTAACAGATGTCTCACTTAACAACACAAATTTTGGGCCCAATTGTGGTTGTAAGTTGAGGACTATCTGTAGTCTAGTCCTGGATAAATATTTTGAATCAAACAATAGAGAACATGGGGGTTTGGTGTTGCCTACATTACAGACATCTAAGTATTACTTACATTCCTCAAAATATGTCTTCCTAAGATAAGAAAATGAAATTGATCACTCTGATTTCCAAATACTGGGGATTGTTCTATTCCCTCTGTGGGGACTGTACCCTACTTACACACTATTTTTAAAAACTGTTCCAAGGTGCCACCTCAACCCTCTTTTGTTAAATACAGCAGCCACTAATCTGGAAGCTATAAACTGAGAACAGCCTCTTCCCAGCTGACTGGCCTCATGTTTGCACCATAAAATAGAAGGGGAAAGAGTAGTGGCTCTTGAAGAGGGTTGCACAAAAATTGGAGGATTTTTAGAAGTGTGAGGAAAGTCTGGAGCAAAACAGAAGGGCATTTAGTGCAATGCTAATAATGATCTGATGGGGGCAGTAGCAGAAACAACCCTGAATATGCTAAAAAGAAATCTTAAAGCTTCTCAGTTCTGAATCTTAAAGAAAAGAAATGGGTCATTAAAATGTTGAGTGCTAAAATGGCCTCCCTCAAAAAGAAGCAGCACATCATGGAAGCTTCTTTGGGCCCTTATTAAGTGGTGCAATTCAGCTGCTGAGCAGTCTGTTTCCTGAACAAGTCATGGGCCATAACTGAGAAAATAATCTGGTGCCATCAGATGGAATAACCATACATAAAAATGCCCACTTTAGGACAATGGCCACTAAGCGACTGGATGATGAGATGTATGCCATTCTTTGAAGAGCAGGCTTGTCTGGAAATGACAACATTAAACTCTGTAATTGTTTGCTGCACGGGTTCCTAGGGCTGACCAGATAAAATGAGTGTGAAAAAGATAAAGTGACTCTCATTTACGCCCCTTTCAGCCAGAGGAGCTCCCAAGTTAACCACATCTAACAGTTCTAAACTCCAAGGAGAACTATCAGCAACATGGACATGACAGTGGAAAAGATCATAAGTGGCATAAATACATTGCAGAAGAATGCTAAACTGTTGCTGAATAAAATGAAGCAGCATAGGGTTACTACAATGTGGGACAATAATAGCTATTCGTTATATAAGAGTATGCCAATTCCTGGTGCTTGTCAGATGCAAAGGATCAGGATTATACATTAAGTTAGAGTTCAAAAATGTATTGCTCAAGCTTGCACAAGAATCTAGTCAACTAGTTCAGTACTAAATTGGTGCCAAATATGATCAACAGAATTCAAGAAAGGTGCAAGGATCATATGTAGAATGTAATGATTCTAAGCTTATAACACACTTATCTCCACCACCTACTTATGCCAGCTCTTCTCCTACAGTACTAATGTTCAAGACTTGGTGAATAGGGTAGCCCACAACTGTAGCCTCACCAAGAGAAAACTTAAAGGTTTGAGTAAATGTATGAATATTATAGCTGAAATGAATGTTCCAGCATTGGGGTGACTTCTGCATCTGTTAAAGATCACAAGGAAAAGCTGAAAGGGTTGCAGCAGTTGTAACCCAGATAACTTACAACTACTTATTTTACAACCCAGACATCTCTGTTTACTGGCACCTCTTTCAGACCCCAGATGCCAAATCCTAAAAATATATTCATGTTGAATGAATGCAAAACACAATGGAAAAAAATGTTTAAGATCATTAGTTTGCAATAAAGCAGGCACCCCTGCATTCATTAATACCAGGTACATATTAAGGCTCCTGTGTAATCATTACAGACTTCCACAATCCCTTCCAACGCTTATTCTGTATTCTTTATGTACTGTTTTACCATTTGATTTTTAAAATACTGTCCTCAAAATACAATTTTAAAACCTGTTCCTAAGATATCTCTTTAAACTGGTTCAGTAGAAAAACACACATAGACCTGCACCTAAGGTGTTGCCTTTGTCACTAGTGAAATGTGAGCGCCCTTTGTAAATTAGTACAGTATGTGTTATTTCTACCGGGGACGTCACCACTCAGCCACACAGCCATGCCTTTTAAATCTTCTGCAGCGACTTTGTGGCATTATGTTGGTGTTTCCACTGTTACATTTCCTCCCACTGGCAAAGTGGTGGACACAAAAGCGGCAAATGACCAATATTCTCATCTCATCCCATCCCTCACCTGCTTAAGTGCTGCTGCTTTTGCTTTTCTGTAATGGGTGCTACAAAAAGTGAGTGTAGAAAGTTGCCCCTTGGAGCTACTGAGGAGGACTGGTGGCAGGCTGCCATAGCACCTAGGCTACAGGAGGAGGAATCTGGGGAATAAGATGGAGTGGGGGTCCTCGCAAATGGGAAATGCTGCTCCCAATGCTCCGTAAACAGCATTTCCCCTGCAACAGGAGCTAAACCAATAATTAATCTAATGCTCTGGGGATGCAAAGTGGTGGTGCTGATCTCAGACAGGCAGAGCCCTTGGATTTGGAAGATCTCACAATTTAAGATGATTTCTATGTCTGTGTGTGAATAGGTAAGAAAGCACAGAGCTGTTTTTTTCACTTTTCTAATTATGATTATATAATAGAACAAATTGAGCAAGGGGATATGGGCAAAGAAGATCTCAGGCTTCAACAGGGTAGTGTGTGACTTCTCTATCCCTCTTAACCAGCAAAATAGAGAAATGGCAATGTATGTTTTAAAATTAGTAATTCTGATAGGAGTCACATTTATAATCGCCTATTTGAGCCAATCTCCAGTACGCCATTAAACCTGCACAACTGGATTGTGTAGTATCACAGTATTGATTATGGTGTACCCTGTTCACAGAAATAAATATGTGGGGAGAGAAATTCTAGGAATTTTATTTTATTTTATTTTTACTGATGTGTTCATTATCTTTACTCAAGGATGCATGTGTATGTGTTTAGTTGAATTTAAACCAATTAACGAAACACCCAAACACATTCAATCCAAACTGGAAAACCTCTTGCAAAAGTTATTTGTGTGCACAGCTGTTTTGGAACAAGCTCTTCCTTGGTAACTACTAAGGGAGATTAAAAAAAAGTAGCTTAGCCTCTTGTTCCTCTGGCACAACATGCTGGAGTAGAAGATCCGTTAAGACTAGAAGAGACAAGGAGTGACAAAAAATACTATAATCAAGATGGCAAAGAAGGAATAAAGAAAGGATCTCTCTGCAGAGAAGAGAAACGTGTCACTGAAGATCTTGGGCTAAGACATATGGGAAAGGGAGTGATAGGCAGTAACCTTGTGAAGAAAGTAGCATCATTTCATGCTTTATTTTAAATTCATAATATTTCAGCCTGACTCTGCCCTTTAGGTTTATTGAAAGATACAGTATAAACAATGGAACTGAAACAACCTTTTTAATAAGAATGTTGTAATTTGGAAGCTGGTTTATAAAATTAATTCATTTGGATATCGCACTGGTGAATCTGTTAAAAATAATTGATTGATCTGTTTCCCTGTCACAAAACTAATCCTGTAAGCTTGTACCAATCAAAAAAGTTAAAGACAGGAGAAACTTAGTCTATCACAAAAGATGCTGGGCGGCGACAATTTTAAAAATCCTATAGACTTTTATGGACATTGAGGGTATTCAGTCTGTCATATAGCAGAGTTTCTGGAATTCTTGTTTCCCCAGTCCTATTTGCAGAAAATAAATTCTCTGGGGAAGTCCATCTTTCTCAACCTGATATCTTTATAATTATGTTGGGAATGGGTGTTCTGTATTCCTGGCACATGTGAAGGTCACTATGTTGGGGAGGTTGTTCTTACTTAACCAGTATACTTTGGTGTATCATCTACTTTACATCCAAAGAATACTTCTAAACTTCCTTTTCCTGTTTGCAATTTTGCTTTTTTGTTTGATACTTTTGCAGACTCCTTCTTTGTTTTCCTTATTGGAATATTAAACTTCATCTTCCTATTGATTCATGTTGAAGTTGTTGTGGTTGTGTTATTTAAACAACTTTTCCAAATTTGGAAGGATTTTGCCTCCAATTTATTTCTTTGTTTATTTCTTTATTTATATTTTAAAAATAGAATGTTCCTTATTTAACACTGAAGCTAACTTTAATGTCATATCCTGAAAATGTTTTCCTGAATCTGAAATTGCAATATTGCCAAACCTCCTGAGGACTTTGCTGAGTAACCTTCATTAAATTGGCTTAAATTGATTTTAAGAGTAAGGCTTGATTTGACTTTGCCTCTTCTGCATTTGGACAACTTCAGGTCTCAAGTTGCCCTGACAGACATGGTCAACCCTCTTGCTAGCAAAAGGTTAGAAACACACTGGGGAAAGGGTGAGTTCTCTGATTTCAAAGACTTGCTTGTAAGGTTCAAAATGGGAAAGTTGTGATTGAAGGTTAAAAATACTGTATCTAACTGTTCTGAACATTTTCTTTTATCTGTACTGCTGTCTTGACTTCTTTTTCACTCAATTTTACTTGCCTGTTAGGGAGAATTGATTATTCAATAAAAAGTTATTTTTAAATTTGCATTTGTTGTCAGTATTCAGAACCATTTTCAGCCAAACTGCTCAGCAGTACCCATCTAATATTGGCAGACAATTGCAAATCTTCCTGGGAAATAGTGATCTAAAACAAACTGAACGTCTATGTTTTCTCTGATGATGCCATCGTAACTTCAGAGTGATATCAAGCTAGATCAATACTAAGGCAAAAGATTTTAGATATAGAAAGTAAAACAGAAATTGATGCTTTCTCTCATAATAAGCAAATAACCAAATTTTAATGCCTAAACCAGCCTCATATGCATACCATATCGCAATTTCAAATTCCGAAGAGCCTTGTTTTTAGCTCGATTCAGTGCTCTTCTCACAACTATCCTGCAACAGAAATATAAGGAAAACCCCACATGAAAATAAATTCTGCCCCTGTCTTATGGGTGCCATAGAAACCACTGACACAAATTGATTATTCCTCTTTTATTTAATTTCCCGGGGCACTCTATCAGGATCAATATTTCTCTCTAAAATTAGCAAAATTTTGCCACATTGTATGTAAGATTTGCCCACAAATGGTTGCTATTTTTTTTTGGTTCACTTTATTGAATGCACTTTTATTGGTCAATGACTGAAATAAGATTTCTAAAAAAAAAAACACCTGCACAGCAGTGTTTATCAGTCTCATAAAGACATAGAGGAGAACTTTTGCACATTCCCTGTCTTGGTTTATTCCTTACTTTTTACAAAATTTTCCATTCTGGAAAACTGTGTCTTGGATACAAGAGAGTAGGATTAATTATTTATTTTCCTTAGATAATTTTGCATTCTAAATTGCCATTAAGAGCAGGTATCTCTGCGCTTGTATATTTAAAGCCTCACTATTACTGTAGCCGTACAGTAGTGCAATTGATAGAAACCAGTGCTCAGAAAATGGGGCTAATTAGTTGACCCAGTTCTGTGCCCCACTGCAGAAACCCATTTAGATCTTGCTACTTTTCAGGAATGTGGGAACAAACCCAGCTGTCCGATGCTCAGCCTTCTTCCTTTCACTGAACCAGAGATGCTCATTCTCCTTCACGAGCTTCAGTTTTGAAGATCTGCTTTTCTTGTTCCTTTTTAAAGCTTTGATTGTAAGACAAAAAGATAGAAAATGAAAAGAAAAAGAATAAGGATTTAAAACTATTCTACTTTACATAAGATTCTACAAGATGATAAAAGGAAAAACACCTCACCATAATTTTTATAATAATACTGAATGGGAACAGATACGATATATTACCCTTTAAGACCTAATATTAGAAACAAATCAGAACATGACCAACATAGCCAGGATGATGAAATTGTCAATCACATTAATAAGATTATAGTAAGACTTTCTAATTAGTTTGAGCCAGTACCTTTTTGGCCAATCATATAGGATCCAGTGTTTTAAATCCTTATATTAAAAGAAACCTGAACTTCAGATGGGATCAAAGTCTGCTTTTCTTATTCAGTCAGCTTGCTAGCACTCACTTGAAAGCTAATCCGGGAAGGGGCTGGGTGGGGTGGGCAGACTGAAGGGAAGGGGGTGGCACTAGGAGACTGGCAAAGCTGCCAACCGGGGCAGACTGGGTCATGGCTGTTGGCACCACGTCTCTGCCTTCTCTGTGTGAGCTGCATTAGTGATAGAAAAGTAATGCCCCCTTCGGACAATAAAGTGTTCTCTCCCTCCAAATCCAATCGTTCCCTAAACTGATGCCAGGGCTTTGGAGATGAAGTTCCCATCGCTGGAAGAAAACAGATGCCACCTCCTATTCAACAGACTGGTATAGAGCACAACAATAGCCCAGCACACAGCCTTTGCCAATTGGGGGGGTTCCTCTATTAAGCTTGTGTCTCCCCAAATAACAGCTGCAGAGAGACAGCTTAGGAAAGGAAACCTCTGCCAAGCCATCCCTACCCAGGGGCACAAGGTGGGGAAGGGAATGTGGCTTCTTTAAGGAGAGTGCCTAGGGCAGACAATTGCCCTCCTCATCGGCTGCAGGGATTTCACAGGTTTCCACGCGCCTCTCGAGCGTCACCATGGCACCTTCTTGGCACACTCTGCCCATATAAGACAGAGCCGGCGTTGCTATGGCACCAACGGGCACCTCATCAATTGAGGCTTTGTTCAAAGTTCTACCCCTTGAAACTGGAATTTCAGGACATGAGGGGCGGTTGAGGGGAGCTCCCTCTCCAAGCCCAAGATACGCTCCCCAGTCAAAGCTCCAGACACCCCCTCCCTAGATATTACCAGTCTGTCACACAGCTCCGTGTAGGAAGGACGAGCCCAAAGTCCTGCTGAATAGCCCCATTCAAATCCCAGCCCTCTTGGCAGAGAGACAGCCCAGGACATTGCACTGTCTGAGGCAGAAAAATGGAAATGATGCACTGCCAGTCCCCCCATGGTTAAATCCCCCAAAATAAATCAACCTATTGTCATTTTCTGACCTATTTTGCTATCCTAAATTGCTGCAGAAGTGATCCATCTCACCCTGCCAAAAATCCCTGAAATCAGGGCCTTCCAGTCAACCCTTGGCAGAGAATTCCTCTTGCATTTTTCCCCTAGAGGCAAGATCCCAAGACAGTATTTTTTGGGAGGTGGGGGTGGGGGAACCAAACTGGGAATAGTAACACCAAGGGATGAGGAGGAGGAAGAAAACAAGGCCCAAGTTTGCTAAAGAAAGTGGCTCTTGGCAGACACCCATCTTGGAATGTGGCCATGGCATGAAGAGCAACCACAGGAGGAATTTACATATTGATAACCTGCAAAATCAAGCAATTGAAAATATGCAGACCAGTTTGGTCCAGGCAAGGATAATCTCTCCATAGCCTCCCTGATCCCAAAGTGTGTCTGCTGTGAAGATTTTCTTTGCCAGCAGTCTGTCTTGCCAGAGAAACGCCTTGATATTTGACAAAAGATGATTTTAAGACTGTTTCATCAATTGTTTACTGATGATAACCTCTAGATAAGGAAGTGATCCCAGACCTATCTTTCTCCTCTTATATAAAAAAATCCAGCAAGTGACTCTTCAGCTACTTACTCTATACCTAATACTGCAAGAAAAGTAACTGCTTCAGCTGTTTTAAACTTAAGACTAAAGTGCATGCAACTGTGTCCCCTCCCCCTCTTTTTTTTTGTTTAGGAAAAATTAATTCTTTTTTTAAAAAAATAATGCTGTCTTAATAAGCTCCTTTTCACTACAATACTGTTGTGCTATTGCTTGCTTCACAAACATTAAGCAACATGATATATATTGCTAATCTATTTTAAATTTCTAATAAAGCATTGTCACAATGGCTTTCTCCAGTAATTTAGCTTACATACAGAAGTCTGCTACAATATCATAGTTGCAAGTACCTGTTTTAAATTGTAATGCTGGCCATGAATTCAAGAGCAAACCTCAAGAAAGTTGTTTTATGTTTATCTTAATCAGCCTATCCATAACATGAAAATGCTACTTATTAAGCAAGATTCTTATACTGTATTATTCAGATAATAGATAACAGCCTTTGAGCTCTAACAAATCTTGCCTGTAAATAGTGTCAGTTATTGCTTTTTAACATTATTCAGTGTTCAGTAAGTGAAATAATTACACTGAGTTCAAATAATTTCTGAATTAATCTTTAGAATTATTTTGAAAAATCAGAAATATGAATTATATGGATGCAAAACAAAAAACATTTCTGATAACATACCTGTTATGCTATGCTATGTTATGTTATGGCACAAATTTGTGAAATTATGCTGACGACTTTCTACTTTTAATCTGCCCAGGTTGTATGATAGATAAGTAAGTACGATTCCTCAGAAGTAAGTTCAGAAGGACATATTTCTAAACAGGTGAAAATAAAACTGCAAGTTTCATCATTTAATTCTATGTATTAGAAATGGGGCTTTTTTCATTGTAAGGGCACAAAGTAGTGCAATCCTAATATCCTTTTCAAAATGTCACTCTTTCTAAGTAGCATTTTTTTTGTAAACTTATATGTCATTTAATGGATTCCAGTCAGTCACTGATTTTGTCCCTGACTGTGGACATAACCAAAGTTATTGTTATTTTGAGCATACTATTTAAGAATTAACATTTTTATCATCATTGATAAAGATATTTAAAAACACAGCTGCAAGAATACAAGTATTTGAGAATTATCTTCTCATTTAAAAAAAGGTTGTAATGTTCACCTTTATTTTTATATAAAGTTTCTTGAAGAAAAATGATGGCCTTTTAGCATTATCAGTTTTTCCCCCTAACTCAACAGGCACACACAATTTAAATTAAAAATATCAAAATTCCAAATGAGTGAAGTATCAAATATTGAAGAAAAAATAAGATGTTTTAAAAGAATACTTACAATAAATGAAATATAGCAAAGTCTTATTTTAAAGATCACTGTTTAGAACAAGGACATTGGAATAATCTTAATCAGTAATTTTCAAACAGAGAAAACAATATGTAGTATTTAACGAATTTTGAGAATAAAACAACTTGGAGCTCAGAATTTCTTTGATGATCACCATAGCCTTCCCAGATTTAGCTTGATGTGACCACTTTCTTCTTCTCCAGTCAAATCTGCAGAGAAGGCTATCTGTCTGCCATGCTTCTGCAGTGGAAATCCATCTTTTTCAGAGGAGTGATCTCTCAAGAGAGGTATGGGGTTTTCATAGAAATTAAAGTGCAACCTGTACGGTTTGTCTGACCATCTCTCTGTCCTGGGGACAATGGGAAAGAGGAATATATAATGCTTGAGGGAGATTTTCAACAGATTGGGAGGCCTTTCTAGGTTAGTCATAGAGGAGGAAGACTTTCCCCACCACAGGATTAAACTGGAGTAAATTCAAGTTGGAATTTAGTTATCCTTGAGGGATAATGACAGATCACACTCAAAGATATATCAACAAAACCACACAGGTCCCATTTCCCACCCACCACCTTCCCCATGTGTTCTCAGTAAAACCTATATTAATAGGGGGTATTTTATCCACTTACTGTGCCTCAGCTCCAAGCTGCCATTTCAAGGCAACTTTTCCACAGGGGAGAGATTGATTTGAGATCCTGATATTTAGATAGATTCCAGTAAGCTTGCAAGTGTTGCCCTGTGAAAATATACCAGTGAGCCTCAAGATGTCTATGTGCTTATATTTGTCTGTTATTGCCACAAAAGTCTCATCCTTCTCCTTTCCCTTTCCTCTGTCGGGAAAAGAAAATATTCACTCCTTTTGTCCAAAGACAAATTTCGCTGTGCCATCAGAGCAGGGACCTTTTCTTTGTCGTAGATTAACCCCAACAAGTTTATCAATCTTTGGAAATTGGGTACACAATGAGTGACTTTCACAACATTCACAAAATGGTTATAATGCCTACTTAGTGACTGGGAGGAAATCAAGATTGTGCCATAGACTCTGCTTTTTGTTCTTCGCACATTGCTTCCTCCTTTCTGCACAGACTGCATTTATATCAGCAGTTATTCAAATGAATATTGCTGCAAGATAGTTGGATGGAGAGAGAGCAATTCAGATGGATTCCTCATTTAATACATTAAGGCATGTCAAGCAAATTGTTACGTTATTAAGAAAATATTTATGGGAAAGGCAAACGCCTTTACTTAAATTACTGCTATCATCTGATAACATCTAACTTTCCTGATTTACAGCTTTATTATTAAACATGTATTTTGACTTAATTTCACTATAGAATCTAAGTGATCTACTCCAAAAATCACTTTGGGCACATGTAGAAAACTGTCATGCGATCTCTTTGATAGTATGAGAGGACAGTATATTCAGTTAAAGCATGATTTTGATTTCACAATTTGATTCAGATGCATTAGCTGCATCTCAGACAGCCAGGGCTGAATTACCACCAGCACTGCAATATGTTTTGGGCAATTCCAAGGTACAGTATTTTTAAGAGGCAAACAATGTTGTTAAGGTGGATATTGATTATTAGAACTTTAGAACAATAAGGAGTTGGAAAACCCAGCTCTAAATGAGTGGTTGGGGTTTTTACAGTACTAATGAGCAAATTTCAACTGATCTTATGAAGAGATTAATACAATAGAATCATTTTCCTATTTCTTAGATACCTCTGAGAATGTTAAAATAAGTTTGGTGTCAAGTCGATTATGCTGGGAGTATAAAATAATGGAGGGGCCAATTTTGCATATCATGTGGGTCTGATCCACTGTGATTCCATTTTGATGTAACATCTGTGAGTTTCTTTTAATATTGTTTCAAGAGCAGTAATATGGTTTAAAGGTTGGACATGATTCCAAATTATATGATGAACACTGGATTTATCAAAGCACTGAATTTAGCATAAAGGTTAATCTTGGGCTAATAACATGTGTTCAGTTTCTGCTTATGAACCAGCTTTCTATGGATATGCCCTGTTTAAAAGCTGAACTGTTTTAATATCTGTTATTTTGTCATTTTTATTTTTTCCCTTCTCTGTTTGCTTTATTGTTGCATTTTTTTTCTTTGTTTCTGTATATTAAAGAAAGCAAAGAGGAGGAAAAAACATGTGTTCAGAGACTATATTGCCCAGCATTTGTCCTCCATGTTTGCAGTGCCACCTATTTAAAAAAGCAAAGGTTTACTAGTGCCAAGAAGCTTTTCAAAGTCTTTAAAATTTATGTGAGATTTGCCTTAGTACTGAAAGATGTGCAGCTGGGAAATTAGAATGGAGTAGTGAAAAGTCTCACTGGGGTTCACTACTTTTTTTTTCTTTTAACAAAGTGACCATCTCCAACTTGCCTTTTCACTGGTGTTCTGCTCTTTAACTTTCAGCAGCCCTTCTTTCCTTTCCTTTCCTTTCCTTTCCTTTCCTTTCCTTTCCTTTCCTTTCCTTTCCTTTCCTTTCCTTTCCTTTCCTTTCTCTTATGTAAGTTGGCATGCAGCCTCATAAAAATGCAATGCTTGTAAGGAAATACAAGAGTAAAAATGTAACATTTTCTAAAATGGCATCTCAAGTTAACGAAAAAGATATTTAACCTTTTCTGTACAGAAAATACAGTAATAATGATCTCATAATGGAAAAATTACTACCCATCACAGCAGGGAAGTGGACAGTCTTCCTGTGACATTAACATATAATTTAAATTCATAATTAGAAAATACTGTGCAATCATGAAAACAAGATTTTGTTCTAATGATGGCACATCTATGAAATCTAGACAGTGGAAGAGTATTACCCTGGATGCATAATATAGAATAGCTACTGAGTAACATTCCTTCAGCATTGAGAAAAGATAACTGAATATAGCATTATACTCATCAATTTGGCACTTTTTATTATTAACAGCTGATCACAGAAAAATATTTTGATCAATATTTAAAGCTTCTTTGTTTGCTGCTTTCAGGAGTTATCTCCCCCACCCCACAATAATAAGAGTACTCAGTAGTTTTGATTAATGAGAATATATGAGCAGGGTAAGAAATGAGAAAAGATGGGGAGATTCCCCATTTTAAAAATTATATTTTTAAAATGTTAAACTGGATCATCTATTTTATCCATTTTTAATATTGGATATTCAGTCTGTTTAGTAGCTTATACACTGATAATTTTATAAAGATGGATTAGAACTACTTGCCTATAAAGTAAGTGTAGCACTGCTCCCGAAAATCTTTGTTCAATCTGGGAAAATAACATGCAATTCTAAATATGTCACATGGTCAAAACAACTCAAGGTCTTTCATGTGGTCTGTTATGTATGCAGGTTTAAAGTCATTGGTTTAGTTTGAACTGTTCTTGTAAAATGTAAGAAATGATTGGTTTAAAAAGTGCGGGAAAACCCTGCACTCTGATTGGCTGGCAACTGCAGCTGCTGGCTATAAGTAGCAGCTGCAGCCCAGCCAAAGTGGGTTCGTTCTGAGCTGTAGTCACTAATAAACAAAGAGCTTGAAGCACTCCGCGTCTGTCTCTTCATGCAAACATAACACTGGCGACGAAGGTGGGATCTCCCTGAAGAAGAAGGCAATGCGGAACAGAAGAAGAGAGAGATGGCTGCACTGAACACCCCCCCAGCCTCATTCAATCTGACGGCAGAAGACTGGAAGACGTATGCAGATCGTTTCCAAATGTATCTGGAAGGAAACGATCTTGCTGACATTTCTGAGAAGCAGAAGAGGGCGGTCTTTCTCACGCACTGCGGTCCGGCAATTTTCAAGTTGGCGAAGGCATTGGCGGGAGCTGCAGACGTGAAGGTAATGGAATGGCCTGACTTAGAAAAGTTGTTAAGAGCCCATTACGCCCCACAAGTATCGTGCCTCATTAAGAGACACGAGTTTTACTGTCAGGATCAAGGGGAAAGCAAAAACGTAAACGACTTCATGGCAAGTTTAAGAGACATTGCGGGAGCATGTGAATTTAACAATTTAGAAGAGGCCATGCGCGATCGATTTGTTCTGGGCCTTAAAGACAAGGTGCTTCAGAGCAAGTTATTACTAAGACCTAAGATCACGCTGAAGGAAGCAATAGAAGAGGCCTCTTCAGCAGAAGCTACCAAGTCCTCAGCAGCAGCCATGAAGAAAATTAACAAGGCCACAAGCCATCCTGATGTGGAAAAGTCCACAACAACTCATTGTGAGCAAATAGATTCTGAGTCAGACTGTAGTGAGGTGGAGGAAGGAATTTATAGACTCAGAATGGAGCGGAAAAAGAAAGACCTGGGAAGAAAGAGGCAAGATTTCTACTGCAGAGGTTGTGGGGGAAGCCACCCCTGTACTGAATGCAAGTTCCTAGATACCATCTGCCTCCGTTGTGAAAAAAGAGGACACCTAGCAAGAGTCTGCAAATCATCCAGAACTCCACCCAACAGAAGGAAGTTTCCTGACAAAGAATTCAAGCCCAACAACCTCAGTGAAGTTGGACTCAGGCTCATATTTATCTATGGTGTCATGGGACACTATTCACAGACTATTCCCAAACATTCAGAAGAAGCATTTCAAGAAGCAAGCACTGACTCTTACAGACTACCAAGGGAACAAGATTCCAGTAGTTGGAACAAGAGAATTCAACGTGAAGTTCAAAGGCCAGACCAAACGCTTGCCCCTGACCATCGTGGACAAGGATTGCCCAAGCTTGCTGGGACTTGAGTGGTTCAATCCACTAGGCATCAAGGTGACTGGCATCAATCATGTGAGCAACACTAAATGGGAGGAGGCCTTGAAGTCTGAGTTTCCAGAGATCTTCAGTGATGGATTGGGCAAGTATATGGGGACCCCTATCACTTTCAACCTAGATCCCAAGGTGCCACCAATTCACTTAAAGCCCAGAAGGGTCCCATTTGCCTTAAAGGAAAAAATTGATGCACAATTAGATAAACTAATAGCTCAAGGAGTTTTAGAGCCCACTGACCACTCCAGGTGGGAGACACCCATAGTCACACCAGTCAAGACTGATGGGTCAGTGAGAATCTGTGGAGACTATAAGGGGACATTGAACCATGCGCTTCAACAGAGCGCATATCCAGTTCCAGTGGTGCATCATTTACTACATTCACTTGGCAAGTCTTTGCCAAATTGGATCTGGCCCAGGCATATCAACAATTAACAGTTGATGATGCCACTGCAGAGGCCCAAACCATTGTGACTCATAGAGGTGCTTTCAAATGTAAAAGGTTACAGTTTGGAGTAAGCGTGGCACCAGGCATCTTCCAAAGCCTTATGGAAAGGATGCTCCAAGGACTGTCAGGGGTAGTACCTTACTTTGATGATGTGTTAATCTCTGCTGAAAATGACACTCAGTTACAAGAGAGACTCAGAGAAGTCCTTACCAGATTCAAAAAGCGGGGTTAAAAGTCAAGGAAGAAAAATGCACTCTTAGAACTGACAAGGTTGAGTTCTTGGGCTATATGATTGACAAGCATGGTATCCACCCCACAGATGCCAAGGTTCAGGCAATCAAAGAAGCCCCTAGACCAAAATGTAAAACAGATTTGCAAGCCTTCCTTGGACTCATCAACTTTTATCACATGTTCCTACCTCAGAAGGCAACCATTGCAGAACCACTGCACAGATTATTAGACAAAAAGTCTGCGTGGGTCTGGGGCAGAAAAGAACAATCTGCATTTAACAATATTAAAAGACTAATCACATCTGATGCTGTACTGATACAGTTCTCTGAGAATTTACCTGTTGTACTGACTTGTGATGCATCCCCTTTTGGAGTGGGTTTTTTTTTGAGCCACAGGCTTCCCAGCAGGAGGGAAGCTCCTATTGCATTTTACTCTCGCACCTTGACCAAAGCAGAGAGGAACTACAGCCAACTGGACAAGGAAGCCTTGGCAATTGTAGCAGCTGTCAAGAAATTCCATGAGTATCTATATGGGAGAACATTTACTGTTGTCACAGATCACAAACCTCTTTTAGGCATTGTTGCAGGGGACAAACCAACGCCCACGATCCTGTCACCAAGAATGCTGAGATGGACCGAATTTCTGGCTGCTTATTCATACAAACTCATCCACAGGCCTGGCAAAGACATTGGGCATGCAGATGCTTTGAGTCACTGCCCACTTCCTTCTCACACTGAGGACGTTGCTCCTGAGACTTACACCTTTTTCCTAGAAACTGTTGCCAAGCTTCCAGTACACGCTGCTGAAATTGCCAGAGAGACTGCCAAAGACACTTTATTGGCTCCTGTTACAGGCTGGATTAAGAAAGGTTGGCCTCTTCAAGATCTACCTCACCTTGCCCAACCTTTTAAATCCAGGCAAACTGAATTATCTGTATTAAGAGGATGTATTTTGTGGGGTAACAGGGTGGTTATTCCTGCAAAACTGCAAAAAGAGGTTTTGGAAATGTTACATGAGGGTCATCCTGGTATTGTAAGGATGAAGGGATTGGCCAGGAGTTATGTATGGTGGCCAGGTATTGACAAAATGGTTGAAAACTGGGTTGCATCTTGTCCCAACTGTCAGGTAGTCAGCCCTGCCCCACCTCTCGCCCCACACAGGAATGGGAATGTCCTAGGGGCCCATGGGCCAGGATTCACATTGATTTTGCTGGCCCTACCAGAGGGCACACTTTCCTTATTATAGTAGATGCATATTCCAAATGGCTAGAGGTCATCCCTATGGCATCCACCACAACTGATGCTGTCATCAAACAGCTTAAAAAGCTTTTGTAACTCACGGGTTACCTGATGTACTCGTTTCTGACATTGGTCCTCAATTTACATCCAACCTTTTTGAATCATATCTAGCACAGCAGGGTATCAGACATGCCCTGACAGCCCTGGGCATCCTCGGCTAATGGCCGGGCTGAACGTATGGTACGATTTACCAAGGAAAAACTTCAGCAATTGGGTCCAGGAGATATCACTGAGAGAGTTGAAAAACTTCTCAGTGTCCAGTATATCACTCCTAACCCATCAACTAACTTATCCCCAGCAGAGTTGTTGATGGGTAGGAAACTCAGGTCTCCCTTGACCGCCTTCATCCCACTTACGCACCCAACGCACCACTAGATTCCACTAGCAAAGTTCGCACGTTCACTGTGGGTGATTCTGTTTATGCTAAGAACCTTATGGGTGAACCTTTATGGATTCCTGCTGAGATAACCCAAATCACAGGCCCTCGATCTTACAGGGTACAAACAAAGGATGGTGTCCTCTGGAGCAGGCACATTGATCAGCTTAGATCCAGATTTACCTCAGGAACATCGCAATTGTTTCTCTCTAGTTCCCATACCTAATACCTCTTCTAGGGGGGAAGGGGAGGATCATGAGTGTAATGAACAAGCAAGAATCAACCCCATGTGTAATGAGCTAACACGACAGGAACCATCCCAAAACCTGTCACAATACCAACAACCATTTTCACAAATGGAACATTGCACATCATTACCTGATTTAGATGCTGACATTGGGTTGGAGATAGATTGGGAGGAGAGACCAGGTTGTAGTAACCAAACAGGTTCTACCATTACTACAAGTCCTAGTAAGGAAATGTCAGCAGACACATTTCCTCCCTCACAAGGTGAGAACCTTAAAACATCTGAACTCACCATACACGTAAGAGCCCCACCTATTTAAAAGAATACATTAGATAGGCTGGGGTTTGAGTATGGACTGAACCTAGTGGGGAGGGGTGTTATGTATGCAGGTTTAAAGTCATTGGTTTAGTTTGAACTGTTCTTGTAAAATGTAAGAAATGATTGGTTCAAAAAGTGCGGGAAAACCCTGCACTCTGATTGGCTGGCAACTGCGGCTGCTGGCTATAAGTAGCAGCCGCAGCCCAGCCAAAGTGGGTTCGTTCTGAGCTGTAGTCACTAATAAACAAAGAGCTTGAAGCACTCCGCGTCTGTCTCTTCATGCAAACATAACATGGTCAGTTGCAGATTTATTTAATGAATGCTGTGAATGAGTGACACCTCACATCACTAAAAAGTATTATTAAGAAATAACAACCACAAAAACAAAAACAAAACCTTTTGATTAAACACGTAGTGAAAGCAAGGATGAATATTAACATTAACTATTAATACTTTTCATTGGAGACTAAGTATAATAGACACCATCTCTCAAGTTTTATTTATAATTGATTTTTTTAACTTTTTGGGAGCGGAATGAATTGTATCCTTGATTATATTTAATCTAGCAATAATTTAGCACTTTGAAGCTTTTTATAAAGAGTATGAAGGGAAGCTATCAATAATATTATGGAGATCTGAATCTCTGTTCCTTCTCTCCAAAATCCACACAATGGATTGAATCAATCTGACAATGGCCACTTGCCCAATAGCGACTTGTATCACTGTCAAACATGTCTTCAGTCATTCTCGGGTAATATAAAGCTTGTCTTATTATTCCACTGGCACAGTGATGGTTGGTTGGGTAATTCTAGAAGATGCTGTAAGGCATGAGTAGGAAGCCTGTGCCAGTGGGAAACATCCACAGACACCTTCAGCCCTTTCCAGCTTGTGAATTAAAAAGCTTTCCACCCAACCTTAAGTCTATATAAAACAATAACAGCATCAGAGGTGGTATTCAGCAGATTCTGACTAGTTCTGGAGAACCAGTAGCGGAAATTTTGAGTAGTTCAGAGAACCAGCAAATACCACCTCCGACTGGAGATTTTACAGTCTCCTTCCCCTGCCATGCCCACCAAGCCACGCCCACAGAACCAGTAGTGAAAAAATTTGAATCCCACCACAGCATCATATATATTGCCCATATTGCCAGCCACTTCCTAAGCCTATTGCATCCATTCTCAGCCACTGTCAAATGGTGTGATCCTGATTGGTGACAGTGGCCCTTGATATTGGCAAAATAGTTGGAAAAGGATCTGCTAATCAATACATTGCAGTAAGAATAGAGTAGATTTGATTTCAGGGCTCTGTCTGGATGTCTCTAGGCTGTCTGAACCTTTTCCCACATCCCATTTGGACAACTCCCAAATTAAAAGAACATGAAATAAAGAAACATATGGGAAGACATCAAGACAGAAATAACCTAAAAGAGTGGGGAGCCAGACCTTGCCATGACTGTGTCAACAGGCAGTTTCTGTGGCGCTGGAAAATTGAAACTGACTACAGTAGCATTTAGGGAAATGCTATTTTACTACAAGGGAGAATAGAATAGAATAGAATAGAATAGAATAGAATAGAATAGAATAGAATAGGAGTTGGAAGGGACCTTGGAGGTCTTCTAGTCCAAGCCCCTGCTCAGGCAGGAAACCTTCTACCATTTCAAACAAATGGTTGTCCAATCTCTTCTTAAAACCTTCCAGCACTGGAGCATTCACAACTTCTGGAGGCAAGTTGTGCCACTGATTCATTGTTCTAATTGTCTGGAAATTTCTTCTTAGTTAATTTTAAGCCTTAGCTTTCCTCATTTCATCTTTGCAGGCTGGGCTATTTGCTGATATTCTCCTCAGTTCTGTACCCCTCTTTCTACTTTTTATACTTGTCCTTTTTGTCTTTTAACTTATCAGAGAGTTTTTTAACTTATCAGAGAGTTTTTATGCAGATATGCTGGTTTCTTTTGAGAGCTGTTATTTTTCTTCTTCACTGGTATTGTACTGGGCTTTTATAATCTCACTTTTCAAATTTCCCAAGTTTCTTGGGTTGTTTTCCCCTTGAGGGTTCTAATCAATTGAATTCTTCCCAAGCTCTATGTCCTCTGCTTGGTTGGGTGGCCTATAGTATACACCTTTGGCAATGTCATTTCCCCCCCCTTTTATTTTGGCCCAAAAGCATTCAAGACAGTTTTCATCATTTTTGTGCTCTATTTCTGTAGAGATGTAGTTATTTCTTATAGTGCAACTCCATCTTCTCTTTTATTTGGTCTGTTTCTTTTAAATAATTTAAATCCCTCTAGCCGTATATTCCATTTGTGGGTTTCAGCCCACCAAGTGTCCGTAATGGGAAGAATATCATATCTGCCCTCATTTACTTGAATTTCTAATTCACTCTGTTTATTCCTCATACTCGGTGCATTGGTGTATAAGGTAGGATATGGGAGTGACTGAAAGTGACAAAAACAGGGATACTGGCAAACAGGCAGCGAGACTCCATTCAACATTTTTGATTATTTTCTGCGCCCTGCAGTGAGGAAAAGTGGGATGGTTGCATCTGAGAATAAAGTATTGCAGAATATTTTTCATTCAATAGTGTACTTGTAGTGATAATTATGAAAGGACAAGGAACCCTTATATCCATCTTGAAGAAGTAACGAGAAAAGAAGAACATTTTACCTGCATTCCAGAATGGCTAATGATGACTTGGGGCTGTTTCACTCATGGATTGGAGTTGGGGCCAATGTCTTGACGCCAAGGGGGAAGATAGAAGTTGTCAGGGCATGATTATCCCATGCAAAGCCAGGACCTGTAAGATTTCAAATAATAGAATAAAAACCAGGATAGAAGAAAACATGACTGTGCTCCTGAACATGGAGAGTCCATTTCATATCATATGTAACAATCATAGGGACATTTTCCTCTATAAATTCTCTTTTAAGATGTCTATGGGCTCAACTACCCATTACAACAGGGTTGTCAAACTGGCGGCCCACATGCGTCTTATGGAAGCCATGTCCACCCCAGCTCCACAAAGGGGGAAAATGTCACGAAACATCATGTGATGGCAACGTGATGCGGCAAGTATGACATCCATGCTTTAGAAGGAAATTTATCCATTGTATCTACCTCATAGCCCTTTTGCCAGAAAATTCCATTTCTAGAAGAGATAATTAGGAAGTTTTAATCCTTACCCTGGTGACCATTTCCACTCAGCTTAAACTTTCATGAGCTTAAACTTGATGGGTGAAACTGCCTGAAAAAAACAATGGCTTGAGTTAGGAAAATGGCAGGTGGGGAAAGAATTAAGTGCTTCTTTTCTTGTTTCTCCCCCAACTTCTCTGAATTCAAAAAACGTTCAGGCAAACTGTGGCTATTGGGCTATCTTTAACCTTGTTTTCATGTAACACCAACTTTGGCCCCAAGCTATTGGCATTCTCTACATCTTGTGGCAGTGAACTCCATCTGTTAATTATGTGTTGTATAAAGAAGCCCTTTCTTTTGTTTGCTCTCTTCTCTCCTCTGCTAATTAACTTCAGTAGTTGACCCTGGGTTCCAGTATTATTTTGAAAGAGGAAAGAAATTTTCAGCCTATTATCTTCACACCATTTTCTGTTTTATAAACTTTAACAATGGTGTTTAGGAGCTCACCTTTAAAAAAGCCCACTTTTTAATACTCTTCTTGGCAGTTTGCTTTCCTTTGGCGATTGATTATTCACGATTTCTCAGTTCACTGTTGAAGAACAGTTTTATATTGTCTGCCGTTGTGATTTGTTCTTTTGAGACTTCCACAGCTACTGTAATAGCTGACAATTTACCAATTTAGAGTTAAATGTGAAAACAGCAAAGCCACAAATTACAAGCTCAAAGCTATAAAAGAAGAGACAAATGTTAAAACCTTCATGTGCTATTCTTATGTGCTCTTCATAAACATGGCACGAGGTTTAGATTCACAGTTCAGATTTATGAAACGAAGGAAGGAAAATAAGTGTTGTTTTCTTCCTGCTTTAATTGACAGGAAGAGTTGTTGTAAAAATCAGTATAAGCTTTTAATCCAGAGGAATGATTTAGATCATTGTGCTAGTTGAGAGATAAATGGTCACTACTTTTGAAATAGTATAAAATATGGAATAGCAATATGAAAGAAAGTACTTTATTTCACACAAAATGCTACCAACTTCAATTCAGATTCCACTTAAGGTTAGAAATAGCAGCTAGTCTGAAGACATACAGTATAAAACAGGAGCCATAGACTGTAGGGACTTGTGTGGAGCACTTTTAAATGATGGATCTAACTGGTGTTTAAGTCCCCTAATTTCACAGTTAAAACATAACAGGGTTTGAGCAGGCTGTTCTCTCACTTAAGGTTACTGGGAAGTTACAGGAAACATGTTTGCTTCTATACAAGCCTGCAGTGGTTGCAAAATGCTAACAACCAAAGAATATTTTTTCTGGTGGGGGGGAAGAAAGCCCCAAGATGACTCTACTTAATCCAGCTGAATGTGTCATGCACTGGCCACACCCCTACCCAGTTTAGCAAATGGGGGAAAGTCCTGATATGTCACGCGACGCCACCGTGATGACATGAATTTGACACCCCTGACTTAATCAATGCAAAGCTATCTCAGTCCCTCCATTTTGACAATTAACTGATACCATTTCTACTCTCCAACAGAGTAATACAATTGCTATCTCTGTAGTTCTGTTCTTAGCTCTTTTACTTAACCTTCTTGATAAACCACTACATCAAGAAATGGCATAATTTATAACAATGACCATCCTTTGGCATCCAAGGCAGTAAAATGCAGCCACTTCAGTGTCATAGCTCGCTGCTTGCAAACTGAGTGTCCCTGTTTGGCTTGCAACTGCAGCAGGAGCAACTGAAAGCTAGAACCCAATGTAGTGTAGATAGATGTAAATTCATGTCTGTTGATACTTATAGGGAAATATATCCAGTTTGGTCTAGCAGTTAAGGCACTGAGCTAGAAACCAGAAGATTGTGAATTCTAGTTCTGCCTTAAGCATGAAAGCCAGCTGGGTAACTTTGGGCCAATCACTCTTAATCAGTGCAACTCACCTCACAGGATGGTGTAGAGAATATAGGAGGAGGAAGGGATATTAGGATGTTTGCTGCCTTGAGTTATTTATAAAAATAATAAAGGCAGGGTATCAGTCAGGTTGGCCTTACAAGTCACTGAGTATAATCAACAATGTTTTTGATATGTGAATCTTGAAAAAAATGAAGTCTTTTTTTAACCTATAAAAATGTGGTATTTAAGGTGAGGAAGTAGGATAGTATTTTGCCTTACTTTTAAATAACTTGCTAGGATCAAGGGAAGGGATGCTCTAGCTTGCCTGACATCTAGGAATCTCAAATCCTTTGTGCTATTAAATTAATCAAAAACAAATGATCAGTCAATCTTTATTATAGACACAGACCAGCAGCACAAAAAAATTAAACATTAAAATAAAATAATGTAAAAGAAGAGAACAGAGCATAGTAATTCATTACAATTGATGAAGTCATCAGTGGATGACCAAGATCTGCCTAATTTTACAGACAGTGTAACAAAACTTATCTAAGTTCAGAGAAATTGAATCCTACTGATCTGACAATAGTAATTCTACATAAGAGATCAAAATTTCCAGGATATTTAATCAGAGGGCAATACAACAGGATATGAGTTGTAGTTTCAATGGCCCTTGTCCACAGGGGCACAGTCTTAGCTTGTATGGAACTTTTTTTATATAGGCTAATTTAAAAATGCATTTCTAGAACACAAAAATTAGTTTGTAGCATGTATAATCTTGAAATTAGAGCACATTGAAGCATACATTCCTTATTTTCAGATCCCTAAGAAGAAGTTGGTTGACTAAAGAACATACATCTACTGCTTATATGTATGATAGTTCTTTTGTGTATGTTTTAGGAAGAAGTGGGGAAAATAAAAAGTACCACTGAAGTTTGGAGGAGAGCAACACCTTTACAGGTAGTCCTCAACTTATGACTGGTCACTCAGCAACTGTTAGAAGTAATCCAAGGCCTCCCCAGACTATTTATAAACCAATTTTGAAATTCCAATTGCCACAAACACCCCTCTGTGATCAGATTATCATGTTTTGGGTACTTGGCAACTAGCCCACATTTATAGCCGTTTGCATCATGGTGAAGTCATATGATTTACAACATTTTTACCAGAAACTGGCATTGCTTCCCATTTCCGGCAATAAACGCCCACAGGTTACAATGGGTTCACTTAACGAACGCAGCATTTGCTTAATGACCACAGTGTTTGTTTAACAAACATGTCATTTGTTTAACAACTACAGTATGTGCTTAACAACCGTGGAGTTCCCTTAATGACTGTTGTGGAAAACGTCATGAAAGCAGGAGGAGGGTCACATGGCAGCCCACTTCGCAATTGGCACGACTTGCAACTGAAATTCTGGGCTCAATTATGATCATAAGTTGGGGACAACCTTGGATGGGAGAACAATATTATATGGGTGTTTATGTATTGATGCTTTTACATTTTAAGCAAAGCAAATTTCAGTGCATCAAAGCAGTTCATCTTCCTTCCATTCTGTCCCACCGGAGGGGTGTGTGTGTGTCAGTTTTTTCAAAAACAATCTCCCTCTCCCCATCTTGTATGCATATACTAAAATAAGATTAAGCCCTGCCGTTCTTTAAAGATTGCTTAGATTCATTGTCCTTCAAATGGAGCTAAATTTCCCACCCCACTCACACTCTAGGAAATGAAACAGAACTGTCCAAGGGCAAATGTAGCAATTGCAGTGATTAGCTTTTGGGGGTGATTTCCTATATTCACTGGCATATTATGGTCTGATGATCCTTTGAAGCAAAGTATGATATAGTGATTAAATTGTTGAACCAGAGCTGGAGGGACTTTGTTAGCCCTGAATCTCACTGATTGACATTTGGATCACATTGGGCGTCCTCCTGGACGTACGGCTCAGTATGGAGGAGCAGGTGGGAGCCGTTGCCAGGGGGGCATTTGCACAGGTTCGGCTGGTACGCCAGCTCTGCCCATATCTGGACCGAGATGCGCTGCACACGGTCACTCAGGCGCTCATCACCTCTAGACTCGACTACTGCAATGATCTCTATATGTGGCTGCCCCTGCATCTCATACAGAGACTTCAGCTGGTGCAAATGCATGCTGCTTGTGTGATGGAACATCCCGATTCTCCCATATTATTCTCCCATATTACCTTATAAAGCTCCTCCGGGTACTGTTAAGTTTGCATGAAGAGTCAGGCGAAGAAGCTTCAGTGAAGAGTTTATTAAGTGACTACAGCTCGAATGGACCGACTTGGCTGGGCTACGGCTGCTTCTTATAGCCAGCAGCCTGGTTGCCAGCCAATCAGAGTGCAGGGTTTTCCTTATTTAAACCAATAACATTCAAACCTACATACATAACACCCACCCCACTAGGTTCAGTCCATACCAAACCCCAACCTATCTAATGTATTCTTTTAAATAGGTGGGGCTCTTGTGTATGTTGAGACCTTGTGGTTCAGAAGTTTTACATTCTCACCCAGTGAGAGGAAATGTGTCTGCTGACATTTCCCCATTGGGACTTCCTGTGAAAGAAGACCCTGTTTGACTGTTAGAATCTGGTCTCTCCTCCCAACCCATCTCCATCCCAATGTCAGCACCCAAGTCAGGTAGTGATGTGCAATCTTCCACTTCTAAGGATGGATTTTGGCATTGTGACAGGTTTTGGGTGGTTCCTGTAATGGCTCATTACACATGGGGTTGATTCTTGCTTGCTGATTTTCCTCCTGTTCCTCCCCTTCCCCTAGAATTGACATCAGGTGAGGGAACTAGAGAGAGAGAGGCGATGTTCCTGAGAGAACCTGGATCTAAGTTGATCAATGTGCCTGCTCCAGAGGAGTCCATCCTCTGTTTGTACCCTGTAAGAACGAGGGCCTGTGATCTGAGTTATCTCAGCAGGAATCCACAAAGGTTCACCTATGAGGTTCTTAGCATAAACAGAATCACCCACACTGAATGTGCGAACTTTGGAAGTGGAATCAGTGGTGCGTTGGGTGCGTAAGTGGGATGAAGGCGGTCAAGGGAAGACCTAAGTTTCCTACCCATCAACAACTCTGCTGGGGATAAGTTATTAGATGGGTTAGGAGTGATGTGCTGAACACTAAGAAGTTTTCAACTTTCTCAGTGATGTCCCCAGGACCCAGTTGCTGAAGCTTCTCTTTGGTAAAACGTACCATGCGTTCAGCCCGGCCATTAGCTGAAGGGTGCCCAAGGGCAGTAAGGGCATGTCTGATACCCTGTTGTGCTAAATAGGATTCAAAGAGGTTGGATGTAAATTGAGGGCCATTGTCAGAGACAAGAACATCAGGTAACCCATGGGTTACAAACAGTTTTCTGAGCTGCTTGATGACAGCATCAGTTGTGGTGGATGCCATGGGAAGTACCTCTAGCCATTTGGAATATGCATCTACTATAATAAGAAAGGTGTGCCCTCTGGTAGGGCCAGCGAAATCAATGTGAATCCTAGACCATGGGCCCCTAGGACATTCCCATTCCTGTGTGGGGGCAAGAGGTGGGGCAGGCCTGACTACCTGACAGTTGGGACAAGATGCAACCCAGTTTTCAACCATTTTGTCAATACCTGGCCACCATACATAACTCCTGGCCAATCCCTTCATCCTTACAATACCAGGATGACCCTCATGTAACATTTCCAAAACCTCTTTTTGCAGTTTTGCAGGAATAACCACCCTGTTACCCCACAAAATACATCCTCTTAATACAGATAATTCAGTTTGCCTGGATTTAAAAGGTTGGGCAAGGTGAGGTAGATCTTGAAGAGGCCAACCTTTCTTAATCCAGCCTATAACAGGAGCCAACACAGTGTCTTTGGCAGTCTCTCTGGCAATTTCAGCAGCATGAACTGGAAGCTTGGCAACAGTTTCTAGGAAAAAGGTGTGTGTTTCAGGTTCAAAGTCCTCCTTGTGGCAAGGAAGTGGGCAACGACTCAGTGCATCAGCATGTCCAATGTCCTTGCCAGGCTTGTGGATAAGTTTGTATGAATAAGCTGCAAGAAATTCAGTCCACCTCAGCATTCTTGGTGACAGGATAGTAGGTGTAGGCTTGTCTCCTGCCACAATGCCTAACAAAGGTTTGTGATCTGTAACAATGGTAAATGTTCTCCCATACAGATATTCATGAAATTTCTTAACAGCTGCAACAACTGCCAATGCCTCCTTGTCCAATTGGCTGTAATTCCTCTCTGCTTTGGTCAAAGTCGAGAGTAAAATGCAATAGGGGCTTCTCTCCCACTGGGAAGCCTGTGGCTCAACCCCCCCCACTCCAAAAGGGGATGCATCACAAGTCAGACAACAGGCAAATTCTCAGAGAACTGTATCAGTACAGCATCAGACGTGATTAGTCTTTTAATACTGTTAAATGCTGATTGTTCCTTCCTGCCCCAGACCCAAACAGACTTCTTATCAAGTAATCTGTGCAATGGTTCAGCAATGGTTGCCTTTTGAGGTAGGAACATGTGATAAAAGTTAATAAGTCCAAGGAAGGCTTGCAAATCTGTTTTGCATTTAGGTCTAGGGGCTTCTTTGATTGCTTTAACCTTGGCATCTGTAGGGTGGATGCCATGCTTGTCAATCATGTAGCCCAGGAACTCAACCCTGTCAGTCTTAAGAGTGCATTTTTCTTCCTTGACTTTTAACCCGCTTTCCTGAATCTGGTAAGGACTTCTCTGAGTCTTTCTTGTAGCTGAGTGTCATTTTCAGCAGAGATTAACACATCATCAAAGTAAGGCACTACCCCTGGCAGTCCTTGGAGCATTCTTTCCATAAGGCTTTGAAAGATGCCTGGTGCCACGCTTACTCCAAATTGTAACCTTTTACATTTGAAGGCACCTCTATGAGTCACAATGGTTTGGGCCTCTGCAGTGGCATCATCAACTGTTAGTTGTTGATATGCCTGGGCCAAATCCAATTTGGCAAAGACTGTACCCTGCCAAGTGAATGTAACAGATGATGCACCACTGGAACTGGATACTATGGCATGGTCTGCTGCAGCATGGTTCAGTGTCCCCTTATAGTCTCCACAAATTCTTACTGACCCATCAGCCTTGACTGGTGTGACTATGGGTGTCTCCCATCTGGAGTGGTCAGTGGGCTCTAAAACCCCTTGAGCTATTAACTTGTCTAATTGTGCATCAATTTTTTCCTTTAAAGCAAATGGAACCCTTCTGGGCTTTAAACGAATTGGGGGCACCTTGGGATCTAGGTTGAAAGTGATAGGGGTCCCCATATACTTGCCCAATCCTTCGCTGAAGACCTCTGGAAACTCAGACTTCAAGGCCTCCTCCCATTCAGAGTTGCTCATGTGATTGATGCCAGTCACCTCGATGCCTAGTGGATTGAACCACTCAAGTCCCAGCAAGCTTGGGCGATCCTTGTCCACTATGGTCAGGGGCAAACGTTTGGTGTGGCCTTTAAACTTCACGTTGAATTCTCTTGTTCCAACTACTGGAATCTTGTTCCCTTGGTAGTCTTTAAGAGTCAGTGCTTGCTTCTGGAAATGCTTTTTCTGAATGTTGGGAAGTAGTCTGTGAATAGTGTCCCATGACACCATAGATAAATAAGAGCCGAGTCCACTTCCATTTGGCAAGGCCTTCCTTCAATGAATACCTTCACATGTACTTTTCTGCTTTTCAAGGGTGAAGAATGACCAATGGTGATTGTTTGATGAGTTTCATTCTTTCCATTTGCTTCTGAGTTGCCCCATCTTCTCAATGAAATTGTTGGGCTTGAATTCCTTCTCAGGGAATTTCTTCCTACTAGGTGGAGTTCTGGATGATTTGCAGACTCTTGCTAGGTGACCCCTTTCTCACAACGTAGGCAGATGGTGTCTAAAACTTGCATTCAGTGCGGGGTGGCCCCCACAGCCTCTGCAATAAAATTCTTGCCTCTTTTTTCCAAGGTCCTTCCTTTTCTTCTCCATTCTGAGTCTAAAAATTCCTTCCTCCACCTCACTACAGTCTGAATCAGAGTCTATTTGCTCGCAATGGGTTGTTGTGGATTTTTCCACATCAGAATGGCTTGAGGCCTTGTTAATCTTTTTCATGGCTGCTGCTGAGGACTTGGTGGCTTCCGCTGAAACAGCTTCCTCTATGGCCTCCTTAAACGTGATCTTAGGTTTCATTAGTAGTTTGCTCTGTAAGATTTTATCTTTAAGGCCTAGAACAAACCGATCACGCATGGCCTCTTCTAAGTTGGTAAACTCACAAGCACCCCCAATGTCCCTTAAACTTGCCACGAAGTCATTAACATTTTCGCTTTCCCCTTGATCCCGACGGTAAAACTCGTGTCTCTTAATGAGGCACGATACTTGTGGGGCGTAATGGGCTCTTAAAAGCTTTTCCAAATCAGGCCATTCCATTACCTTCAAGTCTGCAGCTCCCGCCAACGCCTTCACCATCTTGAAGACTGCCAGACCGCAGTGCGTGAGAAATACCACCCTCTTCTGCTTTTTGGGGATATCGGCGAGGTTGTTTCCTTCCAAGTACATCTGGAAGCGATCCGCATACGATTCCCAGTCTTCTGCCGCCAGATCGAACGGGGCTGGGTTGGTGTTCAGCGCAGCCATCTCGCTCTTCTGCTTGTCTTCCGCGTCGTCTCTTCTTCAGGGCAATCCCACCTTCATCACCAGTGTTAAGTTTGCATGAAGAGTCAGATGCGAAGAGCTTCAGTGAAGAGTTTATTCAGTGACTACAGCTCGAATGGACCCTAGCTGGCTGGGCTACGACTGCTTCTTATAGCCAGCAGCCATAGTTGCCAGCCAATGGGAGTGCAGGGTTTTTCCCGCACTATTTAAACCAATAACATTCAAACCTACATACATAACAGATACCATCAGCTAAACAGTGTAGGCTGGCAGCCCCTAGGGTTAGGGCCTTCTCTGTGGGGGCGCCCACCCTCTGGAACCAACTACCCCTTGAGTTGCGCTTGGCCCCTGATCTCCGCTCCTTCCGCTGCGACCTCAAAACATGGTTATTCTTACAATCCGGCCTGGACTGACAGGGGATCGGGGTTTTTAATTTGATTGTTTATTTGGCATAATTTAATATCTTTTTAATTTCTTTTAACTTTTGTACTTTCTGTCTTTTATGTACGCTGCCCTGAGTCCTTCGGGAGAGAGGGCGGCTTATAAGTCCAATTAAAAGAAAAGAAAACATTCTTTGTCTCCCAGATGTGCTTAGGGGAGTGGTGGAAAGAAACAAATCATGTAGACTTTGGGGAGAGAAAGAGTAAGAACCAACTGTATCCCAGTAGTAATGTCTCACTTACTTCCATAGTATAAAACTTGGGACACTTCCACCACTTCAGTTGCTTCCATTCTCCAATTCCTGAAAAGCATGAATTCAAGCCATGATTGACTTCAAACCTATTGATTTTATAATGTGGAAAACAAGGAGCAAAAATCACAGTCATATCTGCAAGTGGTCCAAGAATGCCCTTATTCAAACACACGAGGTCACACAAAAGGAAAATATAGCTCACACACACACATATGGAAATTCCTATCCTAAATTGTACATTTGTGTGGTAATGTTAAAAAAAAAGGCCCCTGAAACGATGTCAATCTACATTTTGCCTAGTTTTTAGGAGTTGTAGTGAGTCAGCATTAGTTACAAGTAGGGAACGGTACGCTGGGACCTATGCCTGCACATGTCCTTGCACAAAGCCCTCTGCAGGAGATGACATTGCTAGGCAAGTCCTGGAAGCAGTTATGGTTGCTACAGGTACAGGTTTACTTTTGCAAGATACAATATTTCTGGTCCTGTGCAGTATCATAATAAACCATCACCATCACCTCTCCATGATCTGGATATGACTATTTATGTTGTCTGGCCTGGGAAGAGGAAGAGTCCTTCTGCCGTGTGGGGAAAGGCCAATCCATGAAACAGACTTTTTGCAGTCTGCTGTTGTCCCTTAGGGCCAGGTAAAGAATAGCCATTCTTAACAACCATTGCAACTGCACCTCATAAAATAGCAATAAGAAAACAACACCCTTGGATTAATATACCCGTGACTAAAAAAAACAGCTGCTCAGGTCAAATACCCACTTCAACGCAAGGAACTCTGTATGGTATTGTGGCTATTTGTTCCTAAGAAACCCAAACACAATGCACATTAAGGTCACATCCCATTCATTATCCTAGAGAACAATGCCCACCCTGTCCAGAGACAGTTGATGAAGCCATTCATAGTCACATTGTTCCAAGAGAAATAGCCTATATTTTTGTAAGTAATCACTGCAGGAAGGTAATAGAGTGGAATTTGCTTGCAAATGAAGTCTTGTTGATGCTGCCTTGGTGGAAGATGTCTGGTAGCTAAGCAAAGGGTCTACACATCACATGCTGTGCTGCAAGACCTCTATGACAACATATAGCAGATCCAGAATATGAGCGTGGATACAGTAGCACCCACCAGACTGTATACCATGCTATCCCCACAGTCATTCATGTGAGTGACAGAGGGCAGAGCAAGGCATGTGGCCCTTGGTAACCTAATTCGGTTCATCCCAGTCATGAAATAAAATATCATGTTTTCTCTCCATTGAGGTGCCCTGGTTTTAGCATTTTAATACTAATCTTTTAATGCAAATACTACCTTTAGCTTTGGCCCGATAGCAGCATGAACTGATACATTTCTTGAACTGTGGAAGGTGTCACTGCGGGTTTTTTTGGTTTGTCTGTTCAAGCTTCTAAGCTCATATTCTAGCAAGCAGGTGTCTGCTAGCCAGCACTGTGTTATCTTGTCTCCATAGTAATAACATAAGAAAGTCTTGTGATATTTTGGTCCACTGCGCATGTGTACAGAGTTTATATTTCACTTCCTTTGTAACTTCCATTATATTTTCCTTTGTTCTTTTTCTATATGCCTTGGTGGAGATTAGGTTGCAAACATGTAGCTCCATTAGGTTTTCTTATTTTATAAATAAAAATGTTTTTTAGATTACTTTCCGGGTCGCATTTTTATCATCATTGACAGCAAAGAACAACATGGTCTATCACCTCTAATTAGCAGGGATGTTTTGGAAGCTTATTTATTTATTTATTTATTTATTTATTTATTTATTTAGACTTGTATGCCGCCACTCTCCAAAAAGGACTCGGGGCGGCTCACAGATAAAAAACACAGAACAATAAATTATTTAAAAAGAAATTAAACTAAACAAGCCAAAATGCAACTATAAAACCAAATTAAAATCGAATTTAAAACCCACCCTCTCCCCCAGGAGATCAGTCCAGCCCAGCCTGTAAAAACAACCAGGTTTTTAGATCGCCGAAAGAGGAGAGATCGGGAGCCAGCCGGAGCTCAACAGGTAGCTGATTCCATAAGGCGGGGCCGATACAGAATAGGCCCTTCCCTGGGTCACCGCCAGCCGACATTGTCGTGCGGAGGGCAACCCGAGGAGTCCCAGCCTGTGTGCTCGCACAGGGCGACCTGTATTTGATATCGGCAGGAGATGCTCCCGCAAGTACCCTGGACCCATGCCATGAAGGACTTTGAATGTTAACGTCAGAACCTTGAATCGCACTCGGAGGGCAACCGGCAACCAATGCAGCTCGCGCAGGAGGGGCGTAACATGGGAGTATCGGGAAACTCCCATCACAACCCACGTGGCCGCATTCTGCACCAGCTGGAGCCTCCGGATGGTATGCAAGGGCAGTCCTACATAGAGAGCATTGCAGTAGTCAAGTCGGGACATAACAAGTGCATGAGTGACCGTGTGAAGGGCATCTCAATCCAGATAAGGGCAGAGCTGGTGAACCAGCCAAACCTGGGCAAAGGCCCCCCTGGCCACAGCTCCCACCTGCTCCTCCAAACTGAGCCATGAGTCCAGGAGAACCCCCAGGTTCCGTGCCCTATCCACAGGGGGTAACACCTCTCCCCCTATGGCCAAAGGTGGAATATACTCACTGGAGCGAGATGCCTGTACGCACAGCCACTCAGTCTTGGCCGGATTGAGCTGTAGTCTGTTCCTGCCCATCCAGATCCGTACCGCATCCAAACAACGGGACATCACAGAGAGGGCATCACTGATTTGGTTTGGGGTGGAGATGTATAACTGGGTATCATCAGCATACTGATGATACCTCACCCCAAAACCTCAGATGATCTCGCCCAGCGGCTTCATATAGATGTTGAACAGAAGGGGTGAGAGGACCGACCCCTGCGGGACCCCACACATGAGAGCCCTTGGGGCCGACCTCTGCCCCCCTGCCAACATCGATTGTGAACGCCCCGAGAGGTAGGAGGAGAACCACTGCAGAACAGTGCCTCCCACCCCCAACCGCTCAAGGCGCCGCAATAAGATACCATGGTCGATGGTATCAAAAGCCGCCGAGAGATCTAATAGGACCGGGACAGAGGAAAAACCTCTGTCCCGCGCCCTCCAGAGATCATCCACCAGTGCGACCAATGCCGTCTCTGTACTGAACGCGGTCCGGAAGCCCAATTGATAGGGATCTAGATAGTCCGCTTCATCCAGGAAAAGCGGAAACTGTTGAACCACCACACTCTCAACAACCTTCGCTAAAAAATGAAGGTTGGAGATCGGACGAAAGTTGTTCAATACAGCAGGGTCCAGGGCAGGCTTCTTCAGGAGGGGTCTCACCACCACCTCTTTCAAGGCGGCAGGGAAAGAGCCCTCCCTTAACGAAGCATTGACTACTGCCCGGAGCCAGCCGCACGTGACCTCCCTGGCGGCATACACCATCCAGGAAGGGCACGGGTCCAATAAACATGTGGTGGAACTCAAACGTCGCATAATCCTGTCCACTTCATCCTCGGAAACAGGATCAAACTCAGCCCAGATGATATCAGCCGGACTTCTTCTCCCTCCCTCCTCAGACCACTGCAAATTAGAGTCTAGCCCCTCCCGAATCCAAGCGATCTTATCCAACAGATACTGACCAAATTCCTCAGCCCTACCCTGCATAGGATCCAACCCCGTCCCTCGATGTAAGAGGGAGCGGGTGACCCTAAACAGGGCAGTTGGGCTGTCGACGCTATGAGAGCGGAGAGGTATGACCTCTTCGCCGCCCCCAAAGCTACCAGATAAGTCCTAATATAGGCTCTTAGCTAGGCTCAGTCGGATTCGGAGTGGGTCGATCTCCACCTGCTCTCTAACCCCCTCCTACGCCGCTTCATCTCCCTAAGCTGCTCCGTGAACCAAGGAGCCATCTGGGATCTGCGGCAAGTGAGGGGACGCAAGGGGACAATTCGGTCGAGGGCCTCAGTAGCAGCCTGTTGCCAGGTGGCCACCAGTACCTCGGCCGAGCTGTGGATAAGGGAGGTGGGCACAAACCCCAGTTCCATCTGGAACCTTTCAGGGTCCATCAGACGTCTGGGGCGGAACCATCTCAGTGGCTCCTCATCCCAATGGTGTGGGGCCACTTGTTGGAAGACCAGCCGCAGAAGATAGTGATCTGAATATGCTATGGGTTGGACATTCACAGTGCCCACCCCCAGATCACTACGCCAATGTTCCGAGACAAAAACAAGGTCGAGTGTGTTGCCCCCCTCATGTGTGTATTATTTGGGTCAGGTCCATAGCTGCCATGGAAGCCATGAACTCCTGGGCCAATCCCGACATCCCCCCCAGGGAGGGCAGGTTGAAGTCACCCAAAACCAAAAGGCTTGGGAACTCCACTGCCACTCCCGAGAGGGCATTGAGCAGCCCCCGTTGCCACATAGTTGGGGGATAGGTATATCAGCAACAGGCCCAAATGACCACCAGGCCCCAACCTCAAGAGGAGGGCTTCACACCCGCCTATCTGCGGAACGGTGATCTCCCTTGGAATCAAGGTCTCCTGAATAACAACAGCAACCCCACCCCACCCCTCCCCTGAGCTCACAGCCGGTGCAAAATCTGAAAACCTGGGGGGCACAGATCAACCAGAGGCACTCCACCCTCTGGCCCCAACCAGGTCTCAGTGATGCAGGCCAGGTCCGCGGCCTCCTCCCTGATTAATTCACCAAGGAGGGGAGCCTTATTAACCATGGACCTGGCATTAAAATACACCAACCTGAGCCCAGGGCCTCTGAGTCCCATATCCCCAGGGGAGTGGGCAGAGGCATGGGAGTCAGAGCACGCCACAGCTCTTAGACAGCGGCGGCGTGCTCCCTTCACGCAATATGACTCCCCGCCTCTCCATCCCCTGCCAAATCCGATCGCCCTGGAGATCAGCATCCCCACCTCAGCCTCCGGAGTCCAACCCCCCCTCCACAGTGCGATCCCCAGTTGGGCTGAACTGAGTTCCTTCCTGTCTGGGCGAAAATTGATCAACTACATGCCCAGACGGACAACCCTCCCCCCTTCCTAACCCTTTAAGACAACGAAGCAAAAAATTTAAAAGTTTCCCTTTACCCAATTTAAAATTACCCCCCTTGGTCGTGCAATGCCACCTCTCGAGATCTAACAATCTGTCATTACTCCCTGGCAGAAGGTTTTTCCAAGCCTTTGAAAATGGTAGCAGAGAAAGGCTTGACAGAAGGGATTCCAATACCTCCAGAAGGATAAAACTTTAATGTTACACGTGCCATCCCTATTTCATCTGTACTTGCCAACTGAACTACCGTGTTTCTCCGAAAATAAGACACTGTCTTATATTTTTTTTCCCAAAACACACTAGGTCTTATTTTGGGTAGGTCTTATTTTCGGGTAGGTCTATTTTCGGGATAGGTCTTATTTTCGGGGAAACACGGTATATATATGCTGTTCAGTTGGATACAAGCAATAAATTGATGGTAAACAGTTGGTATAGGGTTAGTACACTTTTATAAAAACTGGTCATAGGTAATTAATTTTAAACATAACAGGATATTAGAAATAGAGATAGCGATGGAGGGGAGGAGGGAGGGATCTTGGAATCCTAGTAGACAATCACTGACATATGAGCTAGCAGGGTGCAGCAGCAGCCAAAAAAGCCAATCCAATCTTAGGCTGCATTAACAAAGGGATAGAATCAAGATCATATGAAGTATTAGTATCACTTTATAAAGGCTTAGTAAGACCACACTTGGAATATTGCATCCAGTTTGGGTCACCACAATATAAAAAAGATGTAGAGACTCTGTAAAGAATCCAAAGAAGAGCAACAAAGATGACTAGGAGTCTGGAGGCTAAAACATATGAAGAATGATTGCAGGAATTGGGTATGTCTAGTCTAGTAAAAAGAAGGAGTAGGAGTGCCATGATAGCAGTGTTCCAATATTTGAGGGGCTGCTACAAAGAAGATGTGGTCAAGCTATTTTCCAAAGCATCAGAAGGCAGGACAAGAAATAATGGAGAGAAGCAACCTAGAACTAAGGAGAAATTTCCTAACAGTGGGAACAATTAACCAGTGGAACGGTTTGCCTTCAGAAGTTGTGGGTGCTCCATCACTGGAGGCTTTTAAGAAGGGAGTGGGTAGCCACTTGTCTGGAATGTTAAAGGGCATCTGCTTGAGCAGGAGCTTGAACTAAAAGACCTCCAAGGTCCCTTCCAACTGTTATTCTGTTATTTATGTCTATATTGATATCTATCACCTCCTATCTTTATTCTTTTTACAAATAACTCAAGGCAGCTAAATGTCCCCATGTAACAGTAAGACATAATGTGGTTTAGGGGTTTTTGGCTTAATATATTATGGAACCACATCTCAAGAAAGACATGTTACTTTTTAAAGCACAATGAATGGATCAATGCATCTTGCTAAGGCATAAACAAGGACAATACTTTTTGACCTTACCACATAATCCAGGCTAAATTTCCATCCAAGTTTTTATCCTTCAATAGAAATCAAACCATCAACTCAAAGGCCATTCAGGGTTTTTTTTGTGTGTAATTGTGCAAATGGACAAAATAATTTCTGTGGATCCTTCTCATCTATATAGTCTATGACTTATAAAAGTGAATATTTGTAGCTCAGAGTTGAAATTGTGCCGGGGAGGGGGGGTCATTGGTACTCTCTGAGCTTGGTTGTTTTCTTGCAGGTGTTTCATTAGCCAAACTAGCTAACATTGTCAGTGCACTGATGTTACCTAGTTTGGCTAATGAAATGTCTGCAAGAAAATGATCAAGCTCAGAGAGTAGCAAGTCTATGACTTCTATCAAGGCTACCCAGCTGCTTTGTACCATATAGTTCAAATACCTACGTAGTCTTTGAACTATACAGTACAGAGTCTATTGCTTTTGTTGTTTTTTGTTGTGTTTGCAATAATGCAGTTTTCACTTGCTGAAAATGAAATAGTTTGGTGAACAAGGTAAGTTTACCAAAATATGAGTGACAATGAAGTGGAAAAGATCAGTGCAGTCCTGGGGTGCAGTAACTGAAGATGACAGGATGTGGTCCCAAAGGTTGTACATTGAGGGGAAAAGGAATTTCCTAGTGGAGAGAGATGTTAAGCACTGAAGCAGTGTCCACAGAACTGTGGTGGACCACCTCTCAATCAGAGGCTTTAAAATAGAGGCTAGATGGCAGCCTACATCAGAGATGCTTTTATGGATTCCAGAAATGGCTATGATGGAAGTATGTCACACTGCTATCCTATGAATTGCATTTAATGGGTTAGGGAGACATTTGAATAGATGCAGGCACAGAGCACATAAAGTATATGGTAAAGCAGTGGGAAATTCTCCCTTTTGTAAGAAGGGAACATGTACAAGCCCCAAAACTTGCTACTGTTGGTCATCATCTATAGGCTAAGATAATGCTAGCAGGCTGGAAAGAAGAATTAGCAGCCCGTTGTTCTGAAGTGCAGCATTAGTCTTGCCAAGGATGGATACAGAAACACATTTAAACTGACCAGGGAGCATCAGAAAATCTTTACAAAAGCAAAGGTTATCCTACGACATCATGTTCTAATTGTACAGAGAACTGTGACAAACACCTACTGTTTTAACTTGATGAATCTGCCCAGAGGTTCCTGCAATGGGCTGCAATATGAAAGAAGTTGGGAAAAACACAGTATGATCCCATTTCCATTATTTCATTTGCAATGGTGTACTAAACATGCTAGGTGGATATTCTTGTGCTTGAATCTCTGTAAAAGCCTAATTAAATTAATTACAGTTCTAATTACAAAGAGTAACGGACAGTGTCAATGTGGTTTGTTTCCCAGAAGCAAAACCCCCACCCACAGCAAGATCAAGTTCTCGGATTGTCACCCAAGGAGGTTGTATAGGAGCACATGCTGGAAATATTAGTGTCAATTGGTTTATTGTGTAGCCATTTTGCAATTTTTCCCCAGGATAACCAGTTCCTTGGTACCTGCATCCTAATTCGTTTCAGTATAGATCTGAAAAGCCAGAATTGTTAGCAAAGGTTGCAGGGCCTTGAGATCATTCATAAGAGTCCAATGTTAGGAGTTAGAAATACTGTGAAATAACTGTTCATTGGCAGCCATACTAAAGCCAAATCTATATTCACTTTTGTTCAAAATAGAAAGTCGAGGTGAGCAAGGTACAATCCTGCAAGGCAGGCTGAAAGCAGCTAACGCCTTCATCCGGACGATTCCGGGATGGCCTTCATGTAGCGTCTGCAGCAACGATTCACTTAGTTGGTGGGGTATCACTACACAACTCCCTCACAGTAGGCAACCCTTCTGTACAGAAAGTTCATGTTGCCTCACTTTGAATGGCCTAAATGCTATGCTTGTTGGTTCTTTAGGCCACCCCCTCCACGCCCAATTCAATACCTTTGTTATTGTTGGGTCTTGCTTGGATTTTCTGGCTACCTTGGTGGCCGTGATCAGTCCTGTTTGTAGTATCGCTATTAGCAGTACTGTTGCTATTGGTGCTGGGTCTTCCACTTGTTTAGATAACGGGCATCTACTAAGCACATCTGTGTGGCTTATGTGTGTCTTATGCTTGTGTCCGGGTGGTGTATGAGCGTATATTGATAGGCCACTAGGAATTCTGTCCACCAAATCATACATGGAGACAGGATTTGCGGTGTCTGACGATTGCCTATGAGGAGGCCCAAGAGTGGTTGTGGTCTGTTATGAGCTCGAATTTTCACCCATAAACATACTCATGGAATCTTTTTATCCCTGCTACAGCAGCTAACACCTCCTTATTGAGCTGACTGTAATTCCTCTCTGCCCCAGGTAGCGTTCTTGAAAAAAATGCGACGGGTGCCTCTTTTCCATCTGGGAATTTGTGGCTCAGGACAGCTCCAACTCCATATGGTGAGGCATCACCCGTCAGTGTTAATGGTAGGGTCTCGTTATACTGGACCAGTACACTGTCTGATGTGATTAATCACAAATATATGAATGAAAGCCCTAAAATGTGTGCCAATAAGCATGATGTCATCTATGCCGTTATTGAGTGTGGATGAAAATAAGAATTTGTAGGTAGGTTTTGGATGCAAATTATGCCTAAGCAAATGGTGAGAACAGCAAATCCAAAGAGTAGTTTTGGGGGAAATTGTTCAACATTCTGAATCAATGCAACCAGGAGGGGGAAATATTGTTTTGTATCATGTATGAGAAGAAGATAGGAGAGTGCAGAAAAAATGACTGGCCCGTTTGGAGACTAGAGCATGAATGAAAATGCTTAACTATTTAATGAATATTTAATGAATATCAGCTTTTAAAAGATCTGTTTCCAGTAAGTGGTTTAAACATATGACTATTCATAATACATGGCAAACAAATATAAATCTAACAACGTAATTTATTTCTTTGTTTATAATAAAAGATTGAGAGAATTAGTGAAGGATGCAAGAGAATGTAGGACAGCACATTATTGGTAGTACTAAGAGTAGATCTTGGGGGAGCAAATGGTCATAGGAAAAAAAGGATTAAATGAAATAGAGTGAAGGTAAATTGATTGTACGAAGAAAAAGTACAATTCCTTTATGAAAAAAATTAGAATATAGATTAACTTCCCAACAGAATGAATGAAAAGCAGATGTAACAAAAAATGAAATGGAAGCTGTTTAGAGCATAGTTAAAAGACTTCATTAGAGAGTGTCATAGAAATGTGGAATTTTGCTGAGGGAAATATTAAAGAGGATATTGGGTGCAATGATGAACTAAAAGCAGGTGTGGGTGAGAATAAAATGAATATTAAAGAATAAATGAACTGTGAATAAATACAAAGAAAACAAAGATCAGAAGAAAAGCAAAAGAGTTTTCTTTTCCTTTTCTTTTCAAAAACACAGTAAATAAAAGAAAGCAAAAATTTGCTAAGATTCAACAAGGCATAAAAAGGAGAGGAATCTTGATGATTATAAACAAAGGGTAAAGAACACTAAAGAGGAAACCTTCACTGAAACCTCATGAAATTAATAATATAAGTGATGAAATTATTTGAGGTGAAACTTAAGGGATGGAATGCTGGAAGTTAATAAGTTAGTATAAAGTAATATTGGAATTGCAATTACTGATAATGCTATAAATGTCCAAGAAAAAAAATGAAGTCAAAAATGCTGCGAGAACATTGAAGAACACAGGTGTAGCTAGTGTAACTGGAGAAATAAGGGTGTGCTTTTATTATGAAATATTTGTACAATTTAATGTATTTGTGAAGAGTGCCTGGCACTTGAATGAAGGCATTTATTGTTTCACTTTCAACAGGGAAAGATAGCCAGCATGAATGCAGAAACCATAGGGGGATTACCTTTGTTAATGCCAGGGAAGGTGTCTGACGGAATTCTGACTGGAAGGATACAAGAGTTAACAATGGCCAGAATCTGAAAAGTGCTGTGCAGTTGAATGCTTAGCTTGGAGATGTGAACTTTTTTGCTTTGCACTAAGTCACTAATTGTACAAATGTGTGAAAGAAACATTATGGTATGTTTGTTGATTTAAAGAAAACTTATGAATAGCTTGAATTATAGGGTATTTGCAGGAATATGCAGGTGACGTTTGGTTCCTGAATGAAATAAGAGCCATGATGGAATTAAAGCATGCATGAAAATGAATAGAATGCTTACAGTAGAAAATGAACAATGAACAGAAGTAGCAAAAGTATGTGTGATGTCTCCTTGATTGTTTAATGTATTTAGCAACAAAAGTAGAAGGCCTATTTGTAATGATGTTAGAAGTACTGTATATTGGCACATGAAACTATGTGTACATTATCACTATACAGATAATGCCATGTTATACATGTGAATACCCAAAGAATTTGTAGCAATTAGATTGTGTGATACAATAAGGAGTCATATTTGTAAAATTAACATATCAAAAATAAAGGTAATTATTTCTAAAAGGCAAATGGAATGAATCATTGCAAGTTATAAATAAATGGCAACACAAAGTAGATGAATCTATGATAAAATGTTTATTAAGTGTGGAGAAATGAATGGAGAAATTTAAAAATGTGCAAATGCTGGTAGAAAGATGAAATTGGCTAAGTATAAAGAGTATGCTTCTCCCACTTTGCTGTACAGTATGGAAATAAGAACTGGAAATGTCCAAACATAAAAGTAAGTTGAATGCAGTGGAGATGGCATTCTTAAGAAGAAATGTGTGTAAGAACACAAGAAGAGGCTGGGCAAAGAATGAATGGGTGCTAAATTAATATAGATTTAATACAAAAACAATTATTTTGTATTATAATACAAAAACCAATCCATTATCCTCCACTTAGAGACAAACAGCCTACTCTCTAATAAACAATTTGGTTTCAGAAAAAACCTATCCTGTAATCTGCAACTCTTACACAGCAAAAACATATGGACTACACAACTCGATCAGGGCAAAACAATAGATGCAATCTACATAGGCTTCTGTAAAGCCTTTGATTCAGTGGTACAGGAGAAACTACTATTAAAACTAAAATCTTATGGTATCTCTGGACACCTGCATAACTGGACAGAAGCATTTCTGTCAAACAGAGAACAAATGGTCAAAATTGGGAGCGTCCTATCAAATTCTATATGTGTCAACAGTGGTGTCCCCCAAGGCAGTGTTCTAGGACCAACTCTCTTCATACTCTACATAAATGACCTCTGTGATCATATTAAGAGCAACTGTGTTCTCTTCACTGATGATGTAAAGCTATTCAACACCACAGATAATTCTGCTACCCTTCAAAAAGACCTTGACTATGTATCAGAACAGTCAAACACATGGCAACTTCAAATCTCAACAAATAAATGCTCTGTTTTACATATTGGCAAAAAAACAACCCAGAAAATAAAATACAAGCTGAATAGTCAAGACCTTGTTGATGATCCAAACTCCGTCAAGGACCTTGGAGTACTCATCTCAAATGATCTAAGTGCTAGACCCCACTGTAACTACATAGCCAAAAAGGCATTAAGAGTTGTTAACCTAATCCTACGTAGCTTTTTCTCTGGTAATATCACACTACTAACTAGAGCATATAAAACATTTGCTAGACCAATACTTGAATACAGCTCATCAGTCTGGAACCTGCATTATGTATCTGATATTAACACAGTAGAGAAAGTCCAGAAATATTTCACAAGAAGAGTTCTCCACTCCTCTACTCATTGCAGAATTCCTTATGCCACCAGACTTGAAATTCTAGACCTAGAAAACTTAAAACTACGCCACCTTCGGTCCAATCTAAGTATAGTATATAAAATCATACATTGCAATGTCCTACCTCTCAATGAATACTTCAGCTTCAACCATAACAATACAAGAGCACACAATAGATACAAACTCAAGGTTAACCGCACCAAACTTGATGCAGGAAATACGACTTCAGCAACAGAGTGGTCAATGTCTGGAATACTCTTCCTGACTCTGTGGTTTCTTCCCCAAACCCCAAAAACTTTAACCTTAGACTGTCTACTATTGACCTCACCCCTTTCCTAAGAGGTCTGTAGGGGGCATGCATAAGCACACCAACGTGCCTACCGTCCCTGTCCTATTGTTTCTTTTTATTTCTCTTATATGTATCCATTTCATGTATTCATAACTATGTTTATACTTATACCTGTTATCTTATAATCACTTGACAAAACAAATAAAATAAAAATAAAATAAAATAAAATTAAGCAGGATAAAAAAGAGTTATTGGTAGTTACACAAATAAAATTAAATAGTAAAAAAAGATGTATAAAGGAAGATCAAATGGCTTGAGGAAGGAAAGACTGAGGAAATTGTGCTTGGGTGGAGGTGATGAGATCCTGAAAAAGAAGAGATGAGTATTCTAAAGATCAAAATATATGAAGATAAGCATGGACATTGTAAAAATGAAGCTGATTTGCAAGGAAAGAAGACTATGGGAAAATATTATGAAGCTATTTCAAACAAACCATTATGTTTTGTTTTCTTTTTCTTAGATTTTTATTCTTATTCATGACTTACTACCTATAATTTGCTCTTTTCTGCACTTTGCATAATGTTCCTTGTAATGAAACAGAACAATGAGGTAGATAGATGGATGGATGGACATAATAGCCTTATCCTCTCTATGTGGACATGTTATAACTTTAAAGCTTACAAAGAGATGTTTGAGTACATTTGAAGTTTTGATAAAATGCAATAGTTACTCTGCTGAAGTTACTGACATGCTCATTTTTACATACAGAGGGCCTATAAAGAGTTAGTCTATCTATTTGGTTGCTAGAGTGGATATTTGGCATGTATAAGTGCACCAATGTGCCTATCATCCCTGTCCTATTGTTTCTTTTTTATTCGAATCCATTTCATGTATTCATAACTATGCTTATACTTATACCTGTTATCTAATACTTGCTTGACAAATAAAATAAATAAAAATAAAAAAGTGACATTTACTCAATTATTTTGCCATGAAACTAACAAAACTTGTCAATGAACCTAATTTGATTTGTTTTACTTAGCCTTCTAAACAATTATTATAATGTCCTATTGTTTCTTTTTATTTTTCTTATATGTATCCATTTCATGTATTCATAACTATGTTTATACTTATACCTGTTATCTTATAATCGCTTGACAAAATAAATAAAGAAAATAAAGAAGAGAAAGTCTAAAAGAGAAAGGGGTTCATTACAAACTTTGCTGCCTGGGCTACTTTCAAACACCGATTGGCTGCATGGCAAACACACTACTGTCTGCCTGACCAATGAGAAGGATCTAGTGATATAGTGATACCTCACCGGGGCTCTCCTGGGGCTCTTCTTCCAGGAAGTGGATGGGGATAGTGATAATGGTGGTTGGTGGGAGGGCTAACTAGAGCATCAGAAAGCATAAATAAGGTTTGATTGCACTGGCAAGTGAACTGGGGTAATCATACTGTAGAAACAAGATGTACAGTGTTGAAACAATGTTATTGTTTTCTTCATTTGCAAGAAAGAATTAAAAAGAATGATAGCATTAATGAAAATGAAATTGCCTAGATAGATAGATAGATAGATAGATAGATAGATAATGATAGATAGATGATAGAGAGATAGATGATAGATAGATAGATAGATAGATAGATAGATAGATAGATAGATAGATAGATTTAACATCCAGCCCATGGGCCGGGAATTTGAGACCCGCAGGAGATTTAAACAATGTGAACACAAAACGCAGTAGAGATACAGCATGAAAATAACTTGCTCTACTGTATGTATGCTCCATACAGAAAATTGATTTGAAATAAACTTATCTCAATACTGAACACTTCAATGATATTAGTTACCAGAATCTGAAACACCCTAATCAACAAAAGCAGCCAAAAACCAATATGCCAATAACACATGATGTCCAAATTTCTAAACCCAAGCCCAGCCACAGATAAACCACCATCCAGAAACCAGACCATGGCTGCAACAAGCTGCTACATTCCAACCCCCAAACTAAGCAAACTGACACACGCTATAAACACATAGCCAGACCTCAAAGCATTTAGCTAGAAACCAAGGCCCAGAATGCCACATCACAGCCTTCCACCCAGGATACTGATCACAGAACTCAGGAGATCACAACACAAAACATCAGGAGGTTGCAGCACAGACAACGACCCAGGAGATTACAGCACCACACAGGACATCACAACAATAGAACTCAGAAGGTCATCACACAGCCCATTACCCAGGTCGTTACAATACAAAAGGCTGAGAGTGAGCCAGCACCTCAGCACAGGGTCTCAGGAGCCATTCTGCATACATCAACTCCACAAACCAATCAAGAAGTAACAACACAGCCAACTCTAGAGTTTAAAATAAACATACAATCACAGATTCTCCCAGGAGAACGAAGCTGAAGACACCAGCCTGAAGATGACGGATGAGATTTCGTCGAAACGTTGCCAAGGTATTCTCAACCTTACATGGGACAAGACCGAATACACCAAGACCTACATATATATATATATATATATATATATATATATATATATATATAATATACATATAGACAGATTTAACCATAGTTTCAATTGGGAAAATGTGACAGTCCTAGACCAGGCCAAATCCCAAAAATGCCATGGAATTTCTAGAAGCCTGGCACTCTGACAAATTAACCATCAATAAATACACAGACATTAACATCTATAGACTATGCAAAAGAGACAACCAACCAGCCCAAAAGAGAACAAAAAGACTCCAGTACCTCTCCACCAGTAATCAGCACCCAGATGAGCACAGATTAACTCCAAGGTTAACTTCATACCAATAATCAAGTAAACAACACCCCAATCAAGAAACTGCCAATGAGCCATCAGTAAACAGCCCAACCAAAGAATATCTAAGACCACCCCCACAGGCAAGTCATCAGAATATAAACTGATAGCAAACAGCACTCCTTACTACCTAGCACTGATGATGTTACCTAGTTAGAGTAATGAACCTAACAAGAAAAGTCTGTAAGAAAGCAAGCAATCTAAGGCAGCACTAAGGACCCCTCATTTCAACCCTGAGCTACAAATGTTCTCCTTTATTGGTATAATAACATTTGTATGCAAACTAAAGAATTTTGCTATAGAACCATTTCCAACAGGTTTTGTAACGGATTATTGATTAGAAAATATATATTAAGGCAAAATATATGTTGGCTTTCTTTTTAAAATAAATATTCCCCCAAAAGATAAAAAGGGAGGTTGAAGAGTAGCTAAGGTGTTTTGTTGGGTGTGGTGCCAGGTCATCCTTTCCCTTTCTCTTCCTTTCTTGGGACTATGTAGATGCTATGGGGGGGGGGGAGGAATCCTTTTTCTTCAACAAATCTTTCCTAAAAGAGTGTACCAGGAGTACTTTATTTTGTAAAAAACAGCAACCCCTCTTTGGCCTGGCTAGCTCACAAAGCCCAATGTTACAGGAAGAATGCTTGCGCCCGCTTGCTGTAATCAGAGAGGTAATTCTGTTTTTCCTGGCAGAGGCCACTGCCGAGACTGCTGTGTGCGATGTATGGAACAGATTCTTTTTTTCGGCGCCCTGCCAAAGTGACCATCTGCTTCCAGTTCTAACCCCCCTAGTCCCCCCCCAATCTGTGGTTGTTCACTGTATTGTGTGTCTGTGTGTGTATGAGAGAGGAAAGAGATTGTATACATGCACACACTCAAGGCCTGCTTCATTCCTCCATTTACCTTCAGGTTGTTCACCAAGGCCAAGGCACAAATGAAGCAGGATGTCTAGGGAATGCCTGACCAGCATTGGTCTTAACTGAGGCTAAGATAATACTCTGCCCGCATCTTTTTTCAACAGCATCTGCTGATCTAGAATCAACCCTGTTACCTTTTACAGGCAAGGCTTCCTAAACACCAGAAAATAAAAGGAAGGCCAGATCAAATCTTATTAAGACTGGCTCTTCTATCCAAGCATCATGGCTTCCCCCTTGCCCTTATCCACCACTGCTGCCCCAATCATTGCTCCCATGCACTGGCCATCACTTCTCTTCCAAAAAGATACAGAATTCCCAGCATTGCTGGAAACCTTAGCTCAGGAGCAATATGAAGGTCTTTATAAATATTCCAGATGCGCCCTTGGCCAAATAAAGCTGCCATCTTAGATAATGGCTTGGGCAGCAATATGTGGACATAGAGATCTGGTCTATAGAATATTATCCACTAAGGATCTTACCTGAGTAAGGCCTTCATGGAAAGGCCAGGAATACATTATTCTGTACCAGCTGTAATGGATTGTATGTCTATAGGCTTTTCCCTAGAAACATGACCTGGCAATATCTTCTTTCTACCATGCAGTTGCCTCTGACTCATTCCAAGTCCATGAGGAAGACATTCTAAGTTGTAGCAGCATAAAAACAGGATTTCCCCCTTATTCCAGTATCATTGAGGGTAGGCTAAAAGTATATACAATCTGTTTATCACCCATTACTTTGAAAATGACTGAGGTGACTTGAAACACATAAAAGGCTAGGGATTGGCAATGGGGATAACTTCTATTGGCATACCAAAGTGTAATCATTTTTGTACACTGAGTCAAAGATTAATAAAGAACAGAAGGAAAAGGCCCTATACTTACAACTTTGTATTCTCTACCTAGATGGATCTCAAAAATACTTTTTAGAATTCTGTCCAAGCTTTGCAGTTTGTATTTTGGAGTCTCATGCAGCTGCTGCTGTTTCCTTTATTGTTGAATATGTCCCATTAATCACTTTCCTGTGCCTTGTACCCATGATTTTGCTTCCTCTCATCCCCAGTTCTCAAAAAAGACAACTGTGTTGCCTTCATCTATTCTAGTTTGAAAATACTGCTTTCTCTTCCCTCCTAACACCATTTTTTTGCAGTGGACATGATCTGTGATGCTTATTGACAATGTGGTTGAATTTGATCAGCTTCTGTTGTCCTGCTGCTTCTCTTTCAGGCTTTGGAAATTGCCCTCCATTAGGCTGCAAGGGAAAATTTTAAAAATCTGGCTTCCAAAGAGGTGTCTGGCTGTGTAAAGCATGACCAGCACCTTCTGAAAAGTGCTTCTCAGGTCTTTTGAAGGAGCAGTAGACATATGTAGATAAGCTGCACTTGCTTGATTTAAACTGAAAAAAGAGAGGTAAGTTCAACCAGCTCTGTGTGGCTGGTCCTGTCACCAATTGCAGGTTTTCTGAGGTTTCTGCCAACAAGGAGTTTTGCATGGCTATCCTTTTTACTGTTTTTATTACTTGGGGAATGAACATGATTTTATCTAATCTGTACGTGACTTCCAGGTGTTGCCAGCCCACCTTCTCATTGCCAGCACTTCCCCCTCTCTCTATTGACAGAGAATGAAGTCCTTTTGTTATCACCCCCTTTCTCCTGCATCAACCCATGCCTATCTTCTGCATTTGCAGCCTTTTAGACAATGTGATTGGATCAATATTTAAGCATCCACCTAAATTTCCCTCTCCCTACAGCCATTAAGGAGATTGATTTTCTTGCCAGCAGATAATGCTGGGGGATGAAGCAAGGGGAATCTACTGGTTGCCTTCCTTAACTTGCCCAAGTTTCAAAGAGTAAAGGCACCCACTCATCAGCCTCATGACCCAGGAGACAACGGGAGAAGCATAATCATGCAACCTAATTTTCTGCTGGCCAATACCATGGATGTTAGCACTTTAATGTGGCCCTGAGTCTTTACCAAATAAGCAAACATCGCGCTGCCTTTTGTGTCACTCACTTTCCAGATAATGTGCAGATGAAGAAACCCTTCCCAGACCATTCAAGTTTCCTAATTCGTGGAGAGCTCTTGCTGAACAGCTTGTCCTAGCTGAACCCCCTCCTGGAGAGGCCTTCCCTCTGTGGAATAAAAGGCTTCTACCAGGTGGAACTTTTCCTGTTGCAACAACTTTTACCAGATGCATAAATTCAGCCTCCAAAATCACAGGGGCCTTTTCATGTTCATGATGGTGGCAGTAACAGGTAAAACAATCAGCATGCTCATTTATTAGTGCTTCATTAGTAGAAATTGTGTCCGGCTTTGAGGGCAGTTAATGACTGAACAATTGTGATGGGCCATATGTTTGGCGTGAAATTTATTAAGTGCTTTCAACAGATGTAAATCATGTGCACCAAATAGTATAAGCTGGTGCTTAAATACTTCATCGTAGAGCCTGCTTCTTTACTAGTTCACTTGATTAAAGATTTGACTGGCAGCCTTGTTGTAAACAAAATCCAGGTTGTGGAAGCCTAGTATCCATTTCCTAAGCCAGACCAGTCCCTAGCTGTTGATGCTTCCAAGATCTCCTTTGTTTTACTGAAACCTTAAGACACAGAAAATGGAGGACTTCTGATTGAGAGCCATGGCAAGCTAGACATGCCTTTAGTATATGTGTGTAACAGGATGGTGCTACAACAAAGTTGATAATTAAATAAAAGATCTGGGCTGCTTTACTCTGCTTTCCAGAGTAAAGAAAGATTTTGAAATAGCCAATGTGATCCTGCACACCTGTTCCTCATGAGTAAACCACAGGAATCACCATTTTGTGGTTTGCTAATGGCTGGAAGTCAAGGGAGGAACTATCTTTGCTCACAGACCTCAACACAACCTTTTAAAAGGACATTAAGAGTGAGTAATCCTCACTTCTTAATAACTTTGAATTTGTGGGTTTTTGTTTTGCTTTAGAAATGGCAAGTTGCACTGAATTCACTAGGTGAGTTGCCTTCTCTTTAGAGAAGGAATTTTAAAAAATGATTTTAAAAGATTTTGAAGAATATTCTCGAATAAACAGAAGTGTGCTTAGAATACAGATTTTAGAAAGTTTAACAATGGATTAAATGTACAGTTGTATGTGGAATTACAATTTTTAACTTTCTGAAGAATTCCACCCATAAGAAAGTGTCAGTTTACCTTTTCTTCAGATAAAGCTAGGTAATGGACTTTAAAAATTGGACACTACAAGAAGATAGGGGATAACAAAAGAAGACAAGGAAATATGATAACAGTGAGTTATTTATTTATACCCTACTCTTATTACTTTTAAGTTTTGAAGGATTTTTAGAGGTGAATTCCTTTTCTGGAAGTACAAAAGAGACTTGCTTGAAGTTATGAAAGATTTGGGGGAGGAGATTTTAAAAAGACAAGAAATCAACTTGTGGGGCTATATTTGAAAGGGTTAAGAATTGTTAAAAGAATATAAAACGAATACAAGTTTAGCTTATTCAATCAAGGTTAAGATTAGTTATATCTGGCAACCATTATTGAACTTTTGCTGATAAAGAATGTATGACAAGAATTCTGGATGTTGTTTTTAACTAATATGAGGTGACAAGAGTATATGCTATAATATAACAGATAGTGACAAATTTTCTTAAAGTGTGTGCTTTTTGGGATGAAGGGAGGGTTTACTTTTTTCCTTTTCCTTATTTTTTCTTTTTATGTTTTTTAATTTATTATCCAACTTATATGTTGCCCATCTTGCCTGGAGAATTTTTTGTAATTTGTATAGTTTTTATTCTTTTTAATTGTAATTTCTTAAAAAAATATTTGGTAAATTTTTTAGAAAATGGAGCAAAGTGGAGAACAGTGGCCCATGCATGCAGACATGCTAAAAATAAATGGCCTAGGGAGTTGTGATCAATCCCAGAACCAAATTCATAATGACTTTTACCCACTCCTAAGCATATTCAGCAATCTTGTCTGAGCAGGCAACACTTAAATTAATTGCCAATGTTGGTTACTTGGGGGGGGTCAGGGCTCTGTGCTGATCTACAGTATTACAAATCTCACAGAGGCCCTTCTGTAAATCTGAATCAATCGTGCCCATTCATTGCAGTTGTCATCTTTGTTCCCCACCATGATTAACTTTCAACAGGATTGCCTAAGTACTCTCAACTTCCCACCTTTGAGCCAGTCCTCTGGGTGGCCAGTGGAAGCACAAAAAATGGCAACCCAGGGAGCATCTGGCCTCCTCCCTGCTTTTCTCACTTCTTGTTTCTGCAATTGCTCTTCAAGGCAAGGCCAAATCACAACCAATGTGCAGGGGTGTAGCAGGGGGGTCCGCAAAATAGGCAGAAAAGAAGTCTGCAAGGTGCCCCAGAAGTGTCACTTTGAAGGGGGAAGTAGCTCACGAGAGAAGCCTATGTCAATCAAGAATTACCCACTCCATCTCCACTGTATTTTCTCTGGAAAAGGAACATGCAACAACTGCCAGAAGTAGTATAACATTTTGGGGATATGGAAGAACACTTAGGCAGTCTGGAATGATTTCAGATGAAGGAGTGGTTTGTGAGATTGCCATTTTCATTGAAATGGCTAAGGAATAACGGAAGAAAGAAGAATGAAGTGCCTGAACTACGCAGGCTAGGTGCTTATCAAATTTCTCTTTGGGCATTCATTTCTAAGTGGTTGATGGTTTTGAAATTCAGATCTGCATACTGTCTTAAACTATTATATATGTTTGGTGGGGGGGACTTAGCTGCTGGGGCTAATAAACTATATTTGGCAGGACTTAGATGGGTCCTAAAGCTGACACACTGTAAAATACTCAAAAGTCCTGGCTACTCACCTCTGATGAATCCCAGTAAGATGAAACCAGTCATATGGTGCCTCCTGGTGGTTACTTAAAACACTATGCAGGATATAAATTGTATAAAAATAAATTCCCCTACCATCCATTTTTAAAAATGGCTATAGCATAATGTCATATCTTAGTACATGTACCAAAGGTTCAACTGAATTCTACATGCTATGTTACTTTGAGCTGGAAATGTTAAAATCGTTGCTTAAGATATGCATTTAGAAAAGACATACAGGAATCAGGTAAATTCATAGCTTCAATGATAACTTGAATACAGCTGTCTGGAAGAGCCTATGAGAATATCATAGGAACTACTGTATGAGAGATTGCTTTTAAGGTAATAATTTATTTGTAGCTCTCAGTGTACAAGATTGTCATTTGTTGTTTGCTGAATCTAAAATGTGAGAAAAGGCTCTCTATTTAAGTAAGCCACTGGCTACTTCTATTCTGTTAGTTGGATAGAGAACCAGAATGGTTGGTTTTTTTTCAGGTTGGACATTATATTTCTGGTTGACATTAATACTTCCAGATGCAGGGGCATGATGTTTTGTAAGATCTATCAAACCACCAACAAAACACTGGTCCACTTGTCCAGAAGACACATACAGAAACATATGTACATCAGAATAGTGGTTGACCCTCTAGGGCAGAGTTTTGCAAACTGTGTTCCATGGAAACCCAGAGTTCCCCAAGAGCTTGATGGAGTTACATGAGAGACGAAGCCTCATTAATATATTTTTCAACATGGGCTGGCAAATAATTTTGATCTTGTGGACCTGAGAAAGTCTTGGAGACCCCCGCCCTCATCGCTACACTTTAAGAAACACTTCCTTCTCATTTGCCAAATAGATTTTTAAATGCCATATCTGGCAGCTTCCTGATATCAGGAGTGAGGATGCAGAACCTATATTGGGGTTAAGGCATTTCATAGAAGAACCTGCAGCAATGTATGCTCACTTTCATCATGTCTCCTTCCACTTCATCTTATGTGGAGACTCTTTAACCTCTCTTTGCATGCCTTTGGTGGGCATGTTCTATTTGGAATACAAAGTTTCACAGATAAGCAGGAATCAGGCCATGTGAATCTTTAATGGTTATAACTAATAACCTGAACTATATTCAGAGGTAACTAGCCACCAGTACAGGTTTTAAAGTACTGTATTATGTGAGACTTACACATTGTTTATATTAGTATACAAGCCACTCTTATTTGGTATTGAAGTAGTTCCATATAAATAAATATTGAATTACAGTATTCCATACATGAAGTGACAAGGGAATAAATGATCATTACCAGCACCTGCTGTTTCTAGGGAAAGCCAAAAATGGTACATTGAAGAAAAGCTTTCCTGGCCAGTTGCTATTCCAGCTAAAGTTAAGAATCCAAGAAAACCCCTATGTTTTGGAGAATGGCAAACTGAAGACAGCTCCACCAAAAGTGGAACCAACCTTTGAGTCCAAGGAGCCAATGAGTAAATCAACTCTCTTTGGACAAAGAGAGGACATGGGATCACCCAAGCTGTGTTCCATACAAATGTTTTTCATGAGGAAATTGCAAACCAGCAGTCTCTGAAAGGTGGGAGAGCTGGGAAGCAAGGGAATTTGACATACTTGTTCTAACTTCAAAAAAGCATACTAATTTTGCATTTTCAGTGCTAAGCACTTCTGGATTGCCAATGTATTGCTATAAAAATGTTAGACACCTATAAATGACAAGGCTGGAAACACTGGGTGAATTGCTTCAATCCTCAATATAAGAAAATGAAATTGTATATAAGCTTTAAGAATTCAAAATGAATAGCAAAAACATGACAAGATTTTGGCTAGAAAAAAAAAATGGATTAAGAGCTCAGGAAACATTTGGAATACTAGATTTTGAACATTAAGTCTTTAAAATTAATTTTAAATAATAAATGCATGTTTGTGGGAGAAATCATTTTGAGACTGGAGATAAAGAAGACAAGTAATTTATATGGCATTCAAAGATATTTTTGAGGAACTGGACCTGGACTTTGAATCAATTATGTCAGCTATGTTGTACTTTGTTGGGAATAGCTTGTTCCCGAAGAGGATGTTATAGGGAAAAAAATCCAGCAAAGTCCATTAGAGATCAACATTAAGGAATGTTTTAACGAGAATTTGTCATCTGATACTTTTATAAAATTGGATGAGGTTTTAAAAATCAAGAAAGTGAAAAGGACTATCACAAAGTAATCAGAACCATTTGTGTTTGTTTGTGTTTGTTTGCTGCATTTACAAACAATGCTGCTTAAAGATAGGTGGTGAAAACGTCTCAGAAGGACCTTCCCTAGTTTTGGTGGAGTAAAAGGGAGGAGGGGATGAATACTTTCAGATGTGGAGAACTGGCATTAGTCTTGTGAAATACTCCAGACAAGAAGCACACCCAAGTGTACTAGCTCTGTCTTTATTGCAAAGTTACAGGAACAGAATCTTGCAAGATACTTTCACCACCTTTCCTCCTTGACTCGATTTTTGTTTATCAGACTATTGTCTAGGCTACAGCTCTTTCTCATCACCTACATTTAATCCAACATACAATTAAAACCACTGCAATTATCAGGAACTAGTGCAATGTCTGTCCCATGTCCAAATAGTGTCCAGATAGTCTTTTTCCAAAATCTTTTGGAGCTGATCTCCCATAACCTCTTCAAAGATAACAAAAAGGGAAAGTTGGAGACGGTCTGATAAATGGCCCATACAGTAGGGTTCAGGGTTGGTCACTTAAAGAAAGAAACATACCGATCCCCTCTTCAAGGATACTGGTATCATCCCTCCCTCAATGAGCCTTTCACAGTAGCCAATTCCCTATCTCCTTTCTGGAATACAAGCCAGGTGGAGCATCTAACAAGCTCACAGGTGGCAGAGCTCATTTCACCCGGCCTCTGTCTACTTCCTCAGAATCAACAGCTTTATCTGTTCCCATCACCAGATGTTATCCTCATCACTTATTCAGACTTTGTCCAGCTGGCTTGCAACTCCAAGGAAATGGGAATGATTTTTATCTTCAAAGTGTTCCTGCCTGTGGACAGTTCTTCCCAGCTCATCCTTCCTGGGTCCCTTTTAGAAGTGCTGCTAGATGGCACCCTGTAGCTGCAATAAGGACAGATGGTGAATCCACCCAATTGTCCTTACTGCTTTGGTTTAGAACTCAACTTGGGCAGGCACCCATGTCCAGTCATTATTGCTGCTCATCTTCTACCACCGTGATGACGAACCTATGGCACGCGTGCCGGAAGTGGCACGCAGAGATTGCCCAGAAGAGCCCCACTGTGCATGTGCGCATGCCACCTGCCTGACAGCTGATTGTCAGGTATCTGGCATGCATGCGCGGGCGGAGGGGGTGTGCGGAGACGTGCACGCATGTGCAGAGACGCATGGGGCACGTGGAGGGATCACATGTGCATGTGCAGAGACGTGTGGCACATGCAGGGGCATGCATGCACAGGGGACATGGAGGGTGTACAAATTGCCTTCTGGGTGCTGGCACATGAGCACATGTGCGCGAGCGCAATTTTCAGCACGGGAGCCAAAAAAGGTTAGGCACCACTGTTGTACCAGTACCTGCTCTTCCAGAGCTTCATCTCCAAGTGACCCCAACAACAATAGAGCTTTCAAATCCTTATCAACTCCATATATCAAAGCTTGATCAAGCTTCTGACAGGAGTGCCCTCCCCTTTGCTAAGAATGGCTCCTGCTTATAACATCATGTATTTGTCATCTTCTACTCCTCTTTCCCCCTTCCCAGGAATAAAAAGCATTCTCTATGGAATAAAAAGCTTTTCCAAATTCAAACTATTCAAACTAAGTACAGATAAATAAATTATCTGTGTTTGTGGGGCAGAATTAACGTGTGAGAACTAGCCTGCTTAAACTCGTTGATCTTGCAACTGTTTCCTTCCTTTTTTAAAATGGTGAGTTATGTCTGTTTTTTTACCTGTATGTCCGGAAGCTTCTAGATTGGGCCCATTTTTTTTTAATTGAAGCAAATTCTGGATATTTCCATTTTTAAAAACAAAACTACTTCCAGATACTGCTTCAAATCTACTGCTTGCTGTCTTCCCCCCTTCTGAAGGTTGAGCCCAAATTATTGGCTCTGCCAAACCCTGATGGCATACATAGATGTATACACATGACTTCCACCAAAGGTTGCAGTCCTGCCTCTACATTTTTCCTGCTCCACAGTGATGGTTGATAATGCAAAAGATTTGGTGGGATTTAGTGCTGTCACGTTGCAAGTTTTGCTTTCTGACACCCTCAACCCCCCCACACACACACCATGACCGCCTGATTGGCAGCCCATGAGTTGGAAGAGAGCAGGAGGGATGCTTGCAATATAATGACATCATGTCACATGTTTTTTATTACTAGATATTATGAGAGAAAGAGGAGGAGATGCAGGATTATATTGCTCTTGGCAACAGCTTGATCCATGCTGTAATATCTAATTCCAGCCTTAGTCCTCACCCCAGCTGAAACAAAGGCTAAGTAAGCTCTTGTAACAGTTGCTCCTATTTGTCCCTTGTTTTTTTACCTCCCCCATCCTTCCCCTCTCTTATGATGCCTCCCGCCCAACCCCCTCCCCGCTGCTCAAGAGTATGGATTTTAAACTCCCGAGAGCGGGGATCACCTTGGGGAGAAAATGGTTTACTGATTTGCCGGTCAAGAAGCCAATGGCCATCTTGGCTGGAAAGTTGGGAATCTGAAGTCCTGCACATCTGGAGGGTAAAATATAACAGGGGAGAACTGCTAAAAGCAACATGTACATTGATGCTGGGTTTTAAAATTTTGAAGTGCTTTAATGCCAGCTCAGATTTTTTTTCCATGCTTGTGCAACACAGCCAAAACTACATTACTGGTGAGCAAGATAGACTGATCAGCAGATTCAGATTACTCCAAGGTTTGCGGAATGTGAACACATTAAAGAAAAATTATTTAAGAGAAAGGACTCTTAAAAGTTGACCCAGAGAAAATGTAGTGACATAAAGACTGGATGGAAAACAGCAGGGATGTCCAAAAAAGAAAAAAAAGGATTAAAGATTCAGAGATAAAGTATAAAGATACAGAACTGTCCTTTGGATAAGTAATTTCCTGTTCCACACTGAGAAGCTGTTTACCAAAGAGTGCTTATAATAATGAACTGAGCTAGAACAGAGAAGAAAAGCCACACGAGTGGGTGGAATCCTATACTTTGTACTGTAACATTTTGTTGCAGAAGTCCACAAGATGGGTTTATTTTTTTCCCATTCTGTTACTAATGTACAAGTATAAGTGTTATGTATGTAGGTTTAAATGTTATTGGTTTATTTTGAACTGTTCTTGTAAAATGTCAAGTGGGATTGGTTTAAATAGTGCGGGAAAAACCCTGCACTCCCATTGGCTGGCAACTATGGCTGCTGGCTATAAGAGGCAGCCGTAGCCCAGCCAAGTCGGGTCCATTCGAGCTGTAGTCACTTAATAAACTCTTCACTGAAGCTCTTCGCGTCTGACTCTTCATGCAAACTTAACAATAAGTACCATTGCTTATTTAATCAGAAGGGTGCTTAAGGAAGAAGACAGTCCAGGAAATGTCAGAAACCTAGACATGAAACTATTTGGAAAAACAGCCCGTGAATGAGGCTCCAGTAGGTATGGAAAAGCAAAATGCAAGGTAGATCTCAATGGATGAATATAAAGGAGGGTATTTCTTTTACTTTACTTTACTTTACTGTCATTGCACCTTGTACAGCAAAATTAAATACCATCTTCAGTGTACATTATGACTATGAAAATAAACACAAACACACATCCTTCATATTCTATACACTGAATTGAAAACCCCTAATATTGCATTAATAGTGCACTATACAGTAGAATTCAATAGAGTTACTGCCCTGGGATAGAAGCTGTTTTTCAGCCTATTTGTCCTTGTTTTTATTATCTTGTACCATCTGCCAGATGGTAATAGTTCAAAAAAAGGGTGCCCAGGATGAGATGGATATTTAAGGATGTTTTGAACTTTCTTAAGGCAGCGGGAGCTATAAAGCTGTTCCAAAGAGGGGAGAGGGCAACCAATGATCTTCTGGGCATTAACCCTCTGGAGTGCTTTCCTATCTGCCACTGTGCAATTGGCAAACCATACAGAGGTGCAGTAAGTTAAAATGCTCTCTATGGTGCAGCAGTAGAAGGTCACCAGCAGTTTTTCATTCGGTTGTTGTTTTCTGAGAAGTCTCAGGTAGTATAATCTCTGCTGGGCCCTTTTGACTAGTGCTGCAATTTGGGCACCCCAGGTCAGGTCCTCTTTTATGGTAACACCCAGAAACTTAAAACTGGCCACTTGCTCCACTCGGTCTTCATTGATAAGCAAGGGCTGGATGTCTGATCTGTTCCTTCTATAGTCCACTATAAATTCTTTGGTCTTACTGGTGTTGAGGACCAAGTTATTGTCTCACACCACGGAAGCAACCGGTCCACCTCATCTCGATAGGTAAACTCATCCCGCCTGGAGATGAGTCCCACCACTGTTGCATCATCTGCAAATTTAACAATAGTATTATTAGTGTGAGTGGGAATGCAGTCATGCACATAAAGAGTATAGAGCAAGGAACTCAACACGCAACCCTGTGGTGTACCACTGTTAAGAATAAGGGCTGAAGAGGTATGATTACCTAATCTGGAGATTAGGTAATTTTGACTGGAGATTCCAGACTGCAATATTTGGAGGGAGTCTCCATCCTGCCCCTGTATGCATATGTAGACTTCTTACCATCCTGAAATAATTAAATATACTAAATGGGTCCCCCTGTAGATTAGGATGATTTTTGAAGATGATCAAATACAAGGTGAGGGAGTCAAACTGATGGGACATAGATTTGCAGCTCCTTTGGCAGAGAACCTGTGTGTCCAAACACATCAAAGTGTTGTCTGAGTCAGTCCAGTGCCTTTGATATCTGGGGACAGACATAGGCACTAGGACCAGAAGCAAACCAAGATATTGTGGCAATATTTTAAGGGCTGTTGGAAGTTAAAACCCACCCCTCTACTAGAAAAATGGAATGAAATGAAATATTCTAGGATATAGGATATAGCAATAGCACTTAGACTTATATACCACTTTATAGTGCTTTACAGCCCTCTCAAAGCGGTTTAGAGTCAGCATATTGCCCCCAACAATTTGGGTCCTCATTTTAAGCACCTCAGAAAGATGAAAGGATGAATCAACCTTGAGTCTGTTGGGATTCAATCTGCCAATTTGCAGTAGTAGTAGCTTGCAGTACTGCACTCTAACTACTGCAGCACTGAGGCTCCTAAACTATATATATATATATACTATATAAACTAAATTTATATACTAAAAAGGCAGAATATTTCCCCTAAAAGAGAAGTAGAAACTCAGAGGCAGAAATACACACACACCTACTCTACATAACAAAGATCTACCTCCTTCAGGCAGAGCCATTGAATTGCCCTTCATTGCATCACCCAGCAAGTTTCAACCAAACTTAGCACACAGACAACCTACAAAACTAGCTATGACCTCTGATAGCAACCAATCAGGATTCTCTTTCTGCGTCCCAGGAAGTTCAAAGCCCAGACAGGGCATAAAACCCAGGCACTCTCAGCATCTCCCCCCTTTTTCACCCAGGATCTCCAAGCCATGCGGTCCTCTCCACCATTAAACCATCTTTCCAAGCAATCACCATGTTTCCAGTGTCTTTCTTCCCCACTTGGAACTGAACCCAGAAGGGTTGTTCTTCCAACAGGGCAATTGAGGGTTTCTGAGTGGAACACTTGTAAGTTGAAAGCTGCACAAGAAGAATCCAGAGGCAATGCAAAGAGTAAGCGACCAGTTCCTCAAGCAAGTTGCAATGTGCTTCAGTGCATAAAGGGCAAGCGGACAGGTACCGGTAGTTAGGCAGACAGGAAGGGATCTTAGTAGGTTGCTAGAAGCCCTGGTTTGAAACTCAAGTCCTCCTTTCCCCTGTGAATGTGAATGGAGTTCATATTATTGGAGATGAAGTAAGCAGAACCATAACGGCATAAACCCTGACATTGTGACCAAGAGACCTCAGAATTGGGGAGGTAAGAAAATGCTCGAATTTCCACCCCATCCCCCAAATGGCTGTTCATACAAGGCAGGCAGGATTGCAAAACCAACTAAGCCAACTAAGAATAAACAACTCCTTTCTTCTGCTGCTGGGGGCCCTAAGGCAGAAGCTCCCTTGCTGAATTGGGCCACAGTTGCTATCTGCAGAGAAGGCAGAGGGACGGGTGCATAGCAGTGAAAAACGGTTGGGGATGAAGAGAAGAAAACTGTACAGGAGAACAGAATCTGCTCAACAGTATCTCTTTGTCACACATGCAATGTTTGCTTATGTTTTCTTTTAACATGTGGGGCCCAGCTGAATAAAGCGTTACATTTGTTATAACTTTTTCAGATATATACAATCCTGTACGAACTAGAAAAGCAGCAACCAGTGCCAGCCCTACCTTTTGGCTAAGTGAAACTGCTAATGTAGGGCAGAAAATGGTTAACTGTGGGTTTCGTTTCTATACAAACAAAAAAAGGCTTGGGAGATTTTCTTCCACATCTGTTTGAATGCCTTGTCAGGTTTGAGGTGGTATATGCTTTGATTTGGCTGGATGGGTGATGCAATTTGCTGCTTGACCTTAGGTCATTTGATGCAAAATGAAAACCCAAATTATTTTGTTTAGAAGTAAACTGGTTCTAAAAATGCCTGACCGAGGTCTCCTTATGATTCATTACTATCAAATGCCATTTCTATTGTCATGCACAAGTACAAGGAGTATCTGTCAGGATATATAAGCATACAATGATAATCAGGCCATAAGCAGGCCTTATATAAGTCCATGTGTTTTTGCTGTGTTTCCTGCAAGCATGTTCATAGGTGCAGAAATAACCAACCAGCCAAAAGCATCACACAAGAGGCCACAGCTGAATTATTAGCAGTTCCTCTTAAATAACATTCATATGCCTCCAGTTATTCTAGGGATAACTCTGCATCTCTTCCCTGGGATTCACCGGGCAAGAAAAGAAGGCTGGGGGTGGGGGGTGCACTCCAGATGGCCAGAGCCGGCTGTATTTGTAGTACAAGCCTCAGCTCCAACAGATGTGCCAGGACGCCATATTGCAGACACAGATGTAGGAGTCAAGTGCTCTGTGAAGACATTACATCTTCTTTGGGAAATGAATTAAAACACACACGCACATGCATGCGCACACACATATGCATGCTCATGAGCAAAAATATCATTCCAACTACACTGGGCAAGAAATCTGCAGCATCTGTGCAGGTTGGAGAGAGAAATATGTTCTCTTAGATTCCACCCCCCATTTGTGCTACACACACACATACACACACACACACACACTGCTGAATCTAAAGCATTTCAGAATGTTTTGGATCAAAATCCACCCAGGATTTGCAGAGGCAATTAAAAGGGTTTTCTGCTGCATGCAAGTGTGATTGCTCCTCCTTGTTCATGTTTTTTAAAAATCTAAAGAAGAAACACTCAGCATGGCAGCAGATCCAGGCAGGACTGTTCAGAGATGGCTAGCCAATTGATTCTATAATTTCTGTTGTTTACATGAGAAAAGATAGATGGTACAGCATTAGACTGGGAGAATCTGGAACGATTCCTGGCTTCACCATAGGCTTCCCCACACTGCCATAGGCTCAATATTGTTTTGTATTCCTATCTGCAAAGCAGACCAGTAATTCTCAGTAGCAGCAGCACCAATGACGTCTTAGGATTTTATTCTGGGAAGACAGGCCATGTTTTAACCATTTCTTGAAACAGAGAGGTTTATCTATTCCATTCACAGCCAGATTCAGGCCTTCTTATGGCTGGCATTCCAAGCCCTAAACCCGTATAGAAGAAAAGTGGGGCTCAGACCCCAAACTGAAGTCCTGAGACAGTAACTTTTCATAAACACACCAATACACAAACAGACACCAACATTCAGAGATCCTTTTTAAAAATGGTACTTGTTTCAGGCCCTACACATCTACAGAGCCTCATCTTAATATTTAGACACTGTAATTTAGGTTATGATCAGTAATTTTCATTCAAATCAATAAAACTGACACATTAAAATACAACAGCAAATAATTATCCCCCATTATTTTAATTCCATTCCTAATTTACATTCAAATGAAGGCGAGAAGAAAACAATGGAATAGTACAGTGAATTTCTTACCTTAACATTTAAGAATATGGGATGATGAGTCATTCCCATTCAAGTATTAAAATATTAAGAAACAAAAAGCTATAAATTGCTGAACGGTGTGGCTTGATTGCTTGAGCATTTTGTTCTTCTTTCCCATCTGGAACACTTTAAATTTCTATTCATTACTATCAGCTCAATCTTCACAGTATGTAAATTATTTTGTATAGGCTCTAAATCTAAATCAGAAGAATGTACCTTCTTTGGTCTGAAGACTCTACTTGGTCTTTGAGGGTAGGAGGGGCAGGTCTCCAATATGTGGGTGGAGTCCAGCTAAAATGTTTTTTAATTTTAATTGTAAATATTAATGCCATAATGTGTTCAGTTATTTTTTCCATTGCTCCTTACTGTAACCATTGTTGATTTTGCGGCATCTGGGAATTAATTTACTAAATATACAGCCCACTCCTTCAAACAGCTACCCAGGACAGTGTCAGCTCACTTTAGAAACTTGTCTTCCTCATAATTCCTTCCACTCAGCCAGCCACATTTACAATAGCTAAAATTCTTTGTTTTGTTTTAAAAAGCAAATGCTGGTGGAGAATCAAGTTGCTTCTGTTTTCATATAGCAAAAGTCCTTTAAGATGCAGATAAGACAAATATACTTGTGCTATGTATGCCCCTTTCAATATGCCCACTTGGCAAAGGTTTTATCCTTAACCTCCTTGAAGTGAGATTTCTCCAGCTGGCAAATCAGGAAATATTTAAAATGGCAGCTAGCTGATTCTTCTTTGCACTCCTGTATTTATTTTTCACCAAGAGAGATAAAAAGAAAACCAGCCACAGTACAGGAAATGGCAAAAGTACTCTTCAGGAGCCAGAAAACCACCATGGCATACCAACAACATTGCCCAGAAGCCGAAAAAGAAAGATGCTTCCATCAATGGGACTAAAGCAGTGATTGAGCCAACTGAAGACAAGAAATGCCACCCTGAAATGAGATGCCTGAAGGTGGTGCCCATTTGAGAGTGGCAAATTGTCACAAATATAAGGACCCATGCATGAAAGGGCACTTGGATGACAGTGATACTTACAGGTTCTAAGACAGAAATTCCTTTAAATCTCGAAGAAATAAAGGGAGTTGTAGTAGTACGGTTAATATACTGTAGTATAGTTGTACCAAATTTGTTTCATTTAAAAGTGCTGTTCTTCAAAACTGTTAACTCAAGTTGTTTATAAACACTAAAATCTCTAAAAATAAAAGCAAACCAACTTTAGAATACAAAAAAAAATAGAATGATTATTAAATTACTTAATAAAGAAAGACTTGGGAAATTAACTTACGTATTAAATAATAACGGCAATCTTCGTAAACAAAAGCTTTGTGCAGCACAGAGCTGAAACATTTGAACATATTCTAGATTAGAATACAAGCCTGGCCCTGGGAAAATAAAATGAGGCTATCTTTGCCTGAGGCTAAAAAGCTATAGGCCCCAGACATGTCTCGCTGGGCAGAGGATTCCAAGGCTGTGTAGAGGGGATGGTATTGAAAAGCAAGAGTGGCCCTGCCACTTCTCACCTATCTGTTCACTGAATATGCTAGGTTGGTTCAGTAGTCCTGGAGAAAATTTTGGAATCTAAGGGTGGTGGTGTTTGAGTGGTCCAATGAGTTGAGCTTAGCAGCAGAGAAAGCATCCATTTATCTGGAAATAATGTGCCATGTTTGCCACCATTACTTGAAGGTGAAGGTAAAGGACCTATTGTGGGTAGAATCAGAGATGTGTTCAAAATGTAAAGATGTGTATGCATTCCACTTCCCTCTAGTCATCACCCAGGCTCCATTTGACTTTAGGTTTTTAAATTTCTTTCAAACCCAGCCTTCCTGGCCACCCATTTTTGAAATACCTTCTCCCAAATTTCCAACCAAGTAGAAAAAAGGAGAGCAGATCTCTACTATACAACTCCAGAATGCTTGGTTTTTTTTAATATTCTATTTATGTATTAACTATATATACCACCATCTCCACATGGATTCCTGGTGGTTTCTATTATCTTCTACAAAATCAACCACACAAAAACATTAGAAAGAACTATTAACCCTCTTCCAGAGTTTCTGCTCCTAGCAACATGCTATAAATTAAAGGCTCTTCAAAAACACTCTGTTTTCACTGCTTTCCTAAACATCATTAGAATGGAGGACATCTGGATTTGGGGGCAGGGGAGCTATTACCAAAGGATGCAGCAAAGACTAAGAAACATTGTCTCCTACTTCTCCCCACCACCACCACCACCACCACAAAAAAAGTCTCATATAAGTAGCAATCCACCCCGATTCAGGATAACATTGCTATTGCCGGTTTTCTTCAAGTCCAATTCAAGTGGTTGTTATTACCTTTAAAGGCGTTCATGGCATGGGACAAGTTATTTGACAGGGTCCTGATGGGGACACTGTTTTGGGGCTGAGTGGTGGAGTAATAGGGAAGATGCCACCATTGTAGCATTCTTGACTTTTTTTGTACCTAATACTGTTATTATTTTAATATTTATAATTTTTACTGTAAGCCACCCAGAGTCACTTTGCAAAGTGAGATGGGTAGCATATAAATTCAATAAATAAAATAAAGCTTGACACTTCTTGAAAAAGATCCAGATGGAACCCTGGGTGCTCAGCCATAAAGGACTCTGCAAATTGAAATCAGTATCTTGGGACACTATAAGAAGCCAGTGACACCTGCAACTCCAGGGTCATGAGATTATGGGGGTTCTTGCTCATCAACATGTAGATAGATTCACTTGATACCAACTGTAGCTTTTGAATAGTCTCTTCCTGAGCAGCATGTTGATCCTAGCCATGATCAGGACATGGCTACTGATTTTCTCCCTTCAGATAGGAACCAAAGGTTGTCTGGAGTGATTCAGTAGCTCCACTTTTCACAGTATTCTGAATAAAGTGAGGGATGCCTATCTAGATTTTTGTTGATGGTTTGCCAGTGTCCTTTTGTTTGTCAGCTTCAGCCTCTGCCCTTCAGGGGTGAAATTCAACCACCTTGCATCACCTTGGGAGAGGTGGTAGGGATTATTTGAATGGGTTGGATAAAATGAGGATCCAGATTGTTGGGGGCAATATGCTGACTCTGTAAACTGCTTAGAGTGAGTTATAAAGCACTATAAAGCAGTATATAAGTCTAAGTGCTATTGCTATTGCTATTATTATTTTCCAAATAATGTGATAAATCATCTGGTACTAAAAAGGATTTTGAAACATTTAGGTTTGCTGAGATAAATTTAGCATAAAAAGGTTTGCACTCTACCCTTTTTTGTCAAAAGCCACATAAATTGGAAAAAATACATTAATTTAACCCTGTTACTTGATATGATAAGAATATACTCCATACCACACCCTGGTACTCCCAAAAAGAAAGATTGCCTGCCTTGCTATTTTCAAATGAGGATTTTCTCACAATGCTAATTTGCCATGCTCATAATGATTAAACCAGAGTTGATGACCCACTGCACACCATACCTCCCCAAAAATACTACATAGGGGAAAATCTATAAGAACAGTAATGTTTAATCTGGCAGAAAATTATTAAATACACAGGGAGAGGTTATAGTTATACTGTAATTATTTAATTCATGACTCAATAAGATTCAGTATGTATTTTTTTTGTTTTTGTCCTTTCTCTTTCACTTTTTGTCTTGGCCCTGCACTTTGGAATACAAACTCTGGCATGTGTCTTAAGAGCTAAGTGTGAACTATCATCTGAAAAAGGTTTCTAAGCCCCTGGTTTTATAGCATTGATAGCTCCCACATACCATCCCTCCATCCCTCTCTCTATGATCAAGGAAGTACTAGGGAAAAAACTTGGTCAGTCAGACACCCCCCCTCAAAACTAATTAATTACAAATGCAGGAAGATCCCAGTTTGTATTATCTCATACATTCCTGACCAGCTTCACCCATCTACTTTTGTTTCTAAACTGTTTAAAAACTTTTGACATGAATGTCCCCTACAGCTTAGCCCTAATGTGGTCCTATACCTCATGTTTTTGAAGATCTAATGTATTAGATCAGGGGTGTCAAACTCAAGGCTTGCATCTGGCCTGCAGGGTGCTTAGATCTGGCCCGTGGGGCCAGTCTTGGAAATGCCAAAGGACCGGCTCACAGTGCCTCTGCTAGCAAAAACAGGGTGTGGGGACCTCCAGAGGCCTCCCCTGGCCCCTTGCTAGCTGAAATGGAGCCTCCGTGGGTAGAATCTGGCCCTCCGAGGCTCCTTTCGGCCCTCCATGGGCCTCCCCTGGCCTATTACAGGCCAAAATGGAGCCTCTATGGGCTTTACTGTACTTATGTTTCGAAGAGCTCCAGAAGAGGCTAACGCACATGGCAGAGAAACCAAAGTTTTTTATTCAGAAGCCCGTGAAGCTGCAAGAACGTGAGATGTAAGGAAAACAGCTTTCCCCATCTGAATAAATCTTCAGCTTCTTTGCCATGAGGGCCTGCAGGCCTAGTTTGGGCCCAGTCTGGCTGGCACGAGCAGCCTCCTGCTTGCTGCTGACTGGCTAGTTCAAATGAGCAGCTTTAGGGATTGGGGTGTGGCAGCCAATCAACAAGGGGCTTGCAGTTCAGCCCAATGAGACAAAGGAAGCAAACTCCTCATTGTTTGGCTGCTGCTACTGCCTCAATCCCTGAAGGAGGAGGCCTTTTCTACCACCAGAGGCCTGCTGGCCCCATGGCCCCAAGGTGAAGTCTTTTACTCAGAAGCTGGTGAAAATGTTTTCTTTAGATTTCACATTCTTATAGCTTCGCCATCATCTGAATAAAGCACTTTGGATTCTCTCCCAGTGAGACAGCCTCTTCTGAAGCTCTGGAGCACTTCAAAATGAAAGTAATCCATGGGAAATGGCGTGGGGAGGAATAAGTGGAATCCAGGACTCTAGCAAAACAGGTCTGGTCTGTGGAGATCTGGTGAGGCAGGATGGGGGAAAAGCAATTGTGGGAACCCCAGGGAAGCATGAGGTATCTCAGTGGATTGTGGGAGGCCTTGTATGGCCTGCTCTAGCACTAGGCCCCACATGCTCTTCTCCACTCTGAGATACCTCATGTGCATTTAATTACCCACGCATTCGATTAACAAATGCATTGGGGAAAGCAGGGAGTGATCACATTCATTTAACATGATTCAATCAAATGAATCCTCAGATTACGAATGCAGGTTCTATTACATTTGTAACTCAAGGATTACCTATATAATGAGAGCGAGGGAGGGTTTCAGGGAAGTCCTGCCTTAGCACTTGGCCACCATTGCCCCCCCCACCAGTCCTGTGTCATGCCCACAATCACCATGCCCACACCCCCAGCCATGCCCCCCAGCCCTCCGAGGTCAAACATAACCCTGATGCAGCCCTCAATGAAACAGAGTTTGACCCTGTATTAGATCTTAGCGGTCAGAATACAGTACCACAGGCTACTTCTGCTGACTGCCAGCTGACTGCAATTTGGCAGTTCGAATCACACCAGGCTCAAGGTTGACTCGGCCTTCCATCTTTCCGAGGTCAGTAGAATGAGGACCCAGATTGTTGGGAGCAATATGCTGACCCTGTGAAGTGGTATATAAGTCTAAGTGCTATTGGTATTGCTATTAGAACTGTAACAAAGAAATTTATATTAGCTAATAAACAGCAGTGTTACAATTAAATAATGAAGTTACATTTTAATCAGTCACTATAACTTATTACTTAAAACAGTACTCTGCAAATGTCAGTGTAAGTGGATGATATCCCAAAGACTGAATAGTTCTTTTTGGCTTTTGTCTTCAGATAAAGAGCATTTTTTAAAGATTAAATTATAGCAATTGAGGTAAGCTATTGCATGTATATGCAATTATACACAGACATGCTCCTTAGGTATGATGACTAGCTGCAAAGAGGCTTCAGTGAGATTTATTTGTATTTGTACATAAGAAGACCTGATCGGAAAAAGTGAATCCTTTCAGCTATACAGCCAAAATAGAAGCTATCACTTCCCCTATACCTCATCAACTATGCACCAATATGATTAGTCTGCATTTCTTTTTTCTGAACCTGCACCAGAGGTGGTATTCAGCAGGTTCTGACCAGTTCTGGAGAATCGGTAGCAGAAATTTTGAATAGTTTGGAGAACCGGCAAATATCACCTCTGACTGGAGATTTTACAGTATCCTTCCCCTGCCACGCCCACCAAGCCACGCCCACAGAACCGGTAGTAAAAAAAAAATTGAATCCCACCACCTGCACCCCATTCTTTATTTGGAGAATCTTGGAACATATGTTCTGTTTAGCTGTCATGTCTGAAAAAGGTAGAAAAAAAATAAAAATATATTTATTTATTTATTTGAACTTATATGCCGCCCCATCTCAAGACTCAGGCTTACAACTAAAACATGAGACAATAAATACTTAAAAAACAATTAAATTAAATTATAAGTCCAAATATGAACACTATAAAACCTTTAAAACCATCCCTCCCCAGAGGGGGGTCACAGCCCGGGTTGGTCAAATAACCAGGTCTTTAACTCACAGCGAAAGGTGCGGAGGTCAGGGGCCAGGCAGAGCTCCAGAGGCAGTTGATTCCAGAGGTCAGGGGCATGACAGAAAAGGCTCGTCGTCAGGGAACCGCCAGCCGGCATTGACCTGCCGACGGGACCCCGAGGAGTCCTTGCCTATGGGCTCGCACAGGGCGACCGGTATTCGATATTGGAAGAAGACGCTCCCTTAAATATTGAGGACCCATGTCATGAAGGACTTTGTATGTTAACACCAAAACCTTGAATATCCAGTGTGATTAGATCCCATTATGGAAAAATACCACTAAGGACAGTAATATATGAGCTTTTTAAGGATCAAACTTGGTTTACTTTTATTGTGTGGTTGGCAACCATACCTGGTTTATTAGCAACTGTAACTAATCTACAACATTAGATCTTGGCGAGGGGATTTTGAAGCAGCCATACTTTTATTGGCTTAGTTAGAAATGACAGAGAATGGTGATACTACATGACATTATTATTAAACTCCAAAATAGAATGGAATAAACAAGAGTTGGGGAGATCTTGGAGACCCTGTATCATTCCTGACAAATGGCTGTCCAGTCTCTTCTTAAAAACCTCCAGTGATGGCACATCCACAAATTCTGAAGGCAAGCCGCTCCATTGACTGACCAGTTCAAACTGTTCTTCTTGGATTATTTTTATTTGGGCTAGCTGAATGGTTCAGATATGCTTCAGATATGAGGAAACAGGGATGAGTCCTGGGCTGACTGCTGAATTTGGAAAAGCTATAGAGTAGAGTAGCATTAGAAACTCCCACCCAACTGAGAGCCAAGAGAATTGTGGCCTGAAATTGTGGATAAATGTGAAGAACAAAGAAGGGTGAGAAAACAAACAAAACAAGAAACATTGAGATATCAGAAAAGGGACAGATTGAAAATGAAATAGCAGAGGTTATGGTAAAAGAAAAAAGAGAGAGAGAAAAATGAAACAAGAGTGGGTGAGAACCAGAATTGTAAATACCTCTGTCTCTGCCAGCTCTGCATTTTGAACCCAAGCCAGAATAATTTTGGAATAGAAGCAACAGTTGGAAATACTCAAGAGTCAGTTTTTATTCAGTTACAAATCGGGGCTGGTGTTTGGAGGTGCAAGGGGCACCAAGACCTGTGACTCCTCCATCCCCGCAAGAACTGTCCTGTCTCCAGAATGAAGGGTTAAAGCGTTTCTGACATTTGCTAAAGAAAAAAGCAAATAGATTCTAAAACCTACAAAGGCCTCAGCAGAGAACTCAGCCAAAACCAATGTTCTGTTTTGTCCAATGGACGTGTTCAAATAGATATTATGGAGAGGATATAAAACCATGTTGAACTTTGAATCAAACCCCAAGCCCCGTGATAGATTTTCTACAACTGCAGACTTTTGGAAGCAATTTGCAGAAATGTGCTGTTACAAATATTGGCAGAAGTTAAGAACAAAGAAAATGAGAAGACTAAAACAAAATAGCAAAGAAAAGCAGGGGGAACGAGCAATTGGACCGTAAAGGCGGGGGAAGGGGAACTGCAAAAGTCAAACGGATTTATAGGCTGTGATGTGAGTAGGGAGGGACCGGGCTTCTAGAGATGGTGCGGGGAAGCCGAAGCGGGGGCAGAAAACCACAGCCGCCTCCATTCCAAGCCCGAGGGTCACAAACAACCGTCACGTCCCCACCGGAACTCAATGTGACACATCCTTCGCGATTCCCCAGCGCCTTCCTTCTCCGCCACCCCGACGCCTCGAGACGGGCGGTCCATGCAGAGACTTCCTAGGGTCCCAGGCCACCGCCAGACCTGCCGAGCGGGGAAAGGATGGGGAGACTGGAAGGTGTTTTTGGCGAAGCTCCAGGAGCGGAGGTGGGGCGTGCACGAACAGAAAGGGGCTTTGGAAGAGGACTGCTTTGCAAAAGCGCGTGCGTGCGTGCGGACGTGCGACAGGCCGAAGCTTCTCGGAGCCGACGGAACAAAAGTTCACGAAGCTGCTCGATTGCGGCCGCGAGAAGCTTCGGGCTCCACTGCAAGCCTCTCGGATTGGCCTAGCCTTCCCACGAGGCAGCCCCGGCGCGGGATTGGGTAGGCCAGTGCGCTTGCTCGGGAGGCCGCAAACAACCAGAAATGAAGCGAATCAGCTCCAGACTTTTATTAACCACTTGGATGAAAAAGCGAGGAGTGTGGAGCGCGTTGAGTGTGTAACGTACGCAAAACGGAGTAAGATAGTTACTATCCTAAGAAACAAAACTAATATGCCAAACAATTTTGATAGATTAGGGACACGGGTCCAAAGTAACAGAATAGCATTGAACCGAAAGAAATGCAGATTTCTTCGGAAACAAAAGCAAATCCATGGATAATGTGTGGGGGAAACCCGACTCAAAACTCACGCAAAAGATCTTGCAGTGTGAGTCGATTCCCAGAATAAAATGAGCCAGCAGTGTGATTGTGGCTGCAGAAAAATCCAATGCAGTTTTAGGCTGCAGTTTAAGCAATACATTGACCATGTTGATGTGCACACAAGTCCCTAGAAGGATGTGGAGGTTCTTTGGATCCTCTTTTGTTAACACATGAATGTTGTGGAACTTTGTGTCAATCCCAGGCATTGGTGGAAAGCAGAGTCTTCGGAGCCACTCCCAGGCCTGGGCCTGGGCTGGGCTAAGTGATTGCAGCCAAGCAGTGAAGGAGCCGAATTGGCACAGATCAGCTGTTAGCAAGAGAGGAAAAGCTGGTCCCCTTGAGAGAAGAGCAGGATAGTTAAAATTAAACCAAGCCTTCATTTTATTCACACTGTGTTAGGCTTGAGATGTATGAATAAGATGCTGTATTAGTTAACTGTAAAGGCATCTTGAAGCCAAACTTAACTCTTGGTAATTTCCATACAGTTTTCTTAATACTGGCATTCTGCTGTTCAAGACATAACCAGGCATGGCCCTTCAAAATCTAAGCAAGCTTAGCCAGAATAACTGAGAGGGCATGTCATACCTGCACTTGTAAGTATTGGAAAGAGTGTCTCACAGGAGGAGGAGGAGGTCTCGTTTCCCAAGATTTCAGAGTGATGGACATGGCATAATCAGCTTAAGAGGAAGGCAGATTCTGCTGAATGAAAAGCGGGGGGGGGGACTTCCTACAGTAACAGCAGTTCAGCAGTGAACAGTATCATTGGATACATTCAAGCTGAAGCTGGGCCATCTCTGGATGCTCTGATTTGGTCATCCTATTCTGTTTATACAATTCCCATGGTTTATACTGCTGAGAGTCACATAGTGTAAGGAATACTAAAGAAGCACAAGACACAGTATCTTACAATATCTAGAATCTAGGTATTTCACTTTTCCTCTGTTTGCTGGACTAAGAGATAGAAACTACTTCTTCCGATCATTTTTCTTTTCTTTTTCTGTTTTGTTATCTCTTATGCCACCCTGTAACCTCCAGCTCTTATAGACGGGGAAACCACTCCAGGTTGCAGGAGGTGACAGACCTGGTGGAAAATGCCTCCATACCAATTGAAATTATTGGGTTTTTTCCCCCTCTTTACTGAAAACTAGCAAGTCAGGCTAAGCCTTATCCAGACTTTTCTGTATGCAGGAATGTGGGGAGACTTCCCTTCCTCCATATGGAAGTATTTAATCATGTAGTCTTTCTCCCCCCCTTTCTGTAATCTAAAATGGCTGCATTTCTTAGAGCAACTAGAGGAGAGACAAGGCAAGGAAGAAAGAGCAGCTGTGATGAAGGGAGAGAACTCTCTAGCAGTCTTACTCTAAAGGAAAAAGGAAAAGGACAGCCAAAAGATGGGCAGAGCTCCTAGTGGTAGGAGGAATCCAAGGCGCCTAAACAAGCCAATGCTGAATGGGCAGAATCAGAAAAAGTAAGGCTGAAGCTCCTGGTCCAAGGCTCTGCAGATGAAATGGGATAATGGATCCACTGATAAGTTGTATGACTGTAGAGAGGAGAGGCAGCCTAAATCAGGACACCTCCAGAATGTTACATGGCAGAAGGCATTTTTACAGGGTAGTATCCAGATCATCTAGTTTGAGCTGCCGAGGACTGAGGAGACAACTGAATGGAAGGACAAAACAGTTGTTCAAGAAACTAAAGGAAGCCTCTACAAAGATGGGCATAATAAAAGATAAAGGAAATCAAGTTCTATTGAAGAAGGTATAAAAAAGATGACACAAATGCACAGAAAAACTACAAAAATAATCTTGAAAACCTGTGGGATGTAGGAACTAGGGCCAGATATTTTGGAAAGTGAAGTTAAATAGGCCATGGGAAATATTACTAACAGCAAAAACTGCAGGAGTGGATAAAACATTTACCACAACTGTTTAAACTGTATAAGATGGTGCAGTTAAACTGCTGCTTATGGTTCGTAAGCAGGCATGGAAAACGCTGTTGGCTAAGAGGACCTGAAGGAGATGCATTCATAGTCCAATCCCCAAAGGGATGGAGCTAAAGGATGCTAAAACTTCCAGATGGTTGAACTTACATGCTAGTTAACATATTGTTCAATTTTTTGCAATCCATATTTCAAAAATGCAAGAACAAGAACTGTTAGACATAAAAACTGGATTCTTTAATTGCAATTATCTGGGATCACATAATAGATAATTGAAAAGGCAGTGATTTTCTAAAAATAGTTAACTGCTGTATTTAAGGCTTGATTATAGAGACCACTTTTTAAAAAAACATTAAAATGGATGTGCTGGGACACCTCATCTGTCTATTTCTATGAGGAGCAAACAACAATTAGAACCAAATATGGAATAACTAAATGGCTCAGAATTGGGACATTCAAGGAATATCTTGTTGAAAAATGAAAGGAGGAAATGCAAAATCTGGTCTGCTACTCAGAATTTTTTTTTTAAAGATCAGTTATATTGACATTGCAAGCAATGCCAGTCTAATGCATATAGGCAGAGAAGAAGCTGGTGATAAGGACTCAATTATTCACAAGGAGAATAACCATAGCTATGAATTAAAAAATGGCTGCTACTTAAGAAAAAGAATATGATACTACAGTATTCATATTCTTGGGGTCAACAACAAAGTGCTGTTGCCCACAAGTTAAGCATGAGCCAAACAATGTGATGCAGCTACTAAAAGGACAAACACTATCTTTGAGTGCATTCACAGAGTCCAGATCATGGCAAGAATTTCTTCTATTTCGTCACACTCTGGTCAAATCCTTTAGAAAATACTATGTATATATGCTCACCTCAGAGCATTACAGTTCAAATTATAGCAAGTTCAAAAGATAGCTATTGAGGTAGTGAAAGGACTGGTGATAGGGGAGGTATGAAAAGGTTCTCAAATATCTGTGGAGTTGTGTAAAAGGCAGAACAGGCTTATTTTGTGTTGGCCCAAAGGGCAATACCAGCAGATTAAAAACAATTTTAATCCAAAACCAATACATTAAAACTGCAAGGAAGCAGCTTCAGGTTCAACATCAGGAGGAAACTTGATTGCATGAGCTGCTGGCCAGTGGAACAGGCATTTGTTCATTTGGTTCATATGTTTTCATTTCAGTTCCCCACCCCCCAAAAAATCTCTCCCTCCCAACCAAGGGAAATTCTATTTGGAACATGACTTTTCCATTGGAAATGAACTGCTTTTAAAATGTTTGAATTGGGCTGAAATCTTCATTGTTGTTCTGATTTTCTGGACATCCTGTTGAAAATTTGTATGAATACTTTGTAATTAAAAATAAATGAATTACGTATAATCTTGTGTTTGTAAAAAAAAAAGCCAATGGTTTAGAAGAGAACTGAATTCAGTGAGAACTGAATAAGAACTAATTTTTGGTCCTACAACTGCACTCTAAATGCCCATGATTAAACAAAACTTTTGGAAGATGCATCAAGGATAATGCATTAGAAATGTATTTCTTTTTCAAAAGGCAAGCTTAAGTTAAGTGGAATCTTTATTGTTTAAGTATGTTATTATTTTACTAGTTAGTAACATGTGCAAAAACTTATAAATAAAAAAGCAATATTGCATGTGAAAAAAATAGTTTTAAAATCTGAATGAAGAGAAGAGCAAGTGGGAAGAGATTACCTCCTTGAACTCTATTTGGAAAATCTCTAGAGTATCAACCTTGCCTGCTTGCCAGAACAGAAGGCAAAAGGAAGGCCTTTGGTGACTGGTTTCAAGGAAAGCACATGTTGCCACTATTCTATTTCCCATTTTCCTGAGGAGAAAGAAACAAGATGGACTCGGCAGTAGAAAAACCATGAATCTCATAGAAGGACAATACTGTCATATGGCTCATTATTCTGAAAAATTACATGAAATAGTTTTGAAAAACAACTTGGAAAGGTTTTTGGGGAAAACACCCTCACGCTTTTCCTATGTGATATCTATAGTGGCACTCCAGTATTCCTCTTCAGTTGCACAACTGGCCCCCAACTCAACTTTGCCCCATGATTTTAACTCTTACAACCTTGCTTCATTTCTTAGAATTAAAAAAAAACCGTTTCCCTCTTAACTGGATACTTGTTCCATAAACAGTAGCTTCAAACACTGCCATAACTTTGATGCTTTGCCATCCTTCATTGTGTGAACTCAAATGAGTTTTGCAGATGTGACTGGTCATATGTATCCTGGTTATTTTGAGCTGATCCAGGCATGTTAACTCCCCTTGGGACACCAGATAGCCTCAGCTGGTGCTATTTCCGCCCCAATCCCACCATAACAAGAAAGATCTTGAAACTGCTAGAAATATTTTATTATATAAAAATGTCAAGTATGCTTAATCAAAGAAACTAATGGAAATTATCTCTAAAGCAGCAGGAGCAAAAGTTAAAATCCAGATTTTGTTGGAATGCATATTGTGGTCCTGAAGGGTAATTAGTTACCTACAGTATCTATATATTAAGCCAAACCTTCCAATGAAGCTCAGCAAAATAGCCAGCCATGGAAACACTGCCACAGATGCCAAATTTGTACAACCTAGTTTTTAACAAAGATCTAGATTCTAGAATGTAGTCGGTGATATGGGCAATCCACTTGATGCTGGGATTGTTTTCTGCTGACACCAGACTAGATAGTGCTTCAATTAGTCTCTGTATTATCACATTAGTTGTAGTGGGACATCATCAACCATAATATAAGAGGCACTCTACCTTCTCCATCACATAGGAATAATTCTTCCATGTGTCTGCCAATTGTTGGGACTGGGTAATGATGATGGACGCAATGCCAGTTGCATAGCAGGGAGTATCTGGGTGGCCCCCAGGGGTAGGGCCTTCTCTGGGGGGGGCGCCCACCCTCTGGAACCAGCTGCCCCTGGAGCTCCGGGTGGCCCCTGACTTCCGATCCTTCCGCCATGGCCTAAAAACCTGGCTATTTCAGCTGGCCTACCCGGACTGATGGGGAGGGGGGGAGGGCTTTTAACGGGTGTTAAATTTTAGATTTTTGGGATTATGAGATTTTTGGGATTTAATTTATTTTTAACATTTGTATTTCATGGTTTTTAGTATTGTAAGCCGCCCTGAGTCGTTAGGGAGATAGGGCAGCATATAAATCTCATAATAAATAAATAAAATAAATATCTGAGAAGACATGTTTCACCCTTCATGACAAAGAAGGGAGAGCATCTCTTCAAAAGCCACCGCTTTTTGGAAGCATTTGATTATAATTTAAGAAAACAACATCTCAAGACTCCTTAAATCTATTCATTATTTTATCTAAGTAAATAGTAATGGACTACAAACCAGACGTAATCTCTGTGAACTAATTATTCTGTATGTTCATGATCTAAATATGCGTAGCTCAGCTATAGAAGAGGATTTTTCCCTTGCAAATTGCCATTTCCTCCACCCCAGATAAAGAGGTGGGTATCTTCTGCAGGGGTGCTGACTCAATGGCATTTATAGATGTCTTATTTCAACCATGCACGGACAGACATGTTCGTTGGGACGTGTCTGGTGCACCTCACATTTCATACTTACTGTGGTTTAGAGGGTGAGACAATAAGGGAAGGGGAAAATCTTTTACTATACTTGGAACCACTAGCAAGTCCGTTACAGCACTAAGCCTTTCCTTATTTTCCCTCCCTCTTTTTTCTCTCTCCCAGACTTTTTTTTCCCCTCCTCTCCCTTTCTTTAATTAAAACCGGCTTTTGCTCCTGGCTTGCTCAGGAATGAGGCATGGAAATCATTACGCCTACATATTATTGTTTCAAAACCTTCCAAACTGCAGGTTATTGGGAGAAATAATCTCCTGCTCAGACTCAGAGCCCAGACTCAGGGATGGCACTACCTGCTTTTCCAGCAGTGACTGGGGGGGGGGGCTCCTTTGGCCTGTCAAGCCGGGGACTGCCATTTGGACAGGTGGCACTGTCCAAGATTCAAGAGTCCCAGAGGAAACTCCAGGACTTTTAAGTGGCTAGGATGTCACTCTCAGAAAGTCCACTTGTCACCAAATACTCTTCACTGTCATCAGAAGTAGAAGCATTCAGGAGAACTAAAACACACCGATATACTGACAATAGGCGAAGGCCAGGGTTCAGTTCCTTAGTTAGACTGTGGACTTGACTTAGATTGGAAGGTTGTCCCAGGGAGAAGGAAGAATGCTGCAGAAAGATTTTTCTCTTCAGTGCTCTTTAGTACTTTCTGCACTACTTGTCAGGTCTTACGTGGCTTTTTAAAAATATGGGTTTAGTGCTTTTTTAAAAACTGAACTAGGCCTATTTTTAAACACATTCTAAACCGTTTTGAAAATGTATATGCACAGGGGTTTGAGTTACATGAGAACAGAAAATCAGGTTCTACCAGGTGACTTCTGTCACCACTAGTTCATTTTCTGTGCTTCTGCACTTCATATGACTGTATTTTAATTTTATATTTTGTTATTCATGAGGACTTGTGCAAGCATGCTGCCCCTATCATCCTGATCAGTCAATGTGCTTTGGATCACTCGTGCAACTATACTTCCTGCAGCTGCTTCCAAAATGCACCACAACTATTTATGTTGCCTCTCTGACTTTGGCAGCACTATGTGCAATGGTACTATGGCACTAAGCAGAAGCCAATTGAATTGCACAGTTCCAGATGCCCCTGGAATGCACATGTCCTCATTCATTAGCCACTTCCTGGTGCTGTCAGCTACATCAAGTATTACATTCTTTGGTCACTTGCTGTCTGCACTGCTGTTTCTTTTCCCCTTCAATCAAAGATGGAGCTTGCTCACTCTCAAACTTTCCTGCTCCTTCCTTCCTCTTTCCAGACCAAAAGCATTTATCTCTTCTGCCTAAACATAAGCTGACAAGGAAAGAAGCTCACAATGTGTTGATGGGGGAAAGACTCACCAAATAGGGCTGAGACATTTGCCCTGCAGTTCAGTCACCTGGATATGGACACGCTTGAGAAAATTGCATTGCAGAAAAAATGTTCATTCATTCATTCATTGACTCTACCATGCTCCCAACAGACATCTGGTGGCGTACATCATAAAATACAATAAAAGCATAGAATAAAAAGTGCATAACAATATCATAAATTACCAGAATTGTATTAATGTAGGTGTTTCCCAATTGATAACATAATAACCACAAAAAGTTCTGAGTAACCCCATTTTCATTCTCTTCCTAAGAATAGGGCTCTGTCCTGGAGAGCTAGAATCCAGCTTTCATCCCTGCCTTTGGGTACACCAATGCACCTCCCTCAAAATGACCATTCCCTCCTGATTCCCACCGTCACCCCACCCCCGACACAATGTCAAGCATAAACTTCCTTGTTCAGGCTGTTAATTGCCTGCACTTAAGTTCCAGCTGCCTACAACTGCTGTAGGCTCGAATCCCACCAGGCTCAAGGTTGACTCAGCCTTCCATCCTCTCGGGGTAGGTAAATTGAGGACCCAAGATTGTTGGGGGCAACTAGCTGACCTTGTAAAAATGCCGCTTAGTAATAAGCAGGCATATACAATGGAATGAAGGCTATTGCTGAGCACACTGGGTTGTATCCCAAAAATTGTAAGCCGCCCTGAGTCTCCGGAGAAGGGCGGCATATAAATGTAATTAAAATAAAATAAAATAAAAATATTCACACAGGTCTTTAAAGCTCCTTGCAATAAATAAAATTCTGCTTTTTATGTGGGATGCATCAGCTCTGGGCTGTAGCTGGAACAAACTACTGCTCAAGACAGTGTTTTTATAAATTATGTGCTAAGATAGATGAAGAATCTCTACATTCAAGATCATTGAGCTGTTGGGATTCAAGTGATATATAGATTTAATAAAGAAAAGTTTACATTTTGCCTAATTGATCTTCATTTTGCAAAGCAAAAGTTAAAATATCATGTAGGATATTACATAGATAAAGTGCAGAAAGTGAATGCTGCTTCTCCACAACAATCAGTGGGAGAAGGAAAGAAGGGAAGGAAGGATCAAGAATCTGAATTCTGAACTTTCTATGCTAGCTGTGTTCACAGGACAATAATGAAAAATGAAATGTAATCATGGAATCTACACACAATCAGTTTAAGCAAATGAGTGATGGCTGTTTAGCTACAGAGCACTCCAGTTAAGGCTGGGTTGGCCAACCTTTTAATAACCAGCAGGTCCCACTTTGGAGGAAGAAACTTGGGTAAAGAGAGGAGGATAATTATATAAAAAGTGGGCAGAGACATATCAGACATAATCAGTTCCTGGATTTCTTTTCTCCTTTTTTTCTTTTTAGAACTATATTAAGCCTCTTAGATGTCAAGTGTTTCCTGTCAAGATGCTGAAAAGCTGCTTACAATTTTCAATAACTGTAGTCATAGCAGACTTCAGAAAAGTTGCCCAAATTGTATCTAGACCACATGGAAGCGAGGCCTTCAGTTGCTCATTTCTGAGCTAAAGGAAATATGAAATGACAATCATACAATCTCTGCATAAAAGGCTCAAGCTCTTCACACCTGTTATCTTCTCATTCTTCCAACAACCTTCTAAAAAAGGCGAGTAATATTGCCAAATTATTTCTAACAGAAGGACTGAAGGTAAAAGAGTGGCTTGCTTGAGGCACCCAATAAATTTGCAGAAGTAAAGAATGAATCCAGCTCTTCTGAATCAAGCTAGAAGAAACTGATAATAGTCACAAAATATAGCTTTTCTTGGGGCAGCACTGTGATTTCTATTTTTTTGTGCAGAAGGTAGGCCTGTGCAGCTCTCTATACTTGTGGTCAATGTTGTGCATAATGCAGAGGAGGAAGTGTCCCTACAGTACCCACATCAGTACATACCACTTCCCTGTGGGAATTCACTCTGAATATGCCAATAGCCAGGAGGAAGTGGCCCTACATACAGGGAATTTTCCATTTCTCCTTCTAGTTCCTTGCCTTTTTTCCCCTTTACCTCATAAAAGCTTTGTTGAGAAGTGCTTCCTTCTCAGCACAAAACTCTGACATATAAATCTCCATATATAACAAGTGGACAACTTGAGGTCTTCCAGTGTTGCTGAACTACAATTCCCATTATCTGTTACCATAGACTGAATTATCCAGGGGTGCTGGAAGTTATAGTCCAGTCACATCTGGAGAACCTCAGGTCTTCTACTCCTTCAGCCTCTCTACTGGTACAACTTCAGTCTTGTGTAATCCGGCTCACTCAGATTACACTCAGATTATTTTTGATTCTCATCTCATCACTTCCTGTCTATAAATATTGAGATAATTCACAGCATGTAGACCAGTGGGCTACAAATGCAAGAACTAACTTGTTTCTGTTTTACACAAAATATTTCTTCTACCCTCAAGCAAGCCTAGCAACAAATGAAAGAGGAAATTTAACAAACTGCTCCTGCATCCTTCTCTGGCAAATAGGGAGCAACATGGCTGCTTTGACCCAAGTGTTTGAACCATCTGGGATGTGCAACCATCTTATACATGGAGCGGCTGCCCTTTGTTTGCGATGTGCTGTCATCAGGATGATGAAGTTCATCCGTAGATGCTCCTTGTTCCTCTCCAAACTGAGATTAGGATTCTGTTCCTCTAGGATAAAGGAACATAATTTTTCAAACCCTGGAATAAGCAGCCCAAAATCCTGTGCAAGGGCACCCCCTTGTGTGCATGTATGGGGAAGCAGGAGGGGACAAACGAGGTGGCAGTGTCTCCCGCCCACCCTCCCAATCTCTCTTTGGAGAGGTGCTCTTGCTTCCTAACCTTCATATCCTTGCAAGGGGTGAGGAGAGGGTCAAAGATCAAGAAACAATAAAATGAGAATAGCAGAATCAGTGATGGAAAGAAAGAAGCAAGTTACCCTGTTGTATTTGTAATCAGTGTTTTCTTAGCAAATACTACATGTCTTATAAGTATCAAATAATGATGCATTTGTAATAGATGGCAAGGATTGTGGTGGTGGTGGTGAGTTTGCATTTACTATTTTCCCTTTATGCTTATTTAAAATACTGTATTTGGGGCTCACCAGAAGTAAGCAGGTTATTGAGGAGCATTTGTGAGTGCATTCACAATTCATGAATGCACTGACTCATGTCCTCTGAACTTGATCTAGACTTTCCTTCTTTCTTTCTTTCTTTCTTTCTTTCTTTCTTTCTTTCTTTCTTTCTTTCTATTCCTTCCTTCCTTCCTTTCTTTTGACATACATAGCTGCCCATCCTATGCACTTGAACTTCAGGTGGATTACAAAGGGCATTGATTCTGGGAATTTGGGTTCCAGCACCATCACTACGATTATGGAGAGGAGAGGAGGCAGCCTTAGGCTATAGATAGGCAGCAGCACTGAAAATGTCCTAACATAAGACATTTTCCTAATATAAGATAAGACTAGGTGCACATCTATAAAATGATTCTAGGAAGCCAGTATATGTATTTCATAGGCCTGGACTGGTACTGTCTCTATGATTTCACCCCCAATCCTCTTGTCTCACCTGACTCAAGGTCCTTTCTCCTAACACCTTTACTCTGATTACCAGACTAGAGCTATAGACTACTTCTTTACCAATAGTTTGCTTCAAGAGGTTAATCAGAGTGGAACCCTGGGAAGCTCCTGATATACTTCTGTGACATTTCAAGACACACTATATGCAATTATAAGAACAAACATAGTTCTGATTTCTCAGGGAAACCAAGTGGGATTCAGAGATGGCTTGGATACCCTTGGCGCTCCAAACAAGTAATGACTTGAACAATCTATCATCTGTATGCTTACCATCAACCTTAGACCATTTCTGGACCATTTCTGGATGCAATATATCCTCCAAATGTTGAATGGGTGTCAGATAAAAATCAGAGAACAAGCTGAACACCAGAAGCCAGATGAAGGCTGCCTCTTTTCCTCCTCACAGGAAGAGGACAAAGAGCAGGAGCACATGGATTTGTTGATTTGTTTTCTTGGATTCTTATTTCATTTTACTACAGCAGTCACTAAGATAAGAGGACGGACTCTTCGGGTAATGCACCCTACCAAGCTTCCCTGCCTTCCAGCATCAAGGAGCCAAGGCCTGTGCTAGTGAAATAACAACTCACAAAGACTCCATTGTTATTTTAGGGAGAAGCTGTCCACATGCGGTGCCTGGAAAGCTTCATTCAGAGAACTGGGCACAGATAAAGAAGAAAAACAACCTGATCTGAATCAAGGCTGTGAGGAACATCAGAAAGATCCTGGTGTTGCCGCAGACTTTTGTCTGGTATTCTCTCCTCAGAATGGCACAGGAGGCCTCGATGCAGGTCGGGGAAGATGAACACAGCTGCCTGCCCACATTCCCACCAACTGGAATGGAGAGCTTCAAATAGGGACACTGTTGCTTGCAGCCTCGGATAACCTTATATCCTGCGTGGATTTGTCTTGTTCCCTTTTAAAGCTGCCCTGAGAGCATTGCTTTAGGTCACAGCAGAAAATTTGATAGCTTAACAATATGTGATAGGAAGAAATACTTCCTTTCATCTATCCTGGCTTTCAGATCTGTGATGAGAACAGGAGAAAAATCTCTCCCTTTTTCTTGCACCGTGTCTTCTTTCATTATGTGTCTGGGTCACGTTCCTCCCCACAGCCCGGCAAGAAATACAAGATGGGGCAAGCAGCCCTTCTGAGGGGATTACCCATCCTTATTCATCCCTTGTTCCTGGAAACCATCACAGCGGCTTACTGTGCCAGGAGAAAAGAAGGTAGAAGGAAGTGTGCAGGAGTAGAATGATTTGATAGGAACCTTTCTGCAGCCTTGGCTGTGTTGGGTTGAGAAAGAATATGGACAAAATCACAACAAGCTCTTGCTCTTCTCACCGGAGCCTGTCGGAGACACCAAGCAGGCTGATCAACAGCCAGATTCAAATCTCCTTTTGATTTCTGGTGGGGAGGCTCTTTCTGAGCAAAGGCAGCTCAGCTCCCTTCACTAGCAGCTCACCCAGGTGCAAGTACTACATCACACACCTGCTGCTCCCCCTTCCTCCCTCCCTCCCTCCCTCTCCCCCTCCACTGTACAGAGAGACACCAATAGAAATACACCCCTGCACATTTGTTTGGGGTGGGGGAGGAAGCAGCAAAAATCTCACAAAGCACAAGAGAAATACCATCTGTGCTGGGAGGGATAAGCAAAGCACGCAGCGGTCCTCCAAAAACCTGGAGCTGTGATTTGGTCATGCAGGGAAATGGGGAGACAGGCTGAACGTATGAAAAGAGGTAAGAGAAGAACCTTTGGCAGTTGTGAATCAGTGAATTATTAAGATCAAATTAGTTCCATTTATCAACTCGTCCAGCTGAGATATTGCTCACAAACGGTGTTTTTCCCTGGCCAGGCATCCTCGCTGCATCTGTGGCTGGTTGTGGTTTAATACAGATGCCAAACTCATAATTCTAACGAAGGGTGACAGGGTCACCTTGAATCCCAGATGCTCACATTCTGACAGATGGTGCTGGCAAACCTGATTAGCTGCCACTGTGCCAGCGCCAATGCCACCTGCATCCCTCCCCAGCTTCAGCATCCTCTACCTCCATCACATGGCTCACACCCCACCCACTTTGCGCTTTTCCCAGAGTAGTCATTATCTAGCCACTTCAAAGGTAGAGCATTTGATGGGGAAGCAGAGGCTCTCTGTGGATGGAAGTCTTCCAAAGCCATGGGCTAGAAGGGGCTGGGATAAGTGAAGGGGAAGGTCAGAAGGGCCTCGAATAAAGAAGAGAGATGGACACTGGGAGACTGATAAACCTGAATCACCAAATGAAGAAAAGACTACAAATATGTGTAGCGATTTGAGCCACATGGACACGCCCAAGCAATCTAAGATGAACATTTATCTTGAAAAGCAAACAGAACAAAACAAAAAGGGACCAAATCATTTAAAATGTTGCACCTTTACACCTATCGCCTATCACAAATTATCAGAAATTTCCCTTATATGTGGTGCTCTTAGAGAAGGCACAGCAGTAACTAATGAATAATTTGCACAGCAGTCTGTCTAAAACTATGGATGGATCCTTTTTCAATAAGACAATAGGATTTTAAATCTCCTTTCCCCCAGACATGCACACTATTTCTTCTTCAGAATATCCACAATTTACTTCTTTGTGAACACACACATATGATTCCAGATCCTTGTGATAGAAATATGTATCAGAAGCCTGGCAAAAACAGGGGGCAAATGAGGACAAATGATTACAAGTCTACAATACGTGAATTTTCCAACTGTCATTTTTACTTAAACTAAAAATGGTCTAATTTTATATATAACAGACAGTTACTGCAAATATCAGAAAGACTACTGAAATATTTTTACTCCTGATGTCTGTTTGCTTTTGACCTTGTTTAGGATACAAAAAAGGAAGAAAGAAAATAGTGAATTCATACATCGCAAATCAATAAATATTTTACTAATTTACTAAATTAAAATATCAAATAATAATGAATAATTCATAAAAGAATGTTGATAGCTGCATCTGGATTGGGTTGATTAGTACAGCATCTTTTGGTTTTTATGGCATCATTTTAATATATTGGCAATTTTGGTTGTGGCTGATTCTGATTTTTAACATGTGGAATACAGGCTTTTCGGTGGATGCCAAAATCTTCTTCCCATGTTTATGCATGTGCATATGTATGTGTGTGCGTGTGTGCGCACACACACATATTCATGTGTGAGTCTATCTATCTATCTATCTATCTATCTATCTATCTATCTATCTTTCATCTCTTATCACCTATGAATCGTGATGGCACAGTGGTTAGAATGCAGTACTGCAAGCTACTTCTGCTGACTGCCAGCTACAGTTCGGCAGGTCAATTCTTACCGGTTCAAGGTTGACTCAACCTTCCATCCTTATGAGGAGGGTAAAATGAGGACCCAGATTGTTGAGGGCAATATGCTGACTATGTAAACCACTTAGAGAGGGCTGTAAAGCACTGTGAAGTGGTATGTAAGTAAGTGCTATGTAAGTAAAGCCCTACGTGGCTTAGGACCAGGGTACTTGTGGGAGACCCTGCTGCCAGCAACTGCTTCCCAACATCCCATGCGCTCCCACAGACAGGGCCTCCTTGGGGTGCCATCGGCCAGACAATGTCGGCTGACGACCCCTAGGGGTAGGGCCTTCTCTGTGGGAGCGCCCACCCTATGGAACCAACTGCCCCTGGAGCTTTGGTTGGCCCCTGACCTCAGCTCCTTCCGTCGGGGCTTGAAAACATGGTTGGTCCAACTCATCAACCTGGACTGAGGGGGGGGATGGGAGTTTTAATGAGTTGTTTTTTACTGTTTTAGATTGATTATTGGGTTTCTTATCTAATTCTTTTGTACTGTTTTTATGATTGTACGCCGCCTCGAGTCCTTAGGGAGATGGGGCTGCTTAGAAATCCAATAAATAAATAAATAAATAAAATAAATAAATAAATAAATAAATAAATAAATAAATAAATAAATAAATCTATCTATCTCTACCACTATCAGGCAGCCTGGGCTTTTGAGCTGACCCACAAAGTTCTTTGGTATGATGCCTAGTGACCAGCACTGTGGTTAGGAGCATGAGCTATGTGCTGTAGCAGTAGGACCCATATACTTCCAGTTAGTTTGACATGAACTTCTAATTCCACAATATGAAGCCAGTGTCCCACTTCATAGTTTGTCTTCAGAATTATTGCAGCTATTCTGATTTAGAATGTTATAATGCACGATACTTATTTGGATTTTTTTTTAACATTGCTTTTCTGGTTGGGTGCTAATTTAACAGCATGCATTCAATTTATGTATAATATACAGTCAGCCATGTCAACAAAAAGGTTGGCAAAAAGTCTACAAGGCTAGTAAAATGTCAAAGATGCAGTATAAGGGAGGAAAACATACAAGAACACAGAACATAAAATAACAGAGTTGGAAGGGACCTTGGAGGTCTTCTAGCCCAACCCCCTGCACAAGCAGCAGAGCCTCTATATCAATCCAGACAAACGGCTGTTCAGTCTCTACTTGAAAACTTCCAGGGAAGGGAACAGCATCCTGGCTAGATGTGACAAAAAGAAAAATAATGCTATCACGGGTAAGCTGTGTTTCATGCCACTTCAGTCCCAAGCCGCAACCTACTTGTCAGCCTAGGTTTGTATCATTTTGAGAACTGGAGCAGAGCAATTTTTCATAGCGATTGACTTTGGGTACACAGTTTTAAAAAGCTGCCCTCTCTTACCCCCAAGAATTTTATCACTCAGTCCCATCCCACACATTTGCATTAAGGAAATAGTGACCCTCACCATGCAAAAGGGACCCACACTTCCAATAGAGAAATGGGCAGTGTGATCCAGTTCTCTGGGCTTAGATTAATGGTGCTGCGGGTGGGCAATTGGTTGATGAGAACAACAGGCAAATGACACTGTGCAAAACCAACCTGGTTTCCCAAGACATACAGAACCAGAATTGTTGCAATGCTTACACTTCTTTGCCTAGGCTTTTCAGAGGCACTTTGTCTCAGGATACAAACAGCCAAAAAGCCTCCTGTAATCCAACATGAGTCACACAGGCATCAATAGAAGACCTGTCACCCACTATCTCCACTTCACCCTGTTACAATGGGATGGTATCAATATCACATGTAGAATTAGTACCGCTTTATACTGCTTTGGTAAGGCCCTACCTGGAATACTACCTCCAGCTTTGCTCATCATGATACAAAAAAGAAGTTGAGACTGTAGAAAGACTGCAGAGAAGAGCAACAAAGATGATTAGGGGGCTGGAGGCCAAAATAGATGAGGAATGGTTTCAGGAATTGGATATGTCTAGTCTAGTAAAAAGAAGAACTGGGATGACATGATAGCAGCGTTCCAATATTTGATGGGCTGTCACAAAAAGAGGATGACCAAAGAACCTGAAGGCAGGATAAAAAGCAATAGGTGGAAACTTATCAAGGAGAGAGCGAACCTAGAACTAAGGAGAAATCACCATCAGTGAGAACAATTATTTAAAACAGTTTGCCTCCAGAAGTTGTGGGAGTTCAATCACTGGAGTTTTTAAGAGGGGATTGGACAGCCATTTGTCCAGAAGGGTATAGAGTGCCTGGCTCAAGAAAGGGGTTGGACTAGAAGACCTCCAAGGTCCCTTCCAACTGTGTTATTCTGTTTGTTGCAGGTAACTGTGATGACTTGTTGCATTGCATCAACGTCTACAGGGAGCAAGTGATACTGGGAAGGGATGAACTTTCTTCTGCAGGCAAATTGTGGCTGGCAAAAGCCAGACACTATTCCATCTTATGTCAAAGATTCAGGCCATGGCACTTCTGCTTTGCTTAGGGCAGGCAGGAGAACAAGCTGTGTCATGATGACTGCAGTTTTTTCCATTCCTCCAGATTCAGCAGGCATCCCAGAAGTCTCCGTGATCTGTTCCGTCTCTCATAAATCTGCACCCATCTAGCCATGGCAGAGTCATCCCACACTTCGTGTCACACTTTGCTTTTAATTATTAAGCTCACCTAAGTCTGTATGGAGAGACTCTAACCCACAGAACCCACAGGAATTAGATATATTGCAATAAATCTAATTCCTGCCTCTTGTGGATGAATGGTCTGTTTGCAATACTAGACCCTTGGTATTAACTGTTCATTAAAAGATCTATTTTCCCCAGATGGGCCTTGAATTCACGTCAGGTGGTGGGTGCTTTGTACAGACCTTCAGCCAAGTGAGCTATGTGGATGCTGGGTTTTCGTTTTGTTTTTTGCATGGGCTGTTCCTTCTCTCTTCCGTGTGTTGCATTCCAAAGCAGGATTTGTGAAAGGCACAAAGAGATTCTAATCCCTGCCTACTCTTGGGAAGGATTGGCAATGTACCGGGCTCTTGATATCTGAGCCACCAGGGCCGATGGACTGGGAAGCTCTGACTTTGCTGTGCCCATTGTCAGACAGGCTTATCCCTGCAGTTCTGAGATCATTGCTCCCTTCCATCTTTGGGCTGCATTTGGGTGTTAGCAATGGCATAATCCTTGACTGATTCATGGGTGGAATGTCCTAGGATATGCTGTTGCATACTTCTGCTGAGTTCAATTCTTCTTATTCAGGCTGAAAATTCACAGGTAATGTTGGCAGTTTCATTGACATAGTGGTTATGTATCTCCTTTACCACCCTAGTGAAACCAGAGAATTTGCCTATCCATACATCCATAAAAATCTATTCTTCATCTCAGTACTTTTGTAGCCAGGATAACCAAGACACCCATGAACTGAAGTTTATCTGGCTATAATCCTTTGGATTATGAGGCTGAGTTTCCACTTGTAGTGCTTAGCTGAAATACTTCTTTCCAAAATATGCACAGTGGTACTCCTATATTATGATTGTGTGCATTAATCTTCATTGGCCTCTGTACTGAAGCCATGCTCAGAGAAGGGCCTCCGGGTCCACAATCAGACTGGAAAAGAAAGTATAGTCCTCTGCCACCAAAATAGTCTGTTGAAAGAAAGACCAGCTGCTTTACTCCTAGATTGGCAGAGGTTTCCTGGTCCATCTCCGAAAACATCTCATTATATGATAGGGGATGAGATGAGAACAGGAGCAGGTTTTGGCTCCCTGGCATCACTTAGCAGATGTCTTACATGCAACATTATTATTAGTAGACATCAAAGCTAGCACTTGGGGAGATTAATGGATCAAACAGTCACATCAGCTGCTACTCCAAACAGTTGGCTTCACTGGGTGGAGTTGTGGGACGTGGCAAGCCTGAGAATGCTTCCAAAGGGCAACTTATGGCCTGAATGGAGCCAGGCACCCACTTTTGCTACAATGACTTAGCAGATGCCAGGAGTCTTGGGCAAAAGAGAAAAGTTACTGTTTTCTCCTGGGTGCAGATCAAATCTTGGTCTTGGTGCACTCATAAACAGAAATGGTATCATTTATAACTTGGCTGTGCATATGATTACATAATACCTTTCAGTTTTGTCTTCCTATATCAAGGATGTTAAGTATTCATCTTTATAGGTTAAGGTGGATGGGAAGCCAATGTGACTACTGGTATCCACATTTCCCTCAAAGGAATCAACTTTCAAATACAGCAGAATATTACATCTTCCAAACGTTTAAGAAAACCCACGGCTTCCTAATCTCTTTCTTTTTCAGACAAAATGTAGCATGTGTTTAGGAGTAAATACTTTGAAATATTTGTGAGCTCCTAAGTCTAGCTTCTTACTAAAATACCATTAAACATGTAGAATCCAATTTAGGAAGAATACTTTAGATAGTGAGAGTTTTAAATAATATTGCTAAGCAGCATCACTGAATGAAATTTGGATTTCTTTATGTCACCTTCTACAATAAAAGAAAGTTATTGGTGTAAATAGTTCAGTGCTGAAAATTGTGCAGTTTATAATGTGCATGTATGGAGGGGGGGGGGATTCACACAAAAAAAATTGAAGTAGCTCAGTAGTGCCTGCTTGAGTATCTGCTGAATTGATACTGTACTGGGAATACAGATACAGATTAACAGAGTTGGAAGGAACCTTGTAGGTCATCTAGTCCAACCCCTGCTCAAGCAGGAGACCCTATACCATTTCAGACAAATGTCTGTTCAATCTTTTCTTTAAACCTTCCAGTGATAGAGCACCCACAAATTTTGGAGGCAAGCCATTTCAGTGGTTAATTGTTCTCATTGTCTGGAAATTTCTCGTTAGTTCTAGGTTGGTTCTCTCTTTGATAAGTTTCCATCCATTGCTTCTTGTCTGGGCCTCAGATGCTTTAGAAAATAGGTTGTTCCTCTCTTTGTGACAGCCTCTCAAATATTGGAAGACTGCTATCATACTCATTCCCTTGGTTAAAGTAGACGTATCTAGTTCCTGCAACCCATTCATATGGTTAACCTCCAGATCCCTATCTTCTTTGTTGCCCTTCTCTGCATTTTTTTCTACAGTCTCAACAATTTTTTTGTATCATGGTGACCAGAGTTGGATCAGTGTTTCAAATGTGGTTTCACCAAGGCAGTATAAAGCAGTACTCTTGATACTATTCCTCTGTTGATGCAGCCCAAGACTTCATTGACTATTTTGGCAGCTGCAACACACAGCTGGCTCATACTTAAGGGATTGTCCACTTAGGACTCCTAGATCCCTCTCACAGTTACTGTTGTTGAGCCAGGTACCAGCTATTCTATAGCTGTGCATTTAGTTTTCATGACTAAGTGTAAATCCTTACTTTTATCTACATTGAATTTCATTTTGTTCAGTGGTGGGATTCAAATTTTTTTACTACCGGTTCTGTGGGGGTGGCTTGGTGGGCCTGGCAGGGGAAGGAATCTGTAAAATCTCCAGTCAGAGGTGGTGTTTGCCAGTTCTCCGTACTACTCAAAATTTCCACTACCAGTTCTCCAGAGTTGGTCAGAACCTGCTGAATACCACCTCTGATTTTGTTGCTTAGATCCAGTGTTCAAGTTTGTCAAGATCTTTTAAGACAAGTATCTTCCAAAATATTGGCTATCTCCCGCAGCTTGAGGTCATCTGCAAATTTCCTGAGTTCCCTTTCTATTCCCTCATTTAAGTCGTTTATGAAAATGTTGAAGAGTCCTGGGCCAAAGACAGATCCTTGTGATACCCCACTGCTCACTTCCCTCCATGTAGAGGTAGTTCTATTGAGGACTATACATTGAGTATAGTTTGCCAGCTAGGTAGAACTCCATCCGGTGGTGATGCTGCCCATCTCATATTTTTCTAGCTTACCAGGAAGTAGGCTGTGGTCTTTTATATTCCAGGAGAAATTGCCAAATTCTTTACTAATTTTTACATGAAATCACACAACTTTTTATCATTCCAATGCAGAATCATTAAGAAAATGAGCTTAACTATTAAGTAATTTTTTAAAAAAATGTACCATAAATTCTGATCTAGAAATGACATGTATTTACATCTAGACAAAATTCTGCCTTCATTACCATTCTTGGCTGTCAGGTCACATGTACTCCCAGGGAATTCCGTTTTAACTTCTAACAATCACTAAATGATCGAAGGCTACCTGCCTAGACTAAGCCATGGCCCACTTTGCTTGCACGCTGCTTGATCTCCTGTAGGGAGCTCCAGTTTGCCGTTATTTCATTTCCCAGTTGCTGAATCTACTACAAATCACTGAATCTTGGTGGCAAGATTTTTAAGGCATTTTGAAAAATGAGGGCTATACGAAATGATCTTCAAGAAGGGTGGTAGCCCCATATTTGCTGAAAAAGTTCATCTAAAAGACATTTTTCTAATGAAAACCTATCTCTCTTTACACACACACACACTTATACACATACCTATGTTAAAGCTTTCAAAATCAAGTCTTTCTTTTTCCTCCAAATCAACAATTATGGGTGCCATCATTTCAAGAACTTTTGCTGAACTTTTCTTTTTCACTTTCCTTGCCAGCTGCATATTCTTTCACATGTCCAGACACTTAAAAAGAAACCATCTGTAATTCTGTTCCATCATCAGTCAGTTATATGGGGGCAAATATAACATACTGTAAATCACGATCCAGTAAGTCCAGGAGAAACGACACAGATGCCAGGCCAAGAGCAAAAATAAAACATTAGCCTTTCTTGGAATTGCAGATCCGATATAACTTTAAATCAGAATAACAGAGTTGGAAGGGACTCTGGAGGCCTTCTAGTCCACCTCCTCCAAACCCTATACCATTTCAGACAAATGGTTGTTCAATCTCTTCTTAAAAGCTTCCAGTGTTGCAGCACCCACAACTTCTGAGGCATGTCATTGCACTGATTAATTGCTCTAACTATCTGGAAATTACACCTTAGTTCTGGGTTGGTTCCCTCCTTGATGAGTTTCCGTCAATTGCTTGTCCTGCCTTCAGGTGCTTTGGAGAATTGGTTGACTCCTCTTTGTTTATGGCAGCTCCTCAAATATTGGAACATTGCTATCATGTCACACCAGTCCTTCTGTTCATCAAACTAGACATACTCCATTCCTGCAACTGTTCTTCGTGTGTTTTAGCCTTCAGTCCCTAATTATCTTTGCTGCTCTTCTCTGCACTCTTTCTAGAGTGTCAACATCTTCTTTATATCGACCAAAACTTATTGTAATTTATTGTTGTATTTTCTTTTAATCTGTGAGCCGCCCCGAGTCCTTTGGGAGGGGGGGCGGCATATAAGTCGAATAAATAAATAAATAAATAAAACTGGATGCAATATTCCAAATGTGGGCTTACCAAGGCACTATAAAGTGGTATTAACACTTCACATGATCTTGATTCTGTTCTTCTATTAATGCAGCCTAGGATTACATTGGCTTTTTGGCAGCTGCAGCAAACTTCTGGCTCATATTTAAGTGATTCTCCTCTAGGTCTCCAAGATCCCTCTTGCAGTTACTGTTATTGAGCTAGGTACCACCTCTTCTATACATATGTGTTTGTTTTTTCTTGCCTAAATGTAAAAAACCTTACTTTTCTCACCACTGAATTTCATTTTCTTAGATATGGCCCAGTGTTCAAATCAGTTGAGATTCTTCTGGATCTTGAAACTATCTTGTGGGGTGTTGGCTATTCCTGTCATTATTGGCCATTATTCCTGTCATCAGTGAATCTGATTTCCCTTCTAGCCGTTCATCTAATTCTATTCCCCTCATCTAAATCTTTTGAAAACCTACTAACTTTTTCACAGAAGGTACTAGCATTGACAAAATTAAACTCCTGTGCTGTATAATGAGGGGACCTCACTGAACCCTGGCCTAGCTCTAAGGATTTCATTACAAATTTTTGTTAATCGCTTTTAAAATAAGAACAGTAAAAAGGGGAAAAACAAAAGGAACAAAATACCATGATACATACATTGTCAAAAAATGCATAACAAGAGCTTTAAAAATAAGGAAAATAAGGAAATAATAATATATAAAGCATAATATGTTGTTCCAACAGTAGACAGTTATCTAAAAGTCAAGTACCACTCACTCATCATGAAATCTCTAGAACCATAAAGCCTACAGACTTGACATTTGGCACGTACAGTGGTGATGACCATTATCCGTTCTAAGAATTTGGTCGTCACCCAATTTGGTCCTCACTGGAAGCGCATACGCGTTAAAAAAATGGTGCAGTGCAGAAGAGGAAATCAGTGCGGAACAGCAAATCGCTGTGTCTATGTTTGGTCTCCACCCCAGCACTCGTTCGCGACCAGTGGTAGGAAATTTTGGTCGTCACCCGAATTGATCACGAATGGAAACGTTCATGACCAGAGGTTCCACCTGTATGTTCCTCTTGGCTTCTAGGTGTTCACTAAGAAAGGATTTTTCAAAATGACCATCAAATCATTACTATTTCTTAATACAATAATTAACACGCTGTGATGCTAAGGAATTCTACTCCCTCTCCCCACCTGAAAAGAACACTGTTCCAACTGCCAATTGCCTCACAAGGTTGTGGAACAGTAGTAGGTAGCATTCTTTGCTCCATTGCTGTAGCTGTAAAAGTCAGTAGCAGACACGGTCTTCTTTGAGAGGAGCCTTGGTCTTTACGTCGCACTGAGGTATAGTGATGTAATAGCCATCTTCTCTATGGCAGAACATCAGTAGATATTGAGAGCTCAGGAGTGGTCTGGGGCTCCTTACAGTACTAAAAGTCAGTACCTCACCAAAATCTCTATGCCTTCCACCTATGGAACTGCTCTTGGACTCAAAGTGGTGGGAGTGATATCCCTTTATGTGTTCAATCACCGACCATCACTGAGCCAACGGATTGTGAACCAGATTTCTCCTGCATAGCCCAATCACATAGTGTCGTTGCGAAGCATGGGTATCCAGCTAGTAATTATATATAATTATAAAACAAAAACATGCAAGTCCCAGCCACAAAAACCAACACCAGACCCAAAATAACACATGATGCCACCACCAATCTCCTTCACCAGACTCAAACCCAAACCCACGCCACAGATGAAAGGCAACCACCATCCAGAAACCAGACCATGGCTGCAACACCAGCTGCTACACCCCCCTCCGACCCCCAAACTAAGCAAACTGACACACGCTATAAACACATAGCCAGACCTCAAACTCGGAGCCAAACCAAGGCCCAGAATGTCACATCACAGCCTTCTACCCAGGATACTACATCACAGAACTCAGGAGATTACAACATAAAACATCAGGAGGTTGCAACACAGACAACGACCCAGGAGACTACAGCACCACACCCAGGATGTCACAACAATAGAACTCAGAAGGTCATCACACAGCCCATTACCCAGGTCGTTACAACGCAAAAGGCTGAGAGACACACAGCCAGCACCTCAGCCACACAAGGTCTCAGGAAAAAGCCATCCAATCTGCATACATCAACTCCATCAACCAATCAAGAAGTAACAACACAGCCAACTCTGGAGCTTAAAAGGGAAAAACAGCCATGATCACGCATTTCTCCCAGAAGAACGAAGCTGAAGACACCAGCCTGAAGATGACGGATGAGATTTCGTCGAAACATTGCCAAGGTATTCTCAATCTTACACGGGACAAGACCCGAATACACCAAGACCTACATACCTTTACCCGTGAAAATCTACGAAAACATATATAAATCTACGAAAACAAACATATATATATATATATATATAATTTAGGTTTCTTCGGAGAAACCTAAATAACACACACACACACACAGATATATATATATATATATATATATATATATATATATATATATATATAATCGTCATCATCTTAGCCATTGTCTATCCACTGCAGGGTGAAGGCCTCTTCCACATGTTTCCAGCCAAGATGGTCCTCAGCTTTCTTTTGCCAATTGTGCCTGCAATACTTGCCATCTTGTTTTAGGTTTCTTTTGTGTCAAGTGGGACCCATTCTATGACTATTCTATGGTCCGCCTGCCATCAGTTCCTCTTGCTATGTGACCAGCCCATTTCAATTTCAATTCTTTTACTCTCTTGATGATATCGTATACTTTTGCTTGTTCTCTAATCTGTGTGCAGGCCTTTCTATCTTGTCTTGTAATGCTGAGCATGTATCTTTCCATGGCTCTTTGTGCCACTTGTAGCTTTTGTATCCATTGTGAGGTTAGTGTCCATGTTTCACTGGCATATCTTAGAACAGGCAGCACACAGTAATCAAAAACTTTTCTCTTCAAGCATAGGAGAGGTTGTTCTTGAAAATTATGCTTAGCTTGCCTGCCAACCACATTTTACCAGCCATTCCATTTCCTTTATTGTATTACCTAACATTAAGATCTGTTGGCGAAGGTGGACTTCCTTGAAGATGGCCAGCTGAATACATGCTCAAGGAGGGATCCCTGAAGAGTTTTTCCTTGGGCTGTAGCTCTCCAGCTTTCAACTGAAGGGACTGCAATTCCTTCAGTTTTTATGACCCACTCAGATTAGGGAGAGTCTAAGAACTACTCCTCAAGACCCTCCAATAAGGTGAAAGCCTGCAAGCAACTTCTGGAGTTGGATTCCAAAGCTATCTGCATGCCAAAAACTGGGGGGTGGGGGTGGGGGAAGGGGCTGCAATTTGTTCATGGTTGAAGAAGGTGCTATTTCAAAATTTATCTTTCAAACAGTAAGTTGTGCCTTTCATTTCTTAATCACCTTCAAGGACTTTTATTCTTTTCTAAGTTAAATTAAAAGAGGCTTTTTTAAGTCACAGCTTGCTACGCCTTTTTGAAGAGCGATGCCATTTTAGGGATTTCTTTTCTGTTAAATAACATGGAAGAAGGCTGCTAAAGGAAGCCAAAATAAGGAAGTGTGGAGCAAAAAAAAAAGCTGACGGAGAAACATAAAGATTGAAGGCCATGATTTTAGTTTATTATTGTAGTAACTTGTAGCTTGGTCTTCTCTGCTGGAGATGGCTAAAATTTTCTGATCCTGATTAAAGAGGGAGCCAAGATGGAGAAGCAAAGTATTAGAGATATATTTGAAAGGTCTCTAAATAAAATCCACTAATTTGTTGACCAGCTGTGCTCCAAGGATGATTTAAAAATCCTCTCAAATTACTTTAGAGATGCAAATATGTAGAGAAAGTTACCAAACTACTGAGACAACTTCACAAGTAGCTGAAAATGCAGAGGAGTTCATTGCAATTTTGGAAAAACCTGATACTTTTATTATGATGGTTTAAATATAAACCTCTCAACACAACTGAAAGAAGAATGTCAAGAAAAAGACAAATTTGGGACTTTTTCTTTAAGGACGTTAACAAGGTTGAAAAATCTGTGATAAAAAGGGAGGCTTATAACTACTTGATAAACTTTTCAGAGAAGAAAAAGATTTTACTCCATGAAGACAAGCTGGAAGGAGTGACTTAAATTTAATGAGTTAACTGGATCTAACCAGTTTCAAATCCAAAATTTGAAATATATACATGTGGGTGTGTATGTGTGTATGTATGTATATATAATGTTTAAGTAATTTTAAAAGTATGCAAATGTTATTGAAAATGTATTTGAGAGTATCAGTATCTGTTAAAATTAAAGAAGATGCATTAGAAAGTTTTGGTTTTAGAAAAATGTTTAAAGTTTAGCATTTAAAAAAATGGGTATGTGTGAAAAATGTTTTTTTTTCTGATAAGGTCAAAGAATTTGAGAGAAGATAATGAATCTTGGTAATAAAAATGGGGACAGTTCACAAAGATTACTAGGTGCAAATAGAAATATATACTATTTCCATAGCAAGGAAGATAAAGCAGGAATGGTTAAATTGATTATTTTATTCAAAGAGGAAATATACATTTAAGTACGTTTTTCACTTGGCTATCACTTCTGGATGTTGTGCTTGTCATGAATAAAAATGAAACTTTGATTTTGGTTTTGTCAATCAGATAGATATGTCATTATAGAAATAGCTAGTTATATATTAATGTGTAAAAGCAAAAAGTTAAGGCTGGAGTGATTTTATCTTGTACTGTACTAAGAAGAGTTGGAAGTCAATGCCTTTCCACTCCCCTTGTATCTCACACCTTCTTTTCCCCTCTCCTTTTCCTTCCATTAATTTCCTATTTCTATTTTTTCTTTGCATTTTATATAATCAAATAAATAAATAAACAAACAAACAAATATTGAGGCCTTCTGGCCAAGGTATATGTAGTAGGCTACAATGTCTAGTGAGAGAGAGAGAGAGAGATGATAGGTAGGTAGGTACGTAGGTAGATAAATAATAGATATTATACTCACATAACTACCATTATGATCCATGGTGGCACAGTGGTTAGAATGCAGTACTGCAGGCTATTTCTGCTGACTGCTGGCTTCCAGCAGTTCGGCAGTTCGAGTCTCACCACCTGAAGCTTGACTCAGCCTTCCATCCTTCTGAGGTGGGTAATATGAGGACCCAGATTGTTGGGGACAATATGCTGAATCTGTAAACTGCTTAGAGAGGGCTGTAAAGCACTGTGAAGTGGTATATAAGTCTAATTGCTATTGCTATCATGCTTAGTTATTACGTACTTACAATAACTACTTACTTATTGCTAATATGCTTACTTATTTTGTATGAGTCTTATATTTCATTATACTTATCCATTCAAAGTTTACAAATATACAGGCAATCTGCCAGAGTCATTTCAACAGAAAGATGGATGGTATATAAATTTAACAAATAAATAAGCAAATCTACTCACAAATATAAATGTAAACAGGTCTTCAATCCATAAAGTAAATAGACATTTACATTTATTTTTCCAATGCTGCAGTATATCAGTATTTTGTTTATTGTAAGGGCACAGAGAATCAATTAACATTATCCAGTTGTCAAATTCCATGTACTTGGTATGTAATTCAAAAGAATATTATCCTTTGAAAATTATAACTTTTGTCACATAGTTACACTGATGTTGTTCGCTACAAAAGTTGGAAAGTATAGGTTATGAAACAGAGGTTTTAAAAAACCATTGTTCTTATTAGATTTCTAGTGAAATGCTATCCTAGACAATCATTTCTATACAAATATAATGGAGTCCAATAAATTGTAAATATTACTTTTTGTTGTATAAATTAGGATTGCAATAGAATTTGATAATGTAATCATTTACCTTGATGGGAAGAGGCAAAGTTGGAGGACTAAGTTCTCTAAGCCATAGGCCTTGGCAATGCCCTCTGCAAGAGAGTGTATGGGGAGCCACAGGCCTTTAACAATTCAATGAATTGCTTTCCTGTGTCACATTAACTCCTCTCATTCATACTGCATGCTTCTCATCCACTCTTTCAGACTGAGTGGATCTGCATAATTGAAAGAAGGGTAAGTATGGCTTTGTCTTTGCAGAATGCAAGGTCTGCTGGAACCCATAGCAGATTTTGCATCAGCCATCAGAATTACAAAGATATTCTAAGACACCAGACATTTCCCTGATTCAGTTTGTTGTTGACAAACAGAGAGAAATGTACTGCAAATGTTGACTATTTTAATTCTTACCATTTCCATGTATCCTAATCTGGAATTTATAGCCAACCCCGGTTTGTTAATAGCTTACAAATTCAATGATTAAAAACCATCAGTCTTTCCGATGGCCCTACTTTTACGTTTATATGGAAAAGCCAGGGTCCTCACTATACATACTGTTGCAGTCAAAGTGATGCATCAATGGAACAATGGAACATGCCAACCTCTTCCCACTACTAGCCCACTTGCATCCTACACCCATGTTTTCCAGCTTCAGTTCAGGCCTGGGGCTGGGAGGGGAGGTCAAAATGTGTGTGCGCACAGGCATCAGGTGCAATGGGTAGCTCCCGCATGGCACCATCCCCAGTTTGAAGGATGAGGGTTAGGCTCCTATGTGCCTCCACTGCGGCCATGATCCCACACCGCCAAACAGGCCCTCCCCATATGCCTCTCCGCTTGACCCAATATATCTCTTCATTCAAAAACTGCCTGTCATGCCCCTGGTGGAGACTGACTCTGAGGAAGAGGAGGAACAGCCAACAGAGAGTGGAAGTGTGGCTCCAGAGGTGGTGGAGGAGGCTGGGGAAGGGCAGAGGCTGGTTGAGCAGTCAGAGGAGGACCCAGGCCCATCCCCTATCCATCCTAGGGCATGCAGGGAGGAGAGGATCAGGGTAAAACGTGGTCTACTCAGGAGGAGAGGGCCATGATCCTCTTCATGGGTTGCAGGTGTAAGATTTGCATAAGAGTTTGGGCCTGCGTGCTAACAGACGCTGGAGACAAATTAGTGTGTTAGTTTTAAAGAAGGTTTATCTTGGTTGGTGTTCTTCCAACGGATTGTCCCTGGTTATCTTCCTGAAGCTGGCAATTATCTATCCTGGTCTATCGAGGAACCTTATTCAATGCGGTTTGTTTTTGGCTTTTGCTTCGTTATCAGCTCTTTGAATGTGAACTGTGTTTCTTGCCTTTGAAATGTTATTTTGACCCCTACACTGTGAATAATTAAACAGTGAAGCCAAGTTGAAGGCATTAAAGGACTTTTAGTTACGTTTTGGATTTTGTTATATTTCTGAGATACTCTGGGTCATCACACTGCCCCTCATTTTATTTTCCACACCCCAAACATCCCTTGCACTTGTTTTTCCTTGCACTGTAAAGTTCTTTATGCTATTGGGATGGGGTCTTGAAAAGAGGGGTGGAGGGTGAGGTGGTGGGTCTCCATCCCAGCAATTGTTTTCCTCCTTGGGCCCCAGCTGAAGGGTTGCCCCCCCCCAACAAAAATTCCCAAGACAAACAAGCATGCAAAACTAAGTGCATCGTTATTTAAAGGCACAGCAAAGGCGCCAAATGAGATAGATCCACAGACCTCAGGAAGACGCAACAAGCATTTCCATGATCCTTTGAAGTTGCCTGGGTGGAAGAAGAAGAAAAAGAAAGGAACAATGCACCTGAGAAATGGGCAGGGGAGGGGACAAAAAAAGAAGGGGGCGGCAGGGCGCCCCTGTTGTGCTAAATCAAGAGCAGGTTAAAAGCGGAGTGGGGTGGGGTCCGCAGGAGGGCAGCCACAGCTCCAAAATCTGAGGGGTGGTGGTGCCCAACCCAGTTGCTTGTCTACCAGCTTCCTACAGATTGATGTTGTCACAGTGCTGAACCCTTGACAAAAAGAAAGCCAGAAAGGGGAAAAAATGGAAACTGGAAATCATTTTAAAGTAAGCCGACAGCAACCTGAAAGCTACCTTTCCAGCAAGAGACACTCACACCCCTTCCATGGCAAACCCCAAAGTTCATCCCAGCTGAACCAATAAACTAAAGCCTGATTAAACATTAACATTGTTTTTTCTAAGATAATTAGTGTTTAATCACATTTCAGTTCATTGGTTCGGCTGGGATGAACTTTGGAGTTGGCCACAAAAGGGGCATGTGTTTTGGTACGTCTCTCTCTCTGGATCCCAGTAATAAAAATGGTACATTTCAGCCACTCCTTTTGCCTCCCCCCATCACCTTCTAAATGCTGCTGGCCAAGCCATGCCTGTCACCCCATCCCCCACCCCGGCCATCCGAACGCTGCTGGCGAATCTGACACTGAAGTCCCCGCCAGCGCCACCTATACCACCGCCACCAGAAGCACCAGAGGTGTGTTTAATCATCCCACAGGAGGAATCAGTCGTGAAGACATGGGTCACGATGCATTGGCCACCACTAGGTATCTTCAGAGAAGCAGCGTAGTAATAGTGGTGGTGGTGGTATATCACCAGTGAGCGTCCAGCTGTGGACAAAGGCCCCTGGTGGCTTAGCCAGGCTGAAACGCCAGGCTGAAATGGGCAAGGTCATGTGGCAACAATGAATTGTCCTAGATCCCTAACCACATGAGCCACCACATTTCTTTTAAGTAAGGTAACAGTGTACAAACTAAGCCCATTCGTTTTTCAAACTTAAACCATTTAGTTCATATTCTCCATATTCTGTCCAGTCTCTTGCTTCCTCCTCATCATACAGATTCTTCAACAGGCAGATCAGGTGTCCCAATATACCCATGTTTTTAAGAGTTATCCACAATTTGGTATAGTCTACAAAACCTTAATAAAATCAATAAAGCAGAAAGAGTTATTTGGGGAGGTAGACACCTTTGCCCTTTCCATTATCCTCTGAATATTTGGCAAGGTGAATTGGAGTGCCTGCTTCTAAACCCAGCCTCTAAAGCAGACAGGAATCAGTCCATCTATGGTTGAAATATAGACTGCAAAACCTAAAGCATTACATTAATAGCATGGGGGATAATATTAATTGTCCGGAATGATGAGCATTCTTTAGTCCTGCTCTTTTTGATCTTTCTGTATAAACAATCTTCTTGCAGTCCCATGGCACCCACTCTGTGTGACCTACCTGCCTTGACTCATAAGATTTTACTATCTCTATATCAACCCCTGAAGCTTTGTGGTTAGCAATATTTTTCTAGGGGGCATTTAACCTCACTTTCCAGAATGCCTGTTTGTTGCTCAGTGACCAAACCTTTGTACCACTGATTTGGGGGTTCTTTTGTACAGTTCTATATACTTGTGCCGTGTTTTCTTTACTTCTTCTTTCTCCAGCAGATCTTTGCCTTTTTTGTCTTTTAGCATGCTCATCTTTGTATAGAGGTTTTCCTTGGTTACTATAATTTTCTTAAATAAATATCTTGATTGTTGCTTTGACTTTCTATGTACATGATGCAAGAGTATTGGCAATGTCAGTGGCACAAGGGGTAACTTTTATATTTAATGTTACTCATCTGAGTCCAATCCTACTCCAAATTGTCATCTCAAATGGTTTAGGTTGTGCCACTGTATTGTTTGAGGGCATCTTCCATGCCTGCTTGTCCTGCTTGCAAAAGCAGTTGCCTGTGCTGTATTGGATCAAATTATTTGGCAAGGGGATTTTCACTCTGCCAAATCTGGATGGGGGGTAAGAGGGACCTTTTAAGGAAAATTAAACAAAAAAGCCAAAATTGGTTAAACCAGAGACAAGTGAGTTATGCTGTCTAGAAAGGGATTCCAGTGCCACAAATATTGCCCAACTAAAATATAGCAACTCTGCAGTGGTCCAGAAGCCAAGCTGGCAAGAGCTACAGTTTTGTAACTGTTCCAGTTTCCCCTCTATTGTTCTCAGCTGCTTTCCCTAGCCTTAATCAATGCATGTTGGGTTTAATACAAGTCAGTAAAAATACTGTCTGGTGAATGGACGGTGAGCAAGAATTGACCAGTCAAAGAGACAGAGTTTCTCAAAGCCAGAAATTCTTCCCCCAGCACTTCTCAGGCATCAAGGTCAGGGAAGCTGTTGCTACAATTTTCCCTGGTGGTTGGAGCCAACGTATGCCTGCCCAGCAAGTGCAAGATTGCAAAACTGGCCCTGTCTTTGGGAGTGACTGGGGAACAGCAGGATTGCTCCCAAAGTCAGTGTGAGTAACAGGTCCCCAGGGGACAAAGCCTTCCTTGCCTTTCTGGAAACGTTAGCGAGGAACAGAGATCAGAGGAGATTGGCTGGTTATTGCAAATCAGATGGGTTTGGGGTATTTAAGCACCTGAGTCTCATGTCTCTAGCAAATGGGAAGCCAAGCAAGTTGTAATATAAAAGAAGGCCGACATCTTCGCCAGATGGGTGCAAGCAGATTGCCTGTAAATATGGATCTATCTTCCAGCCAGATCTTTAGAGAGTGGCAGCCAAGTCAGGAGGGGGAATAAGGAGAAGAATGAGTGAAGGAGTCCTTTAGTATTGTGCCCTCTTTGTAAAAAGCTTTAATTCTGGGAGAGAAAATGCTTCGGAATTAATGCTGGAGGGAGCACAATCCCTTCGATGGTTGACATGAGATAAACAACGGAGAAAAAGGTGGAGAGGGGCCAAGTCCCATCTTTTAAAACAGGCAAGTTTTGTCTACTGGGAATTTGATTCTTGCTTTCATTTCTTCTGGCAGAAAACTACACAGATGCACAGCGCTGAAGAGATTACCCCAGACACGACACCCTCACCAGTGATAGTGCTTCAGGTCAGCAATGATAAAGTTGGAGGCTTTTCTGAGGTCCCTTCAATAGAAGCTACTTCTCAATGGACAGCAGTTTCTAGGGGAAAGGGACCGACCAATGCTCTTGTTTTGAGGCCAATGAATGGCTACTACACAGGGGCCCTTATCACAGGGGCCTGCATTTCAGCCCATCTGCCTCTCCCATTGCAACTTGTTCTGCTAACACACAACTCCCAAGTGACACCCAGTGGCCAATTCCATTCATTACAAAATACCTTCCCCGGAATGCTTGTTCCCAGGGGGCCTCTCTCCTCTTTGTGCATCCGTGGTGTCTCTTGCCTCCTTTTCTGCCAGGGTGTCAGCAGGGATGCAGGGTAGGAAGCTGAAAAGGGCAGGAGCACCATGGCAGAGAGGATGAACGGGTTGGTGGTTGTCCTTTGGACAAAGGGGGATCCCTGGGAAGGAAGAGTGATGTCCCTGAAAAAGAAGCTTTTCCAGGTGAGCCAACTTCTTTCCCTTTTTAGCCTGGGATTAGCTAGATGGGTGTTTTAATATGAGAAATATTTTTATAAGAAGAAAGGAAAGGAAAATCATACTTTTTCTTAGTTATGCTCATTACAAAATAAAACAAATCCACTCTTGCTATAAAACATACAGACGTCTCTGCTCCAAACTGTTAGTTCACACTTATAAGTGTTGGGATGCTGTAAAAAAAATCACTACATTCCGGTGCACTTAAATACATACATACAGATAACTTGTTGGGTGACAACAGAGAGGGATAGAAAAATTAGGAGGAATATTATCTGGATTTTAGATCTGGCCAAAACATTGCCAAAATTTCAATGCTAATGTCAGGAAAATTCAATAAATAGTTGATTGATTTGATTTATGTGTGTGTCCATCTCGAGCAACCAAATTCTGGGCACCTCACAACAACAATAAAACCAGAAAACAATAACACCAAATGCTGGCATCTCCACCCTCCTTCTCCAATGCACGCACTGAGGCTCCAACATCATACTGTCCTAAAGTTTGGAATTCATTAAAATCCCAGATGGGCTTAAACTTAAACTAACTTCTAGAAGAGTAGAGAGCAGGAACAGATACCTAGGAATGGGAAAATGGAGGTAGACAATCCTGGACCCACCGTTCTGCTGATGTCATTAGTAGCCTTATTTTAGCTCTCTAACATGTAATCACTGCCATCATGCAGTAACGTGTGACTCCCAGCAGCTTAACAGTTGCCGACCCACCTGTGTATTTCTAGAAAGAAATGTACCTGCCGTTAAGCAGATATGGACTGTCAATCCTTCAGATTCAGAAATCCCTATGAACCATGAAGAAAATCAGAACATAAGCCCAATAAACAAATAGGAAAATGAGAAAAAGTAAAGATTGTCCTCACTTAGCAACCACTGTTGGGGCCAATAACCTGGCCATTAAGCAAAGCACTCACTAAATGAAACCACTTGCATTTATGATTTTACTTCAGCTTTCCTTTGCTTTAGGAAGGTTGTAAATCTGAGAACTGGTTGTAAGTTTACTTCTTCATCTCCGTCATAACTGCAAGCAGTTGCTAAGCAAGAGAGTTGCTAATTGAGGTCTACTTGAAATTCAAATACTTTAGACTAAATAGTGTGATTGCCTAGATCATTTGGAAATCAACAGAGGAAACCTATTGGACAATATGAATCCTTGGCCATGGCATCATGTTCTTCTTGCATTCAAATGCCAGAGGGCAACCATTAAAAGGTCAAGAAGAGTGATCTCCTGTCTTCAGGGTAGTAAATCCACACACGAGAAATTAAAGCATTAGAGTTTTAAACTGAGCTAAGTACACCCTGGGATTGCTTCTGAAAATGCAGAACATCGGGTCTCCCAGATTTTGGCTTCCCAACGAAACTCAACAAGGCTGTAAATCAAGTTTGGAAGACAAAGGCCTTTCCAAAGAAGCAGGAGAAATCCTTCCCCTTCCCTGTCTCCCATTCTGGACATTCAGAAGCCAAGGGTGCTGTAACCCTACTCGACTCATTCCCACCCCCACCTTGGACAGCAGGAGAGAGCCAGCACAAACCCAGTAGCAGCTTGGCTGGGCCATGCCAGCCTCCTGTTTTCAAGGCTGACCTGAGGACTCTCCACCCTATAGGACAAGATGAAAGTGCCCAGGTGACAGAATGCCAGCTTGTGCCATCTGCCATGGTGGCAGACACAGAAAGGATTCCACCCATCTGTTCCCCCACTTGGATCGCACAGGAGGAAGCCTTGGAGATGCTTTGGAGATGAGCTCTCTGGGTGCAATCAGCCCACCCTCAAAGAAAGAGGCCTCAAAAGCGACTTAACTCACCCTGCTTAACTGGACTCAAAAGGAAAAAAATGTGGTTGCAGAACAGGCTGGGGCAGCAAGGAAATTAACAAGAGCCACACATTTCCCTGCTTTTGGGGAGGGTAGTGGGAAGAGGGGGAGAGCTGGGCTACTTCTCGTGTTTCCGTCTGGCAGCCCCAATTCCAGACTGCAAAGCAGCACGTACCACCAACAGGGAGCAGAAGGGCAGAGGGAAATTATTACACACAGACACACACACCACTCCAAGGAGTCTGGGATTATGCCACTTTTCTAGGGCACTAAAAATCCTCTCCCATCTTGGCAGCTTCAAGGCTTCATCATCAGAAGTGCAAAGGGCAGCTGTTTGTTTTCCAGGAATGATGGGGCAGGTTGAATGTGGAGTCTCCCCCCTCCCCAGCTCCCAGCCTCCCCATGGCCTTGGAAATGCCTGTGCCCTTCCTCCCCTGAGGGTCCTGGGCCAACAGAGCAGCTCAGATGCCTCACAAAACTAAAGCCATCCCCACTTGGAACTCAGCATCCATCTTTCCAGGCCACTGGCACTTGTGAAAAAGGTCTCTGAACAGCTGGAGCACACCCGTCCTTCAACGCTGCTCTGCCTACCATGATAAATGGCACAGAAGAATCCAGCCCTCCTTTTTTTCCTTTCAACAATTGAGCAGGCAGGCAGCCCCCTTAGAAACTTCATGGGAAGGAAATGAAGGCTGCAGCAGGGTTGGTTAAAAGAAGAATACAAAAACTTGCCATAAGAACTGGTTGCTATTCTTAAGGCCCGATTTCTTCTTCCTCCCAAATCAACTCCCAGATGTGCAGCTGTAATAACTCTTGGCCCCTAAATTCCCCAGTTTTGATTCCATCTCTTCCTTCTGTCCCCCAAGGTAAACCAAAGTTATTTAATCCAGGTGCTCAGAGGCGATGCCCAAATCCCGTGGAGCATCACCAGCTTTCTTCATACGTCTTGTTTTCCTTAATCTAAGATGTTTCTAATATGCAGCTAAGAGGTAAATGCCGACTATTGAGATCAAAGTTGGTACCAAAGGTCACAGTCTGCCTCCATGGATATGTCAGTTTATCCATAAAGCCAAAGCAAATGCTATGTTGAGTGGCGTCTGACTGAACTGCACTAACCACAGCTGCTGTGGGGCAGCTATAAACCCATTGCTCCCTTTCCTCCAATAGGTTAGCACGAACAAAATGCAACAGCGCAGACAACTCCAGCTCACTAGGAAAGGGCTAATGTGTGGGACCAATGATTCAGTGGTTCTGCTCAGGACAGTATCAGCTGGACAACCTTAGTTCGGCCAAAAATGAGATCCATCCTTCCAACACTAAATCAGTCCTCCTCGTTTCTCCACCAGTAGAATAAGTCAGGCTAATTCCAGGAAGAAGCGGATGACACATTGTCCTGGGCTGTCTTTGTGTGCACCTCACGGCTAGGTAGGAGAGTGAGCCAATGTTCCCCTGTGACCAAGCTTGCTGGCCAATTCCCACACTGCCCACAGCCCCTTAGTGACCTGCAGTCATCTCTGTTTGGTGGCCTCTTGACATCTGACTAGCAAGAACTCACGAAATGGGAGGTATTCACAATTAGTCATACTTGTGTAATGAGTGATCTACCTTTCTACATTCAGTGTAAACATCCCAGACATTGGAAATGGGGGCCTGCCGGTAAACAAACTGGGCTTGCATCCCACTTATGAGCTGAATTGAGCAAATGATGCTGACCCCTCTGCATGGAAAGATTTGTCTACTTCTAACGAGGCCAAGAGGATGCATTCACCAACAGGGACAAAGATAGTACATTGTTAATGGTGCAGGCAGGTTGCCATAAGGCCCTGCACATATTCCCGTCCCCCCTCTCATGTACACACAACTGAATTCTGTCTTCCACAGTGAGCAATCATGATAACCCAGAAAAAGCAGCAGCATCACAAATCCATTCTAGTTCTGTGTACTTGGCAAAGGAAGACTGGGCCTGCACTGATGCCATTTCTTCTTTTGGGACTTCGGATTCCTACTAACATGGATGTTCTTTCCTTTTGTTACCCTTCCATTGATTGTTTTGGAAACTGCATTTTCTTCTTGTGTTTGGGGGAAGCTGATCTGAGTGCACTCATTTGACATTAGCTTACTGCTGAATTACAGTTTGGCGGGGGGGGGGCCTCAAGTCTTAATGGACTCCACAAGCTCAGTTCGCTTTGATGTGATTAAGGATTTTTCAACTGAATGTTTTTCCTAGACCTACACAGGTCAGAAAAGCTCTCTCCCTATTTTCAGTCCTGCTAGCAAACTGGACTCCGAAAATAAACAGCTGGCGCTTTCTATCCATGACTGAGCTGCAGGCTTAGAAAATAAATCCTCTCAGTGGGATCTCTATGCCCATTCTCGAGCTACTCTTTATGGAGGACCACCAGATGCTCTCTGAACTTGGTGGCATCAGTCAATTAGCCTGGGTAGACCCAGACTAGAGATTTCCTTCAAGTAAGGCATGAAAATAAAGTAGCTGCTTGGTGGCAGGTCAAGTGGAAGGAAGGAAATCTGTCCTCCTGCTGCCAAGTACAATTTACATGTGCAAGAACACATACCACTCTATCCTGGACTGTCTTTCCTATCATTTTTCTCAAAGCCTGCTGGATATAATTGCAGTCTCCATTCATCTGGAAGTCTCCAGGTTGGGGAAGAAAACTTTAAACTTAATAGATGGATGGCCCAAAGCTGCTTCTGTCAAGGATCTCACCATCTGTTCTCACAGATGTGTCCTGCATGAAAAAAGGAAAATGGAGCTATTTTGGATGCTGTTAAGGACAGCATAGAAGGAGGCACAAGAACTGACCCTGGTGTGCAATGCTGCTTCTCAAAAGCCTATTTGTTTCAATGGGGATTTCATGGGGAAATGTCCTTACTGATTGCACTTTTGCCTTGCAACTCTCTCACTCAAACACCAAGGATATGGCTCACCTTGACCCTGATGCCATAATCCGCTATAGATCAGGTAGCTCTCACCTTCAGCATGTATGTCTGCTGAGGGTGGGTGAAGTGGAGAAAGTGTGTGTGTGTGTGCAGTGGTGCAAGTTTGTCTATATCAATGCTGCATTTTCAAAAACTCCTTTCTCTTGCTCAAAATCTACTTCCTTTCCATAATTTTGCTGGTGAGATACAAAAAACAGGTGGAAGAGTCCATTTCCACTGGTCCCATTTCTGTTGGCAGAGGCATTTGTCCGATGTCCAAATTATACAAAACAACTTAACAGACTGAATTTAAAAGAGGCAGGCAAAGATGACCATTCTCCTGCAGAGGGAGTCTTTCTACCACAGATCTGGGGCAGGCAGACAATAACCTGCCCCCTTGCTGTGGATGTAACAGTCCTGCCCATCTTCAGGTTGCAAGTCAATTTAGGTCCTACCAAACTACTCCCAAAGCAGGCATTCTGTGTGGGGAGTGACACATTCTTTGGAGGTGCCCCTCTCCAGAGAAGTAATGCTCCTTTTCCCTTGGGAGGACCTCAGTATGTCTAGATAGCAGCAGCTGGATGGGTTGAGAAGGTGGCGTTCTTCTGCATGGCTGGAGGGCATGAGGACAACGCTGTGTATGTGTGCATGTAGCAGAGCCCAAAAACAGCAATGTTACCAAACGGCCAGGCTAAGATGCCAGACTTAACCATCTGTCATGCCTGGGTCTGTTTTCCACCTGGCAGAATTAGCAGCTCCCACTCAGCTTTAGCTTTGCCAAAGCCTCTGAATATATAACATATAAAGCAAGAAATAGGAGAAGAGAGAAAGAAGTCCCTTAATTAAAAAGGGAGGGGAAAAAACCCTCTGCAAGCAACTATAAATGACTCTATAACCTCTACATCTATTACAAATGGCAACATAACATAAAGGCTGTCTTATTCCTTCATATAGTACATACCTTGGTCCATCCTTCCTTTTATTATCCGAGCTCAAGAACTGGGGAAGCAGAAACTGGAAGGAGCCCTGAATTTCTATAAGTTATGATGTTTGTAAATTGAAGCACCCATGTGACCGGATCCAACTTTATGTCTTGTTTTGTTTGTTAAGCAAATTAAGCAAATTCATATATTCCTATTGGCATTTTTTATTGGAAACCAGCAGAAAAGCCTGGAAACCAGCAAAATAATAATATAAAATAAGACTACCAAAATAAGACCTAAAAAATAAGTACGAAAATAAGACCTATTGTTTTGCCAAAAATATAAGACATGTCTTATGTTATTATGATTTGTTCGGTTTCTTACATGAATAAATACATTGTTCTACATGAATATAGTAATGTTTTCATTAAAAAATATAAAGACCTACGAAAATAAGACCTAGTGTGTTTTAGCAAAAAATATAAGACTGTCTTATTTTGAAAAAACAATAATAAACCAGCAAAATATGTATGTATGTATGTATGTATGTATGTATGTATGTATGTATATAGGAGGGCTGAGAAGATATTTGCAGATTCCTCACATCCTGGACATAAACTATCAATTCCTTGTTGCTTTTCACAACAAACTATTTTTTTGTATTGAGTTTATATTTTACCAATGTAAAATATAAATTAAACACAAAATAATATAAATTCAAAACAAAAAATCATATTCTACTGATTTGCCATGTGCACTGAAAGCCTCTATACTGGACACAAATTCCTTGTGTGTTTAATCACACTTGGCCAAATATTCCATTCAATTCAGTTTAACATTGTAAATTGTGGTTCTTGTGACTGCACAACACTACCACCAGCTGTAAAGGTGAGCCAACTGCCAAGCACCCAAAATGCAGTAATATCACAACTGCGGGAGGGGGGAAACCATTGGAAGCCTGGAAATGAGTTAAAAGTAGCTTTTGGGGATGTTCATTGTAACTTCAAACAGACACTAAGTGATGAGTCATTAAGTGAGGACCATCTCTATCACTGGGATGACACATGGAAAGTTCTTAACGGGTCCCATATAAACATATATTTGCTAAACATATATTTCTAAGCCTTATTCACTTTATTCATATGTTTTTGTTTTGAAAATATTCCAAACAAGGTACTAAAATTATGCAAAATTCTGATCTACTCCCTAAAAAAGGGGAGATAAAACTTCATTCTTGTCTTCCATCATTCACTGTCAGTACTTCAGTGCTGCATCATGGCACCAGTTGGGATATTTTCAAACCAAGTTGGATGGAAGCAGAACACCAGGTACAAGAAGTTGGCTGGCTGACTGATTTACCTCAAGCCAAGTAATTGTTGCTAGAATTTTGGCCCTATTTTGCCAAATGAAATTACTAAGAGCTAAAAAGTGGCAAGTGAATTTTCTTTTAACCAGACTGGATGAAGCAGAGGCTGGCCAGCCCTCTTTTGGGGAAATATTCATTGGATCCCTGTTCTGAAGAATGGGTCGGTTGTGATGCTGAATGTTATAAGGTGGGGCCAGGGATCCAGAGCGGGTAGGAACCTCTCACTAGGCAAAGAGAGCTAACTTAAGATGTAAAGGAATACATCCTTGAGTTCATTACTTGTCCTCTGGTGATAGAAATCATGAAGACACTGAAAAAAGTAAAGACTGTTGTCCAGTGGTGGGATTCAATAAGTTTTATTACCGGTTCTGTGGGCGTAGCTTGGTGGGCGTGGTGTTGCTTGGTGGGTGTGGCAGGGGAAGGATACTGCAAAATCTCCATTCCCTCCCCACCTCACTAACCTGCTTTCCAGCTCCGTTCTCCTGTGCAGGGCAACAAAAGAAGACCCACCCAATCAGCTGGGACTTAGGAGGCAAAGAATAGATGGAGGCGGGGCCAGTCAGAGGTAGTATTTGCCGGTTCTCCAAACTACTCAAAATGTCTGCTACCAGTTCTCCAGAACTGGTCAGAACCTGCTGAATACCACCTCTGGTGCTGTCTCCAAAGAGAAATATTAACGACAAACTAATAGGCTTACGGAGAAAGGAGGAAAGTCAAGAGACAGAAACAATGAGATGGGGAAAGTAAAATCCTAGCCAATTGTGTTCTTACCACTGACTAATTTGTTCAGCTGAACTGAAGCATTTAATTAGCTTTTTTTTTTAAGGAAAGTTGGATTCCCTTAAATTAGACTGGCTGGGCTGACTCTGGGGGTCTTGAGATGGGAAGAGTACAGAGGATGATGTGAACTGGTAATGGCGAAGAAGTCAAGAAAAACCATTTGCCCTCCTTTTTCCTCTCTTGCCTGCAATTCTCCAGGGGACCCCAGGTTATTAGCAAGGCTTTTAAGCTTTCCCATCTCACTCTCTCTTTGGGGAACAGGAAAGGGGATGCCAGCTAAACAATTAAGTAAAAGGCAGTTTAAAGTTGGCGAATGCTACTCAGGGAAATGCTGCTTATTCTGGCTGATGTGAAGCTACTGCCGATGGCTGGCAGCTGAAGGAAAGACGGAGACAAGGATGGTGAATGACAAAGCAAAGAAAAAGGATTGCAAAAAAAAATGAAGATGGGCAAGGAGAAATAGTAGTTTCTAGACCGGGCTGCAAAGTACAATATTCAGCTCTAGATCCAAGCACTGCATGGCCTGAAATAGGCAAAACTCTAGATTAGTTTCACAATAGTTACTTCAGTGATTGAACAGCCTCCAAACAATGATGGGGTTTCTTGCCTCCAACCACAGGACAAACATGTTCTGGCACTTCTCTTTTAGTTTGGTCTCCATGACTTGATTTAATCTCATCCCCAGCCCATGAATAAGAAAAGCTTAAGCTGCCCTTTGTGGAATGCTGGCTAGGGAATTCTGGGAGTTGAAGTCCACAAGTCTTAAAGTTGCCAAGGCTGGAGACCCCTGATCTAACATACCTACTTTTTATAGATGAGACAGTGATTCATACTGTGTTAACCAAGTAAGCTTTATGTAAAGTCCAGTAAAGATGGTGTTTTTTATGTTCTGTTGGAAGAAATATCCTTCTGGGTTCAGTTCCAAGTGGGGAAGAAGACACTGGAAACATGGAGGCTGTTTGGAAGGTTTAATGGTGGACAGGACCACATGGCCTGGAGCTCCAGAGTGAAAGGGAAGGATGATCACATGCTTCAAGGTGAGATCAAGAAAAAGGACTGAGGTGCTGAGGGTGCCTGGGTTTTATACCCTCTGTTGGGATTTGAATTGGAGCTTGTATTCTAATTGGTTGTCAGACTCCCATGAGGGGCAACTCTGTAGGCTGTCCTGAGTTCCAGGCTTGGTTGAGCCTTGCTGGATGATTTATGCCCTTAAAAGGGCTTTTGGCAATTGCTATAGTTTTACCTGGAGATCTTTCTTATGTAAAGTATTCTGGCCCAGGCCTTAATGGCCCACCTATTAACAAAGGTGGGGGTGAGATTAACGAAGGTGGGGGTGAGCTTCTACTTCTGAGGGGAGTTTCTGCTTCTGAGTTTCTACTCTTTTTAGAGGAAATATTCTGCCTTTTAAATATTTCCTAGGCTATTTCCATTTTCTAGGAGAGGTGTGGGTGCTAACTTCCTACAATACCTCTTTTTTTTTTCAAAACGTGAGAGTTTTGAGAAAAGATTAAAAAGTGATCAGATCAGGGAGACTTGATGGGTGCTTTTAATTTTTCTGATGCAAAGAGAAAGGCATTGAAAAAGAGGCAACAGAAAAGGATTCCTTCAGTGGCTCCCAAAAGCTTTCAACCATGAAGGTCTAGCACCCTGGGAAAACTTCTGGATTTTTTTTTCATGCCAATTAATTTTCAGGTGTTTGATGTACTTTTTTATGAGCTTACAGTCAGGTTGTAAGCACAAGCCTCTACATTCTTCACAACTTTTAAATTACAGGCTGCCCATTTCCAAGGTTATGGTTTCTACCTGCCTAGCTCTTAGCTTCCAGGGTTTGTGAGGCCAAATTGAGGTTAGCCAGTGTGCAATCCAGGCTATTTAGTATTTTTAAAGTTACACACGATGTGCCCTGGAGCCTACTCATGAGACCACCAGTGCAACATATCCTGCTTTACTGGGCACTTGGGCAGCATCATTTGTGAGTCACAGTCAGGGCTTGAGGTTTGGAGATCTCTTTTCTGCTATCTCTTCAGGAATTGCCTGAGGGAGATGCCCCCTCCCCTCTTGGGATTAGCAGGGCAATATGACTGCTTGGGTTTTAGTGCCACAGAGCAGCAAAACAAAAACAAAACAAAACAAAAAAACACATTAAAATTGAAGCTAGGTGCAGCTTTGTGTGGATGTAGGTGAAAGGGATAACCTATCTAATTCTAAATGGTGTGTCTCTGTGTATTTATTTATTTATTTATTTATTGGATTTCTAAGCCGCCCCATCTCCCCAAGGACTTGGGGCAGCATACAGTAAAACAATATAAATATACATTCAAAAAGAAGATCAAGTCTCATAGAAACCCAAAATATAATTAAAACATTAAAACAATTCTAAAAATTCCCCATATAGTCCATCCTCAGTCCAGGTCAGTAAGTTGGAATAACCATGTTTTTAGGCCCCGGCAGAAGGAGCGGAGATCAGGGGCCACCCGGAGCTCCAGGGGCAGTTGGTTCCAAAAGGTGGGTGCTCCCACAGAGAAGGCCCTACCCCTGGGGGTCGCCAGCCGACATTGTCTGGCTGACAGAACCCCAAGGAGGCCCTGTCCATGAGAGCGTACAGTGCATTGGGAAATAGTCACTGGCAGCAGGGTCTCCCATAAGTATCCCGGTCCTAAGCCATGAAGGGCTTTATAGGTCAAAACCAGCACCTTGAATCTCACTCGGAGGGCAACCGGTAACCAGTGCAGCGCATGCAGGAGGGGTATAACATGGGAGTATCGGGACACTCCCATCACAACCCACGCCACTGCATTTTGGACTAGCTGAAGCCTCCGGGTGGTCCTCAAGGGCAGCCCCATGTAGAGAGCATTGCAGTAGTCCAAGCGAAGTGACAAGCATGAGTGACCATCGTAGGGCATCTTGGTCCAGGTAGGGGCAACTGGCGACTAAGCGAACCTGGGCAAATGCTCCTCTGGCCACGGCTCCCACCTGTTCCTCTAAATTGGACCCGTGCCCTTCCTGGTTAGCTTATGCCGCCAGAGAGGTCACCTGCGGCTGGCTCGGGCAGTTGTCAGCGCAGCTAAGGGAGGTGTCTTTCCCGCCTTGAAGGAGGCGGTGGTGAGACCCCTCCTGAAGAAGCCTGCCCTGGACCCGGCCGTGTTAGACAACTTTCGTCCAGTCTCCAACCTTCGCTTTTTAGCGAAGGTTGTTGAAATGTGGTGGCTCGGCAGTTTCCACTTTTTCTGGATGAAGCGGACTACCTGGATCCGTATCAATCGGGCTTCCGTCCTGGTTTCAGCACGGCATTGGTCGCACTGATGGATGATCTCTGGAGGGCCGGGACAGGGGTTTTTCCTCCATCCTGGTCCTATTAGACCTCTCAGCAGCTTTTGATACCATCGACCATGGTATCCTTCTGCACTCGGGGGTTGGGTATAGGGGGCACTGTACTCCAGTGGTTCACCTCCTACCTCTCGGGCGTGCAGTCGTACTGGCGGGGGACAGAGGTCCACCTCGAGGGTGCTCTCTTGTGGGGTCCCTCAGGGGTCAGTCCTCTCCCCCTGCTATTTAACATCTATATGAAGCAGCTGGGTGAGATCATCCGTGGTTTGGGGTGAGTTTCCATCAATATGCAGATGATACTCACCTGTATATCTCCACCCGAACCAGATCGGTGATGCCCTCTCCCTGATGACCCAGTGCTTGGATGCGTGCGGATCTGGATGAGCGGAAACATGCCGTCTCAACCCGGCCAAGACCTGAGTGGCTGTGCATACCGGCATCGGCCCAGTCAGGATTATCCATCTTTAACCATAGGGGAGTGGTGTTGCCCCTGTGGATAGGGCACGGAATCTGGGGTCCTCCTGGATGCACGGCGATTGGAGGAGCAGGTGGGGGCCGTCGCCAGGGGCTTTGCCCAGCTCCGTTTGGTTAGCCAACTTCGCCCTTTTCTGGACGATGCCCTGCGCACAGTTACTCATGCCCTTGTTATCTCCAGACTCGACTACTGCAACGCTCTCTATTTAGGACTACCCTTGCATACTATCCGGAGATTGCAGCTGGTGCAAAATGCGGCGGCGTGGGTGGTGATGGGAGTTTCCGGTTCTCCCATGTTACCCCCCTCCTGCGCTGTCTGCATTGGCTGCCGGTTGTGCTCCGGGTGAGATTCAAGGTGTTAACACTAACATACAAAGTCCTTCATGACATGGGTCCATAATATTTAAGGGAGCGACTCCTGCCGACATCAAGTACTAACCGCCCTGTGCGATCACATAGGCAAGGACTCCTTGGGGTCCCATCGGCTGGCCAATGCCGGTTGGCGGTCCCCCGACGACGAGCCTATTCTATTGCGCCCTGACCTCTGGAATCAGCTTCCCCGGGGCTCCGTCTGGCCCCTGACCTCCGCCTTCCGCCGTGAATTGAAGACCTGGTTATTTAACCAAGCGGGCTGTGACCCTTTGGGGGTTATCATGGTTTTATCATGTATTTATGTAATTGTATCTTAATGGGGCTTGTTAGTTTAATTCTTTTTTAATTATTTATTGTTTTTCTTGTTTTAGTTGTGAGCGAGTCTTCGGAGATGGGGTGGCATACAAGTCTCATTAATAAATAAATAAATAAATAAATAAATTGAGCCATGCATCCAGGAGGACACCCAAGTTGCACGCCCTATCTACAGGGGGTAACACCTCTCCCCGTATAGTTAATGGTGGAATTTCCTGGGCAACTCGAGATGCCGGTACATATAACCACTCGGTCTTGGCTGGGTTCAGCCTGAGTCTGTTCCTCCCCATCCAGATCTGCACCGCCTCCAGGCACCGGACCATCACATCGAGGGCATCACTGAATTGGTTAGGGGGTGGAGATAAAAAGCTGAGTATCATCAGCATACTGATGATATCTCACCCCAAAACCACGGATGATCTCACCCAGTGGCTTCATATAGATGTTGAACAGGAGCGGCGGGAGAACTGACCCCTGAGGCACCCCACAAAGGAGTGGCCTCAGGGCCGATCTCTGCCACCCTGCCAACACCATCTGCGTATGGCCCGAGAGGTAGGAGAACCACCGTAAAACAGTGCCCCCCACTCCCAGCCCCTCGAGGCGTCGCAGTAGGAAACCATGGTCGATGGTATCAAAGGCCGCTGAGAGGTCTAATAGGACCAGGACAGAGGAATGCCCCTTGTCCCGTGCCCTCCAGAGATCATCTACCAGTGCGACCAACACCGTCTCTGTGCTGTGTCCGGGCCTGAAGCCCAATTGGCGTGAGTCTAGATAGTCGGTTTCTTCCAGGAACATCGGGAGCTGTTTCGCTACCACGCTCTCAACAAACTTTGCAATAAAGCGAAGGCTGGAGATGGGACAAAAGTTGTTTAAATTAGCTGGGTCCAGGGTAGGCTTTTTGAGGAAGGGCTTCACCACCACCTCTTTCAAGGTGGAGGGGAAGACTCCCTCACTCAAAGAAGCAGTAATTACTGCCTGGAGCCAGCTTCGTGTGACCTCCCGGGCGGCACAGACCAGCCAGGAGGGACACGGGTCTAATAAACACGTGGCAGCGCTCAGTCTTCCCATGATCCTGTCCACCTCTTTTGGAGTTACAGGATCAAACTCCTCCCAGATAACACTCCTAAGACCTGCTATATCATTCCCATCGGATTCTGACCAGTTGGAGTCCAAGCTGGCCCAGATCTGAGCGATCTTATCCATCAGATGTTGACTAAACTCCTCGGCCCATCCCTGTAAAGGATTCTCCCCTCCCCCCTGTTTAAGGAGGCAGCGGGTGATCCTGAACAGGGCGGTCGGGCGATTATCTGCGGATTCAATGAGAGAGGAGAAATAGATACACTTCGCCTCCCTCAACGCAGTCAAATAGGACCTAATATAGGCCCTCAGCTGCAATCGGTCAGATTCAGACCGGCTGGACCTCCAATAGCTCTCTAGGCCTCTCTTCCGACGCTTCATTTCCCAGAGCTCCCTGGAAAACCAGGGAGCTAACTGGGATCTGCTTTGGGTGAGAGGCTGCAAAGGAATGACTCGATCGAGTGCCTCGGTGGCAGCCATCTACCAAACATTCAGCAGGGTCTCAAGTGAGTCGTGGGCAAGAGAGGACGGGATTGACCCAAGCGCCGCCTGGAATTTCTCTGGGTCCATTAGGTGCCTGGGGTGGAACCATCTCATTGGTTCCGCTTCCCAGCGACGGGGAGTGGTATCCTGGAAGGTTAGCCGCAGGAGGGAATGATCGGTCCATGGCAGGGGGTACACGATCAGAGACCCCCCACCTAGATCATTATACCACTGTCCCAAGATAAAAACCAGGTCAGGGGTGTGTCCCCCTTCATGAGTGGGACCCTGTATTATTTGGGTCAGGTCTATGGCCACCATGGAAGCCATGAACTCCTGGTCCAATTTTGATGCCCCCCCCGGGATGGCAGGTTGAAATCCCCCAACACAATAAGTTTGGGGAACTCAACCGCCACCCCCGATAGGACATCTAGTAGACCAGGCAGGGTTGTTGATACGCAGCTGGGAGAAAGGTACGTAAGCAACAAACCCAACTGACCCTGAGGGCCCCATCTCAGTAGAAGGGACTCACACCTGCCTATCTGCAGGACAGTGGCCTCCCTTGGATCAAGGACTTCCCTGATGACCACAGCCACTCCCCTGCCCCTACCCTGGGTCTGAGGCTGGTGTATTACATGGAAACCTGGTGGGCAGAGTTCTATCAGAGGGACCCCTCCCTCCGGGCCCAACCAGGTCTCCGTGATACAGGCCAGGTCCGCGTTTTCCTCCTCAATCAGATCTCGGATGAGGGGAGCTTTGTTGCCAATGGACCTGGCATTCAAATAAACCAGCCTCAGCCCAGGATCCTGCTTCTCTAAGCCCCCGGGCAGATGGGTAGGAATCAGAGGGTCGGAGTGCACTACCACTTGAAAATAGCGGGTGCGCACTCCCATAGGTCAATATGACCCTCCGCCCTTACCTCTGCTGCCTTTCCCAGTCACTGTACAGATCCCATACTCCACCCATTCCTCCAAGGCTCCGGCCAGCACCCCCCCTGCTGAGGTCCATTTCCGACCTGGACTGAGAAAATCCTGTTGGGGCTCCCTCAGGTTCCAACCCTGCCTGATAACCCTTCTTTTCCCTTAAACCCCTTAAAAGCTTATTTAAAAAATGTAATAAAGGGGTCTTGGTCCCTTTCTTATTACCCAACCCCCACCCCTTTCCCTTTCCCGTGCGATGCCACCTCTAGGGATCCCAAGATCCGTCATCAAGGTAGGCCGTCGATAACCCGACAGGCCACATTCAGGACAGAGGGGAGTCCCTCAGGGCCTGCAGCTCAGTAGCTAGATAAGTCCGCAGTGTTCTGTTTATAAAAATCGGGAGGAAAGATGATTTGTAGAAAGTGTCCAGATCGAATAGTCGGTCCAGGTCGAGTTGTTGGAACAGTCCGGGCCCGGGATTCTCTCACAATCACCGAGGAGCTTGTTGACAAAGGCCCATGGACTGACCACCATGCTCTCACCAGTGGTGGTATTCCACAACTTGCCTACTCGGGGATTCTGGCAATAGCCAGCAGGGATCACATTCCCAGCCTCTACTGTTCTCCCACAACAGATTGGTGGGTGTGGTTCCACAGTGTTCACTGCTGCCCTCTCACAACGGCAGGGACATCCATCCTCGTAGGTATCCTTGAACCGAGAGAGTGGGAGGGTGGGAAAGACCTTCTGTCCGGATTTCAAGATGGCCCAAGTCTTTAGATGGTAAAGGAGTCCAGTGGGGGAGGGATCAGCAGTCCAGTAGTTTATGTCCTGGTTGATATCAATATGGGTAATTAGGCAACCAGGCAACCCATGTGGCAACCCATGTTGTTTAGGGGATGTCCCATCCTCCACCATGCTCTGGGAGATGATGTTCACTTTGGGTGAAGCAACGTCCCTCCAGGGTCTGATTTGGGGCTCCAAACAACGCATTTTAACGCAATTCTTCCACATAGACTAATGTCTAAACTTCTGGACCTTGGGCTTTCTAATTCAATCTGCCTTTGGATTTCCTGTCTGGCCACTCACAGAGGGTCAGATTAGGTAATCATACCTCTTCAGCCCTTATTCTTAACACTGGTACACCACAGGGTTGCATGTTGAGTCCCTTACTCTATACTCTTTATGTGCATGACTGCATTCCCACTCACACTAGTAATACTATTGCTAAATTTGCAGATGATACAACAGTGGTGGGACTCATCTCCAGGGGATGAGTCTGCCTACCGAGATGAGGTGGACGGTTGCTTTCATGGTGTGGAGGCAATAACTTGGTCCTCAACACCAATAAGACCAAGGAGCTTATAGTGGATTATAGAAGGAACAGATCAGACATCCAGCCCTTGTTTATCAATGGAGACTGAGTGGAGCAAGTGGCCAGTTTTAAGTTTCTGGGCATTACCCTAAAAGAGGACCTGACCTGGGGTGCCCACATTGCAGCCCTGGTCAAAAGGGCCCAGCAGAGTTATACTACTTGAGACTTCTCAGAAAACAACAACTGAATGAAAAACTGCTGGTGACCTTCTACCGCTGCACCATAGAGAGCATTTTAACATACTGCACCTCTATATGGTTTGCCAATTGCACAGTGGCAGATAGGAAAGCACTCCAGAGGGTTAATGTCATTGCCCAGAAGATCACTGGTTGCCCTCTCCCTCTTTGGAAGAGCTTTATAGCTCCTGCTTCCTTAAGAAAGTTCAAAACATTCTCAAAAATCCATCTCATCCTGGGAACCCTTTTTTTGAACTATTACCATCTGGCAGACAGTACAGAATAATAAAAAAAGGAGAAATAGGTTAAAAACAACTTCCATTTCAGGGCAGTAGCTCTTTTGAATTCTGCTGTATAGTGCAGTGTTGGTGTGGTGTCAGGAGTTTTCAGTTCAATGTGTGAAGGGTGAAGGATATGTGTTTGTGTTTATTTTCATGGTCATGGTCATGGTGTGCACTGAAGATGGTGTTTGATTTTATTGTACAAGGTGCAATGACAATAAACTAAACTAAACTAAACTATACATTGATTGCAGTTGGTCAGCCAGTTATGAATCCATCTGATGGTGATGCTGTCTAACTCACATTTTTCCATCTTATCAAGTAGTAAGTTTGGTCTATTTTATCAAATGACTTACTGAAGTCTAAATAAATAGTATCCACAGCATTTCTCTGGTCCACTAATTTTGTCACTTTGTCAAACAATGCAATAAGATTTGTCTGGCATGATTTGTTTTGACAAACCTACGTTGGATTTTGCTTATGACTTTGGTTGCCTCTAGGTGTTCACAGATTCATTGCTAGATTGTCTTTTCCAGAATCTTCCTAGGTATTGATGTAAGCAGAGGTGGTATTCAACAGGTTCTGACCAGTTCTGGTGAACTGGTAGCGGAAATTTTGAGTAGTTCGGAGAACCGGCAAATGCCACCTTTGACTGGAGATTTTACAGTATCCTTCCCCTGCCACACCCACCAAGAACTGGTAGTAACTGGTAGTTTATGTCCTGGTTGATATCAATATGGGTAATTAGGCAACCAGGCAACCCATGTGGCAACCCATGTTGTTTAGGGGATGTCCCATCCTCCACCATGCTCTGGGAGATGATGTTCACTTTGGGTGAAGCAACGTCCCTCCAGGGTCTGATTTGGGGCTCCTCCAGGCCTGCACCCACAGCACCCAGGACAAGCCTGGGTGCTATTTCAGTGTAGGCCTTAGACGTCCCGAATTCATCAGCCCCTGCTAACCAAGAAGTGGGGGTATGCCAGCACATCAGTTCTAACTTAAGCTGGTGAGCCCATCACCCCTTGGAATGGTGATCTCCATTTCTTGAGTCCGGTGTAGGTCCCATGTTCAGGTTGAGATTCCAGCGCCTATGAAATTTCCATGCCTGTAGCATCAGACCGTCACACCAGCGGCCCCAAATTGGGGTTAGGTCCCATCTGCCAGTGCAGTTCATGATGCTGCACATAATGCCCCCAGTATCGACAAAAACAAGTCCAATAAGAATATAAACAGCCAAGGCAATATAAACAGTGATGGTAATAATGGGCCTAAATTGTTCAGTAACAATGCTCACAACCTCCAAAATGTCTATAGTGGTAGTATTTAAAGCGGTAATGTCCATAGGGGTAACAATAACAGCCCCCATACTGCTCACATTTCCCAATGTTCTAGCCGCTCCAACTGACATAAGAAGCTCTCATCGGCTCCCAACTGTCATCAGAAGCTTTCAGCTGCTGTCGCCATTTTCGCTGATGCCTTTATTGCTGCCCTTGTTTTTGCCACCAATATTTGTAGGTAGATCTTTTCCAGTAAGTCGGGGGTAGGAGCAAATATTGTTTTCCGTACCCCCAGACAATATAAGTCGATCTCAGGGAGTAAGGGCTGGAAATCAAGGCCCTACCCTCTCCACAGGACAAATTCCTATTTACTCCAATTTAGTATCCAAATTACACAATTACCTAAAATCCTAGGGTTTGCTTTTGGGATACACTGGACAAAAAAAATTTTTTTTTCTTCCCTTCCTTCAATCATAACCCGCTTGGCTTTTCCTCTTTTATACAGAAGGTCCCACACTCTGATGACCCTCCTCTTGCTTTTCCTGTCCTGATGGTCATGGCTCTGTAGCCATCTAGCAACAGACAAGAGGGCGGCTAGAGGCCAAACAAAGAAATGAGATCCAGCTGCTGTTCAAGGGTGAAGCCACACACACACACACTCTTCCTCCTTCCCTAACAAAAGGTCCTGTGCTCTGGCAAAACCTCCATGCTCTCCAGACTTGTGGTCTTTTTGTGGTTAGGAAATGCACAGAGGAAGCAAGGTCCAATTGTATTTGGGAGAAGGGCCCTCTCACACATATGAAAGCATACACTTATTTCCCATGCTCTAAATTTAGAATTTAGAGGTACTCACCTTCCTTCCCAGCAGCCCTTGAGCTCAACACTCAAAACCCCTTTAAAACCTTTTTTCCAAATGGCCAAGGTCCAGGAAAACTCACCCACAGACTCAATGGGTCTGTTTGCCGGCAAGGGAATCTTACCTGGGCTTGGTCCATTGGTTAGGTTAGCTTGGAGCCCCATCTGGGGTGCCAATTGTTGGAAGAAATATCCTTCTGGGTTCAGTTCCAAGTGGGGAAAAAGATACTGGAAACATGGAGGCTGTTTGGAAGGTTTAATGGTGGACAGGACCACATGGCCTGGAGCTCCAGAGTGAAAGGGAAGGATGATCACATGCTTCAAGGTGAGATCAAGAAAAAGGACTGAGGTGCTGAGAGTGCCTGGGTTTTATACCCTCTGTTGGGATTTGAATTGGAGCTTGTATTCTAATTGGTTGTCAGACTCCCATGAGGGGCAACTCTGTAGGCTGTCCTGAGTTCTAGGCTTGGTTGAGCCTTGCTGGATGATTTATGCCCTTAAAAGGGCTTTTGGCAATTGCTATAGCTTTACCTGGAGATCTTTCTTATGTAAAGTATTCTGGCCCAGGCCTTAATAGCCCACCTATTAACAAAGGTGGGGGTGAGATTAACAAAGGTGGGGGTGAGCTTCTACTTCTGAGGTGAGTTTCTGCTTCTGAGTTTCTACTCTTTTTAGAGGAAATATTCTGCCTTTTTAATATTTCCTAGGCTATTTCAATTTTCTAGGAGAGGTGTGGGTGCTAACTTCCTACAGTTCTATAATCTTAGAACATTACTTTATAGAAAATATAAACCATTATTATTACAATTATATTTACTATATTACTAAGCTATCTGGTTAACTTGGATTGGGACTATATTAGAATTGTGATTGGATGGCTATATTCATTGAAATAACAAAAAAGGCTAGATAATTTCTGTGGCTAGAACAAGACTCCCAGAAGGTTGGTGTAAGTAACTTTGATAAAAACAGGATAATCTATAAGAGATTATTCATTTATATACAGCATACTATAAGTATGAGAAAAATACAGAGCAAAGATTAAGACCAAATTATCATTCCTTGCTTCAATATTAAACATCTATTTTTGTAGTGTACAAAAAATGTGATCAGTAGAAAAATAACCATTCATATAGCCTGCAAGACTTTGTTTTCATTTTGTTTTTGTTAAGGATTAAAACAAAGATAAAATCTCTAAAATAAAATATCTGAAATAAGAAGCTTAGTTCAAAAGAGATTACAAAACTAAAACTTAATACTTGGGTTTAAACAAATTTGAAAAAAAGTTATAATACAAAACTCAGAACATCAGCCTTATCCACAAGCTTTTACTGAAGTATGATTTAGAATCCAAAGTTAAAAACCATATGATTGAATGGATGCGAAATCCAAATAGAACAATTTATATACCACAATGGGAATATCAATGGAATATAAATATTCAATTTACTGTTAATATTATACTTAGAGAAGACAAATACAAAACGTCTTGCTGCTGATATATTATTTCATTGCTGTCAGCCTTACCAGGTAGATGAGACCAAAAAACAGATGCCATATAGACCTAAAACTATTTTGATTCAGATTAACTATAGTACAGAATCTAGAAGTCTGAACATGTTTCCCCTCTTTCCTTTTTTATATATCATGTGAAGGAGGCGTGTGCCTGTGAGATGTTTTTATAACCTTCCCTTCTCATCTGGGCTTAAACAATGTTTATCTACATATTACCCTGGTAACAAATCTTCCTCTCTCCATAAAAGTCACCCTCTTTATTTTCCACAATTGCTGATTGTCAAAATGGACAATTCAGATTACAGAAACTGCTGGAAACAGTTAGGCCTGATCATTATTAGGCCTACCTTATTGATTTATTCTGACTGATGAGTCTTATGCTAATTACTAGATATTGTGTTTCTAAAATGCCAAACTGATTTGAAAAAGTACCTGATAAGTTAAATGCCATTCCAAAATAAAAGAAAAACTAATTAGTGAAGAACTTAAAGAATAAAAAACAAATGACAAAAAACTAAGTAAGAATTTATTCAAAGAAAGTTTTAAACAGACCATGGCACCAGAGGTATTTGGAATATTAGGACCTTTGCTAAAATTTTTGAACAATTGAGTGAAGAAAATAATTGTTCCATAGGAACATAAATTGTTTAGTCTTATCAGGAAAGACATTACTGGCTGAAAGTTGAAAACAAAACAATGAAGAAACTGAGACTTCCTGGATATAGAATTATGCCACTCAAGTTCCAGGCAGAAAAAAGAAAAGCGAAATTTAGAAAATGACAGATAAAAGGATGGCACTTCAAAGGTTTTTGAAGAATTAGGTCAAAAAATTATAACTAATCTGCCAGCAATAATCTCTGCACCTGTAAATGTATTTTTAAAGAAGTTTATAAAGAAGAGGTGAAAGATGTGATTGACAACAGTGTGGTAAAAATTATGGACAAACAGGATGGTATCCAAGAATGCCATAGATAGCAAAAAAAAAACCCTCCTCAAATAGATCATCAAACAAATCAACCCAAAATTCTCACTTGAGACAGAAATGATCAGGCTCATGATATCATACTTCAAACACACTATGCAAAGTCCTTTAGCTCTCTAGGGAAGTCTATCATGATGGGAAAGGTGGAAAGAAACAGAAGAGGATGACCAACAGTAAGGTAGATGGACTCAATTTCAGTAGCAATAAGTGTTCTATTAGGAGAACTGAAGAACCAAAAGAGCCTCCTGGAGAAAATATAGCTATATCATCTAAGAGTCAAGATTGACTTGATGGCACACAATAATAACCATCACTAACCTAATGTTCTTCTGAAAAAAACTTATTCAGTTTTATATAGATGTATGTTTTTAAGTTTTTCTGTCCTTCTTACTTTTTTCTGCTATTATTTTCATAGGATTTTTTTTCAAATATTTAATAAAAGAAAGGAAAAGAAAAAAGTGGGTTCTAAGCACTTAGAAAGGAACAACAGGGGTTACTACCGTGTTTCCCCGAAAATAAGACCTACCCCGAAAATAAGACCTACCCCAAAAATAAGACCTAGTGTGTTTTTGGGAGCCAAAAAAAATATAAGACAGTGTCTTATGTTAGAGGAAACACAGTATGCGATTTGTTCGTGGTTTCATACATGAATAAATGTACATTGTTCTACATGACTATGGTGTTTTTTCATATATATATATATATATATATAAAAATAAAAGACCTACCCCGAAAATAAGACCTAGTGTGTTTTTGGGAGCCAAAAAAAATATAAGACAGTGTCTTATTTTCGGGGAAACACGGTAGAAGACAAAATAGTTTATACTAGACAAGCACTATTACTTTTTTTTACAAGTGACTAGAAGACCAAGGAACTTCTATATATGCATGTGGTATATCTAGATTTCAGTGGAGGTATTTAATAAATTTGACCACAGCCTCTTACTTGATAAAAGAGAACAATGAGGAATGGATCCTGCTAATGGGTAGGTTTGCAGTTGATTGAACAGTCATACCCACTGGCCCTTAATGTATCTAGGTCTGCATAGAGGATAGAAGGGAGGAGGCACATATCTCAGGAAATTGTTCTAGGGCTAGGTCAACTCTCTTCAAAATTATATGATTTAGATGAGGGAAAAGAAAAAATGCTTAACAAAAATGCAGGTGATCATTGCAAATGCAGAATAGACTTAGCCTGTAATCCCAAAGGCAGGTAGATTTTGCTTTTCCTTATTTATTTATTTATTTATTTTATTTTATTTTATTAGACTTGTATGCCACCCTCTCTCCCTAAGGACTCAGGGTGGCTCACAATATAAAATCCCAATACAATAAATTAATTAAAAATAATTAAATCACAAGTCCAATAAATCTAAAACCCGTAAAAATTCAATTAAAATCACTTAAAAACCCGCCCTAACTCATTTCAGTCCAGGCCGGCCTGCTGAAACAGCCAAGTCTTCAGGTCACGGCGGAAGGAGCAGAGGTCCAGGGCCAAACGAAGCCCCAAGGGGAGCTGATTCCACAGGGTGGGTGCTCCCACAGAGGAGGCCCTACCCCTGGGCACCGCCAGCCGACATTGTCTAGCTGACGGTACCCCAAGGAGGCCCTGTCTGTAGGAACGCACAGGGCGATCAGAGTGCGATGCTGGCAGGAGACGCTCCCGCAAGTACCCTGGCCTCAAGCCATGGAGGACTTTGTATGTTAACATCAACACTTTGTATCTCACCCAGACGGCAACCAGCAATCAATGCAGCTCATGCAGGAGGGGTGTAATATGGGAGTATCAGGTTACTCCCATCACAACTCGCGCGGTCGCATTCTGTACCAGCTGTAACTTCCGAGTGGTCCGCAAGGGCAGTCCCATGTAGAGAGCGTTGCAGTAGTTGATTCGGGAAGTGACAAGTGCATGGGTGACTGTGCGTAGGGCATCTCGGTCCAGATAAGGGTGCAACTGCCGCACCAGGTGAACCTGGGCGAATGCCCCCCTGGTCACAGCTCCCACCTGCTCCTCCAAACTGAGCTGTGTATCCAGGAGGACACCCAAGTTGCGAGCCCTATCCACAGGGGGCAACACCTCTCCCCCTATGACCAAAGATGGAATATCCTGGATACTCCGAGATGCCGGTACACACAGCCACTCAGTCTTGGCCGGGCTGAGTCGAAGCCTGTTCCTCCCTATCCAGATCCGCACCTCATCCAGACAACGGGACATCACAGAGTGGGCATCACTGATGTGGTTCGGGGTGGAGATGAAGAGCTGGGTATCATCCGCATATTGATGATACCTCATGCCAAAACCATGGATGATCTCACCCAGCAGCTTCATATAGATATTGAACAGGAAGGGTGAGAGGACCGACCTGCGGCACCCCACAAGTGAGGGGCCTCGGGCTCGATCTCTGCCCTCCCAACACCGATTGCGAGTGACCCAAGAGGTAGAAGAACCACCGTAAAACAGTGCCTCCCACCCCAACCCCCCAAGATGCTGCAATAGGATACCATGGTCGATGGTATCAAAAGCCGCTGAGAGATCTAATAGGACTAGGACAGAGGAAAATCCTTGAAGATTCTCATCCACTTCTCATCCAAGAAGCTTCTTCAGTTCTGACTGAACGGTGGAGAACGGAAGGATTTATATTTCTTGCAGTTATCTGGTTGCTAGAACTCATGTCTGAGAGTCGTTGAGGCCACATGGAGGTTTATCTGTGCCCTCAGGGTCTCCCAAATATTTCACTCTCATTTGCTCTATTTAGGTAATTCTAAGGACACTAGATTCCAATTTGCTAAATTTTCTGGATAGAAATCTAATTTACATCTGGAATCTCAGTTCTTGTTAAATTGACTTTTAAAACAGTCCATTTCTCTGAGGAAACTAAATCAGAAGACAGGGAAAAAAGTTTTAGAAAAGCAGGAGACACAATGTGTCAGAATACTGTTGTTTTAAATATTTCATCAAATTTCTTCCAATAGGCCTCCTGTGTTTTTTTACTTAACATTACTTTTTTTTCTTTTAATCCAGTAGGATGTAGGATGCTCAGAACTATTACTATATTAATATTATTAATATTACTATAGTAATATTATTAATATTATTAATATTATTTATTTATTTATTTATTTATTTATTTATTTATTTATTTATTTATTCGACTTATATGCCGCCCCCTCTCCCAAGGGACTCGGGGCAGCTCACACTAAAATACAATACAACAATAAATTACTTAAAACTATATTAAACAGGTTATAAGCCGAATAAGCAATTTAAAACCCCCATATTAAAACAAAACCCCAGGAGTCAACATAGCCCAGATTGCAAAAACAGCCAGGTTTTTAACTCGTGGCGGAAGGTGCGGAGATCGGGAGCCAACCGGAGCTCCAGCAGAAGATTCCATAAAGTGGGGGCCGCCACAGAATAGGCCCTCCCCCGGGTTCCAGCCAAGCGACATTGGGTCACAGATGGGACCCTGAGGAGACCCCGCCTGTGGGCCCATACAGGGCGGTTGGTACTTGATGCTGGGAGGAGTCGTTCTCGTAAGTATCCTGGACCCATGCCATGCAGGACCTTGAATTATGAAATATTACTCTGTTATTTCTGTTACTTTTGTCCTAGAAGTGTACATTCATAGTCAGACTTATAGACGTGTACCTCACCATGCAGCTCTGGAATAAGGTTTTAATCATACGGTAGTATCCTGGATGTCAGCTGGTGCTCCATTCAAAATCCAAGAAATAAATACTTAGACTCCATTAATTAGCGAAAAGATATCTTTTACTGGAAAATCAAGTGGTAGCATCAAAGGGATTCTAAATCTGAGAAAATGAGTGCGTAAATCATATATACAAAGTGATGGCAACGTTCCCACCCACAATAGTTCAAACTGTCCATCCAATGAAAAGTTGTATATAATGTCATGTGGGCATCTCCAAGTGGTGATGAGGCATCTGTCTGTTGACTTTGACATATTTTGATAAAGAGGTGCGCTTGCTTGCACATAGCAAGGAGCATAAACAAGAAACTCCCCCCCCCAACTTATAGTTTTTTCTCTGAAACCTCCAACTCGCTTCCCATAACTATTTCACCCCTCCTCCCCGTTACTTATGACAGCTGAAAGATGTGAAGCAAAGGAAAAGAATCTTGAAGGCTGACACTGGATACTACTGGATAGGGGATGTGGTGGCTCAGTGGCTAAGACGCTGAGCTTGTCGATCAGAAAGGTCAGCAGTTTGGCAGTTCAAATCCTTAGCACCGCAAACGAAGTGAGCTCACATTACTTGTCCCAGCTTCTGCCGACCTAGCAGTTCGAAAGCATGCAAAAATGCAAACAGAAAAATAGGGACCACTTTGATGGGAAGCAGAGGTGGTATTCAGCCGGTTCTGACCGGTTCTCATGAACCTGTAGAGGAAATTTTGAGTAGTTCTGAGCACTGACTGGCCCTGCCCCCATCTATTCGCTGCCTGCCAAGTCCCAGCTGATCAGCTGGGTCTTTTTAAATAAAATTTTATTTTTTGAAAACAGACATAGAAAAACAAATACATAAAAAACGTAAAACATCTTTTTTTGAAAACAGTGTGCTCCCGGGTTGTCACTTCTCCATACAGACATAAATTCAATTACATATTCATCTTATGTATTCTAATCCATATCTTATATCCATTTTCATGATTTTTTCCATAGCTTTTCCATTTCTCTACTTTCTACAATCTTATTTGTAATTATTCCATTCTTTTCTAATTTCAATTATATTTCTTTTTCTAGTTTTCCATATCTTTCCATTTAATATTTTAACATTTTCAACCATCCTGTTTACAATTTCATACTCTTTTTCTTGTACATATTTTGGCCTGTAATTGCTAAAGCTGGAGTTATAACACCTTTATATCTTTTAACTATTATCTATTCAATTATTACTCAACACTTAAAGTACACTTCACAAATCATTTTCTAACATAGCTATCAACCGAATTCTGCTTGGTACACTCCCTTACAAATACACATTAAATTCTTTAACGAGAAACAAAAAAAGATATACATATATATATATATAATACATATTTCTATTTCAAATTCAGCTCCACCTTTAATATTAATATCCATCTTATTAACAAATAACATCAATTATCATTCATTTTGATCATCTGTATTTCACATTAACTTATTACTATATTTAAAAAACATTAAATCCTTTCATGTTTCTTTTAAATTTTTAGATGTTTAAATCATTAAAAACCTTATCCTCTATACATCATTTAATTACTAAGAAATATTCCATTACATCTAACACATTTTCTAATAATATAGCAATATTATCCCATGTACCCTTGCAGAATTCTTTTTAAATTAAACTTTTAACCATTGTCTCTGTCTCTTAAATTAATCCCTTTAATCCATGTACGCTTTTTCTGTCTCTATCTTGTTCCAATCCTTTATAGCTTCTTTCCCAACCCCCCCCCCTCTTTCTTGTTCCCTTTTCTGTCCAAATCTCCCTTCTGAGATCCCCCCTTCTGCTTCTTTCTGACATTATAATTACTTTTCAAATTGCACTTTTTTTTGGTTGTTGCTTCAGATCTTAACTTTTTAACTCCCTTTCCCCCCTTCCTCTTTTTTACCATACTTAAAACTGCTTGGTCATTAAAGATGGCTTCTTCTTCATCCTGCCCTTCTTGTTCAGCAAATGTTTCTTGTTGATTTTGATATTTCAGAATCTCCATTTCCATAAATTGAAATGCGGGGCAAAAAGTCTCTCCTTTCATTTGTGCTTCTTCATTATATTCTTTAAGTATCATTTTCAGTTCTTCAAGGGGTGATGGCATTTTAAAGAGTTTTTTATTTTTTAAACAACCCCCAATTAATTTTAGTCCATTTCACTAGGATCCACTGCCAAAATTCCAGGAATCATACAATAGTCTATAGTTGTTTCTTGCTTCTTTTTTCACTTTCTCTTTCGAGGGGCTTTGTTATCTTGTAACAGGATTGCAGCTAAGATGTATCCTTCTCAAGTCTTTCACTCTCAATACTTTTTAGCTCCAGGTGGTATCTTCCATTTTTCCAGATTCCACCCTCTTTTTGTTTTCCTCCTCTGCTTTCTTTCTCTCTTTTTAAAAGGCTTTTTGATTATTCAAGAATCTTTATCCCTTTAACACTTTATTTTCAACTAAGAATAGCCTATTAATGTCAAAGAGGATTAATATCAATTCTTATTCAAATCTCTTCTTCTTAACATTTAAGGTCTAACAGAACTGTCAGTTTTAAAGAGGAAGAAAAAACATTTCTTTTCCCTTCACTTCCCTTTCGCTGCTTTAGAAAGTCTTTTTTAGGGATAGTATTATTCTTTGTTGCTCAAATTCCAGGTACCTTAAATGGGTGATTTCTCTGTTCAGCCTGGTCAGTCAAACTTTCTCTTTCCAACTTCCTCCTGCACGATCTTGTCTGGTCGGGTTCTTCTTTGAGGTGGCCATTTCTGACCACCGCTGCAGCCGCCTTCAGGAAAGGGAGTAAAAGCCAGCTGGGGAGGAGAGATGCGGCTCTCCTCGACCCTGCTAGCAGTCTCCCCCCTCTTCACCACCTCTATGGGGTGGCTTATCCCCGAAGCCAGCTGGCTCGGGTCGCTCTGGCGGTGAGCAGATTGAAACCGTGCGCAGTCACATATTTCGGTCTGTCTCCGAAGAGTCCCAAACCGGAAGTCATCACCTGGGTCTTCTTTTGTTGCCCTGCACAAAGAACGGAACTGGAAAGCAGATTAATGGGGTAGGCAGGGAATGGGGATTTTGAGGTAACCTTCCCCAGGGGTGGGGAGGGAATGGGGATTTTGCAGTATCCTTCCCCTGCCACGCCCACCAGGCCACGGCCACCGAACCAGTAGTACAAATTTTTTAATCCTGCCACTGGTGGAAGGTAAGTGTTCTGTGCACCTTCGTCATTTAGTCATGCTGACCACATGACCACGGAGATGTCTTCGGACAGCACTGGCTCTTCAGCTTTGTAACGGAGATGAACACCGCTCCCAAGAGCCAGAAACAACTAGCACGTATGTGCGAGGGGAATCTTTACCTTTAGTATCCTGGATATATGGAAGTCATAATCTATGGTTGTGACTGAGCGCTCATTAACAAATAGAATGATGCAATTGTGAGGCTTGACACAACTTATTTTTAAATTTTTCTTTTAAGGTGGGAGATTTATTCTTCTACCATGCGGCTCTTTGGGCCTTCTGCTGTGGCTCTGTCCCATCACTGGCTGGCCCCGCCCCTCACCCTCCCCTCCCAGTCACTCCTTGCCTAAGAAGGTAAGGGCGACAGCATGTTCTGATCCAACCGGGTTCCCAAAGAGCAAACAAAGGCAGCAGCCCCCACCTTTTAAGGTTTAATAACGAATTCTGTTCTGAAGGCTGCTTTCCACTAATTCAGCTGCCAAAAACCCAGAGATAAGAACTAATTTACAAGATTTTTCCAAACACGAACTAAGATGTCCACCAGTTGAGCTTAAGAGCTTCTTTGCTGTCTGCAAAGAATGCTTTTCCAAACCTGGCTTTTATCTTCTTGAGGGAGGGGCCATTACCATGCAGCCTTACTCCTCAGTCGCCTGTGCTGCTGTAATTGTTCTTTCCTCCGAGTAATCCTTCATGCACGTGCACTTAGCACAGGCTCCTCGGGAACCTCGTCGTCACTGCTGCCAGCCCCCACAATCCCTGAAGGCAGCAGTCCACTCCCTGATGGTCCTAGCCCCTCATCAGAGTCATCACTCTCCTCAGCCATCTGTACCTGCTGCTGGCTAACCACAACACAGCAGTGGATGGAGACTTGCTCCATATTCCAGAGAGGGAGCGAGGCATCTCTTGGCTACTTGCCTCATCTCATGGGAGCTTCTGGTCCTTGTTGGTGCTGTGTGCACCTCGGTTGCTCGGGGAGATGTGCGACTTTGTCTCCCCCCCCCCCGAGACACTGGCTGGCCCGGCTGCAGCTGACGCTGCTGCTCTTGCAGCACCTTGCTCAGCACACTTAAATTTAGCATGCTTCACAATGGGAGAGACGGTGTCTCCTCCTTGTCCTGGAGCCCATTACTATGCAGCGCATCGGCTGCAGCCGGGTCAGGCCAGTGTCTCAGGGCGGAGAGAAAGTCACACATCCCCCAAGCAACTGAGGTGCACGAAGCACCAACAAGGGCCAGAAGAGGCAACTATGGGAGAGAGACAGAGAGGGAGAAAGAGAGATGAGAGAGAGAGAAACCTGTTTCCCAGAGAAAAGAAAGTACCAGGAGCCACAAAACCTGGGTAAGCATGGCTGGGGGGGGAGGGCGTCATGTGACTGGGTGGAAGCGAGTGATGTCGAGTTGGCCACACCCACCCAGGTTTTGAGGCTCCTGGTGTTTTCTTTTCTGTGAAAAACGGGTCCAAATGGCTCTTTGAGTGTTTAAGGTTGCAGACCCGTCCTAGCCTTTTCCAGGTGATTTCTGGATGATTTCTGATGGAGAATTAAATAATACATTTCATTAATGGAGATGATCATTATAAGAGAGATTATCATGTGACCTAGAAATTGCATTTTGTAATAATGCTGGAGATGTCAGAAAATAGTCTATGCTACTGTCCATGCCATTATTGTTCACTGTAGTATCCTTGTATAAATGTACTGTAAAATCTCATATGTGGATGACTCTCAATTTTTTAATCAAAATACCATAAAAGTGCAATTAGCCGACATGCACTTTTCATAGCATTTTGCTTAAGGATTTACTTATACATGGATGGGTTTATATACAATGTTATATATATATATATATATATAGTTATATTAACATTAATTTGTTAAATCCCCATGATGATGTTAAAACTGCTTTCAATAACTTGCAATAAAATGGAACCACTTGTAACTTTAGGGACATTTAGGGAAAGCAGGATTGAAAACAAGGAAAGTCTGATGAAAAACCATCTACAATAGATTGCACTGTTTATGCTGCCCCATCCCATTTGCCAAACAAAAAATAAAAAAACCCACCATACTGAATTTGTCTGGTCAATTTCAAGACATTAGACTTTTCATAGTGGCGGAATACATTATGTGCCAGCTCTCTGCCAAAGTAAGTGCATTAACTCCAGGTTGCAGTTAAGGACAAAGTAGCCGTAGGAGGATACCCAAATAGGGTATTTCACATTAGAAGCCAAATCTGACCCTAGGTTCTGCCTCAGTTTACCTTCCCAATAAGCAACTGATCATTTAAATTTTAAAAGTAGTTTATTACAGTACCCTCATAAAATGGGAATTTCTCTATGACAAAGGAAGAGAGAACCCCCAGCCCCACCTTTCACTTTTTATAGTTGACATAACAAAGAAAATACAAAATTTTAAAAGAGAGAAAATAAATCAAATTAAAATTCAAAGTAACTCTATTAGTTAACACATTACAAAACCCATGTCATTTGCCCTTACATGCATTAATTTCTCAGGCAAAAGCCCGTTTCTCGGACTGCAGTCGCGCTACAATTGAGGAACCTTAGGAGATTCCAAAAAAATTACAGCTGCGCAAGTTTTCAGGTAAACAAATCTCGTTCAGATTCACCGCTCTTCCGAAGCCTAATCTCAGTCTAACGAAGCCATGTTGTGTCGTAAAGCACTTGCGTAAAAATTGCACTGCAACTTTAAGAAACCTAATACAAAGAAAAAAATAAGACAGCTGAATCAAGGTCAATTTCGTGTCACGACTCCGCTGTTTCTATGACGAAATGCCTCCAACCGCCACCCAGCAAACCTCCAAGAACATTCTGAAAGTTCCAAAGATGGAGGCGCCCACGGCGAGGAACAAACTTCAAAATGGCGGCCGCCATTCGCCAACATACAAGATGGCCCCGCCCACAGAGGGGGAGAGTTAATTCCAAGATGGCGCCCTCTATAGTTCCGGTCACTCGGTAAGCTCTTTGCAACATGGCGGTCCGCGGAAGCAGGCTGCTGCTGGGTGGCGTCCGGCTGTATAACGCCAAGCCGTTTAGGTTACAACTGAAGGGAATTTATCGGCCGGACCCTGCAGACCCCCGCACTCCGGCCTGGCACCTGACGCCCGAATATGAAGCCAAGCTGTTTGGGCGCCACGGGCAAGCCTCCGGAGTGGACCCGACCCGGTTGTGGCCGTCGCCGGAGAAGCTGCAGGAAATGGAAGCTGAACAGAGAGCCTGGTACCCTTCTTTGAAGGAGATGCAGCAGTCGCTGGATGCCAAAGAGCGCGAGGCCGAAGCCCTCCAGCGACAGAAGTGAGGAAGGCAGGAGGAGGGAGGCTGCGGGTGGGAACCACGCGTGGAAGCCTCTCCCTGGGCTGGACGAGGAGAGGGCGAAGCCGGGGAAAGTCGCGAGTGTCCTTCGCGCGTGGGAGGCCGCCGCGATGCAATTTCAGCCTTCGGGCTTTTCTGTGACGGCGCTAAGCCAACAAACCACACGCTTTGGAACGGCCCTTGAGTCGACTTTAGGCTTCTGACTTAAGGCCCAATTGCACACCCTTTCCGAAGCCTCATCAGAGAGGTTGTTGCAGAATAATGGGACTAAACAGAGGAAAGACTCCTGCAGCAACACGAAATGAAAATAATATACTTCTGGTGTGTGAATAAGGATTTGTGAGTTGTACAGGGTGGATTAGCAGATCTCCCAGAGCAGAGCATCCATAAACATTTGTTCAGTGTCCATGTTTTGGGCAATTATTTCTGCACCAGGGAAATCCTTTTGTTTGCTTGTTTTCATTTTGCATGTTTAAATGTAGTTTGCTTTGTAGGTGTTTTTACTCCGGGTAATTTCAACGGTATTGAAGGATGCTGGTAGATGCTGGCTTCAGACATTCTTTGGTGTGCCATGAGTGTACATTGGAAGCAAAACAGCATATAAAATTTAGAGCAAACAATCAATAAAAGCTAAGCAAAACTGAGATTGCCATGCTATGGTTTAATTTTGCTGCTCTTGCCTAGTAGATCAGTTCCAGAGCAAGATGCTGGAGGATTGCTTTGCTCAGGCATCTTTTCAGGTGCTGTCTGAGTTTTTATTCTTTCTTCCCTCATGAAGTAATGGAAATGCCAAATGAATCAGGGCATACTATAGTAATCTAGACAAAATGAAAGTACTGTTGATGACTTTTTTTGTAGAGCAGTGTTTCTCAACCTTGACAGACTTTAAAAGTATAAAATTTAAATCCCAGCTGGCTAGGCACTTTTGGGAGTTGAAATTCATACATCTTAAAACTTGAAAAATACTGCTGTAAAGAAATACGATATTCTGTATGAGATTGCAGGCTCTTTTCAGGAGCACTTTTGCAATTCAAGTAAAATGCTTATGTTAGATGGCAGGTAAGATGGTATTTTTGTGAAGTTTCCACTGATTTGAGCCTCCATTGTAACTTTTGAGATTTTTCTACATTACTTTGAGGACTCGTGGCATAAAATGCAATTTGTAGATTGCTGATTTAACAAGTTAAATTGAACACCTCTCGATATTTTAGATCAGTGTCATGGTATCTCTGTGAACACTATCCAAAATGAATATTTTTAATTGTAAAGCTATTGTAGACTTGGGTGTTAGAATAACTATTTAGTATGAACCTATTCACCCATTAAAGTAAAAATGCTGAAAATAAACTGAAAACATAGTTTCTATGTCTAGAACTGTATAATGTTTTGTTTCATAGTTTTGAAAACATAGTTTCTATGTCTAGAACTGTAGAATGTTTTGTTTCATAGTTTTGTCTTTTGCTTTCTAGAGATGAGATAATTGCTGCCAAAATGGCTAAAATGCCCCAGATGATAGAAGAGTGGCAGAGGGGGAAACTGCAACGCAAGCTCAAAGAACAGCAAGAAAAAGAACGACGGCGGTTGTTACTGGCTGAGGCCCGGGAGCAATATGGCTATCACCTGGATCATCACAGTCCTGAATTTCAAGAGATGGTGGTAGAGAGGGAGAAGATTAAACGGATGGAGCAGAAGGAGGAGAAGAAACGTATGAGGGGGATTCTGGCCAAAAAAGCAATGGAAAGCAAAATTCTTGCCTCATCTCCAGATAGCAAGGAGGAGATGGCTGAACAAAAGGATACCTAAAATACTATATTGTAAGCCTTTTAAATAAAACTGCTTAGACATTGTGACACATAATTCTCAGAGGCCCAATCGATTTACTGTACTTCTCATGTATTAAAGGCCAACTTAGAAGTCTTATGGAATGTGGAATGCTTCACTGTACAGGACAATCTAATGTCCTTTGTCTGCCTGCCATGACCACTTGGAGCTTCAACAATGGATTTTTGAACAGCAGATGTATTCTCTGAATTTCTTTCCTCTCTCAAAAGAGCAAGCTCTGTTTCCACCATCTAGCTCAGGGGTCCCCAACCCCTGGGCTGTGGCCCACTATTGGGCTGTTGCCTATTTGGAACTGGGCTGGGCTGCACAAGAGGCAGGTTGGTGCGTGCACACAGCTCCACTTGCGCAAGCAGTGCCCCAAAGGCTTCTCTTGTGTGTGTAGAGCTGCACACTGGCCTGCTGCTTGCGTGGTCCGGTTCTCCTCCCCTCTCCAGGCCGCGACCTTCCCCTCCAGGCCAGTTGCTCCCAATGCTCCAAAAGTTGAATGGTGGGAGCAGAAGCTGAGCAGGGACGAACATGCCCTGCTCAGCTTTGCTGACTCACCAAGGCTGTCTGCGCAGGACACCCGATCTGCTTTTCAAGCATCGGGCAGCCTCCATGAGTCTGAAGGAGCATGAGACTGCACTCCCAAAGGCTTCTTTTCTCGGTGCCAAAAGCTTTTGCAAAGGGATGAAATGCTTTGGGGGAGTGATCTCATGCTGTTTCAGGCCTTCTGTCCCTTTGCAGAAGGTTTTGGCATGGAGAAGCCTGAAGGAAACAGTGCCCCAAAGGCTTCCCTCTTGTGTGAGTGGAGCTGCGTGTGCGCATGCCAGCACATTGCTTGTGCAGCCCTCTCCCCCCTCCCTCCCCCAGCCAGGCTGCCAAGCCACAAAGTTTGGGGACTGCTGATCTATCTAACTGCCTTATTCAGTTTGTTGAATAAATATATCTGGAGTTTTAAGTAAAAATACTTACTTTTAACTAAATGGAGGAATGTTTTTAAATATACTTGTTAGGTACCTAAAAACAAGGTGGAGGTTATGTAAAGGTAAAGGAGTCCCCCGACTATAGGGGGTGGCGCTCATCTCCATTTCAAGGGCCATTGAGCCAGCACTGTCCAAAGATGTTTCTGTGGTCAAGTGGCCAGCATTACATCACAGAGTGCTATTACCTTCATACTAACGTGGTATCTATTTACTTGCTTTTGTATGCTTTTGAACTGCTAGGTTGGCAAGAGCTAGGGCAAGGATGGGAGCCTCATCACACAAAGCTCAGTCTCAAAACTGGGCTGTTGGCTTTCTAGCCACTTAATGTTGAGACAGCGCGGAAGGAAGACAAGACACGCAAATATAGTTCATGAGGGAAGGCACCCTGAGGTCGTGCCTCGAGCCTCTTTTATTAGGAAAGATCCGATCAAGCAGACCCCTGTGTCCCAAACTGATTGGGTCTTTGATGGCTTGAGAAGGAGCATGTTTACCCAAGTCAGGAGATTATCAGTGACTGTCACGTAGGCATCTTAGCCGGAACAGAGAGGTTGATTATTTACCAAGACTGAGAGGAAAACTTATTCGAATGTGGGGGTTCGTGGGTCATCCCAGCCATGGGTGGTTTACCAGCCCCAGGCTAGTTTTCCCCACACTTAACCTCTGAGCCATAGCACCACCCTAAGGTTGCATCCCAGGTAATTATTGCCTAGAATTTTGACTGGATGTTGTTTGGTACATTTCTTAATGGTAACATTACTAAATTTAACTTGAAAAATTGTCTTCAGTAATGGCTACGAAGGGGGAATGCTCCTGACATTATTCCTTCAGCCTCTTATTAAAGGTAAAAGAATGTAAAGTATTGAATCTATTATAGTAGCATATAGAGATAAAGATACCAGTTGAATGGGCCAAGCAATAAACCTAACATTTTTTCCTATTCCTTGACCACGCTTCTCTGTGTGTAGGATTCACACTAAGGATGTACATAAATAGACATGGACTTGTGCTATGAAAGTCTGCTCTGAATTTTGGCATATTTGCCCTGCTCCATTCACAATTCTATAGCAGTCTTTCAGCACTATACCTTTCAGCATTTTGGCTGAATTCATGTTGAGAATCTGGATTGAATGCCATTATGCTTCCTGCAGCATTTCATACAGCTTGGGATAATTGAGCCTACCAAATAAGATGGATTTGCTACATCCAAGCAAACAATGATTTTGGCTTGATACCTTCATCTTTTACAGATGTTCATCAGTTTTAAATTTTTCCTTACAATAATTATGAAGGGACAATCCACCAAAACTGCAAAAAAGGGATTTTATGCACTGAACACTTTTTGCACTAAATAGCTGTGCCTGAGCAGAGGAATTTTGAAAACACTGTACACATAACCCATTCAGCCTTAACTCCCCTATGCACACTGTAGCTGAAGGAGAGACTGATGCTTAGCATGGCATTGTGTAAAAAGCAGATGGTAGGCTGCCTTCACTACAAACTGCTTAGCTGAAAAGGTTTTTGGTCCAAGTCCACACTGGCAGATTCAGAAAAATTTGTTATGTAATTTAATACTCTGGTTCCCTCTAGTGGCAAAACTAGAGCAGAATTTCATTCAGTCTCTGCAGTCTTTTATTTTGATAATGCTCCTAATGAATGTATGAAAAGTAGGGAACCAAAAAGAAACTATTCATAGTAGATTTTGCCATCTAACTATTTTAAATAAAAGGCTTGTTTTTTCTTGTGTGGTTAATTAAGTCCTCAAAATACCTGCAGAATCGCTTAAAGATCTCTTGGCAGTCATTTTTTACCGGATTTTGGGAAACGGATGGTGACACTAGTTCAAAAACAAATAACATATATTCTCCAACCTACTGTTGCTATTTCCTTTGGAAGAACTATTGATACAATGCATATGAACAATTTGAGTAAGCTAGTTTGTGTGTTTATAAATAATCCTTTTTCTGTTTTAAAGGAAGTATTAAAAATGGAAGGTAGTGAATACATAGCTTAACTCCTAGCTTTCATTAAGCAGAAGCAAAATTTCTTATGGGAATTTACAAATGTATTTAAGATTAATAAGTACTAGAACCAAGATTCTTCTCATTGCTAAATTATGTGATTCACTTTTCAAATTATAATTCAAAAATATTTTTGAGCTATGAATTTTCACATGCTTTCTTATTTTGCTACTGATGGAAACAGTATTTTGTGTGCCTCTGTTTTCTTATATGGAGTGTTATCATTTTTAGGCAACAGTTTCTTATTACGTCATGGGAAGTAGTAATTTACAGTAATTTGTAATCAGCTTGCAGTAAATTAGGTCTGAATTCCCTGTTCCTCTTGACAATTGGATTGAGATATATGTGTAAATACTGTATATATAAATGGTGCTGCATCATTCTGAAGATAAGGATTTACTGAGATCTCCAGAGCTTCATCTTTGGCTAGTGCTATTCAACCTACAGGATGGACTGAAAAAGGTAATCAGATTTGCAGATGAAACAAGCTGGAAGGAATGGCTAATACTTGGTAGCAATCTTAGATACTTTAAGATATTTGGAATTCAACTCCCAGAATTCTGGGAGTTGAAGTCCAGACATCTTAGACACCAAGGTTGAGAAACACTGCTTTAGGATGAGAATCACACTTCAAACTGACCTTGACAGATTTGGTGGGGGGGGACAATGCCAGCAGAATGATGTTGGGCAATGACCAATACACGGCCTTGTATTGGAGTAGGAAAATTCAAATAGAAAGGTACAAGAATAATAGGGGGGTGGGTAGGTATACTACTCCGTCATCAACTGAACCTGAGTAAGCAATATGAGACAGCATTTAAAAGGGCCAATGCAATCTTCAGCTACCTTAATAGAAGCATCCAGATCACAGGACATAATTATTCCATTGTAGTCTCTGCTAGCTAAACCATTTGGGGTATTGTGTTCTGTTTTGAGGATCCCCTTTGGCAAGTTGGTTTAAGGTTAGACAAAAGCTATCAAGATGTTAACAGATCTGGAAACCAATCACTTCCTGCAATGTCTGGGCATGTTTTATTTGCAAAGGAGAAAAATAAGGATACAATAATCAAACAATCCAAAAAAAAAAGGCTGTTGTACAAGAGTGGGTCAATGTGTTTTCTGATGAAGGTGAGAACCAGTAAATTAGAAAAGCAAAAAAGAAATTGAGGCTGAATATTAAGAGTATTTTCATGATGCCCGGGTTATTAAACTGCTTAATTCTCCCTGTAAATTTTAAAATGAGGATTGGATTATCACTTAATCAGAGCAGTTTAGTAGATTCCAGGACTAAATCCAATCCCTGGACTGGATGACCTTTGAATGAATCTTGATTCCTGGCAACTTCATGTAGAGGTCCATGTAGGTTTCTTGGCAACATTTCAGAAGTGGTTGATCATTGCTGACTTCTAGGATATTTTTACTTCCCAGTCTAGAACTGAGAATGATTGACTCAAGATCATCCAGCTAGTGTCTGTGCCTAAAGGGGACTAGAACCTGGGTCTTACTGCTATTTGTCAGCACCCTAAATACTGGGTCACCTTGGCTTTTAAGGTGGCTTATAAGATCCCATGGACTCATACTTCCTATGATTTTTATTATTCCTTTAGGAGCATAATAATGAAACATGACAAAGAACCAACATAAAACAGAATAACAATACAGGTGTATTTTAGCAATAAATCTACAACACAACAGAAGTAGAATTGATTTCATTTATATTCAGTCATTGAAGAATATGCCAAACTATATTATCTACATACTTTCAAATATGCTTTTCTGTGCCTGGTTATGTTAGTATACTCACTCACATTATGTGATACAACATTATCTAGTTTGCTCTTAGATTAGACAATAATTAATATGATCCACATTGGGCAAACAAATCTTATGTTTAATGTCTGGAGATCATTATGCAAGTCAGGGTTTTCCCAAAGGTGCTTTTCTAAAAGACAACTGGATTTTCTTGGTTTTTGAAAACATTTTGCTTCTTATCCATGAAGCTTCTTCAGTTCTGTAGTTCAGAAAACAAAGGCCAGTTGCTTTTTGGAAAACCACCTTTGGGACAAATCTTATGCTATAATGTTTCAGGAACGCAAGGGTATGAAGTGTATTGATCAGTGGGATTAACCCACATCCTATCTTCAGAATGTCATTTGATTCTATTTTGGCTCATAAATGAACTGTTCACTGTTTCTATTAGAAGATGTAAGTCCTACTATAGCAGGAATTGACAATTTAAGTGCCATTTAACATAATAGACTTTACTCACTCCATGAAAATTGTTCTTAGGAGGAGGAATACTAACAACAAAAGTAAGGGAAGCCAGAAGAGCAAGTAAAAACAACGAAAGACAGCATGTTCAAATGTCATGACCACACAATAGAAGAAGAGATGCCAAAATGTCCCCTTTTGGCCTTTTCATCATTGTTAATGCCAATTACACCAAATGTAATTTTAAAATAAGGAATGCAAACAAGTATAACAAAAACCACATTGGCTTAGCGCTGTATGCCTAATAAGCAAGTCCTGAGTAACAGTATGGCAGGAAGTGTCCTGGGTGTATGAGACAACCAACAAAGGTATTGAAACTGCTTTTAAAAAAGAAAATAAAACCATATTTCAATAGCCCAGTGAATCGATGGAACAAATCTTAGATTGAAAACTGGTAAGATCCATCAGCTTTTTTGCCAAATTGATCAGCAAAGAAAATACTGGGACAAGTATTGAACGTGAACAGAATTCTGGAAGTAGTCATAGGCTTTTGAAAATGTCTAAGCCCAGTTACTTACCCAGTTACTTTGCCCAGTCATGCTGCAATATAAGCTGCTTCCTGACTTAAGGGATTTTCGGCCAGATTGTTTGCCCCATCCCAAATGCTGTAAGCATTTTAAATCACTTTCCAACATTTAGAAATGTTCTTAAATAGAGATTGAGCTGATTAAGTCTTATTACAAAAATTCTCTGTTCTTTTCAAAACAAGAAGGCCACAGCAGAGAGTTGAGGTTCTATTATGTTTCCAACCAAAACTGGAAGCCTTTGCTGAATTAATTGCATATTAAGCTCATTCCCAATGTGACAGGAAGGACCATCTGATGTGCCTTGCTGGTTAAGGAGTTCAGACTGAGAAAGAGAGTGGGTAAGCATGAAATTTAAAAAAAAAACATTAGGAGGCTGGAACGTCCATGTTATTTCAAAGTTATGATGAGATTGAGCAGGACAGAAAATAGGACAAATGTAGCCCTCATTTTGGGTTGACTCTGGCAGAATATATCATGGAATATTGAAGATAGGCTGCTCCTGTCAGCTTCATTAATTAGCAAGCAGCATTTTCATGGCTATTCCCTGGTTTTGTAAGCTGAAATCCAGTTAGGGAAGACCCATCCATTCATCATAAAGACAACACACACTAGGCCAGAAGCCCAGTGGTACAATTACAATACACTTTCAAATAGGCCCATCCCAGGAGAAAGACAGCATCCCAAGCCCTCGTATTTTGGCAGTTCCTTCTTTGGTCCAAGCACCCTTAACAGTTTGTGAGGAAACCTGTTGCCTTAGGAAGGACTGGTTCCATCTGCATCACTTTCTTCCTGGCTGGCCTTAAGTTTGGACAGTACAGCATGGATCCGGAACAGTGTTCGTGACTCCATTGAATAATTTTTGTAGTTGTTCCTGGTGGAAAAAGCATTCAACAATTGCTATATCCCTTATATCAAACCTGTATGTATTCTGTATACCAAAAGCTATTTCATGAATCTAGGTATTATCTTACAGGATAATATTTGATATTTTGTTGATATCTCCTAAGGTAGACGTCCAAAGGACAGCTAAGCATCCTCCCAAGTCAGTTAGGGTGTGCAGACTCCTACTTCCGTCCCCAAATATTGTCATATGTTGGGATCTAGGAATTGTGCCTTTCCCTGGCAGCCCCTGCCCTATGGAACACTTGCCTTTTGAAGTTTGGCAGGACTCCACCTTTTTAGCCTTCTGTAAGGCTTTAGATTAACAGTGTTGGAAGGGACCTTGTAGGTCATCTAGTCCAGGGGTCTCCAACCTTGGCAAGTTTAAGCCTGGTGGACTTCAACTCCCAGAATTCCCCAGCCAGCTGGGGAAGTTGCCAAGGTTGGAGTTCCCTGATGTAATCCAACCCCCCCACCTAAGCAGGAGACCCTACACCATTTCTGACAAATGGCAGTCCAATCTTTCTTGAAAGCTTCCAGTGATGAAGTTCCCACAACTTCTGAAGGCAAGCTGTTGCTTCATTGGTTGATAGTTCTCACTGTCAGAAAATTTCTCCTTATTTCTAGGTTGAATCTCTCCTTGATCGGTTTCCATCCATTATTCCTTTGTCTGGCCTTTGGTGCCTTAGAAAAGAGCTTGACCCCCTCTCTCTGGCAGCCACTCAAATATTGGAAAACTTCTATCGTGTCTCCCCTTGTCCTTCTCTTCACTAGACTAGCCATGCCCAGTTCCTGCTACTGTTCTTCATATATTTTAGTCTCCAGTCCCTTAATCATCCTTGTTGCTCTTCTCTGCACTTTTTCTAGAGTCTCAACATCTTTTTTATAGTGTAGTGACTAAAAATGGATGCTGTATTCTAGGTGTGATCTTACTAAGGATTTATAGAGTGGTATTAGTACCTCACTTGATCTTGATTGTATCCCTCTGTTAATGCAATTTAGGATTGCATTGGCTTTTTTGGCTGCTGCTGCACACTGCTGGCTCATATTTAGCTGGTTGTCCACTAAGACTCCAAGATCCCTCTCACAGTTACTGCTATTAAGCCTGGTTTCACCCAGTCTATATGTGTACTTTTGGTTTTTCTTGTCTTAAGTGTAAGCTTTTACTTTTCTCTACGTTGAATTTTATTTTGTTAGATAATGCCCAGTGTTCAAGTCTGTCAAGATCCATCTGGATCTTGAGCCTATCTTCTACTCTAAATGGGCAGCAATGTAAATGTTTAAATAAATAAATGTTTAGATCAGATGAATGTGATCCAATAAAAAGAAATGCAATGAACAAGCCTGGGAAATACATCTTTGCTTATTAAACTACTAATCGTTTGACTGAGAGTAACTAAGCTGAGAACTTGCTAGTTCTTAGTCCTACTTAAACTTACTGAGAACTTGGGGAACAGAAGAAAACATGACTAGGTAGCTAGCAAGCACCTTTGGGCCCTTCTCTGCATGAGATTATAAAACTCTCAAATGCTGTTAAGCTATGAAGTAGCTATATTTTCCAGGGAAAAATATTATGAGATATGCTGAGTGTTTACTTACTTGGCTCTGCGGAGCAACTGTATGGCCTCTTCATTTTGGCCTTGTGCCACATACAGCAGACTCAATTCCAATAGTGCATTAGGTACCAAGTAATGATCATACTTGATCTTCTTCTCACTGTAAGCAGATAGAAAGCTGGAAGGTCTTGCTGTAGTGCAGCTTTCCCCGATCTAAGCCCTCCAGAGAGGTTGGAATTAAGCTCCCAGAACAGTCAACAATGCCTCACACTCCCCACCTCCAATTTCCCACCAATTTTTTTTTATCAAAGACACCTGCATCATACCTTCTATGGACAGCACTGAAGCATGCCTCAGCTTCAGTCAAACTGTGCAAATGCTTGAAGACTAGGCCTTTGAGAAGTAACACGAGACACTGGTCATCTACCTGGTACTCACTGGCTGAGGAAATTGTGGGAAGAAAAATGGAAAGAGCAGAAGAAAGGTTAACCAGGCTAAGCAGTTACTGCATATTCTACTTTGCAGAAAGGTTTATTGGCAATATTTCTGTTAAGTTTGCATGAAGAGTCAGACGCGAAAAGCTTCAGTGAAGAGTTTATTAGTGACTACAGCTCGAATGGACCCAACTTGGCTGGGCTACGGCTGCTACTTATAGCCAGCAGTCGTAGTTGCCAGCCAATCAGAGTGCAGGATTTTCCCGCACTTTTTAAACCAATCTTATTTGACATTTTACAAGAACAATTCAAACTAAACCAATGACATTCAAACCTACATACATAACACCCCTCCCAGTCCATACCAAACCCCAACCTATCTAATGTATTCTTTTAAATAGGTGGGGCTCTTACGTGTACATTGAGACCTTCGTGGTTGAGAAGTTTTAACGTTCTCACCCAGTGAGAGAGGAAATGTGTCTGCTGACATTTCCCACTGGGACTTCCTGTGAAAGAAGACCCTGTTTGATTGTTAGAATCTGGTCTCTCCTCCCAACCCATCTCCAGCCCAATGTCAGCACCCAAGTCAGGTAGTGATGTACAATCTTCCACTTCTAAGGATGGATTTTGGCATTGTGACAGGTTTTGGAATGGTTCCTGTCGTAATGGCTCGTTACACATGGGGTGGATTCTTGCTTGCTGATTATCCTCCTGTTCCTCCCTTCCCCTAGAATTGACATCAGGTGAGGGAACTAGAGAGGAACAAGCGATGTTCCTGAGAGAACCTGGATCTAAGTTGATCAATGTGCCTGCTCCAGAGGAGTCCATCCTCTGTTTGCACCCTGTAAGAGGGCCTGTGATTTGAGTTATCTCAGCAGGAATCCACAAAGGTTCACCCATGAGTTTCTTAGCATAAACAGAATCACCCACACTGAATGTGCGAACTTTGGAAGCAGAATCTAGTGGTGCGTGCGTAAGTGGGATGAAGGCAGTCAAGGGAAGACCTAAGTTTCCTACCCATCAACAACTCTGCTGGGGATAAGTTATTGATGGGTTAGAGATGTGCTGAACACTAAGAAGTTTTTCAACTTTCTCAGTGATGTCCCCAGGACCCAGTTGCTGAAGCTTCTCCTTGGTAAAATGTACCATGCTCAGCCCGGCCGTTGAAGGGTGCCCAGGGGCAGTAAGGGCATGTCTGATACCCTGTTGTGCTAAATAGGATTCAAAAGGTTGGATGTAAATTGAGGGCCATTGTCAGAGACAAGAACATCAGGTAACCCGTGGGTTATAAAGGTTTTGAGCTGCTTGATGACAGCATCAGTTGTGATGGATGCCATGGGGATTATCTCTAGCCATTTGGAATATGCATCTACTATAATAAGGAAGGTGTGCCCTCTGGTAGGGCCAGCAAAATCAATGTGAATCCTGGACCATGGGCCCCTAGGACATTCCCATTCCTGTGTGGGGGCGAGAGGTGGGGCAGGCCTGACTACCTGACAGTTGGGAAAAGATGCAACCCAGTTTTCAACCATTTTGTCAATACCTGGCCACCATACATAACTCCTGGCCAATCCCTTCATCCTTACAATACCAGGATGACCCTCATGTAACATTTCCAAAACCTCTCTTTGCAGTTTTGCAGGAATAACCACCCTGTTACCCCACAAAATACATCCTCTTAATACAGATAATTCAGTTTGCCTGGACTTAAAAGGTTGAGCCAGGTGAGGTAGATCTTGAAGAGGCCAACCTTTCTTAATCCAGCCTATAACAGGAGCCAATAAAGTGTCTTTGGCAGTCTCTCTGGCAATTTCAGCAGCATGCACTGGAAGCTTGGCAACAGTTTCTAGGAAAAAGGTGTGTGTTTCAGGTTCAAAGTCCTCCTTGTGGCAAGGAAGTGGGCACGACTCAGTGCATCAGCATGTCCAATGTCCTTGCCAGGCTTGTGGATAAGTTTGTATGAATAAGCAGCAAGAAATTCAGTCCACCTCAGCATTCTTGGTGACAGGATAGTAGGTGTAGGTTTGTCTCCTGCCACAATGCCTAACAAAGGTTTGTGATCTGTAACAATGGTAAATGTTCTCCCATACAGATATTCATGAAATTTCTTAACAGCTGCAACAATTGCCAATGCCTCCTTGTCCAATTGGCTGTAATTCCTCTCTGCTTTGGTCAAAGTCGAGAGTAAAATGCAATAGGGGCTTCTCTCCCACTGGGAAGCCTGTGGCTCAAACCCCCCACTCCAAAGGGGATGCATCACAAGTCAGTACAACAGGCAAATTCTCAGAGAACTGTATCAGTACAGCATCAGACGTGATTAGTCTTTTAATACTGTTAAATGCTGATTGTTCCTTCCTCCCCAGACCCAAACAGACTTTTTGTCAAGTAATCTGTGCAATGGTTCAGCAATGGTTGCCTTCTGAGGTAGGAACATGTGATAAAAGTTAATGAGTCCAAGGAAGGCTTGCAAATCTGTTTTGCATTTAGGTCTAGGGGCTTCTTTGATTGCTTGAACCTTGGCATCTGTAGGGTGGATGCCATGCTTGTCAATCATGTAGCCCAGGAACTCAACCTTGTCAGTTTTAAGAGTGCATTTTTCTTCCTTGACTTTTAACCCGCTTTCCTGAATCTGGTAAGGACTTCTCTGAGTCTTTCTTGTAACTGAGTGTCATTTTCAGCAGAGATTAACACATCATCAAAGTAAGGCACTACCCTGGCAGTCCTTGGAGCATTCTTTCCATAAGGCTTTGAAAGATGCCTGGTGCCACGCTTACTCCAAATTGTAACCTTTTACATTTGAAGGCACCTCTATGAGTCACAATGGTTTGGGCCTCTGCAGTGGCATCATCAACTGTTAGTTGTTGATATGCCTGGGCCAGATCCAATTTGGCAAAGACTGTACCCCTGCCAAGTGAATGTAACAGATGATGCACCACTGGAACTGGGTATGCGCTCTGCTGCAGCATGGTTCAGTGTCCCCTTATAGTCTCCACAGATTCTTACTGACCCATCAGTCTTGACTGGTGTGACTATGGGTGTCTCCCATCTGGAGTGGTCAGTGGGCTCTAAAACCCTTGAGCTATTAATTTGTCTAATTGTGCATCAATTTTTTCCTTTAAAGCAAATGGGACCCTTCTGGGCTTTAAACGAATTGGGGGCACCTTGGGATCTAGGTTGAAAGTGATAGGGGTCCCCATATACTTGCCCAATCCTTCGCTGAAGACCTCTGGAAACTCAGACTTCAAGGCCTCCTCCCATTCAGAGTTGCTCACGTGATTGATGCCAGTCACCTCGATGCCTAGTGGATTGAACCACTCAAGTCCCAGCAAGCTTGGGCGATCCTTGTCCACGATGGTCAGGGGCAAAGCGTTTGGTGTGGCCTTTAAACTTCACGTTGAATTCTCTTGTTCCAACTACTGGAATCTTGTTCCCTTGGTAGTCTTTAAGAGTCAGTGCTTGCTTCTGGAAATGTTTCTTCTGAATGTTGGGAAGTAGCCTGTGAATAGTGTCCCATGACACCATAGATAAATAGGAGCCTGAGTCCACTTCCATTTGGCAAGGCCTTCCTTCAATGAGTACCTTCACATGTACTTTTCTGCTTCTCAAGGGTGAAGAATGACCAATGGTGACTGTTTGATGAGTTTCATTCTTCCCATTTGCTTCTGAGTTGCCCCATTTTCTCACTGAAGTTGTTGGGCTTGAAATCTTTGTCAGGAAACTTTCTTCTGTGTGGAGGAGTTCTGGATGATTTGCAGACTCTTGCTAGATGACCTCTTTTTCTGAAGGCAGATGGTATCAAGAAACTTGCATTCAGTGCGGGGTGCCCCCACAACCTCTGCAATAAAAGTCTTGCCTTTTCTTCCCAGGTCTTTCTTTTTCTTTTCCATTCTGAGTCTATAAATTCCTTCCTCCACCTCACTACAGTCTGATTCAGAATCTATCTGCTCGCAATGAGTTGTTGTGGACTTTTCCACATCAGGATGGCTTGAGGCCTTGTTAATTTTCTTCATGGCTGCTGCTGAGGACTTAGTGGCTTCTGCTGAGGAGGCCTCTTCTATGGCCTCCTTTAACGTGATCTTAGGTTTTAATAATAATTTGCTCTGAAGCACCTTGTCTTTGAGGCCTAGAACAAACCGATCGCGCATGGCCTCCTCCAAGCTGTTAAACTCGCATGCACCCCAATGTCTCTTAAGCTTGCCACGAAGTCGTTAACGTTTTCGCTTTCCCCTTGATCCCGCGGTAAAACTCGTGTCTCTTAATGAGGCACGATACTTGTGGGCGTAATGGGCTCTTAAAAGCTTTTCTAAATCAGGCCATTCCATTACCTTCCGTCTGCAGCTCCGCCAATGCCTTGCCATCTTGAAGACTGCGGACCGCAGTGCGTAAGAAGACCGCCCTCTTCCGCTTCTCGGAGATGTCGGCAGGTCGTTTCCTTCCAAATACATTTGGAAGCGATCGCATACGATTCCCAGTCTTCTGCCGCCGGATCGAACGGGGCTGGGGGTGTTCAGCGCAGCCATCTCGCTCTTCTGCTTGTCTTCCGCGTCGTCTTCTCTTCAGGGGAAATCCCACCTTCGTCGCCAGTGTTAAGTTTGCATGAAGAGTCAGACGCGAAGAGCTTCAGTGAAGAGTTTATTAGTGACTACAGCTCGAATGGACCCAACTTGGCTGGGCTATGGCTGCTACTTATAGCCAGCAGCTGTAGTTGCCAGCCAATCAGAGTGCAGGGTTTTCCCGCACTTTTTTATTTGACATTTTACAAGAACAATTCAAACTAAACCAATGACATTCAAACCTACATACATAACAATTTCCATTCATATTCATGTAGCAGGCAGGTTACTCATTCTGCTTGTACAGGTAAAAATGGAGCCCATACATCTCCCTGCACATCTATAATAGCTTGTTTGTGATGCCAAACTACAAAAGAGATTCCCCTTCCAAAATGTACAAGGGGATGTTTATTATTTTTAAAGATCAGATGAATTTCTTCCAGACTTTAGATTCATACATAAAACAGAATTATAGAGCTGGATGGGCCCATAAACATTATCTAGTTGATTCTTCTGTACAATGCAGGAAAAATCCATTTTTTCACCAATGCACTTTTCACTAGTCCAGTGCAATAGGCTGATCTGGGGGACTGACTGACCCAAAGTCACCCAAGCCAATTCAACCTTATTTTCAGGGACAAAGTATCTGCCAAACTACATCTTACCAAAATCATCATAATTTGGTGTTAGCATAAACAAGAATGCCAAGCAAACAGGGTGGGATTTAGATGGCAGGGATTCACAAAAGTATTCCCAAAGCCTGTGGGCAGTTTCTACCAAAAAACTGAAAAAAAGGTGGGGGGAGGGGAGAGTTGCTAATGAAAAAATAGCTCCCTGACTTTTAGACTTTTGTCCCTGCTGCTTGATTTAATATACATGTTTCTCCCTAATTCTCCTTTTGTCCCTCAGAGAGGGACAAAACCAGTTTAAACACTTATTGATCAGAATACAACCCATCACTTATTCCAGGTGTTTCATATAGGATGATTCTTTTCCTAAACATGGGCTTTGGTTGTTTACCGTTTCTTATTTTCTGAGAAAACATGTAGAGCCTGGCTGTAAACCAGAGTCATTTTTGGAAATAAAAGATTATGCCAATGTTTTTGCAGCCTGCTGGTTACTGTATTTAAATTGAAAGGTGAGGTGGGTCAAGGAGCCTGATGATGTCTTTCTTGCTAAGCTGGGGAACCACTGTCTGTTGACACCAACTTTGCTCTACGTGTAGGAAGCCAGCGTGCTACCTGGTGCTTCTTTTAGCTGCTTCTCAGCCTGTATCAGAGTGTCTAAAGTTCCTTCCAACAACTCTTGCTGCTTGCCCAGCACTGTAAATCCATTCCACATGTACATCATTTCCTGAAAAAAAAAAAGATAAACCAATACAGAAAGTGAAAAATAGTGAAAAGAAAGGACTAGGTGAAAAGAAGGACTAGAGGCAACATGATAGCAGTGTTCCAATATTTGAGGGGTTGCCACAGAGAAGGGAGGGGATCAAGCTATTTTCCAAAGCAACAGAAGGCAAGACAAGAAACAATGGATGGAAACTAATCAAGGAGAGAAGCAACTTAGAACTAAGGAGAAATTTCCTAACAGTGGGAACAATTAACCAGTGGAACGGTTTGCCTTCAGAAGTTGTAGGTGCTCCATCACTGGAGGCTTTTAAGAAGGGACGGGACAGCCACTTGTCTGGAATGGTATAGGATCTCCTGCTTGAGCAGGGGATTGGACTAGAAGACCTCCAAGGTCCCTTCCAGCTCTGTTATTCTGTTACTCAGAATTGTGGCAGCAGCTATAAATGGAGGAGATATATTTTGTCACGCTACATCAGGGAAGAACCAGTTTGGCATAGTGGTGAAGGCACCAGGGTAGAAACCAGGAGACTATGAGTTCTAGTTGTATCTTAGACGTGAAACCAGCTAGGTGACCTTGGGCCAATCACTCTATCTCAGCCTTAGGAAGGAGGCAATGGAAAATCTTGCCAAGAAAATTGCAGGGACTTGACTAGGTAGTCACAGGGGTCAACGCTGATTTGAAAGCACACCAGGGAACCAAAAATTTCATTCCTGAACTCCCTAACATGTGAGCCAAACTATACTATTTGCTCAGAATGCTTATACATTGTTTAAGATTACTAATTTTATTTTGAAGGAATCAGTTGGTGGAGGATCCACAAACAAGGCCCCACAACAGTCCCCTGCTCATTTCCAGTTTAACTACTATCTGCCTTCAAAAGATGGTGACTGCATTCCCTTGCACATTCACAGCCAGTTATGGATATTTTTTAGCAGTGAACAAACCTAGTTCCTTCTTTTAAATGTGTTATTAGTTTTAAGCTGACCTGGATCTCTTATCTTCTGAGCCAGAAATTCAGGTTCCACGATAGTCAATTTCTTAGTGTTAAAATAGAACTTTTTTCCCCTTACTGATTCTGAAGATCTCTTAGGATGCAGTTACACAATTCAGATACGGGTTTGAAATTAAGCTCTGTGCATACAAAAGGCAGAGAACTCAATCTAGTGTGGCAATTGTGCTTTACTCCTGTAATTCTGTACTTTAAAAAAAAGCATATTATAATTTTACTGAGATTAGTTCTTCACCTATAAATACAACACTATCTGGGAAAGAGTAAGAAGCTGGTTTCTGTTCTGCAAAACTCCTGCCATTTGGAGCACACCATCCATTGTTGGTAGGCACTTCTCTGACAAATGTCAATTAACTAGAATCACAATAGATCTTAGCATCTTGTTATATTACAGTTTTGCAAGGCAAAAATATGTGAAAAAAACATTACTTTTGTATGCATCTGGTACATGAAAGAAACGTGCACACACACACATATGGTATGTACACAAACACACATATATGAATGGGAGAATGTGCCCAAGAGTATATTTCTCAGTTGTGTATGTATACAGTGTGCAAACAGGCTTGCCAAATAACTTAGCAAGAACATCCATTCAAGTTTTCACTTTTGACCTGCAGTTCATGGATCAAATATAAACACTGCCAGCTTGGCATAACTGTGAAGAAATCTTCTCCTTTGAGACTCTGTGCTGCGAAATAGTAGAGATCCACTTTCTATCCTTACCAGAGCTGGCACAGGTAACGGAACCAAGTCACTCGATTTGTAGCGCCTTGCTTTGCGAATGGCAAATTTCTCTGTGGGTGGAGATTTCCCAGCAATTTTCTGTTTGAAGGAGGAAACCTGCCTGAAGGGTAAAAGCATGGAAATTACTAAAGTTTCACAAAGGCAGGAATGTGGAAATTAAAAATCCCAAGAAAGTTTAGAAACAGTTTAATCCAGTTCTGCCACATTAGACTTTAAATCAGTTTTCAGTCCTTTACATGTAGCCCATTGATTATGCTTCTGCCTTCTAACAACATTCATTCACAAGGAATTCATTCATTCACTGCACAAAAATTTCTGTGGCAAATCCATTGTAAATCTGCAGATTCCTAACCTTGGGGATTTGTAATCAGTTTTACCATTGGAACAAGAGAAAACTCTTTAAATCTGGCTGGAGAATTTTGGGAGTTGAAGTCCGCACATCTTAAAGTTCTTGAGGCTGAGAAACAGTGTTTTAGAACATTCATCTTAAATTGCCCCAATTTTCAAAAAACTCTTACCTAAAAAGTTCAACCTCTACTTCACCAAAGGGCCGTGGCTCCTTAGCAGGGAGCATGCTAAGAAAGGCAGCTTTCATATATACATACATTGCCTGCAACAAAACATCAAAGGAGAACATTACAAGATTCTGACAGGAGCCAACTTATTTATTTACTTATTTAAAATTTTTATGTAGCTGCCCATCTTATACCAAGCTCTGGGCAGCTCCCAAGAATTAAAACAACATAAAAACCAGTGCCCATCTTATCTGGCATTCTTCTTTCTCAGCAGCCAGCACTGTCATCCCTACAAGATAGACCAGGTGTCAGATACGTATATCTGTCATTTCTTCAATGGAAGAAGAAAAGGGGGGGGGGAGACTGAGAAAAAAATCCTTATTGATGTAACTTGAATATGTGTAATCTTATATCAAATGTGTATAACCTACACATGATACAATGGAGGGATGAAACCCAGATGGCTGGAACCTATCACCTCTGAGAGAGACAGCCAGGAGATGAAGAGACCATAAAAATTCCACAGTGAGATGTGTCCTGGGAAACTCTGGAAAAGATCGTTCTAAAAAGGGGGTGGGGGGGAATTAACATGTTGGCTCTTTGTTTTACTAAATACACATCAAGATAAGGGGAGGGGTTTTAAACTCCCTTATCTATCTCTGCATGCCTGAGAGACCTTAGACACTGCTTTTAACCCCTACACGAATTGTCTCATCTCAATAAAGAATTCCTTTTGATACGTTTTGATACATTTTCAGAAGTTCATTCTTGTTAATTGAATGGGAAAAGTTCTGTACCCTGATAGAAGGTGTCTGAGACATTTGCTGAAATTAGTTTCTTGGCCTGGGCTCAAGTCCTGTTTATCTAACTGTTGTCTTGGTAGCACCTCTTCCTCCTGTCCTTCAAAGCCATTACCCATGTCCTCTACAAGCATGGAAAGAGGCACAACCATCCTCTTCCGTTACAGCTCCCCAGGCAGCTATTAGTTGTTAAAATATGATGACTGAGATACAAAGTAGTAAACAGGGAATAGCCACAGATAATACTGTCTTCTATGAATTGTTCAGCCCCATTTGAAAACTATTTAAAATTAATAGTTAAATTAATGGTTATTGCCACATCTTAAATTAATTGTTAATTTAAATTAATGGTTATTGCCACATCTCATGGAAGCACATGGCGTAGTTTAACAATATGTTATTATTATCTTTTTTCAGCCCTGAGTCTCTTTTCCCTTCAATGAATAAACCAAATTTCTGATATTGTAAGGTAGGGGAAATCTGCCATATTTTCTATCTCAAAGCAATTTAGTAATTCATGCTTACTTTTACCCACTTCCACTTCAAAGTAAAAAAATTTAAATGCTCCTCTTGCTGGAGACTTACTCTAATCCTCTAAATATTATGGTTGCTTTTAAAAAATATTTATAATATTCTCTTTAAGGTATGGTAACCAGAACTATACATAATGTTCAAGTAGTGTATAATCTCACCATCCGTCATAATGCCATCATTGACAGTTTTATATTAAATTCCTTCTGATGAATCAAGCATAGAATTTGTGCATTCTCTCTTTTTATAACAGTTGTACTGAGCCATGCACTATGACTCCACAGCCCCATTCGTGATCAGTTGATGCTAGCTTTAATCCCATTAATAGATAAATGTAGTATGAGACCTCAGCACCAAGCTTATGGAACATCACTTCTGAAACTGTGAACACACACTTGACTTTGATAATCCAGCTCCATAGTCTTCCTCAAATGCCAGGCTTCAAAACTGAAAGAATTGGTGCTGAGTGACTAAAGGTGGAATCAACAGGAAAGGTCAACAAACTCCCAAAGTTTCAATAGCCTTGATGTACTTTGCCTTTTTTTAAGGAAGAGATTTCCATAATTTGGTATAATGTTTGAATGTTTTGCTCAAAAAGACTGGTTGCTCTGTAATTGCTGTACACCTTTCTAACCTTAGACCAGCGGTTCTCCTTGCTCAGCAGATCTGCGTAGAAGTAGGCCATCTTCCACATTCCTTTGTAGGCAAAGCACCACATCAGTTCCCAGTAGCACATGTGGTGAAACTGCTTCCAGGCTTGCTGTGCTGAGCAGCCTTCTTCAAACTTCTTGATGGCCTGGCCAGGGAGGGAAAGGTCAAAAGGAAAACCATGAAGGGTTTAGAAAAGCTAACAGTTTTACTGGCAAGGAGAAAACAAGGTTCATATAACACTGGAGGTAAGTTTCTTCTTGAATTCAACTTCCTAAAACAAAATCATAGCTTCCTTTTTTAAAAATAAGCAATTACAAAGCAATGAGGGCTAGACATTTGTTAAAATAGGTTTGAAAATTGGGATATTATGATAATTCAGAAATACAACAATATCCAGTGATTGTCTGTGTGCCATTATTCTGAATTTAGAGTTGAAATGAACATTCATTTTTGATGAACAGTCATTGAGATGTATAGAACACAAAATTAAATGCTTGATTCTGAACTTCGTGTGTTGCTACCTTCTTCATCTTCCATCCCAGCAAGTGGTGGGTCTGGGTACAGGAGGTGCTAAGATGACGGTTGTCATCATGGAATGCAGAAGCTTAAAACTACCGTAATATATCAGACCTAAAAATAATTAGTAGGATGATTCAGGCACACTGTCAGATCTGCCATCTTCAACTTAGTGCTTTGCTTGCATCTGCCATGAATTATTAGGGGAATGGTAGAAAGAGGAAATAGGCAACTGGTATGTAGAGGGTAGAGATGAGTCAAAGGGAAAGTAGGTTGACAGAAGCCAGAGGTGTGAGAACCAGCCTGTTCCAGTTATCAAGGCCACGGAGCCTGGGAAAGGAATGCAAATTACAGCAACTGGTACCAAACATTTGAGGAGTTTCCAAAACACCTATGCAGCATATCATTGGATGAAGCCAAACCAGCCAAAGGGGGAGGGCCAGGGAGAAGGGGAAAGTCTGTAACGTTTTGTGCATAATGATCCTTAGTAAAAGAACTTATCACTTCAACTAAATGGAGTTGAGGGTCCTTCTTTCCTAGGGACTTAGTTGGGACATGCCTGACACATTCCATGATGGTGGAATACATATTAGCTAGATGCCTGTTCTGATCCTACTAAAGCACCTCACCTCATTGATGTTCCCTTTGATTTCCTCTATCCTCCCAGCAAAGAACAAGAAAATGGCACTCTGCAAAATCAAAGAAAATGATACTCAGGTATGGGGAAACAGCTATAAGCAATATGACAAACCCTATGTTGATACCCTGTTGATCCACTCTTTCCCTCCACATTATCCATCCAAAGCAGTCTTTACTAGGATAAGAAACCTTATCAAAGGTGATAGCATAAAAACCCTACCTTGAGTCCCAGAGTCCTCATGGAGCATATACCTCATAGTGGGGAAAGATAATCTCAAATATTTCTACACCACTTTGGATAGATTAGTCCCACTTTTATCTGCCTCCCCCCACATCCTTTAGAACCTTCTGAAGCTCTTATTGCATCCATCAGTGTTTAACCAAACTACCTGCCATCTCAAATTAACAGATTTTGCCTTAAAAGGAATGCCTAGCAAACCTTTTAAGCTTTGCTACACAGAAGGTAAAAGTTTGAGTTTACATGTACCACATTTTTTTTACTGAAGCTCTAAATGTAAAAGGGCTGCTTGGATCTTCAAAAAACTTATGTTTAAAAAAATGACAATTTAAAAACCTGGAAACAAAGTGAAGTACCAAAAGAGAGAAATATTATTTGATTGTTTTTAACAAAAGAAAATAAATATGAATCTAAATCTGAGTTTCCCTTTGGGCTTGAGGCTCAGGTTGAAAGTCCCCAATTCCTCTCCACTGCAGCATTGGCCTCCTAGATGCAAAATGTAAAACATCATGCCTTCCCCCACGTCTAGCTCTGTTGCAACCAAAACATTTCCTTACAACTCTGAGTAGGGAAAGAAAAATCTAACTGATCCTTCAATTAGACACAAACATAGGCAAAAAGTGAATGACCTGAAGGACAGGGCAGTCGTTTTGGATACACTTTTTATTGATTGATTGATTGATTGGTCTTTGGGCCATATCAAAGTGCAGAGTTCCAGAAATAAATTATTACTAAATTTTGATAAAAGCAATTTAAAATGGAATTGGAATAAAACAAATGACGGGACAGTCACTTGGATACCATTTTACCTGTGGATAGCGGGAGAGGTATGGCTTCAGTAGGGCCTCAGCCTCTGTGAAATCATCTTCACCAATCCCTGGGGACAACACAGGGAGAAAAAAGTGCACATCATGAATAAGGATAAGACAATTATAAGTTCATGTTTCCAAGACATACCTTGAAATATCCAGTTGGAGACTGAAGATATTCTTATGTAAAATAAGTAAACCATACTTTATGGTTATCCCTGAAAAAATTAATTTCTTGGGTTGCTTGAGTTCCCAGATGGGTCAGGTACCCAACCCCGAAGATTTCTGTTACAAGTCCCTAAAATTGAAATGTTTCAGTCCCATTTCCTACCTTTCTCTCATACACAGATTGTCACTGTTCATACTGAAACCCTCTTGACCCTGAAGAAGGTGGCCCCCTTTTTTGAACTGATTATTAATAAACATTTATAAAAACACATTTCATGAGTTTGCTGAATTCCAATTATCTCACTAAGTCTTAATGTGAATCATACCAGAGAGGGAAATATAATTATACTACTGTATATGCAAGAACAAAGGCCTACTTGCTTTCTTGCAGAAATCCGTCTCACTATGACTGAAGGAGTGCTGAGCAGACTTATACCTATTAGGTTAGACCAGCTTCCTTCTTCTTCTTAGTTCAGCCATAGCGATGATGATGCCTCCCGTTAGAACTTACTTTACTTAATTGCATAAAAAGATGTACATATCCCCATTAATTGACTTTAGCCACAATAAGAAAACAACCCCCCATCCCCCCAGCAGCCATCTGTTGGGGAAAAGCGACGCAGTTCCTTGATCATGCTGCTGCCACATTTCCAATGCTTCACTCCGGTGGAGGGATTCACCTACCTAAGATGAAGGTAAGGAAAGTATAGTAGCAGAGAAGCAACATTGTACAAAGTAGAGCCCGCAGGTTGGGTGTCGTGGCTCCCTGATGTAGTTTTTGCAAACCATAATCCTGAATGGAAATTAGAAATAATATTCAGAAAACTGAGAGAACCCATGAAAAGAAGGAGAAGAAATGTTGTACCCATTTGCAGATAAATTCAGCAAAGGTGAGAAAAAACCCCATTTCCCCAGATACAGAAAAGTATTCTTGATAGGGACACTGGTTTTAGTGATCTTTATATTTCAAATTGGCCAAATGGAGGAACCCAGAAATTAGTGCCCTCACCCCACTGCCAGAAGAGTGAAATGCATTTCTGAGTTCATGCATAATATTAAGCTATAAAGTACTCTGGCTTTGTTTTGGATTAGCATGGCATTCATACGCATCTAATTTAATTATATTACAAATTACATCTTATTATTGGTTCAATGAACCATGAGTTTAAAACTTCCAAGCTAAGTGTTACATATTACCATAGCTGTTGCTTCATTACTGTCTCTAAAAATACTGCGATCATTTGGGTTGTTTAGCCCAGTTAGGTTAACTGCTTTTAATCTGTTGCTCTCCAGCATTCTATTGATCATGGTGGTAGGAATACTGGAAATTATCATCTAATGTATTGGGAAGACACCATACTAGGGAAACCCAGAGAAATCATTTTTGAGAATTTTAATTACTGAGCTAAGTGTCCTCTCACAAAACAGTTATACATCACCAGATACATTCTGCGAACCCAAATAATGCATCCATAGCCTTCAAACTGGCACTTGTACCTTGTCCCCTGAAAACCCAGCAAATTCCAGAAGTCTCAAAATCCGGGGTGGAAAGAGGGAGAGAGTCTGTGGAAAACACATAACATAAAAGATGACAGACACACATGTAAAGACTACATCCTCATTCCAAATCTTTAATGTGTCCTTCAAAGTGGAATACCTTTTTTCAGCATGATCAACTCTGAAGCTTTGTTGAAATTGTCTACTACAAAGCCCTTCACATCCTCTTCCCCACAGTTTTCTTCCATTGGTATCATCTTTTTCCAGGAAGGAATTATGGCTTGCTTCTCTCTTAATAGTAAGCACCCATGCTGTATTACTTAAGACTTTGGTGCTGTACTACTCAGAGCCTATACAGATAAATGCTTCTCCACAGCGACATTTGCTTCTATTACCAAAAAAAAGCTCTGTCTAAAGAAAAGTAGAATCATAGCGAAAGTTCTGAACTTTACCCTTCTCATAATACTTTTTCCTCTAATGGAGTGACATTTCAACATATGTGCCTCCAAGTAAATAACTTCCCTTGGAACAGTCTGAATTACGGGAAAGTCTGAGTTGCTGATCACATTCTGCCCACTGGACTCAAATCATTCTATTAACAGAAAAAGATTATGTCTGGAAATGCATTAGCTGATCCCAAATGAACATGAGAAGAATGTGTTAGAAGTAAAATTGGGATTAGAGGCATTTTAATTTATTTTGAACCCAAAACAAATAATTGCATTCCACACATTTTATTATGCTTCAAATCCAAATGTATGTTCGGGCACAGACTGCCTAGAATCAGCTGTTCAGTGCATGCAATAGTTTATGCACAGAGTGTTTTGCACATGCATAATTGGGATGTATACAATAGTCAGAGTAGTGATGCCATAGATGAAGTTAGATACTTGGCTTGATGGCACTCTTTGGTGCCATTGGTAGCATTTTACTTTTCTTCCACTGACCATTCATAGTGCTTCATTTATTACAGCTCTTAAAATCCTGATGTATTAAAAGGAAAAAAGGAAAAATAAAAATTCCAAGTTCTGATAAAGAAGAAAAGTTCTGGAATGTGAGCAATTTCAAATTTTAAATACATTTAGTCATAGCATCATATTGGCCTCAGAAATATAATAGAGCTTGCTTTTGCTACCAAATATATTTGCTTGCAAATAAACACCATTTTATAGTAATTCTCAAGTAGAACATTTCTAACCATATATACCTCTCCTTGATTGAATAACAATAATGCCTGATCAAGTGTTGTACAAAATCACATTGTATTAAACTGTATGCAAAGTGCATATCAAATTGGCCCAAATTTTGCTATGTTGCTTTCTATAAAAATAGTGTAAGATGGGGAGGTGGGCAGAACAAGAAATGAAGCCAGAAGAGTCCTCCCTAAATTACAGCCCAGTGTTCCCTGGGGAGAGCATGTCCACACAATATAACACATTCCCTGAAACTGGCTTCTTGGTGCCTTTTGGGGGGAAAAGTTGTTAGGCAAGGCTTAGCTTTCTTCTTAGCAATTAAGAATATCAATCTTGCAGAAGGCTACATTTAATTTTTCATATGTCTCTGACAGACGAAGCAAAAGAAGAAAAGTACAGCAGCAACAATTATGCAAGAGAAACCCGGTCTTTCCAGAAACCACAGCACAAGTGGCTATGGAGACCCAAAATCCAGTGGAAGTACTGCAGTGAGCCAGCCAAACTTTGAGATCCCTCCTCTATGCAACCTCTGACATTTCTTCTTTATGCAAGCTAGAATGTCACCTTGCCTTCTATTGCAACAAATGGGAAAACACCAATTTCATGCTAAACACCTTGAACAAGCTTCAAAAAGGATTCTGTTGTAAGGATATAACTTCAGCAAATAAGGAGAGGGAGGAGCAGTCTGTGTGTGAACCCTTATGGTATTCTGTCTCATCTGGGTAAAAGAAACTAGCAGAGAGTTGTTGCTAAAAGATTATCCAAACTTTGGAAGCTGGTTGTATGGCAAAGAGAAAGGGACATCAAAGGCACTTTCTAATCAAATTGCCATAATTGTGGTCTGTTGTCATTTTAAACCGAACAGGAAAGGACTGACAGTTGTTTCATTTGCTTCTCTGAAAACTTACTATTGGACACTGGTGAACTGAAAGTAGGAACAGCAAGAATGGTATGAATGCTATTAAAAATATGAATGGAGCATAAAGTTGTGATTTTATGTTTTGTCATTAACAGTGTCAACCCTTCAGAAATTAAGGACAGCTTAAAACAAATTATTAGATAAAAAGGTAATAATAAATATTTGCTAGCTTGAGCATGTGCTTGAGAAGTCACATTCCTATGATCATAAACCCTGTAAACCAGCTTAGGCTGGTCATACAAGACCAAGTTGTTGGGCAAGCTAGTGAAACTAAATGCTAGAGTTCATCACAAGAATTTACTGCAAAATATTGTAAAAGTGTTACATTTTATGCAACTCAGCTAATAAGAGACTAATAACAAAGCTGCCTAGATTATGTAATTGATTAAATGGTTTATTTGAAGGAATATGTGAATTCCATTCCCAATAATTCTTTATTGCCACAAAGAAGAGGGGGGTCAACCTATTCTCCAATATTGTCCCATTCTGTATCATTGAATAACCCATAATTTATTTGTGTTTTAGTTTTATAAGAGATGGAGAAGAGCTTCTCTCTATCTTTAGGAGTTAAACTGAGAGCCAGATTTTTTTCAGAGCAGAAAGATCAGATATGCCAATAAGCAACAGTTACACACTTTCAAAACTAAAAAGTACAAGGCAAAAAATTGATTAAGTCATGGGGAAAGAATGAAAAAGAAGTGCAGGAATTAAACTACAATAAGACAGGATAAAAACAGGCAACCCAATCAACTGTAGTAAATGGCTATTGTACGTCCTAGTATGCAATACTATAAAAATTCTTCTCTCCATCATATGTTACAGTTTGAGCTGAAGAGTGTAGTCCACCAATGCCAACTCAAGAACTATTGTCATTCTTATAGAGAGCCTGAGGGTGTCTGACTTTTTTGCACAATGCATAATTTTATGAACTTCTATGACATCCTGTTTTTTCTTAGTTAAAATACCCCATGCAATGTAACCTTTACTCATAGGAGAGGGTTTTTTTTCCAGTCCTTTGAGGTTTTCTTCCTGCCAGCCCTGTTGACTAAGGCTCTCTGATATATGATAGCACAGATAAATACCTGCTGTGAAAAAGAAATTAGAACCAATTATCCCAGACACAGGAATGAAGAAAGGGGAAATAACCTGGGGTGCTGATCTTCAAAGTTTGCAAGCAATTTTAGCTGGCTAAAATTTAGCTTAATATAGTACCTACTTAATACCCACAATAAGTGCTGTTCTTTCCACGTATTTGTATATCTTTCTCAACCTGAACATTTGTACATTTGCAACTACAGAACAGCATCATAATGCCCAAGTGAAAACTAAGTGGATTATTTCTGAAAAAAAATAATGGATTGTCCCTTGGAGTTCAGTTTTTGTCATAAACATCACTTTCTGTTCCCCTTAAGAAGCTGTGGAAGCATACTCAACTCACCAAATTGAAGGCACCAATGCCAAGAGCAATCCCCCCCTCCAGATGGATACGAACAGAGTTTGCAGGCAAGCAACTAGGTTGGATGAAAGCATTCAGCTCTCTGTGAATATAAAAAAAGGTTACAGAATACCACTGCCAATTTGTCTGCTTGAAACTACCATAAAAAGAAAAAGGGTTCTATTTCATAGACCTTTTTCACTCTATTCCTGGCTTTTAGTCATACAGGGAATTCAATTCATTCTCTAAGACACTCTACCATATGCCATAGACCCAAAAGACAACACAAGGGGTAGTAGCTTACATTCTTTGTACTATATCTCTATATTCATTTTAGAAAGAATCACTAAAGGCCCCCCCAAAAAACTTTTTAGTCAGTTTAAATATTTTACAGAAGGAATCAGGCACTAAAATAATTTTAAAAATGGGGAAAATATCCAAAGGAGATTGCTTAAAAATTTGGCTATGTTAATTTTTAAGTTATATATACTTTTTATTCCCACAGTTAAATAATACAAGTTGAGACTAATTCAAATCCCCACTCTTCCATGAAATTTGTTGAGTAATTTTGGACTCATCGACCTTATGTGCATATCACTAGAATAAAATGACCCAAGGAGAATCAAAGCTACCATTTCAAACTCAAGAGAAGAAAAGCCAGATCTAAAGAAAAACTAGGAATAAATACATATGAGTTGATCTGGCAATATGTGGGCCTGTCACTAAAGTGCCATGGTTTATGTCAGCAGTTGGGTGGCTCCCCTTGTTTCTGCCAGTTATGTGTGGAACCATCCCCTCTAATCTTAGTTCCTCTTCTCTGTCCCCCAATCCCCTTTTGGCTGGGATGAGGATTGGATAAAAGAGTGCCCACAGCCTTTCCCCCTGTTGATTAAGCAGTTGCTCAATCAACATGCAAGAACAAGCACATAACTTAGAACAAACTTAACTAAGGTCTTCCTGATTAAAGAAACACTATGAAAAAACACAATTGAAAAACTCAGTTCTTTGGATTGCTGATTGTTCTTGTTCCTTTGTTGTTCACTGTTGACCTAATAAATGTGCTAGCAAATAGCTAAGAGATATAAAAACAATGCTGCCATCTACTGGTCCAATAGTCCAATTGGAGGATCAAGAGGTAGCAAAATACTGAATTGATTAACTCATTCTAGATTTTTTAAGGCATGTAAATGAAAGGATTCAACTCTTGTCCTTCTGCAGCCTATCAGACGAGAAATTCCTTGGCAGTGGTTGATGCTCCCAGGGGATTCTGGCTTATTTCTTCTTGACATCTTATTTTCTTAGAGTACTTTACAAGTTCCTCATTGATTCCCAGAGCTAAGCCTCTTTCTCAAACTCCAGCTATTCTAAAACATGACAACCAGAGATTGCATTATGGTCACATTGGTCCAGACAACCATCAGAGGAAAGCCAAGAATGACTGCAGAAACAATATAACTCTTTTCTGCCACCTAGTGATTAAAAGGTTGTATAGTCAATCTATAGTTTTAAAAAAATCAGATATTGATGGAAAAAAACAAAGGAAGCTGTTGCAACATACAGAGGAACTAGGGTATTGTACATGACAAGTGGCTGTTAATATGAAGGATAATGTTGGATGGGGCTGGGATTTTAGTTGAGGGGTCACCATGTTTTGCCATGGGAATGTTGTGCCTTAACATGTATGGGCAGCAGAAGAGCATGGATCCCTTCTGGATGCCTTGTAAGGGTACGCTGTGAAGGCACCAAGACTGAAGGAAACATGATTTTCCTTCAGCTTGAGGATGGGAAACATCAAGGCATTAAATTGGAAGATGAACAAGTGAAGGAGACACTCCTCACTAATGCTCTTTCTCATTCCTACCTGTGACTAAACCCCCTTCATTTACACAGACCTGCCTTCCCAACTCACCTGTAGATGAGGTAGCTGCTACGCACCTTAATCCCTCCTTTTATAAAATTAACCATGTTTTCATCCTGTAAGAAGCAAAAAGTCTCCATGAATAAAACAACCTCAGTTTGCTGGGATGATGTATATGCCACTCCTAGTTACACAGCACTCCATCAAAGGCATTCATCACACTTGGCCACTAGCAGGATGACTGCTGAAATGTTGAGACTTCATTCCCCCCAGCTTGCTTTTTCATCAAAAGAAATTAATGTCAGGATAAGTGGGGGAAACTAACCTTTAGACCAGTGATGGCGAACCTTTTGTTGTGGTGTGCTGCAAGGCACGTGCGCTGGCACCCACAATGCAATGAGCCCGCCCCCTGCGCATGCACCTGCAACACCCCATCCCCGCCCCCTTAACAGCACTGTGCATGCGTGTGCCTCCCAACTGATTTTTGGCCTATTTGAGACTGTTTTCGACCCCCCGAAGGCTCAAGGGAAGCCTCTGCAACCTCGGGAGGCCGAAAAATGGGCCTTCTAGAAATACCGGAAGTGCCTGTTTTCAGCCTCCAGAGGGCCTCTGGAGCTAGGGGGAGGGCAGAAACGGCCTCAGAGGCTTGAGGGAAGCCTCCGGAGCCTCGGGAGGCTGAAAATAGGCCCATTTTGGCACTTCCGGTATTTCCGAAAGGCCCTTTTTCAGCCTCCCGAGGCTCCGGAGGCTTCCCTCAAGCCTCCGGGGGGACGAAAACAGCCTCAAACAGGCCAAAAATTAGCTGGGAGGCACACGCATGTGCAGTGCAGGTAACAAATGGTTCTAGGTGCCACCTGTGGCATGCATGCCATAGGTTTGCCATCACGGCTCTAGACAGTTATCTACATCTGATCCCCTTGCCTGATTTGTTTCATAGAACAGTATCTCTCAAGCATTTTGCATTCCAATTCTGTTTCCCACCAAGCAAGCTAACACAGTGCTCGTACATCGGTACAAGCTGGGTCTGTGGAGGTGTCAAAGATGGCAGGAGTGCAGCTCCGCTCCTTTTAAAGATGCAGGTGACACTGATGCCTGTACAAAAGGAGTTTGCATTGTGGGCATTGCATTGTGATACTCATCAACCATCTTGCTGATTTTAACATACATACATAGACATCACTGAGCCTTCAAGTGAATAGTAATTTCTGTGTTAAAATTTCCTAGCACTGAAATTACAAGGACTACAAGGAAAACTGGAAAATCAAAAGAGCAGCAGTTAGGAAAAAAGAGTGCTTTTGCTCCACTTGTCCTACAGTTTCCATAGTTAGCACTGGTTACCTGAGACTGAAACTCTCCAGAGAGCCAGTCTGGTGTAGTGGTGAAGGTGCTGGCCTAGAAAACAGGAGACTGTAAGTTCTAGTTCCCCATTAGACATGAAAGCCAGCTGGGTGACTTTGAGACAGTCACTCTCTCTCAGCTCAACCTACTTCACAGTGTTGTTGTGTGGGAAAGGAGGATTATGAATGTTTTCTCGAGTTACTTATAAAGATAAACTAAAATTCTGATTAATAAACAAATTCAATCTACAAGCTGTAATATAGGAAGAAAAATGCTGAAATATATTTATTGGATTCTGTCTTCCAGGTTTCTTGCACCTCTCTATCATACTCTCTCTGAGTTGGGAACTACCGTAATAATGGGATAGAATTTGCTATTAAGTTTGAAGAGAGAAGAATTTTCTTACCTGGAGGAAGGTGAGGGCTGCCCGGTGCAATAAGCATTCTGCATAACATACTTCAGCATGCAGTTCCTCTGTAACAGGGAAACATGGATTTAGGGAGTATGTGCAGATTTTCTAATATTGTCTCTGTTACTCACCATAGTGACTCATATTTTTGTTATGTCCTACTTGAACTATTAACACAATATGCTCTCAGAAGCGTCAATTGCCCCATAGTGCAACAACCTGTATGTCAGCCAGTGGGAGCATATTACACACTAGTCCACACTTATGGACCATAATTGGGAGCAGAAACTTTGTTGCTAAGTGCTGCAGCGCACATGGGTTGTTCAGTGGAAAGAGGCAGAAGTCCCAAGTAAGGAACTCAGGGGAGCATGGGAGAGATGAGCAGGTACCATAGGGGGTTGGGGGACTGCCATGGGCAGGAGCCAGGGAGCACGGGCAGGTTGGCATGGGATCCAGTAAGGCCAGCAGAAGCTGCAGGCAGATAAAAAGAGGCCTTGGGTGGGCTGGCCGAGATCACAGGAAAGTAAGGGAGTGCTGCAGGTGGGCACACACAGCAGAAGGTAAGAGGGCCGGGAGTGCCACAGAAGTTCCTTGGGAGAACTCCATAATGAACTCCCAAATGGGTTTCTCAGGAGAAAAGCAGCAGGAGTGACTTACTGGGATGACTTATAACCTCCCTGCAAAGTTGCCCATTGACCTTGTGGGAAGTCAGCAGGGAATATCACAAATTGTGATCACCTGATGAGATTCTCTGTGACATTGTAATCACAATATGGGCACCCAAATGCTATAAGATATCTAAAACACCAGATCTAGAGATGGCCTTTTATGAAGTGGAATTTCTTGCAATTAGATATTGACATTCTCCCACATTTAGGAAACAATTCCTCCCTCATCAGCTGCTTAAAAGAATCAAGAAAGACAAACATCCAGTCCGTAGGCGGTAGGGGATACCTCGGAGGACACAACAATCCCAGCTAATGCAGTAAGACAGAGCACCTTTCACTAGAGCCTGCTTATCTGGAATCAAGCAAGACTTGAGTGGATTTGTGCAACTTTATACCTACTCCCTCCTATCCTCCAGCTTTTCCTATATTAAGACAAATAAAATAAATATTTTCCTGACTCGCAGCACTCTGAATTTTAACCCTTCTCACCTTCCGTACAAGCATCTCCACCTTGCCGATTAGAGAAGGTACCAGTCACAGTGGTTTTCCTCCGAAATCTATCAGGGGAACCAAAAGCAGTTGAATTACTAGGTTCTTCATCCACCTTCTCCAACCCCTCACCCTAGGAGATCACTTTCCACAAGAAGCCATCAAGTATTATACTCCAGTAGCACCTTTAAGCAATCCTTATTTCTCTAGGTTATATTTATCCCCCAATCATTTGTCCTTTTGCACCCATCTTTTCATCCCATTTTTAAACTGAGAAGGGAATAAGCTTTTAGAATTGCAGATCTTGTGCCTTGTTCAAGGAAGAATTAAATATCCACCAACTAATGTGGAAATCAAGTCAGACTTTGGGGAAATACTGGTTATTTAGAAGCAATATTCACAAGCTGAACAACCTGTCATGCCCTCTGCAGCAGTCCCACGGTGTGGCTGCAGAAACAAACCTTCCTATGCTCCATTCCAATGGTGTGTGTAAACTACATACCTCTGACAGATCTCCTGGGCTTCTTTCATGGTGTGCCCTGCATGGACAATATCTTCATGTTCAAAGGTCATCATGGCTTGCATCTCCAGGATGGTGGCATAAATTAAGGCATGGTACATGCTCTCTCCAGTCCTGCCAAAAGGGATCAACAATGAAAGATAAAAGACATGGTTCAAGGCAATACAAGGCTTTGCTGATTATATTGATATATATGATAAACGCACACAAGCATACCTACATATATATATACCGCATACATATATGCATGCATGCATGCATGCATACATACATACAGCATAAGGCATTAAGAAAGGAAAAGGATTAATATTTGGAACATAGAACATCATCAGAGCTGGAAGGGACCTTGGAGGTCTTCTAGTCAAGCCCCTGCTCAAGCAGGAGGCCCTATACCATTTCAGATAAATGGCTGTCTCTTTTTAAAAGCCTCCAGTGATGGAGCATTCACAACCTCTGAAGGCAAGCTGTTCCACTGGTTAATTGTTCTCACTATCAGGAAATTTCTCCTTAGTTCTAGGTCAGGGATGTCAAACTCATGTCATCATGGCAGCATCATGTGACGTATCGGGACTTTTTTCTCCTTTGCTAAACCAGGCATGGGCATGGCCAGCACATGACACATCCGGCCCGCCGGCTGGGAGTTTGACAGCCCTGTTTGAGGTTGTTTCTCTCCTTGATTATTTCCATCCATTGTTTCTTGTCTTGCCTTCTGGTGCTTTGATAAATAGGTTGAACCCCCTCTTCTTTGTGGCAGCCCCTCAAATATTGGAACATTGCTATCACGTCATCCTTAGTCCGTCTTTTCACTAAACTAGCTATGTCCAATTCCTGCAACCATTCTTGGTATGTTTTAGCCTCCAGACCATCTTTGTTGCTCTTCTCTGCACTCTTTCCAGAGTCTGAACATGTTTTTACATCTTGGTGACCAAACCGGATGCAGTATTCCAAGTGTGGCTTTAACAAGGCATTATAAAGTAGTACTAACACTTCAGGTGATCTTGATTTTATCCCTCTATTAATGCAGCCTAGGATTACATTGGCTTTTTTGGTGGCTGCAGCAGGCTCATATGTAATAATAATAATAATAATTTATTAGACTTGTATGCCGCCCTTCTCCCTAAGGACTCAGGGCGGCAAACATTAAAAATATCATACAGTTACAATAAAAATAAATTAAACAAATACAAGTCTAAATGATCGGTTAAAAATTAAAACAATTAAAATAACCCATCCCCTGGGTCAATCCAGACCGGCCTGTTGAAACAACCAGGTCTTCAGGTCCCAATGGAAGGAGCAGAGATCAGGGGCCAAACAGAGATCCATGGGGAGCTGATTCCATAGGGCGGGCGCTCCCACAGAAAAGGCCCTAGCCCTGGGGACTGCCAGCCAACAATGCCTAACCGACGGTATCCCAAGGAGGCCCCTCCTATGGGAGCGTACAGGGCGATCGGAGTGTGATGCTGGCAGGAGGCGCTCCCGCAAGTACCCTGGACCCAAGCCATTTAGGGCTTTATAAGTTGTTACTAGCACCTTGAAACTAACCTGGAAGGCAACTGGCAATCAATGCAAGTCGCGCAGGAGGGGTGTAACATGGGAGTATCGGGACACCCCCATCACAGCCCGCGCGGCCGCATTCTGTACCAGTTGCAACCTCCGGGGGGTCCACAAGGGCAGCCCCATGTAGAGAGCGTTGCAGTAGTCGATTCTGGAGGTGACGAGCGCATGAGTGACTGTTCGAAGGGCATCTCGGCTCAGGTAAGGGCGGAGCTGGCGAACCAGCCGAACCTGGGCAAAGGCCCCCTTGGCCACAGCTCCCACCTGCTCCTCCAAACTGAGCTGTGAATCCAGGAGGATGCCCAGATTCCTCGCCCTGTCCATGGGGGGCAACACCTCTCCCCCCATGACCAAAGATGGTACATCCAATGAAAACCGAGATGCCAGTAAGAACAGCCACTCAGTCTTGGCTGGATTGAGCCGGAGTCTGTTACTCCCCATCCAGACCTGCACCGCCTCCAGGCACCAGGACATCACAGAGAGAGCATCACTGATCTGGTTTGGGGTGGAGATGTAAAGCTGGGTATCATCCGCATATTGGTGATATCTCACCCCAAAACCATGGATGATCTCTCCCAGCGGTTTCATGTAGATATTAAACAGGAGAGGTGAGAGAACCGACCCCTGCGGCACCCCACAAGTGAGGGGCCTCTGGGCTGATCTCTGCTCTCCTGCCAACACCGACTGCGAGCGGCCCAAGAGGTAGGAGGAGAACCACCGCAGAACAGTGCCCCCCACTCCCAACCCCCGAAGCCGCCGCAGAAAGATACCATGGTTGATGGTATTGAAAGCCGCTGAGAGATCTAAAAGGACCAGGACAAAGGAAAAACCCCTGTCCCGAGCCCTCCAGAGATAATCCATCAGTGTGACCAATGCTGTCTCCGTGCTATGCCCGGACCTGAAGCCCGATTGGTACAGGTCTAGATAATCAGCTTCCTCCAGCAGCAACGGAAGTTACTGAACCACCACGCTCTCAACAGCCTTCGCTAAAAAGTGAAGGTTGGAGACTGGACTATAGTTGTTCAAAACAGCTGGATCCAAGGCAGGCTTCTTGAGGAGGGGTCTCACCACCGCCTCTTTCAAGGCAGTGGGAAAAACTCCCTCACTCAAGGAGGCATTGACAACTGTCTGGAGCCAGCCGCGTGTAACCTCCCTGGAGGTGTAAACCCGCCAGGAAGGACACGGGTCCAATAAACACATGGTGGAAGACAACCTCCACATGATCCTGTCCACTTCATCCAGGGAGACAGGGTCAAACTCAACCCAGATAGAATCAGCCAGACCCGTCGTCACCCCATCATCCAACCTCTGCCAGTCAGAGTCCAAGCCGGCCCGAATCTGAGTGACCTTATCCGCCAGATGTAGACTAAATTCCTCTGCTCTGCCCCACAAAGCGTCCCCCCTCTCCTCTAAGTGAAGGAGGGAGTGAGTGACCCTGAACAGAGCTGCAGGGCGATCATCTGCGGATGCAATCAGAGCAGAGAAGTAAGCACGCCTCGCTGCTCTAATCGCTTCCAGGTAACTCCTAATATAGGCTCTTAGCTGGACACAGTCAGATTTGGAGCGGCTAGCCCTCCACCTGCTCTCTAGGCACCTTCTCTGCCACTTCATTCCCCGGAGCTCCTCAGAAAACCAGGGAGCTAACCGGGATCTACGGCGGGGAAGGGGCCGCAAGGAGACAACCTGGTCGAGCGCTGCCGAGGCTGCCTGTTGTCAGGCAGCCACCAAAGTCTTGGCCGGGCTGTGGTCGAGGGAGGTGGGCAAGAACTCCAGTGCCATCTGAAACCTCTCAGGGTCCATCAGGCGCCTGGGGCGGAACCATCAAATTGGTTCCTCATCCCAGCAGCAAGGGACAGCCAATTGGAAGACCAGTCACAGAAGATGGTGATCTGTCCATGATAGGGGTAGGGTAACCGGTGACCACCCCAGAGCACTACACCACTGCCCCGAGACAAAAACAAGGTCGAGCATGTTCCCCCCCTCATGAGTGGGTCCTTGAATCACCTGGGTCAGGTCCATGGCTGCCATGGATGCCATGAACTCCCAAGCCAATCCCGATGCCTCCCCCAGAGAGGGTAAGTTGAAGTCCCCCAGAACTATAAGCCTGGGGAACTCCACCACCACCTCCGAGAGGGCATCAAGCAGCTCGGGAAGGGCCGTCGCCACGCAGCGGGGGGAGAGGTACGTCAGCAGCAAACCCAGCCAACCCCCCAGGCCCAACCTCAGGAGGAGGGACTCACACCCGCCTATCTGCGGGACAGTGGCCTCCCTTGGAAACAGGGTCTCCCTAATAACTATGGCTACCCCTCCACCCGTTCCCTGGGCTCGAGACCGGTGCAACACATGGAAACCTGGGGGACATAGATCACACAGAGGGACACCCCCCTCCGGTCCCAACCAGGTCTCCGTAATGCATGCCAGATCCGCAGCCTCCTCCTCGATAAGCTCACGGAGGAGGGATGACTTATTGGCTACGGACCTGGCGTTCACATAGACCAGCTTAAGCCCAAGGACCACACCTCCCAAGACCCCAGGGGAGCGGGCAGAGACCTGAGGGTTGGAGTGCATCACCGCTCGTAAACAGCGGGAACGCGCTCCCACAACATAATTCGGCCCCCTGTCTCGTCCCCTCCTGCCATATTTATTATTTATTTATTTATTTATTTATTTATTTATTTGACTTGTATGCCACCCTACTCCCTAAGGACTCAGGGCAGCGAACATTAAAACAGAGCAAATTTACAATAAAAAACAATTAAATAAGACAAGCCGAATACATTAAAACATTAAGAAAAAATTAAAACCCTCGCCCCCCACCCAGGTCATTCCAGGCCGGCCTGTTGAAACAACCACGTCTTCAGGTCTCGGCGGAAGGAGCGGAGGTCAGGGGCCATAACCGATCACCCTGGAGATTGTCAATCCCGCCCCATCCCCAATGGACCCCGGGGCCCCCTCACCCAGCCCTCCCATAACAAGACCTGTTTCTGGCCTGGACAGACCAAGATATTGCGTTGGAGGTTGATTTCCCTCCCCTCTCCCTATCCCGTTAAAACAATGAATTAAAAAATTTAAAAGTTGTCCCTTAAAGCCAATTTTGGAATTTAACCCCTTGGTCGCACCGTGCCACCTCTCGGGATCCCAGGATCTGTCCTTAAGGTAGGCTCTCGGTAACCCAGAGGGCCACCCCAAAGACAAGGGAACAGTCTGGAGAGTAAACTAACGTAAGACACTAAGCCCCATTTCAAGGGCGGAAAGATGGAAAAGAATCAGTCGGCATGATGGTAAATAATTACACAGATGTAAGATGTGCAACAGGAGGGGTCCAGGCAACAGCATCCATGAAATTCAACACCCCAGCAGCTCTCTCACAGCTGCTGGGGGACCAGAGTCAAAATGGCCAACCCACTGCTCTCACACCGCAGTGGTTTACGACATGGAGCTGATAGAACAATGATCTACCCCCCTGTCCTCTCACGACAGAGGAATTGAATCCACCCATTGCCCTCTCACTACAATGGGGCAGCCTGAACCGAACCCAAGGGAAGGAAGGGAGTCCAAGAGTAAATTCAGGACCAGAGTGACTGTCATTAGATGTTCTTGCACCCACCAGAGTGCCACGGAAAAGTCAGGGATGATGGAAAAGAAACAGTGACCATAAACGGAGGCGGGCAGCCGACAGTCCGAGAATAAAATGGGGAAAGGCCGGGACCAAGAAAGCGAGTCCAGGGATGACGCAAATGTTCACATTCCAACCACAGCCCCAGGTCCAGAGTCACAGCACCAACCTTCCACTGGGGTCTCTCCTCCGATGTTAATCCAACCTCCAACCCCCGCCAGGCCAGCGCCGGCTCATTCAACCCGGGCAGTATCCACCAGCGCCAACACTCTGGACTCGGTTCGTTCCAGCCGTTCCAGCTGTTTCCCACCAAACCTCTCACCGGCGATACCATTCTAAAGCCTCCAGGCCTACACGCCCCCATTGTTGCCTCCATGGAGCCTCTTCCTCCTGAAACTCTCACCTCCGAGAGGGGAGGGGGCAGCGACACTGAAGATGACACAGGGATCAATATCCCCATCGAAGTTGGAAGCCCCACTGTGATATCCAGGCTCCAGCCAAGCTGTTAAAAACGCTGGGACCCTCCGGACCGATGAACCCACCAGGGCGCCGAGCCGCCAAAGATGTCACCATGACGACCGGGGATATCATTGAGACACCCCGCAGGCAACAATGAGGGTCCCATGGACCGTCGCCACCGCAACCGCCGCAACCGATATGTAAACGATTGTCTTCTAGGAATTCAAGGTTCCTCTCCCAGTTACTACTATTAAACCAAGTTTCACTTAATCTGTACCTGTACATTTAGTTTTTCTTGCCTAAAGCTTGCTTTTCTCTACAATGAATTTCATTTTGTTAGATAGGGCACAAGTTCAAGTCTGTCTAGAAGTTTGAGAATATTCAGTCAAATTAAAACCCTTTCATTGAGCCCTGTGAAGTCCAATTACCAATTACCAGTTAAATTCAATCTGGGAATCAAATCAATCTGGGAATCAAATCAATGCAGTTTTATCAATACCAGCACAGAAATCTACAGATGTGGCTTTTTTAGTGTAGTAAAGGGATCCAGCAAAAGTCATTTTTGAATTGTTCATGGATTTCAATTATTTCTCCTAATGTTTTTTCCTCTCTCCCTCCCTATCTGCCCCAGTGCTTTTGCAATTGGTACCCTGTTATGCACTTGAACAGTTGATTTACCTGTGGATTGTTGCATTTTGGGTAATCTAGCCATGATCTGTTAACAGGCTAATCCATAATATGATTTGTCTGATGTAACTTGGTTTAGGATTTAGCATTCATTAAATGAATGCAGCTTTGCCATCAGCTTTTGCAAAGAGTTACTGCTTATAAAGGTGGCTTCAGATTTCATCAGAACCCGTTTTGTAACACAGACTTAAACTGGAATGGAAGGCAATAATCTAACTCTTAATGTGCATTCTAGTTGAGGCATTTGTATGTATGTTACTTTTTCTAAGCTCAAAACTTAAGACAAAAATTAAGTGCATCTATTAAAATACAGTAAAATTATCTTTAATTTTAATAAAATGTATTTTTAAAAAGTGAGTCAACATAATTAAAGTTATCCAGCATGACCATTGTATTCATTTTCCCTTCTAAAGACCATCTGAGATACATACATTTAGCAATCCTTTCAGAATGTATAACAGCAAGAAGGTGTGCTTTCTGTAAATGTTACACTTCATAGAATGACAGCTGCAGTAAAACAGTTTCCCCACTGAGTTCCCTATCCTTGTTTTAAATTATAACAGTCATAAACGCTGTGTTCCCAAACTGCATCACTCAACACTGCACAATCCTTACATACTTCGGGTCTGAATAAGACCTACTGTTAAATAAACACCTCTTCTTTCAGCCAAGGAAATGCCATGCGGATGCTGAAGATCATGCAGCAAAGAGCTGCTCTTACTAGTAACAGCCATGTGGCCTTCAATAACACTTAATTCTAGATTTTACCCCCCAACCTACCAGCACAAACCTGGTCTCTCTGTAATAAGCCTCTTAAAACACCAACTCCCAGCACTAATATATTTTTAGAATACTGAAGTATATATATCCTGTTGCCTTCCCCACAAGCTACATGAAATACTTATGAGCTGAATCCCTCATGGAGGAACTAGACAGCTGCTTGCATATGAGCATTATGGAACACTTAGCACTGACTTTTCTGGAGAAGCTAGTTTGCCTTATTTCAGACTTGAAAACCAAAAGAACTCTAGCAAACCAAACTAATTCCCTCCCTCTCCAGTTGAGTTTGTTCAAGCTCAGTGTCTAAGAAGCAACTCTCTTTCCATTGCATCCCACAGATTTGTTTCATCCCTATAGCCGTGAGCACTGTAATTGGGGTTCTCTAGTTGGAAAGTGCTGAAGGAGGATTTAATTCAACAAAACAGGTGGGAACCATGGTGATAGTGGAGGGGAAGGGAAGCTGATATCCCACACTTGTCCTGTGTACAGGATGAATCAGCTCGAACACTTCTGATTTACCTGGGCTGCAGCATTTCCAAGCTCTTACTGAACTGGTTATGCAGGAAACAATTCAGTGCCTCCGTGCACTCGGCTAAGGCAGTCTCCAGGGAAGTGCTGTGGGTAAGAAAAGAGGGCCAGTTATCACAGGTGTTCTTCTAAGATTTGGAGTAACAACACACATTTTCTTGTAACTCCTGTCCATTGAATTATTAGTTTTTAGCAATTTGTAATGGGACTTTTCCTTAAATTGCATGTGTGTTTTGGATGAGACGATATTAAGGCAAAGATCTTTTGTGGACTTCTAAGTTTTGACTATTACTGAAAAATGTAGTCTAAGTGGGCAGCCATCAAAAGAGGCATTGATTTACCTGTATGGGAGAAGCAGCTGTACGAGTTTTAAGAGCAAACAGCAGCATTTAATTCTAGTGATACTCCCCGCACCCCTGAAATGGGTTTCCTACCATTAAAGATGTTAATTTCAATAGAAACAAATAATATCATCATTTAATTAGCCTCACATGAGCTGTAGAAGGTGCCCAGATAGATAGGAAACCACTGACTGATAAGAATAAGTGTAAATGTGTCCTGCTTCTTTTCTAAAGCTGTAAGAGCAACTTCCCAGATCTGAGGGCACCCTCTCTCCTGTAGGTATCAGGAAATGCCCTTCCTCTGGGGTTCTTGAAGGAAGTGGCTGTGTACTTGTCATACTTGTTTAGCTTAGGTGTCCTCCCAAAGACAGAATTCTTACCTGTGACAACAGTAAGCAAACATGGCCTTTGCCAGCATAGTTACCCCACCTTACTCAAACAGGACTGGCCTTTCAACAAACTCGCCAACTATAAACTAGGTTTTAGGCTGCCACCCCCAGGAAATTTTAGACAACTTTTCCTGTAAATGTAGAGATCCAGAGTTTTATATTGATGCTGACTTGGTTTACGTGATAATTTATCTAGTTTAGTTTCCTCTGCATTAACTGCATTGTTGTAGCTCTTCAAGATTCAAGACAAGGGTCTTCCCCAAATGTAGCTAAACATGTCAGGAATTCAATGTGCAATTCTTCTTAAAAAGAAGATACTAGAAATACAATCACACACCATTTCAATTTAAAAAAATGGGGGAGCACTTAGGAAACTACAGTAGGTTTATTTTAACTGAGCTCAGAATTATAAAGGGTCATGAGTAGAATATAGGATATAGTTGTAATTATCAAGAAAGTGCAACAGCAAATAGCTAATATATATAGAAAGTCTTTAGGGTGAACGGAATGTAAATTGGCAAAGGAAGCAAAAGGCAACAAGGCATATGTATGTAGACAGGAGAACCAGTTGTTCTAGTGGTTAAAGCACCAAGTTAGAAACTAGGAGATTGTGACTTCTAATTCCACCATAGGCATGAAAGCCAATTGGATGACTTTGGAGCAGTCACTCTCTCTCAGCCCACAACATCAGGCTTCAGTGCCAAGCCAGTCAGTCATTTCATATCTGTGATGACCCAGGGCGGAATACAAAATAAACACAGTCACAGAAAACACGTGAAGCCCCTTTTATTCCTTCAGTTTGCTTCCAAGCTCCGAATTGATGGAAGACAAAAAAAACTCCCACACAATTACATGAAGAAGGAAAAAAGCAACACAAACAAGGCAAGATGAGGGCTGGAGGATGTCCATAGATAACACACACTGGGAAGGACGCCAAACTCAGAGAGGAACTACAAACTAGAGATATTTACACGATTTGTTTCCAGCATTTGCCAGTATGCAGGTCCAAACTCTTATTCAGTTATCACAGCTGTAGCCCATGAAGAGGATCAAGGCCCTCTCCTCCCGAGGAGACATCTCTCCCTTATACTCTCCTCCCTGCGTGGCGAGGATGGATAGGGGATGGGCCTGGGTCCTCTTCTGACTGCCCAGCCAGCCTCTGCCCAGCCTCCTCCACAACCTCCGGAGCCACACTTCCACTGCCTGTCGGTTGTTCCTCCTCTCCCTCAGAGTCAGTCTCCACGGGGGCAGGGTGGGGGGAATGATAATATCACAACCAAAGGATCAACAGTTGGTTGATCTGGAAAAAAGTGGCATTTGCAGGAAAACACTGCATTTGCATTCCCTTCATGTTGTGTCCCCTGTATGTGTGCCCTGGGAGGGGGGAGGGCATAAATTAGGTTACATATGTTCTGTCATGAGGCCATGGAACTATGAGGAAAAGTGGCTTAGAATGGAGGAGTTACCAGGACTGTGACGTGGCTCTCTGTGGCCTTTCCCACAAAGATGCATTGGGAGATGTTTTCCTGGCATCTTTTTCCCAGCAGCCCCAACTGAATCTAGCCTATTTTTTAACCAGATCTTTCTTTTTACAGTTTCTCTCCCATACCATATTTGGTTCTACTCTGTTCCAGTTTTGTAGAATTCTTCTGCTGACAGAGAGAGATGTAGCCTCCGCCCCTCCCCCAGTCCTTTGCATAATTTCTTCCAACATTCTACTGGGTTGAAGGGAATAAAAAGGTGTTTTTAACTCTGCTGAATGTAAAAAGGAAAAAAAAGGGTTTACACAGTATCATCTTTGCTTTGTTCTTCTCCCCAAAAAGGAATGATGTCCAAAAGAAGTTAAGCAGAACAAACTGACACCAAGAGAGAGAGTGGCAACTCACAATATAGAAAGACATAGCAAATTTGGCTATCAAGAATACGTTTAAATGCTCTTACTGTATGCATGGAAACATTAAAGTGCTGCTTTTCAGGATTGTCTAAAAAAAGATACCAGTTGCAGGAACAGTTGACTGGATTTTTAGCCCTTATTCTTCCTCAGCAGGGAAGCAGAGCAGAAGTTCTGATGGCAGCAGAACTGAGAATGGGACAAACCAGGATAGAATATGCCTTCTTTATGCCAATTACTGGCAGGAGTCTGAGAGTTGGAGAAACAGCAGCAAAACAGTGGTTCTCCTAGGGGAAGAGAAAGCAGGAAAATAGCTCTTCAACTGCCATTCCATATTTTGAGTGCCAGGGAAATTCATCCCCAAAAGACCTTCTCTTCCCCCACTGCTCCTCCTACCCAAGCACAGTAGAAACCACATTCCTGCAGAAAAGCTGCCCATGGGTGCCAGCTGAAGAGTTATGTGGAGCCAAGAGACCACCAGAGAAGCAGCTCCATCCATATCTGTCCAAGACTACAGGACATGTCACCTGGATATATAGCAGCAGCACACAGATGGCACACCTTGAAACAACCATTGCAGGCTCTTATTCACTCTGGCCAACAGTCCATTCCTGACTGGGTCATATATTTCTAGTTGTCTATTAGTTCAGGATTGGACACCTGGTATAGAGTTCCAGAGTTTAGGCTCTGTGGCATAAAGGTTGATGCAAGCCATATCTCAGGGAAGTGCCTTTGCAGATGGTATTCCTGTGGTACAGTGGACCACTGTAATGGAAAATAGGGGACTGTGGGACTTTTGAATATCAGAACTTATACTCAAAGATTTGCTTCCCCTCCTTGTCTCACCAAAGGTTGTCAGAGCAGAGTGTGATGGATGGCTTTTGCTATAGAGGAACATTATCCCATTGCCAAAAAGCAAATGGCTCTAAAGAGATGGGACATACCTTAAGTACTTATTAGGAAACAAGACAGGCCTCCAACTAAATTAATCTTAGAACAATCAGTTACAGATTAAACCATCAACACAGCTTATGATGTAGAACTGGAAAAACACTGTTTGCAGCATAGCAAGGAATGATGAAATTAAATTACTTTTGCAGGGATGGGGTGAATGGCTGTCTTCACACAGGGGCCAGAAGGATACATAAATGACACATAGGCCCCAGAACCAAATTATCTGAAATCCTAGAGGTTTGTGAAATTTATCATCTTGGAGCAACTCTTCTTTTTAGAAAGCATAGAGTCCATGGGCCTAGTGCTAAAAAAGCTGGAGAATGGGAAATCCTTAAAAGGAGGAAAAAAGAAGATCTAGACTAGTCAGCTTAATGTCAATTACCAGAAAAAACTCTGAAGCAGATAATTAAGCATCTGATCATTGAGCATTTGGAGAACGTATTGTTGGCAAGAACCGTAGGTTTGTTGAGACTAAGTCATACCAGACTAACATTTCTTTTTCTGGGACAGAGTTTAGTTTATTGTTAGAGTGCAGTGAGCATAATGTATCTTCATTTTAGCCAAATATTTAACAATCTTTTATGAGACCCCAGTAAGGGAGATGACAAACAGTGGACTGGAAAATGTTACCATTAGATTAGTACAGAACCAAGAAAATAATTATATCCAACAGTAAATGACTGGCTCTGCATCAAGCTGCAAAGACACATTGAAAGCATATTTCAGGGATCCAATCTAATATCTATGCTGTTCAAAATATTTATAAAAATTTGGATAATAGAAAATATGATTATTAAATCTGTGAACAAGGAAAAGATGAACGGTAGTGAATGTCTCGGGGAAGGGGTAATATCAACCTACCTATATGTCCATAGCACCAGTCTCAAGATAATAAGGGATTTGGAAGATAAACATACAAGGGATGCTTGGAGGCAGCATTTGAGTTTTGCCTGGACAAGAGAAGCCTGGGATAAACTGTAAATTAGACCACAAGTTTCTGTCAGTTAAATGGCAGAGCAAGTTAGCAGTGGGAAGGAGAGTTGATGTGCCCAGAGATAGCTTCACAAGCGTGGCGGGAGGTTGTATCTTTGTATCTTCCCTTTAAAGAAATCCAATGAATTCCACAATGTAAGAATCCCTCAGTATTTCAAAAGATTCTAAAATAGCCTTGTTCTTAGGTAATAAAACTGAGAGCTTAAGAAAGGTTCTGTCAGTGACACTACCAGCCACAATAATCAATATTAGTTTAATGGACTTTGCAGTTTCTCATGACTATAATGTTAGGTACTAATATTAGGGCTTATGGTGATCAATAACCAATTAATGACAATCCCACATCCTTGTCAAATTTGTCTCAGCCTAGGAACTTATTTTGCAATGTACTAACTGTAGCAGAGTTCTGTATCAATATCAATTAGACTGATTTAACAAAAATGTGTGCCACTAAATTAAGAGGTAGTTATCCATCATATCTGCTTCATGGATAGTGCATCTACTTGTGAGAGACACAGAAGAATATAGACAACTTTGTGTTTTTGTAAACAATGGCAGGTCTAAATTGAGAGTGTACCAACTCAGTGAGTTGAGATGGTTTATCAGTTACTAGTAAACAATGGAAGCAAACAGTAGGAACCAAATAGGACAACCATTGGCACGGAGTCATGAGGCAGGCAGGCAGCCTGGGCTACAAAAATGGAGATGATCATTAGATGGAAGCTAAGAGACATAGAAAGGCTGCCATGTATGATTTTTGCAGCCCAGAAATAGCAGTACTCCCACTAGAAGGTGGTCACCACCCCAGTAATTAGCAAATGCAGCATGTACAAAGCCAGGCCATGCTTCAGCTCACACACAGGGCACAATCCAGTTCTTTCTGGAAGTCTTCTGTGCAAGAACCCAGTACTATAGAAAACTTTTCTCTCCCTGCCACTTTAAAAATCTCATGTTTTCATTTAATTTTCATCAGCTGGTTTGAATGCATTTGAACATTCATTAGATATATATTTTATGTAGGTATTAGGGGATCAGAAGAAGCACAAAGATGTATAATCTATAACTTAATTAATGAAGTATATGATGCACAACAAATTCAGTTTGAAAGCTATAAAAATTGTCTGTTTAAAAACAAAAGTTCGTGCTATATCTCTTCGGTGTAAAGGTTAAGCCTGGGAGAACCCTGATTCAAATCCATTCTCATCAATAAAAGTTGATTGGGTAACCTTTTGTTCAGTCACTCTATCTCTCACTCTAACCTACTTCACAGAGGAATTATTAATTAGTTTTGAATAACTATAAAATCAGTAAGATTCAAGGCAGGTAATTGTGAGATAAAAGTGGAGGAGAAAAAGAGGTGTTGTGATGACCCAGGGAAAAAAAAAGCAACAAAGTCACAAAAACAGGTTAAGTCCCTTTAATTCCTTCAACTTGGTTTTAAAAGTCCAATTATCATTGACTGGAGAAAAAACTCCCCCACAAACAGTTGTGAAAAGGAAGAACTTCCGTTCAAACTCACAATACATATATATTATAAATAGAAAAAAACCAACACAAACCACACTGAAGAATTAACAAGACAAAGCAGGATAAGGGCTTAAAGATGTCCACAGATATCAAAAATACATACACTGAGAAGGACGCCAGAACTCAGATAAGAACAGAAAGACTAGAAATACTTTCACGCTTTGCTTCCAGCACTGGCCCATGTGCAGTTTGTCCTTTTAAACAGTCCTCACAGCTGCAGCCCATGAAGGGGATCAAGGCCCTTTCCTCCCCTGTAGATCATGCTATTCATGTTTCTCTCTTATCAACTCCTCCCTGTGTGTCCTAGGATGAAGAGGGGATGGGCCTGGGTCTTCCTCTGAATGCCCAGCCGGCCTGTGCCCTTCCCTAGTTTCCTCCACCACCTCCAGAGCCACACTTCCACTCCCTGTTGGCTGTTCCTCCTCTCCCTTGGAGTCAGATTCTAACAGGGGCATGACAGGTGTACATACTGATTTGAGTTCCTGGAGGAAAGTTGGCATATAAAACTAACTAAGCGTCAGCAACTTGCTTTAGAAAGGATAGCAATTTTAAGATAGTAATTTTAAAAAGTAAGATTTCAATTTCCTTGATTCCCACAACAAATATTGTAGAAATTGTAGTCCTAAAGAATTAGGGACACCAGGTTTTCTATACAAGAGTTCACTGATATTCCCTATATGGAAATTCTCTAACTTTTTTCAATTTATTGGTTTTGCTTTAATTTGGGGAAGTTTAAATTAGTAACAGTGGAATGCTAGCCGCAATAGAATAACAGAGTTGCCATGTCCTGAACCAAGCCATGCCCCATGCTGCATCTCTCTGATCAATTATTTATCCAGATGAATTTAAGAGCAAGTTATTATAGCAGCAGTATCATAAATCCACCTAATCAACATTGATTCAGTGAACTTTAATGCCAATCACTTCCTTATTCAGAGGTTGAGCACTATCTTTTTCATTACTACAACTCCAAAAGAAGGAGCTCACTCCAATCTTGGGTGGTACCTTATTTGATTTTTTTTTCCCTGCAGGTTAATTTTTAATTCTATTAAAAAGCAATTTAAATTGGGATGGGGACCCATCTGAAAGTTTTGCCCTGAGAGTTCTACTTACAGCCCTACACTGGCACAATCAACTTGGGCAGTTGCTGGGACATCCGGGTGACTGTTATTACAACTTAGAATGCTAATTTAAGTGGGTCTCTGGCACACTCCAAGTAAGAGCCACTGTTGTAGTTCAGAACGGTGACAATACCTGTGAATCACAGGCAGGGAAAATGGGCTTGCCTCTAACACTTTCTACTATGCTGATGCCAATGTGGCAGAGTGGATAAAGGGTTGGGCTAGTATTAAAAAAAAACTTAGGTTCACAGCTATTGACTTTGACAGATTTTGGGCCAGTTACTTTTCTTTAGCTCAATTGCCTCTCAAATTGTTTTTGTGGGGATAAATGGAAGGAAATAACGAAATACAGTGCTTTAAAATTCAACTTTCAATTTTAGACTTCAGCAGGTAGATTTTCAGTTCCAAGTATTTCTTGTTTAAAATTGAACTTCTATTGGGGATTCAGCTGTGACAAGACAGTCACCTTCGATTATACCATCAGAATTTTCAGAATGGAAAGCTTATAGGTACATAATTATTTGCAAACTCCTCAGGAGCCTAACTGAAACAGATTTCACTTGGGCTTGGGAAAAGTTAGAAATAAGCTCAATGTTTAACTCCTCAAACGTCAGTTTTCTGGATTAGTTAAATCCCTATCGCAGTTCTCACCATCCAGCACTGGAACGGCATAGAGAGGGAAAGGAAGGAAACCGAGATGAAAGATCCTGAAAAGCTGAATGGAGACGAGGTCAGCAAGTGGGCTTCCCTGGCGGCTTCCGTACAGCGCTGGTCTTCTTCTCCCTACATCTCTCCCAGCCACCTCCCGCACCGATCCTACCCCGCCGCAAACCTACCATCCCCGGAAGGTAGGGATCCTACACCTAGTTAACTGCCAGTTGGTAGGAATCCGCCCAAAGGGGTAGCGCCCATTTTGGAAACTTTCTATCGGCTTAATAAACCATTCCCTCTGTATGGATGTCAGACTTCTGTTTCTCTCGCGGCGAACCTGGATGCGTTTCTTTTCCGAAGAGCAGGCGCTGGTAGGGAAGAGGAGCGGCTCTTGTGGGCTAGCCTCGGCTTGGGAAGTGGGGGTGTTCCCCTCGAGGGAGAGGGGTGGATGCTTCGTCGCCTCAGGCTGCCCAATGCCTCGAGCCGGAGCCATCTTCTCAAGAGGGCCTGGCTCAGCGGGAGGGGCCCGGAAACCCGCGCCTCACCCCCTCCGTCCTCGGCCGCTTAGAGCCACGTTCGTGCCTCCGTTGGGAGGGCGCGCTTTCCTCCGGTTCGTTGCTCTCGTCGCCCGCGCACCCGGGAGTGACTGCATTGCAGATACCTCTGAAGCGGGCAAAGCAAAGCGCTCCCCTCGCCAAGAGGAAGAAAGGAAGCGGGGGACGAAAGAAGAGATGAAGCCGACGGCTTTCTGCACCCGAGGCCGGCGCTGCAGGCCAGCCGCTTCGCCCAACGCCTTACCTCGTCCTCCTGTGATCGCTTTCCAGAGCCATGCTGGAGGCATGCACGAACGAAGCCAGCTAAGAAGTGAGACTGGCGGCTGTAGCTCCGAAGCCTGTGAGACGACAGGCAGGGGAAGCGGCCGGTCCGGCCTGGGCAGACTCCGCCCCGCAGGTGCCTCGCTGCCCCTACCTGAACTGCGCTGCGTAGGTGACACCGCTGCTCTGCCGCCGTCTTTTTTCTCGCTCCATCGCCGAGTTTCCTTTCAAGTTTGGAGGAAGGTGGAAGCCGACAGCGCCACACAATCACTCTTGCCCTTTGTTCTTCCTCATCAATTGCTACTTTCTGCGTTTTTCCTGCGGGGTCTAAAAACCGCTTCCCTGTAGGAAAGATTTTGCCTGCCCTCTGGCTAATCAAGCATCGCCTCTTGAGGAGGGGATCCAAGCACTTGCAGCCTTTACAGCAACTCTACTGAATTAGGCGAGTCGATATTACTACCTACAAGATGCAAGTGGCAAGGCTGACACTGAAAGATTACAGATGGTCCTCCTTTAACAACAATTGGGATCTCCCTGGCTTGCTAAGTGAAACCACAACTGTACTTATCTCACTTCAGCTTTTCTTTGCTTTACAGATCTGCAAAGAACATACATGCAAGATTTTGTCATAAAGTTACTTTTCATCACTGTCAGAATAAGTTGTAGTTCAAGCAGGGGACCCTATACCATTCCAGACAAGTGGTTGTTCAAGGACTAAACAAGATTATTCTGCTACAATATAGAAGTTTACAGTTAGTCTTTTATGACCATTTAACAACTATTAAAAGTTTCACCACCACTGAAAAAAGTGACATGCAACCAGTCCTTGCGGTTATGACTCGCAGTATCTTTGAGACATATGATCAAAATTTGGGCACTTGTCAACTGGCATGTATTTAAGACAGATGCAGCCATTTACAATCTTCTAAGGGAGCTTTGGACAAAGTCAATAGAGGAAGCTAGATTCACTTAATGAACATGTGATTTAATTGCTATGGTAAAAAAATATAACATTGGGTATGACTCACTCAACTGCATCATTTTGTTCCGGTCCCAATTGTGGTTGTAAATCAAGGATGTTTTACTACATTAACTGATGTTGTCAATTTAGACCAACTCAGAAAACAGAAACCCAAGTCAAAGCACTGAGATCATCCTTTCACAAATGATTCAATAATTAAATCTGGATACTCTGACACAATTTAAGACCTTTTGATGACATTCTACTCAACTAAAACTTCTGTGTATATTGTGAAAGTATCCAGGCAGAGCTACTATATACTAAGATGTTTTGCTGCCCAAACCCTAGAACAAAGGTTAAGATACTTTCTCTCTTTGCTAGGTTTATTCTAACAGTGGTGGGAGATAATATCTTCCACATCCTAGGGTGGCAGGCTAACTTAGAGGGAGTAGACAAGAATCTACACTCTCCCGACTTCCAGTTTCATCACTCTGACAGACTGTTGTTTCCAACCCCAATGATGTAGCTATTATTGAACCAACAGCCATCATAGCAATTATTTTCATGGGGAGAACCCAGGGCTCATTGGGCTAGCACAGGGGTGTCAAACTCATAATGACACATGATGTCATGTGATGTATTGCAACTTTTTCCCCCTTTGCTAAACCAGGGTGCATGTGGCCAGTGCGTGATACATCTGGCCTGCGGACTGTGAGTTTGACACCCCTGGGCTAGCACATAGAAAATGATTAAAATAAATGAAAAAAATCAAAACTACTATGCAACTAGGAAAGTGTCCATGAATGGAAGTACCACAGATTCTAAATAGATAGCACTAGACAATCTATTTCTGATTCTCATTTTTCTATTTATAATTATTTTCCCCTTGGTAACCCTAAACATGGTAAATACAAAGCAAGAGAAAAGCTACATATTATTGGCCTATTTATAATGCAGCTTCTTAAAATAAAATAACTTCTATTTTCTTTCAAGTGTTTCACTTATAAGGAAAAATTAAGCATCATTAGGAGTGGGGGAGGGTGGGCAGTGAAAGCACTGAGTTGAAATAAAAGTATCACTTTGTCAGCCTCAGCTGCTTCCCTGAAATGTGTTTCACAAACAGAGCCTTTTCATGTATATCTCCCGCAAGAAACAAGATAGCTTCACTATCTCCCATTGATCTATTCAATCCATAACGTAGTCAAACCTGCTTTTTTTTAAGAAAAAAAGTGTTGGTGAATGGAGAGATGGTATGAGGAAGTCCAAAGGGGAAATTCTTTAAGCAACTGGTTATGTTTAACAGCAAAGAATTACATATTTTTGTATAACTCAAGAACTATGTTTTGTATAATTAGATTTATATGCATGAATTAGAATCCTACATTCTGAAATAAAGATGCAACTCAGTTCCCAGTAAATTAAGAATGCAAATTCTTCATAATTTTTGAAGTATTTTTTAATGGAAAGGAAATATAGGTTGTTTGCTCTGTGGACATTGTACATGGAAAAAGTCATTCCTATATATTCTTTATGGATGTTCAGGAAAAAATATACCGTATTTTATTCTCCAAGGACTTCTCAAATTTTCATCAGATACTTTATACTGGCTTAACATCCAATGTTGTTTGGTGTCTGAAACAAATTTTGCAGTATTTGCCATGTGATTTTTTTTTCTAGTGCATTACAAAAAGGCTTATGGTTTTAAGTTTCCAGGGGAAAAATTCAAGTCAGTAGTTGAGTGTTGCAAAATAATTTTGGCAAGTTCTATGATCATATTTTTAATTGATATGAGTTAGTGTTGGTCAATATAACTGATAATGTATTTACTAAGTATACTATACACTCAATATTATAGAACAAGTATACATAGCAATATCCTCAGTAGCAATAGCAAAGCTATCTATAAAATCCAGATCAATGTTTCAGAGAAGCCATAGCTTTTCAGCTTTGGAAGCTATGGATAAGTCATACTGTTCATTTTATTAATGCCTTTGAGTCAATGTTGACTCTTGACAACTGCCTGAACTAGTCCCAGCAGTTTTCTTGGCAAGAGTTTGGAAATGGTTTGCCCTTGCTTACTTCTTAGGGCTGAGGGACTGACTGGCTCAAAATCTCCAAGTTGGCTATGTACCTAAGGCAGGACTGGAACTCATAATCTCCCAATTTATAGCTAGTAGTGCCTTAACCACTACACCAAACTGGCTCTCTATATTGTTTATTACAGAGATATATTTTACAGCAAATTGGTTAGACAGCACATTCTTTTAAAAAACAGCACTTAATACATAAAATGTTCAATAATTAGGAGAAATCCGATGTTATCTGAAGCTGTAAAATAAAGAAATGGCAAAGTCTTTTAAAAAATTAAATTTAATCAAATTCTCATAAATAGTGGATTTGGAAAACTCACTGACATTTTGTGTTCATTCACCTACACTTTTCTTTTGTGGTCATTTTTTTTTTAAATTTAGATCTACAGTTCAGAAACAAATGTACCTCGGCCAATAAAAATCACATAACCTCCAAGCATTGTAGAAATTATGGTGCTGGTGTTTCAAAATTGTGTTGGACTATAAGAGACTAGACATATTTCAAAAAGCTGCATTTTTTTCCTTGATCATTTACATCCAGATCAAGGTTGACTCAGCCTTCCATCCTCTCGGGGTAGGTAAATTGAGGACCCAAGATTGTTGGGGGCAATTAGCTGACCTTGTAAAAATGCCGCTTAGTAATAAGCAGGCATATACAATGGAATGAAGGCTATTGCTGAGCACACTGGGTTGTATCCCAAAAAATTGTAAGCCACCCTGAGTCTTGGAGGCGGCATATAAATGTAATTAAAAAAAAAATTTACTCCCAAAATCTTCAAATACAGCCAGCTACTAAATGGAAAAAAAAACAGAATGGTTTCCCAGAAATGAAGGAAGGTCCAGATAGTTTAAAAGAGGTGGCTATCAGAAAAAGAGATTTCATTTCAACAGTAGGATTGCAAGTTGTAAGCAGTCCACCTGAAGGGGTATAGCAAAACATCTTCCAGGGGCCTGCTATGACATTTCCACAAAAGCCAAGGGCTGTTTCATTTCACAGCAGCAATCTGGCCTTTCCACTGCCAGCCCAGTGGTGCCTCAAGAGGAGGTTCCTTAGCAACTGCAATGTGATGCCCCAGCAACGATATTCCAGAGTCCATCCCTGGGGAAACTGGCAAGTCACTATGTAGTGACTTGCCAACAAAGCTTTAAGCCCTGAGGGGAAATGGACAGCCTAAACCAGGATTGGGAAGGGACAAAATAAGATTCAGAAAAACAATATCCTTCTGTGAAAAGGGCTATCTCTCACAGAAAAACAAACAAACATTGGGACACAGCTAAATTGGATCTAGCCGAGAGCTACCGGAGTTGTTGCAAGCAAGGACAGGAAAGTTCTGATCCTTTTCAGAAGGCTTCAGAAGTTCAGACTTGAGACTCTATAGCTGATCTTAGGAAAATTCCTTTTTTAAGTAGTTTAGGAACTTAAAAATGCTAACCAGACTTTCCAGCTCAAGGCAATTCAATTTTCTTTGCTCAATCACCTTACACATCTACAGAAAGCAACTTAAGAGGTTTTGAGTCATCATTTATTGAAGAGACCATGCCATTTTACACTTTTCTCAGGCTGAATCCACAAATCACCATGCTTCTTTATTTTACAGGTCCTCCACTTTAAATTCAAGAGAATTTCATTATCATTACCTCAATGATAATTTAGGGCTTCATGCCCTAAATCAGCTTTCCCCAATTTGGAATGCTGTGGTTATGTAGTTAGCTGCACAACTCCCAAATTATCAACATCAAATCTACCCATAGAACACCAAACAGGGCAAGGGATCCTACAAGTAACGAATGATATTAGTGCAAGATGACACACGCCACTAATGTATCTCACTCTCAGTAGGCAATGCTTTTTAAATTATTAATGCAGTATCAGGGAATCTTAATGTGATTGTGCCTCAGGTCATTTCTTTAAATTATAGCTATGCTAATTTCACATGGAAAGGAAAAGGAATATTTGCTGATTTCACCATGCCCATCAACTTTGTCTGTGAGGGTTTTTTTTAACATTCTAGATCAAACAGCTTGTCATCAGCAAGTATGTTCTTAAATAGAACAGATATCAATATGGCACACTCAGTGCTTATATTCCTTATCTATGCCCCACTACAATGAATTATTTAAAAATATGAGGTTCTAATCTTATGACTTGAATAATGGATTAAATCTAAACCTTGTATATTGTTCATCTTCCAACAAGTTATACCTGAAAAGTCACAAAGTAACTATTTTTCAAAAGCATTTCATATGAATGTGTTCAATTTTCATGTTTGGATCATACCTACATAGAATTTATTGGGGGGAAACCCTCTCCATAATTGGCAAGGCAGTAAGAAGAAAACAGATAATAGAAGCATGTTGGAGACAAAAATAAATAAGCATTATAATAGCTTCATTGTTTAAGTGCTATAGCCTTTTGCAGGTTTACAACTTTGAAAACCAACAGCATTTTAAAAAAAACATATACTTTCCTATATTATATCCTTTCCCATAAACAGTTCCTTCCATTTGAACCTCCTTTCAGTAAAGTTCCAAGCCCTTGTCTCTCTGTGGAGATGGTACTTATTCCTATACCTTAAGCTATAGCCAGGGTCAAATTAAACCGAATCCAGACATCAGCAAATAATAACAGGCCTCATATAGGCGAGCAGATGGTGCTAGAAGAGAGGGAACTGCTGCTTCTATGCGTTAATCTCATGTAATTAGCCAATTTGGGAAGAGGCAGCCAAAAGACAGCTGATAAATTTGTGTGTTTGCCCATACAAATGCAAACATGCTTCCTCCCTTTGCTACAATCAGCAGGCACTGAGCAAAAATGAGCAAGTCAGTTTTGAATTATTCAGAGGACACCTGCCATTAATCATAATCTTGCTTGGACAGGTCACCCATTTTGAGACTACAGCTCCCAGCCAAAATTATCTGGGCACTGATAGCACCCATTTTACTGAGCCAGTTCCACACATGAGATGCTCAGGACATCAAAAGCCTGTAAGAGAGAGGCATCCGGCCTGACAAGAGCAATCTTTGTATGGTTGAGCAAAGACCCCAGGTGGTACTGACCAAAAGAGGCTATGAGGCAGCAAATAACCACCAATGTGATTGAAAATTGCCTCCAAGCAGGGTACATTATATCAGATGAGCCAGGCTTTCTTCCTGTCTGTAGAGAATTAGAGATTAGTACTTTATAGTCCTGGATAGGCAGAATTGTCAGCTATTAAAAATTGGACACAAACGGAATCCTTAATTTTACTAAACAGGTAGTCCTCAAAGTGACTTAAAACTGGTCCTCACACATGTAACCATCACAACATCCCTTCAGTCACCTGATCAAAATTCAGCAACTGGCATGTATTTATAATGATTGCGATCATCATTTGGAACCTTGGGGGGAAAGGGGGGTGCGGCATGTTATGACAAGCAAAGTCAATGGGGGAAGTTGGATTTACTTAACATGACTCACTTAGTGACAGCAGAAAAGGTAGGATAACTGAGCATAACTCACTTAATGACATCACTTATTGACAGGAATTCTGGTCCCAGTTCTGCTTTTAAGTCAAGGACTACCTGTATGACTCAATGCAATAAATGTAGCTGGGATCACACATCACATTATGCCACCATTAAGTTGGCTATCTTTGGATTAAGATATTAAGTGAATCCATCTATTGTGTGTGTAAACTGTGGCTCATGGTTTATTTTAGGGTGTTGTGTGAAGACAGTTACTTTTAAAAACCAAGTAAACCATATGATAGTGACACTACTATCCTTCATTCTTGTTTCCCTTGCACAAAGCTTTGCAAATTCCCTTTCTAAGGCAGCAATGCAAAGTTTAGCAAGTTAGCAGCCAAAATGCAAAGTGAAAAATCCACTAATTTCCATCCTATATCTTTCTAACATGGCAGTGCAATGCTTTGGACTGTTTCAAACAAGTGCTTCAGAGGAAACAGATCATGAAAGTTACACCTGTTTTCAATTCTCTAAACCAGTTATGCAACCCAGGGAAAGACACAACTGCTTTAAAATGTTGTAGAGAAGTGCAAATTTTACACTATCATACTTTTAATAACTTGAGAAATCCATTGTTTCTTCCAAAACATGATTGTTTTGCTGAGAACCCTTCCCATCCAAACAATTCCCTTGAGAAATAAAGAACGAGACACATTTACTGAAGGAGCATCATACTCCTGTCACTGAGCGGCCTCAACAACTTGTTTATTTCACACTCCATTCACAGTGCCTAGAACATTTCGACCCCAGACAGAAAGGAGGCATGGACAGAGCTCTCCAAGCCAATTTAGACCAAAATTAAAGTTGAAGGACATAACAAAACAACAGGACTTTCACTCAAGTAGAACCTGCAGACTGAAATTGCAACATTCCATTATCCCACTTGATGAAGAAGAGCCTTGGTAGAAAACTCTTCCATGGTGTTTATCAGATGAACTCTTCAAAAACATTTTTGTTTCATTGTTTTTCAAATTCTTCTACTTCCAGTTCTAACTTTAGCAAAGCAGGCAGCAGTAATTTTTTCTTTCTCATCAAGGCCTCGGTATCAACATTTCATGCTGGTATGCACATGTGCTTCTAAATCAAAATTTGAGCTTGGTAACTGAATTTTTGTTACAAGCACATCAGCCACCCCCAACCTGGTATACACAAGGTATGTTAAATATGTAACTTCCGTCCACTATGCTCACTCTGGTTGGGTTATTAGAGGGTTATAGCCCAACATTTCTGGAATACCAGATTGGATAAAGTCAATCTACGGTACATATTTTGCTAGTTGTGTGTTCCAATTTGTTGATTTTACATACTTTATCCTGGGGTTTGGGTTTTTTTGGGTGGTGGTGGTTTTTGTTTTTGTTCATCATGAAAAGGGACAAGGAGCAATGAGGACTACTGAAAGCTCTCCCTTAAATCCCAGGCTCTCAGGCACAAATAAAGCATTCAAATCCACTTTGGGGCAACGCTCATCAACTCATTCCCAATATTCAGCCATCTACTTTGAAGAAAGCTGTAATTCAGCACTAATGTTCTTGCTTGCTGATAAGGAAATTGGAAATTAAGAGTCTGAAGCAAGCAGTTCAGGTTGAGCAGGCATGCAGACGCCTTTCACTGCCACATTGAAAAGTATTTCTAGGCCAAATAGCAAGTCAGAAGCAGCTTTTCAAATTTCTTTAGTACCCAAAGATACCATGATGCTATCTAAAATTTTGATCAAGTAAAATTTCCACCTCAAAAAGCACTCATATGGCAATCATAAGTTATAGCCTAATTCGTTGGATGCTATTTAAAAACAATTCTTCAGTGAACAACATAGCAGAACTGGTCTAATTCCAGCAGAGTCAAAATAACTTCCTTTCCACACAATATAGACCAGGGGTGTCAAACTCACAGCCTGTGCCCAGGTGCGTCACGCGCTGGCCATGCCCACCCCCGGTTTAGCAAAGGGGGAAAAAGTTGCGATATGTCACATGATGACAATGGGTTGTCACAAATTTGACATCCCTGATATAGACTATATCCTTTTAGGCCTTAAGTAGAATCATTTCAGTGCCTTCTGGATGTGATGAACTTCAACTTCTAGAATCCTTAGCTAAAGTAAGTGAAGTCCAAGACATATGGAGGGCACCTGGTTGGGGAAAAGTACTCTGAACACTGGACACTTTTTCAAACTTAAGAATTAAATTTCTTCTTTCCTCCATGCCTGCCCACCAGCCCTGAAATCAAATTAAACTTATAAACAATATATTGCACACTGTCATCATAGCCACACAACCATGTCACACAAATTAGCAGAAACATATGGCTTCAGAATTTATTATTGGAGGCATAGAGGCAATACTCTGGTTCTCTTTGCAATGGGCACCTGCAGAGGAAAGAATGGGATTCCCAGGCTTCTTACAGGGATAGTGAGGAAAGGCAGCTTAGTTTATCAAAGCTGGAGATTTAACATGTGAAAACTGACAGGTTTATTGATGTTCAAACCAGAAACAGCTTTGATCAACATTCCCACAGAAAAGTGAAAGATGATCTAAAGTTTCTATAGTTTTTTATCTATAATCTATGTATTAAAGCCAATTTCCCTAGCTACCAATATTTTTTAATCAGAAGTCAGTTTAGTTCCAGTTTCAAAGGTATAAATAAAACAGGCTCTTTCTTTACATATTTTTCCATTAAAATATTCAGGAAAATGTCAATTTGATCATTTTTCAAAACTAAAAAAGGGAAACATATCTAAAACACAACTATTTTGTATTAGTTTTGTATCCCCAACTATTAATGGATTCTCTTTTAAGGGATCTTTAGATTAAAAGTATTTTGAACAAGTAAAATCTGAATACTAGGGGGAAAAACTTCTTTAAAATTCCTACAACACAGAAAATAGAGAAACAAACATGTGTTTCAAGCTATCTCAAGATACTCAGTTATTACAGGGGGTTGTAAAATCCTTTTTTTGCTACTATATTAAAGTTTGCGGCTCCAAATTCCTAATGTTAAAATGATGGATAATAAAAGTATACATGGATGTTACACAGGCAATTCCCAGGAGCTAGACTTCAAAGCTAGGTGTCTGCAGAACAGCCCAAAACCATGAGATGCCATTAAAAAGAGAAAGAACAAACAAATTTTTAAAACCTAGTGTTTGAAGTTGGATGAGTGTAGGGAAACTGTACCCCTGATATTCTTTGGGAATGATTTTAAGAGCAGTGTCAGAAAACCATAGATAAAGATGGGTAGTTGCCTTATTGTATGATGGCAAAAAAAATGCAGGATAGAAAAAAAAACATGGGATCTTTGTGCACAGAATTACAAGATATTCTGTAACTCTGGCACAGCCTCTCCAGTACAGGAACAAATATCAAACAGATCATCAGAAGGCATATTACTCACCTAACACAAGCCACCCTTTTGAATAGGGATGGACAACTAAACTGATTTCAAAACGACATTGAAGGAAAGCGAAGGGGAGAGTACCAGCAACAGAATTAATTGATGGGCACAAAGTTCAGCATTGTAGCAATGTGCACTGGCATGAAGAGGAGAGATTTGCAAACGAAAGAGCAATTTGTTTGCACGCATGCAATTGTGTGAAATGGAAGAAGGTCCAACAGCACCCATCTGCTGTGTCAACCTTTCCCTAAACACCTTGCCTGTCAGTCTAAGGATTGTTGTAAGATGCAGCTGGGCTCAAATGCCACCCTTGTTTTTGAGAAGAGAACAGAAGGTCCATTTGTTCTGCTTTTCCCCCCCAACTGCCCCATTTCCAAGGTAGAGTATTTTCCTCTAGCCAGCAATTCATTGGGGACATTCTCAAATCATACCATCACCACCCAACCCCAGGAGTGCCCCTTTAAATAAACGAATATTTATATAGAGAATTTTATATAAAACTCTGTTTCTTTATCACTCGTCATCAAAGTTCTGACTCAGCAGGAAATTGGCTGCCAGATTTTCATTCTTCTCACAAGCAAAATATGCCTGGATCACCAGACTCTCAGGAAAGCCCAGGGCCTTTAACTGAGAGGAGAGAAGAGGAAGAGGGGGGAAAGGGAAGTACAAAAAGAAAGAAAGAAAGAAAGAATGTTAAATGTTACTTATGGCAATAATCTAGTTTTTCAGCAAGCAACCAATTGTCAGTAATTTTGTCATAGCATATTGAAATTAAAAAAATTGACATAATTGCCTTTTGAAATTCTACATAGATACCGTAAATTTGTGACTGCCTGCTTTCTTGTAACTCTGCTCTAGGAAGGGGAAAAGAGCATTCCATAATATTTCTCTTTAAAAAGACACAATGGAAGAATGTAAATTATCATTTATAGGCTTAATATAATCTCAGGGTCTCATGCTTTTTGTACACATCACACATTTTTCTTTTGTTTTAAATTAAGGGTTTTCTTTAAAATGTGGAAGGTTTAACTGAGCTGATTTTTCATCTCTTGCAATGCTAGCTTAGCCCCATTCCTCCAATTCTCCTCATGCCAGTAGGTATAGCTTCCTTCCAAAAAATCCCTCCAAATCCAAGGAGAATCTAATAGTGGTTTCAGAACAAAACATAAAATACATGCAATTAATCATATTTATGCAAAACAACGTTAATTTTAATAACGCACTTTAAGTATAAACATTTTTTCTTGATGTTGCAAATGATCAGCATTCTGACGTGTAGCCTTCTCCATTCAACTGAACTACAACAGATCAGAATCTCCAGTAGAAGAAAAAAGCAGGGTCAAAACCCCTATTTCAATGTTTTTGTCTTAGAGAAATGTAATAAAAAAAAAACAACAGGATTGCAATTTCAGAGCTCACATTCCGATCAGCATATTCCACACAATTGATTCGCATAGTCATTATCATCAGAATCTAGCCCATACTCCAGAATTACAGAAGATGATTAGACTTTAATGCTGAGCAAAATCCATAAGTAATATTGCAAGCTCAATCCCTTCTGTACTGGTTGGACTAATGTTGCTCTAAAGGACAAAAAGAATGATCCCTATTTTAGCTGCTACATCAGAAATGCATGCCTTGAGGCTAGGAATGATTCATAAAGGTCCCTAAAAATTGCAACCGAGCTGTAATTTTAATGTGACTGAAGAATAAAATTATTAAATACATGATGGAAGCTACATTTGCTACGTTTGATTTTGTCTGCTACATCAGCTACATTTGATTTTGTTTTCTTTTAGTTTTTGTTTAACTCACTATTTTTCGAGTGCAATCCTAGCATGCCACGGAAAGGTTCAAGTATACCTTCAACCCCAAATTAGCTATGCATGCCTTCACTAAACTGTTCTATATCACAAGAAGGAACTTCTTAGAAGCAAACCCCCTACTGAAAAAGTCAAGCCAAGAAAGACCAAGAATACCCTGAGGTTCTTCTTTCCTTGCCACTGCCCCTTCTTCCCTCGTTCAACATATTTACCCTTTCTATGGCTTCTTTTTCCTGAGGCGTAACTTGGATGTAGTTCATCTGGGGAGCTTCTTCCCCAATAGCACCCATCTCTCCCTCAATGTCTGCGATGTCAGCCATTTCACCCAGAGGTTCATTGAGCATCTGAATGAACTGCTCCTGATGCTGACTAATTTGCTGCGAAGGAAGAATGCTCACCGTTACCAAACACTCTCTGTATGTACATCTGTGCAACTAGCACAACATGTAGTACACATTGATGTAACACCCCCACATCATTGTTCCTATGCTGGGACTTTGATAGAACAGCTGAAGGGACCACACAGGAATACATGCCCCGCTGATCTGTCTTCCTTCATCCGCTTTTCCCATTCTTAGCCCTCTTTTTTCTCAAGTATCACGAACTTGCATCTGCTTTTCAAGCTACCCATATATCATTACAAGCCATATTAAACTGCTGATTCATCAGTGACCAGCAAGACAGCCCCTGCTTAATTGCCTTGTTTAGCAACTGTTCAAATTTACAGTGGCACTGGAAAAGTACGTTTGTGACCGATGCTCGTACTTATGACCTTAGCATAAACTTGTGATTGCCATTTGCACACTCCAAGCCAGCTTTGACAATCAGAGCCAATGGAGAAGCTAGAAAGTTAGTCATGTGATGTCTCACATAATGACTGGGGTGGTTAGCTTATAGTGGAAGTAAGATCAGAAATCTGTGATAGTCATATGAAGTCTCGCTTAACAAACACTTCACTTAGCAACAGTTGCTGGTCTCAATTGTAGTCACTAAGCAAGGACTAACTATAGCTAAATCTTCAGAACAAGAAAGAAACTGAGCCAAGATTGGAAAAAACATAATGTAATGATCCCCAAAAAACAAATATCGATTTCAACATAGGGTATAATTGTCATTATCAAAGCCACGAGAAGAATTGAGAACATAACTGAACATGTGGCACCGTTTAGCAGATGAACTAGAGAAAGATAAATTGCTTTGTCTCTTAGATTACGATTACCCCCTCCTCCCCACTGAGAATCAAAGAGACATCTGTGGAATCCTCCAAAAGCTAGAATTTCCTTCCACAATAGCTTACATTTGCTGCAATATTGCCAGGGAAGAGGGAAACAAAGGAAGTCCAAAGAAAGTTACCTGGAGCAGCTGAGGGTTCTCTTGGCCTAACTGCTGCAGTAAAGCTGGAAGCAAAGCTGGATTCTGCTGTATCACCTGCCTCATATTCTGAAACTGGGGCTGATCTCGCAGAAATTCCAGAGGGTTCTCTCCTGTAGATCCAAGGAGCATTAATGCCATGCATTCAATCACAATGATAGCAAACAGGAAGAGGGCATTAGAATGTCTAAGGAATGGGCAGAAAGGAATGAGCCACTGTGCTTTCTAGTGTGAACAGCTATTCCCCACCACACCGTATCCTTATATGTAGTAATTAGAATTTCTACTCAGAAAATGTTCTATGTGGGCATGAGAAAAAGACAACTCACCTTCTGGTGCTGGCGGATCTTGGGGCTGGCTCTCCTGGATGGGAGCTCTCTCAGGTTCTGGACTACCCGGTATGCCCTGCAAAGTTAAAAAGAAGAAAGCAAAATTACAAAACTATTCCCAGACTGGTTTGATTGATAAGTTGTCTAGAATGGCTGGGAAATTGGGCATGAGCACACATTACATCCAAGGGCAGAATCTGCGGTCTTCTCTAAATTTCAGAATCAGACATGGGTGAAAACTCTATAGAAAATTCATTAACACTGTTTCTATTATTGGCTCCAAAACCCAGGAAAACTTTCAGAGAAGAGAGAAAACATTTTCATTTTTCAATTTTCCCTGTCCTAAAATTATAGTCCATTAACAGCTACTACCTGCTTGTGCTCCATTTAGTTAATTCCATTAAATGTTCACTATTTCAATTTTCAGGACTTAGATAACTTAATTTTTTTCTGTATGAATGTTGAACAAAGAGTGTAGGACCACAGGACCACGTGCTTTAGAATTCAGTTGCATAAAAAAAGATTTGCTTTGCCTTTCCATCCTGAGTATGTTCAGTTAGACATTCATAAAACAATAGCTTTTGCTAAAAGTATACAAGGAGACATCCACAGAGATACATTAGCAATCATGGAGGCCTTAGTCATCCACTTCAATGCCTCACAATATTGTATACTGTATGACAAAAGATCTCCAAGACTCATTTTCAAATTTGTTTCAGAGTCAGTATTGCTGATATGTGGCTATCACTGAGATCACCACAAGAGATTAGTTGAAGAGAGAAAACAACTTTTTTCAGCTTATTAGATGCAGAAGATACATCTACAAAAACAGAGACTGATTCACTGTATTGTGTGTGCAAACATCACCCCACGTTTGCAGATATGATTTGAGTTAAACAGGAATATGCAGTCCTGTTCCAGATGTTTTGAGGTACAACTCTACATCTGACCCTGCCCATGCTTGTTAAAGCTTGTGAGAGGCATACTTCAAAATATCCAGAGAATCCAAGATTACCTACCTGACAGCAATTTATTCTGAGACACACCTATCACTCATGCAAGCCTGTTGTTCAGCCAGTGACCAACTACGCCATACATCTGTTTAGGTAATCAAGTGCTTGGCAGACAGAACATTTTGATTGTCCCCTGCATTATAGACTGGCAAGCATTGTGTGCAGAGCAGAAGCCTCTTATTTGATCACACTTTAAGAGGACCTGCTTGGTCAAAAACTAGTGTTGCTATGTCATCTCAAGAAGTAGACTAATGGAATGAGGGAAAGGGAAAGCAACAAAGAGTTTGGCATACGAAAAAAATACGATTCCTTTGAAAAAATGAGGAAACCTCCCAGGCATTTCAGCAGAATTCTTGAATAGACTAAATTCAGTAGTTCTCACCATCAGCAGGTATTCCACAGCTCGGTGTGGGTTATTGTAGCTGCCCGTAGTGCTGCTACTACCCGTTCTCGCTCATAGCCCATTGACATGATTTCAGTCAGCATTGTCTCATATTCTGAGCCAGTAACTGAAGGTACAAACAAAAGATAGCTTTGTATTATTGGAAAGCCTGCTTTACTTTCATGGCTAAAAGCCTCCCCCTCCTCTCCAAAGAGCAAAAGCAGGCAAGCTTGCCTTATTGCATTATTGAACAATAATACAAGCACCAACTCTCTATTATCGGGTCCTCAAATATTTTTGAAAGCTAGAGGCAAAATGGAGGTTTCCAGTCTCTCCCCACCCACAAAAATTTGTAGTAAATCATTGTGCTTGGATTTCTGCTGCAGTGCTATTTCCTTCACAGAGATGGAGGTTCAATAATCAGGATTCCTGACTTTTAATCACCAGGCAGCTTTCTTCCAGAAATGAGAACTGGAGTTCAGAATTCTTAGTTTCCAAAGCCAATGCTCCATGCTATGTTTTGCTCCTGTTATAACAGCCAGCAAGAGGCAATTAGGCTGAATTACAGATGAATCACCCAAGACATCTGAATCTGAATGAAGAAAATTAAACTTCCAAAGCATCATTTGTTGATTCTTGGAATGTGGAATAAGAGCCACTTCAACAGTGAAACAAATTTCATCCTCATCAATCTTCATCTACACTAATAGTTTTTAACATCTCTGGACTGGAGATAATCTGGGCTTAAGTAATTAATGTTTTACTTAAAAAAGAACAGAATACTACTAATTTATTGTCTGCTAGATCTAGGTGTAGCAGTAAAGTGGAAATGTTCATTCCATTGCAGCTGATGAACATATCTGATGTTTTGAAAATAGGTAGATATTCTCAAAAAATGATTTCATAGAGGACCCAACCAGTTACAAGGATCAGTTTATCACAGTATCACCTACTACTGTCTCAGTTCTTTCTTCCTGCAAGATACTTTCTGCCCCCTCTACTTGTCAGTGTCCATTTTCTGGAAAGGTAGGCAGATGTCATAATAATGTAATAGGCTAATCTATTTTTTAAAAGGGATCTATTCAATTAAGACAATTAGGCTGCTGCTTGCCTTGCAACATGTCAGTTTAAAAAAAATAAATCTAATGGGGCAAAGATTCGGTTGAGTACCCATGTTAAAGTTAACAGTTGCTCAAAACAACACATTTTAGAGCTAAAGGGAAAAGATGTTAACCAGTAATCGCCATCAGAGGGCAGTATATTCCAACTGAATTCTTTCAAGAAGCTAGCTATGAATCTCTGATGTAAGAAGGTAGTAGTTGAGAAAAAATATACCGTAGACCAGAGCCCCCAACCTTTTGGCCACCAGGGACCGGTTCAGTGGAGACGTTTTTTTGCACACTGGAGGGGCCATGCTTTCGCATGCTGCCTGCATCCTGTGGATGGGGCTTTGCTTGTTTGCACGGCCCAGTTTCTGGCATGCTGCAGGGTTGGGGACCCCTGCCATAGCCCCAATCATAAAACAGGCAGTTGCAGTGAAGCTGTTAAAAATTGTTTTTTTTTCTTGATCAGCAAAAGTATTCACCTACCTAAAGTGGAAGCTGCATCATCTTCACGTCCCATGCTACCTGAAGAGGGAACAGAGCTGCAAATTTAAGAGAGAGAAATAGTAGCTGCGTCCTTCCAGATAACTGGACAAGAAAGTTGAAAATCCAAAAATAATTCTAAGCAAAAGAATGGCTGAATTCCCTTCCAATAATAAAATCTCTCTTATATGCCCAGCTATGACCAATAATCATTGAACAACCGCTCTGTGTAAAGATTTTGACCATGTCCACCTTTGACAACTGGAGTCATCAACGATCAACCATTTCTTTAAAAGGGATAGGATGAAACTAGCAAATCCTAGTGACTAGGTTAGGAGTCAACAATTAGCACCAAGGCTTTCCAAAACATAAATACAAATAACACTGAATTTTCAGAACTATTCTTTCATTCTGGAAAATCGTTCTAAAATTTCTTACTAAACTAGTAAGAGTTGTGGGATGATAAGATAAGCCAAACTTACCCAACTGTAGATTCCAGGGGAGAAACAGTCACTGACTCTTCAGGAGGCTTTTCCTCACTTGGTGGGGATGCTTGAAGGGGTGAAACAGTGGCTGCCATAGGCCCAAGGGAGGGTGTGGGTTCTGAGGTGGCTGCTGCATCAGTGGGTGAAGAAACAGGAGCTCCTGAGCCTGTTTTGTTCTTAACAGAAAACCAAAAGCAGTGTCTCAGGTAAGGAGGTGAAGCTCTTCCAATCTAAATTGCTGTATCATCAAGAAGGGTGAGCCTAAAAACTGCTCTTTGTGTACTGATTAGTATTTCGAAAGCAATGTCTATCTTTTGACTACCCACCCCCAATCCTGAAGTACCTAACAGACTAATACTAGTACCCCATTTCCTAATAAAAATGATTAGCACTACCGGTATTCATCCAAAGGGAAACTGCTGAAACACAGTAGCCCTTTGAAACAAGAAATCATTATCATGAAGCAAAGGAGATGCTCAACCATACCTTGGTGACCATCACCACTACGAAGTTCTTCTCATCAATCTTGTATTCCTTGATGGGGACATCATCACTCAGGATCTTGCCAGCATATATAAGCTTCTGGCCTGACACGGGGAAAGCTTCCTTGCCCTTTTCAGCCTCAATCTTCTCCTTAAGTACTCGGACCTGTGGGTCAAGACCAAGCTGGCTCCACCATCCACCTTGTACTGAATGCTTATAGGCCAATTCTTTCTATCCCAACAGTGTTGAACTATAGATGCAAGTGCCAGATGGAGAAATGTGGCATGGAGAAGCTGCTGAATGCAAAGAGTGGGTGATGCAATCGGGGGTAGAAACTGAGAAATGGCCTGAGTGCGAGAACTTTAAACGACACATCACAATAACTAATGCTCTTTGAAAACCCATTCCTATTCATTAGGAATGGCAATGGTTTCTATAAATTGTTAGGAAAGACAATCCTATTGTCTTGAATCCCATCACTCCCCATCTCCAAACCAAAGACAAGGATATATGGAATTAATGTTTTTATTTTACTTCCAAAAGCCCTAGTTACATTGGCTAGGCACTGTTCTCTCAAAATTATGTTCATTCCTTCCTATGCAACAGGACAACCTCAGAACTGTCTTTTAACAACCAGTGTTCCCTTTGTTGAAATATAGTACTCCATAATCTGGGCAAAGAAACTATTTTGTCCCAGGATAATGTTGCAGGATCCATTCTGGGTCGGTCACCGGGACCAGAGGTTTTGTCTTCCAAGCTTTCAGATTCATGGTGGAGCCCAACTTCAGGGAACTGCTAGAAAGTTTCCTGAAGATGGGCTCCAGCATGAGTCTGAAAGCTCAGAAGATAAAACCTCTGGTCCTGGTGATCGACCTAGATTGGATCCTGCAAACTATTTTGTCCATGAAAACCAATAAAAGGTGAAAAGGTGAAAGCTCGCCTTATTGATGAGATGGGCAGCATGTAAATGTAATAAGTATATCAGAAGTAAATAGTTTTTGTTCCAAACAGGAAAATGCTGTTGAAGAATATAGAATAATAGTTATGTTGCATTATCCTTCCAGATTATATGGAATATTAATAATTGTTTCCTTCACTGTTCCAATTCATCTCAAAGGTATGAAAGATGAGGTCAAAGCAGACTAAACCTAACCTAATGTTTTTGGGTTTTTTCCAAATGTGTTGACCCAACTCTTGGAACCACCAACAAGCATGATCAATTTCCAAAATATCAGAAAAACTCCAGATTATGATCAGCAAATTTTTCACACAAGGTAAGTACTGTTAAATGGAACAAAGACTAAATTTTATTACATCATTATTCTGAGACATACTGAAAAATATAGATGTAAAGTGCACATTTATTTCTGTTACTTCAGATTAATCAGGTCATTACACAGAAACACCTCCCACTTACGCAAAGGAGAACCCTCCAATTATTGAATTGCTTAATGGCACATTAAGAAGTGTTGCACACTACAATTCTACCTCGCAATTAAACTCTGAGTACAGAAACTGAGTACAAATTTCATTTGCTGTGATACCAGAGGACATGGAGGGTTGTTCATCAAATGTAATACAACAGTATTCATCATGAATACACTCTCCGTTGCAAAACTGAAAGACCATGTGCAATGATAGATAATCCAAGCATCACAATCTTTAATTTAAAAACTCTTTAAAGTAAGGTTTTAAAGTATTACTCTTCTGATAACAGTTTGTCTACTTACATATTCAAAGTGTGAACTCCCAGTTTTAAATCTTTCAGGGCCATATTGATGGGGATTAGCATATATGGTTAAAGATAGTGTAGAATATTTTGGGCATATTCCAATTTTACTGATCAGTTCATTAAGGTGCAGAAATCTTTATATACCATACATACACAGACATACGTTTAATGTAAAGTCCTAAAGAGGCCTGTTTTCAAAAAGTTAGAATGAAAACAGTCAATCTGTGGAAGTTCTTGGTATTGTTAAAAACCTAGCAGAATGTGAAGATGGAAATATGGAAGCTCTGAGCTAATTAATATACATGTTCTCTCTCCTTATGTATTCTAACTTTTAAAATTCCTTATGCTGGCAGAACTCTTGTGCAGCCGTGGCCAAACATTCAATTCTCACTCTTCCTGGCGTAGACAATAGCAATTGCTATCTAGGTTCCAAATTGTGAGGGAAAACTTTGCTTAATATTAAAGGCACTTTCTGAACTGAAATAGGTGTTCCTATAGCAAAAGTATCCAAATGAAAAAAATGTTTTGTTTGTGTGTGTATGAACACAAATATTCAAGTTTTACAGCAACTCTATAACTTGTATGTAAAGAGACAATTAAGACCAAACTAGAAATAGGATAAATGCAAGTCTTACTCATTTGCAACAACAGATGTTGCACATAATCACTGAATTTAAGGACTAGAAGAGACTTAGAGATAATCTAATCCAGGGGTCCCCAAACTTGGCAACTTTAAGACTTGTGGACTTCAACTATGCTGGCTGGAGAATTCTGAGAGTTGAAGTCCACAAGTCTTAAATTGCCAAGTTTGGAGACCTCTGATCTAATCCAACTCCTGCCCAGTTCAACCACTGATTTGTAGCTTAAAGCATTGTGTTTACTAGAAAAAGTCATAAATGACTCTTGACCCAATTATTTTCTATATATATTGTTTTACTATCTGGAGTCATTTCAATATCATTTCATTAAAATAGGTTTAAATCTGACAAATCACTATAATTCTGCAACAAAAAGGCCAGAAAAGAAAGCCACAGAATTCATTGTAAGTAATAATGTTTTCACAAAGGAAGAAAAGTTGATAAATAGGAACGCCATCGACCAAGAAAACTCACACACTTTATATGGGAGACCTCCAAAACCATTCTAAGTAGAATGGAAACATTAATGGTTTTAGGAAAAAGGGATATCAAGAAAGGTGTGATTGGAAATTAACTCTCAGAGGTGAAGAGAATGTTAAAAAACAGAAAATATGTGGGCATGGTGAAAACAAGGATGATAAGAAGTATAATTTTCTTGGTTAGTCTTTTTTCTTATCTTTAATTTCTTTTGGTTATTAATTACTACTGTATGCACTATTTCCTGGCACTTTGCATAATATAACGCAACCACAAAAAAGGAATAGCATGATGAGTATATATAACCCCCCAGACAACATATAATTTCATTTCAGGAGTAGAAATGAAGGCTAAATATCATACTAAATCAGAAAATAATGGAACAGCTTTTAGTTATCTGCCTCCTTCGTGGAAAGAAGCCGCATGAAAACCGGAACAACAGCACGCTGTTACAGTGTGGGACTTCAAGAGGAAATGAAGAAAAAAGCAGGATTGTTAATCCTCAGCAGCCTCGAACTGCAGAAACACAACAGAGAATGAGCTGCCAAGAGTTATGGAAAGGGAGAAAAGGAACCACTAGTTTCCTTACATGCCTGGCTGGTTACCATGTTTTCCTTTTAAAGGAATGACATCAGGAGAGACAGATTAGAGGCAGATTCCAGACCAGGGAAAGTAGAGCAGGGCGAAATAAATTTCCTCCAAAATGAAACACCGGGAGCGAAATTCACTGAGAAGCAAGAGGCACTTGTTCAAAGATGATTTCGGAGGAGGACACGTAACTGGGGGAGGACGCACAGACTACACACGGGAGGAGGGCCGGAAGAGGAGAGGACCAAAGACCCGCCGCCCCTCACCGTCTCGTCGGGCTCCATTCGGATCTTGAATGTCTGCTGCTGCAGAGTCTTCAAGGTGACGGTCACCGCCATGGCGAGAGTTGGCGGAGGGAGGCTGTGGCGAAAACTGGCGGTTCCTCCCAACGGACTCAGCGGAGGCCCCCCACAACATGCAACTTCACGACGCCGCCATTTTACGCGCACTTCGCGCCGCTTCCGCTCCCAGCCTGACTCTTCCCACGTGATGAGAGACAGGAAAGAAGGCTTCACCATAGAGACGGAGAGGAGCTACGGACCGCTTCTCCACATTGCTTGGCTTCCGGATTGTCTTGGGATTTAGTGTTCCGCGGCGTACGGCTCCCGGGAAGGGTTGGTGCGCGGATCATCGGCGGCGTTCGACTGCGAGAGGGACGGCAGCTGGCGAAGCGGTAGATAGAGCAGCCTCGGTTTCAGCCGATCCAGGGCTTATTTCCAAACATTAACAGAATCGGCGACCGCATGATTTAAGACCAGCTGCGTTACCAAAACTTTCCGACTCTTGTTCAAAGCTGAGCTTATATACACAAGATTACCCGTACTCTTCATATCAAACTGTTGTGGTCAACTTCTCCGCAAATTTCCAATTTATATTCTCAAAATTCCACAACGATTAGCTGTTCTCAGAATATAAACTACTACAAGGGTCATACACTACTATATATTTTTCCATTCCATTGTATCCATTTCTGAGACATTGCAGTTTTCCTGGCAAGGTTTTTCAAGTGGTTTGTTACCTCCTTCCTAGGGCTGTTAAGTGACTGGCCCAAAGTCACCCAGCCGCTTTGTGTGCCTAAAGCAGGATTAGAACTGACAATCTCCCAGTTTCTAGCGGGATGCCTTAACCACTCTGAACTGGCTCTCCAAGGATCTGGTATCACCACGCATCACCAAAAACCTTTGTTAAAACTGCATTTCCCATCTACCCAAAGCAATAAAGACAACAAAAGATCAGCATGTGGGCCAGACAGGTGAAGTTTAATTTAATAGAAATTTTCTTCAATCTTCCATACATTCAAGTGTGAACAAGTGGGATGACCCATCTGATACTGTTCTTTCCACCTCCAGAAACCCCTCCCACCCTTCCTCTCTGACTGAAGAGAGACCTTTTACATGTGAACACCCACCCCAATTCCTACTCTTATCTTCCTGCTGGGGCTCTACAAACCCCTCCCTGAACAACCCAACACCCAAGGAAATAGGCTAAAAGCTAGAATGCAGAATTAAAAATTAAATTTGCTCAGTACACTGTGCATTTGAAGCACCTGATCTGTATAGTAGGCACAGAAGGAAGGTGCCTATTCCCTGACTGGAGTCAGGATCTCTGGATATCAATACCACTGGCCATACAAATGGTGTAATACTGGTTGTCTCAATTTAATGTCTTTGAAATCTGGAGTTATCTATGCTACCAAGCCCTCCCATCGCCCCACCCAACACTCCCCCCTGTACCTTCAAAGGATAAAGGCAAACTTTAGATGGACACAAGAGTTCTGCTTTTTACATCCATTGAGAAGGGCTAGTAGAGGCAAATTTTTACTGCAAAAGTGGCCACAAAGAGGGGGAAGGTCAATGGTATATTTCCCTTTCCAAGGGCTGTATTCCTACAATTAGCCTTCTTCTGATGCAGGTTCTAGTCCCCCATTCCCCGCTACACACATGAATGAGTAATTGATGATATTTGGGAAGGAGTTAAGACAAACACACCAATAAAAAAGAAAGTTCTTGTGTCTCATAGAGACATTACTGTTATCCCCTCTCCTTAGTTGGGTTCATCTGCATGGTACAAGTCCAGGGCAAGGCTCAGCCAACAAGTATACCCAACAACCCCCAATCACAGCTCGTCCTTCAATAGGCCCTCTGTTTCCTCTTCATCTTCCTCCTTTTCTTCCTCCTCCTCCTCCTCTTCTTCCTCTTCATTATCTTCACCCTCGGGTTCTTCTTCTCCTTCCTCTTCTTTCTTCTTCTTATCTTCTTCTTCCTGCTTCTTCCGCTGATCCTCATCCTGCTGCTCTTTCATTTTCTTTTCAGCATCCTAATGAGAATTTAAAAGGAAATACATTATTGAATCAGGACTTGCTGAAGAAAGCATCACAGCAAACAGGACCAGGCAAGGTTTTTTTAAAATAAGGATTTAGTGAGACAGATTGGGCAAGAGAAAAAATCTGGCTCCAAGTTATCCAATGACCTTGCTTGACTGAGAATGGTCTTAAAATTGCATTTCCTTAGCTAAATGTATCCTGACAATACACAAGAGATTCTAAACCAGTACTTTGCAACTTCTGCAATCTTGAATGTGTGGACTTCAACTCTCAGAACTGGCTGGGCCACTGCAAAGAATCTTAAGCGGATTATCTCAAAGTTGCAAAGACTGGGAAACAATGTTTAGACAAACAGACTGACATCTAACAGAATTTGGAGAAAAATCTAACTGTCTGCTGTGGGAACAAACTTGAGGACACAACTCAAACTAGTCCATGACGGCATTTTTTTAGAGATTTAAATCCCACTCTTTGCCTAACATATTTCAGGGACAATTCACAAACAAAAAAGCCTTTAAAAGGTTTTTGAAATGTATTTTGCTATTAATCAAAACGCAAAATACTTTCTGGAGAAATATAACGAGAACTTTAATTTCAGCCTTTAAGATATCAAGTCTCTCACACATTCATGTATGCTTTCATACAAGGAATAAGATTTGGGCCAAGTCACTAGGTAACAGCTTGGTTCACTTCCTTTTCCAAAGTTCAAAATCTTAAACATTTGAGAACAAGGAACAGGTTTCTAATTCCTAAACTTTATAAAAGCCGAATATTATTTCTTCTCTATGAAGAAACATTTCTCACCTTAGTAGCACCCCATGTTTCATTGCCAAATTCTTCAGCAAACTTCTCATCATCAGTAATCAGGAAGTTGTCAAAAATTGTGCCAGATTTCACCTAAAACACAAGGAAGAACTGTGTTACAGCTAAAGCTTGCCAACATTTTGACGATTTCTCAAACTAAATGATGGAAGACATTACTCAGCTTAACATTCATTCCTATTGGTTTCTGACCACAATTCAAAGTGCTTCTGATGGCAGTTGCCAAGCATCTGAATTTTAATCATGTGACCATCGGTATGCTGCAATGGTCCTGTGAAAACAATCATAAGTCACTTTTTTCAGTGACTTAACTCTTAACGGTCATTAAATGAACTGTTATAAATTGAGGGCTACCTGTTTAGACTAAAGGGGAATATTTATTTTATAAGTACAAACTACAAAATGCCTTCATTTTTTAAAAATTCATATTTATATGCCGCCCTTCTCCGGAGACTCAGGGCTTACAATTTTGGGATACAACCCAATGCGCTCAGCAATAGCCTTCCTTCCATTGTATATGCCTGCTTATTACTAAGCAGCATTTTTACAAAGTCAGCTTATTGCCCCCAACAATCTTGGGTCCTCAATTTACCTACCCCGAGAGGATGGAAGGCTGAGTCAACCTTGAGCCTGGTGGGATTCAAGCCTGCACTAATTGCAGGCAGCTGGAACTAAGTGCTAGGCATTTAACAGCCTGCACCACCAGGGTCCCTATTTAGTGATTGTCTCATTTAGTGACCTTTCAAGTTACTAGGGTGATGAAAAAGTAGGTTTTACAACCAATTCTTGCATTTACAACCTTTGTAGGTCTGTAATGCAAAAGAATCAGAAATTAAGATAAGCAGTTTTCACTTAAGCATTTTGGTTAACAACCAAGTTGCCAGTCACTAAACAAGGACTACCTGTATAGTAAATTGCAGATTTAGAAATGATTTGCTATTTAATGTACTGATAGTTTCAAACATGTACTTTTATTGTATTTTACATTAATTTTGTTCTCATTTAGAGTAACACCTTAAAATATTGTAAGTCTCCCAGAATAATACAGGAATTAGAAAAAAAATTCAGAATAATTCGTAGTAGTCAATTACTGGGACCAAAGGTTCATTCTTTCAAGCTTTCAGGCTTGTGCTGCAGCCCATGCTCAGGAAATTTCTCTCTCCAGAATGTATGCACTGGGCTATTCTACTGGCTGCATTTGTATAGTGCCTGATTATGCATGGTTTTTAGTTGTTAATTAAGGTGTTGACAACTAGCCTGATTCTTTAGGTATCTGGTAAGCTAGTGGTAAATCAGCACTCCTACTGACAAGGAGACCCATTTCCAGGCTTCAATCATTTCTCTGGCTATTTTTGTCCCTGCTCAAGCCATCAATCTTATGGCAGTAGTTGTGAATTAAATGTATGTCCTTGTTCATCACAATGTAAGGCTATCAATACATTTTTATTTCATCTAACCGCTAATAATAATGATAGAAACATAATTTGTAGTTTTTATAAGATACAATCCTCAATCATCAGAACAGTTACTTGAGTAGTTTGGCTTCCCAATTTTCAAAAGGTTTGTTGGAGAACAAGCAAGAACTTACCTGCCACAAGTCCAAACCAATAACACCAAAGTTCTCATAAAAGTACAGATTAGGATCAGGGGTATATTCAGGATTATCTATCTCGGGATGAATCCACTTCCCTTTGTAGTTGGGGTTATCAACTTGACGAGGTTTCCATTCTCCCTGTGAAACATTGAATGTTTTAAATTGGAAAATTCAGAATACATCAAATTCTACAGCATATAGGGATAGCAATATCCAGCATTTGCTAATTAAGCATGTATGTATAAAATCAAACACCCAATCCCCTTCTGTGGTCTGCCCCAAATGTCTTACACATCCAATTGGCTTCCAATAAGTGCTCCTCACCTGGGAGCCTGGACCTGAAACATTAACCTGGGCCACTCTGGGTAATGAGACACCAAGGAGTCTCTTTGACGTGAGAGCAACCTTCCAAACACCCAGAGAAAAAAATTGTTCATATTCATACCAAGCTGGATACCAGACATGAAAAGACAGAAGTAATGCACTGGGAGATAATGCAGGATTCTTTCAATCCTGGAATATCTAAGGCAGGGGTGTGCAGCCTTAAACACTCAAAGAGCCATTGGACTGGTTTCCCACAGAAAACAAAACACCAGGAGCCACCAAACCTGGGTAGGTGTGGCCAACTCAACTTACTCCCATGCAGTCACATGACTGTCTCTTTTTCCCACCCTCTGTCTCTCTCTCTTCCCCCTCTTTCTATTTCTTTCTCTTTCCCTTCCCCTCCCTTTCTCTCTCTTTCCCTCTCTCTTTCCCCTTTCTCTCTCCCCCCCTTTCTCGGTCTCTCTTTCCCTCCTCTTTTTCTCTCTCTCCCTCCACCCCCCCATGTGTGTTCCCTCTTGAACCATTTCCAAAAACTGGCAAGGGCTGTTTGTTTTGCTGATGTTTTTGTTTTGTTTCATTCTTCTTCTTTGGATGCTTTTTACAATATGATTTAAATCAAGTCTCATATCAGCTTCCCAGATAAATGAAGCTCTTTTGTCCCTCTCTGTAGTTCCTTGTCGGCTGAACCACCAACTGGCCTTGCCCCTCGCCCTCCCCTCCGTCATTTCTCGCCTGGCCTGAGAAGGTAAGGGGAGGAGACTTGCTCCGTATTCCAGAGTGGGAGCAAAACTTGCCTCCTCTCATGGGCTCTTCTGATCCTTGGTGGTGCCGCACGCACCTGTCACTCAGGGAGATGGGTGACTTGCTCACCTTGCACAGCAAAGTTAAATGTACTTCACAATGGGGGAGATGGTGTCCCCTCCTCCTCCTGGAGCCCATTACAATGCAGAGCATTGGCCGCAGTGGAGCCAGTGTCTCTAGGCAAAGGGCCACGCAGCATCAACAAGGGCTGGAAGAAGCACCGAGACCTGGCAAGTACAGGGGCGCTTCTATCCCCCGCAGTCGCCCTTATTTCTCAGCCAAGAGAGGAGTGACTGGGAGGGGAGGGCGAGGGCAGGGCCAGCCAATGGTGGGTTCAGACAACAGGGAGCCACAGCAGGACGATGAAAGAGCCGCATGCGGCTCCAGAGCCACGAGTTGCCGACACCCAATCTAAGGAAATAATGGAATCTTCTGAAAATGAGCTCAGTACTTTATATTTACATCTCTGCCCCTGGATAATGCAAGCAGCCAGAAAGATAACAACACCAGGGACCCAGCAAATGATAAATGCACCACAGGTAAGGGGTTAATGCCAACTGCCTAAAGAAGCAAGGCTATGAAGGAATGGGTGGAGCAATACATAGTATTCTCACCAATAGACTCCTGAGGCCAGCATAGTCCTTATCCTTTATGAAAACAGATGCAAATCTTCCTGCCACAGGGTTTTGGGAAGTGAGCTTTACAGAACATAGCATATTTTAATGATTTTAATATTTATGGTTTCAAACGGTATTGCTGCAAGCTGCTTACAAGTCAGATTGCTTGTAACAAATACCGTATTTTTCAGACTATAAGATGCTCTGAACTGTAAGACACACCTAACTTTTGGGGAGGAAAACAAGAAAAAAAATCTGCCTCTTGCCTCCCAGCAATTTGCCTCCTTACAGCAAACAGCCTGGTCAGCATCAGCACAGCCCGGTTTAACATGAGCAGCTGATTGTCAGTTAGATCTGCTTCCCAGAATACTGACGATCAGCTGTTCCAGTCTGCAGGGATAATCATCTCCTATCGCCACCTCTGCGGCCATTTTCAGCCGTGCGTCCCACGGGAAGCCCGGTAGCCGAAAACAGAGCATGCGGAGGCAGAGATAGGTGGTGGTGATCCCTGCAAACTGGAACAGCTGATTGTAGGTATTCCAGGAGGCAGATCCAACCAGCGATCAGCTGCTCATGCTAAATCAGGCTGTACTGAAGCTGACCAGGCTGTTTGCTGTAAGGAGGCAAATTGCTGGAAGGCAGAGGCTGAAGTGTGGGTGGGGCTTCAGCAACATTCACTGTATAAGATGCAGACATTTCCACCCACTTTTTGGGGGCGGGGGGAGAAGTGCATTTTATACACCGAAAAATACAGTAAATTTTCATATAATCCATATTTTTAAAATAAAATGCTTTTAAAATAAATAATTAGTGGATACATTCCTTTTGGACAAAAAGAAGTATTGTATAAACATCTCTTTTAAAAGCCTACTTCCTAGTCACCTAGATATTTTAAGCTATTACCTTGTAGTCTGGATTCTGGATTACTGGTGGTTCCCACTCCCCATCCATCTCTTCATCCCAGTCCTCAGGTTTCTTGGCATCAGGATCAGGAATATGTTCTGGTTTATCCCAGTCCTGTAACATAGATGGAAAAAAATCCCTGTACAAATTTCATGTGATTTTTTAACTCTATCGTCTCCATTGGTCTTCAAAAAAACAAACACAATCCATTTCTTGAGTCTTCTGAGGTAAAACAGTTTTGATTTTTTTTGGTTTAGTTTGTTCTTGAGTGAGAAACATATGGTTATAAGCCATTAGCACCTACTGACCTCTGGTTTTGTATCTTCAGGATCATCTATCTTTGCTCTTTCATCCCAGTCATCTGGTTTCTTTGCATCTGGATCCTTAATTTTCTTTGGTGGCAAAAAATCCCAGTCATCCTCCAAGCTGCCAGACTCCACTTTGTTGTTGTCAATCTTAACCTCGTATGTATTATCAGGTCGAACAATAAGGGTATAGAGATGGCTGAACTCATCATCCTATCAAAGGAATTATACTGTTAGCAAATTCTCTCTAACCAATTTTAGTTATTTGTTTTCCTCCATGCTCAAAGTTAGCTTCATCAGAGCTACCATGCTACATAATACCTCTCTTTGGCTTTACTTCATAGAACTTATCACTTTTGTCACTCTTCTCTGACCATTTATCATTATACGTTTTCTTTATCAAAGTAGTATGTCACCCATCCCACTACCCAAAGCAACTTGGTTGGTGCACAATAAATTCATAAACATTAAAATTAACAAGAATTAGATAAAAAATTAGAAAAATAATATTGCTAACTTTCCTAAACATTAAAGTGCCATCATGGAAAGGAATTCCCATTCTCGTCTCCACCTCCCAATTCCAAATACTCACTTTACAGCGAATATCTTTATTGATCAGAACATTTTTGCCTTTGTAGTTGAAAATAACATGTACTTTCTTGGTACCTGGACCACAGATATCAGGACCTAAATTGGAAATAGAAACATCCAGCTGAGTCTGTATTGAGAGAATCCTGTATCATCTCTCACACATGCAACTCATTCCATCAGCCTTCCCCACTATCAATTTTCATGCATTTAAAATTTGGAGTATGGTAAAGATGACAGCCTAAGATTAAATGCTGTAAATATTATTTATTTATAATTGGACTTGTATGCCGCCCCCTCTCTGTGAGGATTAAATGGATTCTTTTTTATAATGCCTAATTGCTATGAGAAAGGAAGAAAGAAAACTGAGAAATTAGATTTTCTCTTTCTGGGGACTTGGGTGGGGAGGGTGGCCATGAGGCAAAAGGGATACAACTGACCAATATGAAGATGGCATAAAATTATGATACATGGATCATAGCCATTTAGCAGTAAATGAAAATTTGTATTACCATAATTAATGTACATTAGAATTCTAGACTCCATGAATATACTAAAAATTCTAATGATAAGTAAAAATGGGTTTATAGTTAAAACTGAACACCACATAAATTCAAACCAATTTATCTGTAACCTATAAAAGAAAATATCTAATATTTCCTGCAAGTTTTATGAACTGTCAATAGAAAAAAAAGCAATATTACCGAGGGACTATAATCTGTAAATATACTTTAAAACTGGCTTGCCCCTGCCTTCTTCCTAGGGTTGCAAGAATGATTAGCCCTAAGTTGCCTAGTTATTTCATGCCTAAATTAAATGCCTAAGTTCCAGCCTAGATGGCTGGAACTTGGTTTCCTGGTTTCTAACCTACTACCTTAACCCACTACACAAACTGATTTTCTTAACAGTATTAGGAAGATTATTCTATTATGTATGCATTATATAGAGGGGATTAAGGAACATTTCCAGCCATCTCGACTTGCCAAACCCTACAAGACATTCCATACATACATTCTTGCATCCCTTCCATGCAACAATGGAGGAAGCAATGAAATGCTTTTATTTAAGTCTTCTATGCTTTAGGACTTTTAATTACTTGAAGTACACCACCAGCATTACTACTGTATACATCTTCTATTCCATAGTCTAGTCTTTACTTACCATGCAACAGTGTGAAGATGCACTGCATTCTATGAATAGTGCTATCTATATGCTTGTGAAAAGGATGAGAACTAAAGCTGGATAGACACGTGTGTCTATTTGTGTAAAGGTTGTACAGTAGCCCTGATTCCCCTCACAAGTACTATTGATTTGGACTACTTATCTGAAAGGGAAATTGGGATGGGAGGAAATTCACTACTCTCCAACCTAATTTGTTATCAAGGAAATATGTCATTTCCTAAGATATGTGCTATTCTAGGAACATATTTCATTAACCAGACTAGATTATTCATCAATACAACACAACATCATGCAAGATTAGCAATTATTCCCCACCCTGTTTAATAGACATTCCCATGATTATCTATAGAGTCTTACTCTATAGATTTACTAATCTTCAATTTGCTCCATGAGCTCAGTGGTTGCTGATTTTCAAAAAGAAGCTTCCTGATTATTATTAAATAAAGAGCAGCTATTCTCTTGTGCTAATTAATAACTGCAATAAAATTAAAGATTAAATGACCAAGCAACTGTTTTCTTTCACTTCCCAAGCAGGCACGCACCAAACATGATGTTGTATTCAGAATCTCCATGCATGTCTTCTTGCTTCAGGACTGAAGGGAAGAGTTTTACATATCCACCTCCACAGTCAATATTTTGCTCATGTTTTACTGTGAACTGCACCACCAGAGTCTTATCCTTGTTGCTAAAGGAATCAAAGCTAGCAGAAATGGCATAGAAACGAGCATCTTGGCTTGTTTGAAGTCCTGGTAAGAATAAAAACACAGTTAAGTCCTTTGCCTGTAATAGGGGTACTAAAAAGACAAAAAAACTGCAATTTGATTTCAAAGCTACAACCAGTCCACTATATTAATAATCAAGATGCACTAAAAAGCAATGTCAAGTACAAATCAGTGCATCAAAAATTAACTCATTCTCAAAAATTAACTATTATTCTTCTATGAAGCAGCAGAGGCAACATGAACAGTTAAACTACTTAAGTAACTGAAATCACTGACAAGTTTAATAATACATAGCACTACAATCAAGGCCTCAAGACCAACTGTGATTTATTCACAATTATACAATTACATCATCTCCTTACCTTTGTCCTTCTCTGCATCTCCATAGAATTTGCCAGAAGTATGTATGAATTTTCCGTAATCTGATTTATGCTTTGATTCTACCCAACGGCTTGTCCAAGCATCTAAAAGGAGAACAAGACAACACAATTTGAATCTGAAGAGTTATAAAGATTCAAAGTACATTATTTGTGTAATGCTGGAATACTAACAGTCCCCAAAGGAAAAGATTTCTTCCTATTAAACAATGACCTTTACCATTTCTGCAGTTTCAAAGAGCATGATTTTTGCAACAAGTTTACCTTTTTACTCAGTTAGTTTCTATGTTGTTTTGGAAATGCCAAACTACGGGAAATACTTTATATCTATAAGATATTACTAGCCAAGAAAAAAGGCCCACATTTCTGGTTAGTTTTAAATCATTCACTGGAAAAGTTTTAATATCATTCTATGGATAGGGTTATTCATCAGTCTCAGTGATACTGCGGGGTTCATCTTGGGAAGATGGCATATGCTGCAGGTTAAGTCACCAAATGGCATTATTGGGCCTTCTTTTGAAAGATAGTATATTCAAATATTTTAAAGAAAAACAATGGCACAAGAGGCACCCAATTCTTACAAAAGTTTTATCTCAAAATCTCCAATTCAGATTTGTTCCAGTACAGCATATTTGGTTCTGTATCGGAAAATTATAATAAAAAAATCAATGCTACTGCCATATAAACTACAGGCCATCCTTGGCTTACAACCACAATTGAGCCCAAAATTTCTGTTGCTAAGCAAGACAGTTGTTAAATGAACTTTGCCCCATTTTATGACCTTTTTTGTCATAGTTATACAGTTAAGTTAGTAACATAGTTGTTAAAATGAATTTGGCTTCTCCATTGACTTTGCTTGTCAGGTCAGAAAAGGCAATCACATGACCCCAGGACACTGTTATCGCCATAAATACATGCCAGTTGCCAAGGGTCTAAATTCTGATCACATGACAGTGGAGATGCTGCAAACGGTTGAAGCTGGTCATAAGTCATTTTTTCAGTGCCTTAGAGCAAGTTGAGAGCAGCCTACATTATGATTCTCTGTTACATACTTTCGGTTACAATGCAATAGAATGCAATGCAGGATTACTCAATGTATTATCTATTTAACAGAAGTTTATACTTGCCATTTTCAGCATTCAACAATGGGCGGTTTGTGTGTTCTAGAGATATCCCATGGTGATCTATTTAGTCCATGTTCTATGTCCCCATGGCCCCTTCTGATTATGGTTTAATTATCAAGTCCCCAATGGATCCCTGATCTAGACTACACACAACACGTTATCACATCTGCTAAATTTCCCTCCTTGACAAATTTTCAACATCGGATAGCACTTTCCCAAAGTATTTTTACAACTACAATCAAATTAATTCCCTCTTGACATATTTGTCTAAAATGGCTGTGACATGATCACTTCACCCTTCACCAGAATTGCTACATTACTATAAAATCCATGGCATAAACTCAGAGTAGATACTTAGATCTCTACTTCCAATTTATTAAGATACTAAGCTGAAACAGAAAACATGGAAATCTAAATATTGTAATCTCTATCTCCAATTTACTTCAGAAAGAGTTGATAGAGGATAAAGCACATATACCCTGTGTCTTGAGCTTCCAAAGGAAACCTGGGAAATACAAATGAGTAAAATTTTAAGGTACTATATACCAATTCTTGGTTCCATAATCAGATTTTTTAAAATCCGATCATACCACGTTAGAACCCGGAGACACCTATGAATACTTTCCCTCTAAGATCATTTCACCCTGCGCTCCTCTTTTCCTCCCGTCAATCCTGCTTTGAAGCTCGCCTCCTTCACAAAATCCCACAACCCAGCCTGCCCCCGCGTGCACCTGACCAGATGCAATATGGCAATGCTGTTAAATCTACCCATCGAGCTGGATCACGGAGATATTAATCTGAGGACGACCGTAAGACCTGCTAAAAATTATGCTGTTGTAATTAATACCTCGTCCTCGAGAACCTGCAGGAACAGCACAACTTCCTGAGCCCCCAAAAATATGGACAATCTAAGATGGCCGGGAATGGGTGGGTGGTGGGTGCGTGCCCGCAAAGGCGAGAAACAGAAACCGACAGTCCTTGCAGCACGTAGGCATCTGCCTTCACTCTGGCGGCACTCCCAAAGCCATCCAATCTCTGCCCATATGCCTCCACTCCCCCTCCGGGCCCGTAGTGATTTGCTTGGATTAGAAACCCAAACGGGCCCGGGATTGTTCTGCTTTAAAATCAATGCTCTTAAAAAATAAGCGGACCAACCAATCCTCGACCAGGTACTCCTAATTTGCATGTCGTTAAATTCCTCTCCCCATCCTAGAACCCCCGCACCGCCACCGCCATCCCTGTCAACGCTGGACGTCGTCTTACCTCCATCCCCGAATTCCTCCCTGAAGTACTCGGTAGGTCCGGCCGACACCAGAGCCAGCAGAGAACAGAAGGCTAGAATGGGATTCATTTTGTCTCCGCTGGGGGAGAGGCGCCTGGCCCTTTAAGAAGCACGACCTTCACCAAGCTACCTGACAGCGACGACCGAACAACTGCAGCCGGCTAAGTGCTTTCGCCACGCTTTTATAGCGCACTTAGTGAAACGCCTGCCCTCGCCGTGTTCTGATTGCGCGTACTGATCCGGACGGGCATTGCCATTGGCCTGCCGACTGTACGGCGGGTTGGACTGCTCCTCCGAACGTTGGCGTCCCAGATGTCTGCTTCCGATTGGATACTAGATCTGGCCAATGAGGCACGACCACGCGTTCGGGGAGATACCTCCCCCCTCCGCCGTGTGTGCGTCACCGTTTTTTTGCACAACTCGAAGTGTGGCTAACCACTTTTAAAGGGCCAGGTGAAGAAACCTTTCTTCGCACCTAGCTCTACAGCAATCCTATTCCAGCCTGGCCAAGTAGCAAGAAAATCACCAATCAAACGAAGTCAGTTCCAGCTTTGTAAGAAATTACACAAGCAAAAGCTTAACCGTTGCTTTCCATTTGGTCAAGTTCTGGGTTGATTTAGCCCAGCATATTCAAAACCAATTGTTGTTAGTGGCTCAACAAAACACTCGGGTCAAATGGATTCTGTCAACTGTTTTTAATGGGTGCAGATGTTATCCTCAATATTTTGCACCTCTCCCTGGAATTATAAAGACGTGTAATAATTTGTTCTAATTTCAAACACTGGCATCTAATAGCAATAGTTGGCTTTATAGAAGAGGTCTACAGAGCAGATGTTTTTGCAAAACACATTCTGTATGAAACTATTGTAGCTGATACTGAAATACCTGACAAAAAGAATCTGAAAGGAATATAGTACTGAAATTCTGCAGTGTAGTAATTTTAAAACATTTTCAGAAGGACATTTTTCAAAAGCTATTTTCAGTGGTGACAGAAAAGAGTGAGTGATGTTGCTTGGTCTTTTGCTAAAATACTGACAAGGGGAAAAAAGAAAAGGAAAGAAAGAACCAACAGTTGTACTGCTCAGGTATTGAACCACAAGTTCTCAACTGTCTGCCATTCTTTTTCTTCCCTGACCTTTTAAAATTATACACCTTTTTGAATAAAAAAGAATTTCATTAGGCTTAGAAATGGCAAAAATACAGATAACCTATCCCAATGCTGTTGAATGTTCCCAATTCTTTCAACTGGCTCTAATGGCAGGTAGATGTTCAGTAGGTGAGGCTTTGATTGAAAATTGGCATTCTTAACTGTTAAAAAGGCACAGAACTCCCATTGCAAAGTGAAGCAGTAGAAATAATGAGAACTTTATCAGAAATTTTTTTGCTGTTAACTAAATTTTGCAAAATCCTGAGTTGGAGAGTCTCTAATTAAACAGTGAACCCCCAAAACAAATCTAGGCATTCTGGAACTGCAAATGTGCTGAAACTGAGTTACCAAGTCCTGTTCAAAATCATAGTAAATTTCCCCCTCAATCTTTAGTTCTTTCAGTATTAATCAGAGCCACTGATGTCTGGGTACTGTTAGTGAGCCAAGTTAAAACCATGGCAGAACAAATTGGTATTGGAATTACTCTCAGTAATATAACTGCTGTATCCTACCTCTGTGCAAACATAACTGTGACATTACTTGGTATGTGCCCAGGAAAGGGGGGGAAAGTTCATACAAAACATTCAAACAGGCAAAAAAACACATGCCCCCAGAATCCCTGGAAATAGCACCAAAGCCTACAATAGTTATGGAATGAGCTGACACTGTCTCAGACGACAGCATAAGATGTGCCCCTTCTGGGACAAGGTGTGGATTACTGTACGTATCACCACTGAGGCTCCATTCACCGGTCTTCTGTACCACTGCCAAATCCCAAGCATTGATTAGGATCTTTGTTCCTCACAACTACTGGTTAGATTGGTGATCCTGTGACAGGCATGATGCCAGAAATGATGCAGTCTTTAGGTGTACAAAAGAACTTAAAGACAGAGACAGTTGGATTTCCCTAGTATTGTTTCCCATCCACATCGCCAAACATCATCAGTGAGCAAAAAAATCACCTCTACCAACCATTCTTCTTAATGGGGGCTGAGCTTTAGGAGGCGGCACATTTTGACAGATAATAAAACTTATACTACTTTTATGCAACACTAAGCAATGTTTTGCTTAAGTGCTTTCAAAGTGGCGTCTAATTATCAGCTGAGAATCAGACTTGTTTTGGACACAGATATTCCAGAAGAGCATGAAATTTGTGTTCAAAATGTGGACAAATGTGATGAGGGTCTTCTTATGAAGTGACCAGTTGCCTCTCTCCTGCTTCACTGCACAATTCCTGCCACTGCTGCCAGATAGAAGCAGATTCCCCTCCAACCCAAAGAAAAGTAGGGGGGAGGCAGGGGTGGGCTTCTGGGGGTTTGCAGGGGTTCAGGAGAGCCCCTAGCTAAGATTCTGTGCAGTTTGGAGAACCCCCAAATCCTCCCCTCCCAGGAGTCCCCATGCAGCCTGTTTTGGATCCAGGTAAGTGCAGGGCGTGCACGGGGGCTCGGGGATGGTGAAAAACGGGCCACCCGGAAGTTCAGGAAGGCTGGAAATGGGCCTGTTTCCAGCTTCCAGAGAGCCTCTGGAACCCACGGAGGCCATTTTCCCCCTCCCGGAGGTTCAACAAAAGCCTCCAGAGCTCAGAAAGGGCAAAACCGCACACCACCCCACACTATGGTGCAGGAGGCCAACCAGCAACCGGGCAGAGAACCCTTTGCTAAAAATTTTGAAGCCCACCCTTGGGGGAAGACATGTCCACTTCTGTCTAGAGTGGCCAATGAGAGGGGGAAATATCCCAACTCCCAAGAATGTAACACTGGGAGACCAGCTGCTGCAATGTGCCAGATTGTCCCCACAATATAGCTAGTGTGACCTGTTGCCTATTCCAGAGGAGAAATGTTACTTTAAAATCAAAACACTTAAAAACAACATAAAGCTGCCTCGGGTATAGTTTGGGCTCAAAATGAAGGTAATAGCATGAGGAAATAATGAAAAAAATGGAGGCTGTTGGCAATGTTTGTGCTACAGCTAGGTGCAAAAGAGAAACAGCTAAATAGTCATATAAAGCCATATAGTGGTTTCACAGGATTTAAACCTATATTGTTAATGTCACACAGCACTTTACTAACAATTCAACAATTTATCCTAAGAGCAACCACAGGAAGAAGCATTTGATTCAGTCCTTGTTGTCTCAACTCACAAGCACTGAAGCTGCAATAGGATCCCTATCTGGATTGAAAAGATCATGACATGTGGCATGAGTTGCATTAGAACTACAAAGTCCCAGGTTCAAACCCAAATTCAATCATGAAAACTCACTGATGATGTGTAAACTATAAGGAAGATAATCTTGAGAGAAATATGCAATTGCCATGACCTAAGCAAAAGGGGTTGAAACATCTTTAGAATTATGAGATAATATTAAGCAGCATCTTAGGCTTACACATCTCTAATTCCCTGAAGTAAAAGGAGGAGGAAGAGGAGGAGGAACATCACAATCTGATTTATGTGATTCTGTTATTAACACAATCTCAATAAAAGTAATTGTATCCTTTCCTTATTGGTCTACATAGTGGGACTGACATTTCAGTCTACTCTTTGACTTCAGCCCTGATGATTGGATAAATTCTATGGAGACTGTTACCGGAGTACTTACCAAGGGGTCGTCATCGGTGTCAGTGTCGCTCAATCCCTGGCCATCAGTCGGCAGGATGGAGACAGTTTTGGGAGACAGGGTGAACTCAACCTGCACCCCCTTCAGCACGGTTTCTCAGGTCTGCTGAGACAATTTAATGGCTTTCCAAGTGGGACTAAGGGTGGCCTTCTTGGTGGATCACCTGGTTTTGCATTCTGCTGCCCGATGCCCCTTCTGATCACACTTGAAGCAAGCAGTTGAGCATGGCTGTGGGTTCTGTGGTTTTGCCAGCTCTCTCTTCACTGGGGGTGGTTTCTTCCAACCTCACCCTGGGCAGCATTTGTTGCGCACCTAGTCAATCTCCACTTCTTCGGCCAAAACATACCAGCCGTGAAGGGTCGGGGGGACCCCCCCTTGAAATGCAGGTGTTGTAAATGTCATTGTTCAGCCCGTCTTTGAAACAGCTGATAAGGATGTATTGTGGCCAGTTGGTGAGCCAACATGCCAGATCATGGAATTCTTTGGTGTACTCTGCTAACCTTCTGTGACCCTGGTGAATGATTTTTATGTGATCCCTTACTTTGCAGTCACCCAGGGGTTTTTCCAATCATCACCAGAGCATCACCATAAAGCGGTTGAAGTTTCTCAGCTCCAGGACATTTTTGTTGTGAAGTGTGACCATCCAGCCTACAGCAGCTCCTTCCAGCACCAGGATGACACTCCTCACCTTAAGACCTTCAGTAGGGAGTTCGGGGCTATACTCCTGCATGTATGTCAGGACATGAGCTAAGAAGAACCCCAACTGCTGGGAGTCTCCATCGAACTTCATCCCAAGCGGTGGGGGTCTTCTGACTCTTCCTTCTGGTTGGGCAGCCCCAGCCAGGAGGCAGCTCTGGTCAACCCCTTCAGTGCTGTTCCTGTGGCTGCAGTAGTGGCGGCTGCAGTTGCCAAGGTGCCTGACATGGTGGCTATCAGCAACACTCATCCATCGTCATCCTCCACCTGGGTTTGCCGGGCCTCAACAGTGGTGGACTTGGCAAGGGACACATGCACCTTGAGGATTTGGAATGTATTCATCATGAACTTCATGGCTTCCTCCATCATGAGGTTGGCATGGTTGGCTCTCCACCTGCCTCATCATCCTTGAACTCTTCCAGCTCTGTTTGCTGCTCCTGTTGCTGGGTTCCATGGCTACCATGAGTGAGGGTCACTCCCTTGGATCTTCCTTCCCAATCATCCTTCTTCTTGATGCCTCTGAACAACCTGGGTCTTAACAAGTCACTACATCCTCCATCTTCTTCCATCTATTCCCAGGGGAGGTCTAGTCCAGGGGAGCCTTGGATGAGGCTTGCCCCCAAGCATTTGGCTTCTTCCTGGTTACTGCCTTGAGCTGACATTGGGTGCACAGTCCCCTCAGTAGAGTGACAGGTTTCTCCAGGTTGACCAGTACTGTAGATTCTACCTAATGTCAGACCTACCCCAGTCAGCCCCTCAGGAAAGCAACACTCTTGAATGCATTGAGTTGAATCAAAAGAACTTTTACTGAAACTGAATGCAGTAAAGTCAGGCTGAATCCCACTTTCATTTAGTAACATTTTTTTCTGCTGTATGAACATGATGCTGTTTCATCTCATCCCTAGCACATGAATGTGAATGGTTTAAGTTGTCCTTAGCAGTACTGTTATTCAATTAGTATTTTCTACCTTATTCTAACACAGTTCAGGGACATTAGTAGGGTGTATTCAAATCTGTTCAGGCTTTGTAACCTTAAATCTTAAGGAGAAATCAGGTGTAATTAAGACAAGATATGGACCACTAATGTCAGCCAATGTCATGATCATATAATGTCAATCAAGGATAGGTGGGGGGTACTGCACTTCACCAGTTGAAAATGGCCCATTCTGTGTCTACCCAATTTGCCTTACAGAGTTAAGAAGATAAAAAGAGAGCCCCAAAAGAAGTAGAATATAAATCTAATAAATAATTTTACAAGAAGACAACTACAGGTTGAAATTTGGGTATAGCCATACATCAGCAAGATTAAAATGTAATCGGAGCATCATCCCTATTGGCATACTTGCTTCAGTCAGGAGACAGTTATAAGAACCAACAGTTTTCTGTTCTCCAGTTCAGAATCCATGTGATCAGTGAAGTCAGCCAGATTTACCCTCCTCTTCCTTTTTCCACTGCCAACTATTTTCTAGCTCTGACAGCAGCCTGCTTATGCCACCTGCAAAGTATGCCTCCTCTTGTTATATCAACCTCTCTTTGAGTCTTACCTGATGTGCTAATTGGCAGAATTACCAGCCAGGTGTGTGAGAAAATGCCTTTCTACTCACAATATACCTGGAGGCAATTGGGCTGGGAAGGTTGTGACAGGGCAACTCAGTAAGCAGAGACAGTAAGCAAAAGAGGAAGATAAGAATCATTATGGGACTGTAATGGAGGCAGCTGTCTGAAGAACAGAAGGGTGTCACAACGGCTAAGAGGATAAACTAATATTTCTTTACTGAAAGTATCCAAGGCTACAGGAGAACATATTGTATGAACCCAATTTCAGCGAGACTATTCTGCACTTTAGGAAACCTTATTCCTTTGAAGACTAATAGTGTAGTGGTTAAATTTTATCTAGATAGAAGGACTCCTAAGGACAATACTTGTAGCCACATTTCTAAGAGTATTTTATTATTTTATTTCTATCAAATTTATTGGCTATCCTTCTTACCACAAGGTAGCTCTGGGCAGCTTACAATATTTACAACATTTATAACTCAATAAAAGGTGTAAATCTGCAAATAGCATGTTGAATCTAGTCATAGGCAAATGAAATAATTCTGCTCATCCTCTATTCTAATCTGTTCTAATCAATGGCAACATTGAAAACAATATTAACATGTTATTCATTTATCTCAGGCTCCCATCAATTACACTGGCATTTTGGCAGATGACATCACCTCTATGTTCTATTTTCTATATTCTATGCTCATAGAACTACTGGTAATCTATGTTTTAAGTCCTTGCTCCAAAAAAACCCTCCATAAGTTAGATGCTTGTCCCCAGCCACCACATATACACATTATGTCAGTATTTGGGGTGGGTGAAGGCAGTGGTGGGATTCAAAAAATTAAACAACCGGTTCTCTGCTCTAATGATTTCTTCCAACAACCAGTTCACCAAACTGCTCAGAAAGTTAACAACCGGTTCTCCCGAACTGGTGCAAACTGGCTCCACCACTGGGTGAAGGGCAGTTGCCTACAATAGGATTATTAATATCCATGGCAGGCTGCAACATTTAAGATCTTTATGAGAAACAATATAACCAAATAGTGGAGTTGGGGGAGGAAGGACAATAATAAATGAATGTAGTATAAATCTATATTCTATTTAAAAAGCATGTGATAAAATTTGAGGTTTTTTGGGGGGGTTATATCAAAATTGGCTAAAGCTTTGTAGATCCAGCTAGAATGTTTAGAGAGTTCTGAAGTAGAAACTATTGAAACTATCTCACCTGATTCTCATTTTCTGACAGGTACTTTAGTTGTGCAACATTTCTAAGAAGGCAAATTCTCCACTTTACAGGAGACTGGTTCAACTCTCTTTTGGCGTTACCCCTGATAAAAAGCCAGCTGTGATGAAAAGAAGACTGTATTTTCTACAAACAGAGTTAATTGCCAAAAATGCAGAACGGTGACCTACACTGAAATAACCTGCTACTATAAATAAAAAGGAACAAACAGCAATGGAAAATCAGCAAGGTCATGATTTCTAAGAAATAATGATGCAGAGTTGTAGGAGTAATGTAATTGTTATCATCTGAAGAGAAGCTCTGAAAGACAGTTTCATCTCCCAGCATGGAACATAGAACATAGAATAATAGAGTTGGAAGGAACCTTGGAGGTCTTCTAGTCCACCTCCTGCTGAGCAGGAGACCCTATATAATTTCAGACACATGGCTGTCCACTCTCTTTTTGAGAGCCTCCAGTGATGGAGCACCCACAACTTCTGAAGGGAAGCTATTCCGTTGGTTGATTGCTCTCACTGTTAGGAATTTTCTCCTTAGTTCTAGGTTGTTTCTTTCCTTGGTTAGTTTCAAACCATTGTTTCTTTTCTTGCCTTTTGGTGCTTTGAAAAATAGATTGACCTCCTTATCTTTTTAGGAGTTCCTCAAATACTGGAATACTGCTATCAGGTCTCCCCTAGTCCTTCTTTTCATTAGACTAGATACATCCAGCCCCCTAATCATTTCTGTTCCTCTTCTCTGCATGCTTTCCAGAGTCTCAACATCTTTTTCATATTGTGATCAAGACTAGATGCAGTATTTCAAGTGTGGCCTTACTAAAGCAGTACTAATACTTCATGTGATCTTGATTCTATCCCTCTATTAATGCAACCTAAGATTGCATTGGCTTTTTGGAGGCTGCTGCATACTGTTGGCTCATATTTAAGTGATTGTCCACTAGGACTCCAAAATCCCTCTCACAATTACTGGCATTAAGCCAAATTTCACCTGGTCTGTACCTATACAGTTGATTTTCTTGCCTAAATATAAAACCTTACTTTTATCCATATTGAATTTCATTTTGTTAGGTAGGGTCCAGTGTTCAAGTCTGTCAAGATCTTTTTGGATCTTGATCTTTTCTTCTGGGGTTTTGGCTATTCCTGCTAGCTTAGTGTTATTTATTTTTATTTATTTATTTTATTTTAATTACATTTATATGCCGCCCTTCTCCGAAGACTCAGGGCGGGCTTACAATTTTTTGGGATACAACCCAGTGTGCTCAGCAATAGCCTTCATTCCATTGTATATGCCTGCTTATTACTGAGCAGCATTTTTACAAAGTCAGCTTATTGCCCCCAATAATCTTGGGTCCTCAATTTACCTACCCCGAGAGGATGGAAGGCTGAGTCAACCTTGAGCCTGGTGGGATTCGAGCCTACAGTAATTGTAGACAGCTGGATCTTAAGAGCAGGCATTTAACAGCCTGAGCCACCAAGGCTGCAAGTTTGATGAGTTCCCCTTCTATTCACTTGTCCAGATTGTTTATAAAGATATTGAAGAGTACTGGGCTTAAAATAGAACTTTGGGGTACCCCATTGCTTACTTCTCTAAATATGGATGTAGTTCTAGTGAGGAGTGTATGTCGAGTATGATTTGTCATCCAGTTAAAACCCATCTGGTGATGGTACTGTCTATCCCACATTTTTCTAACTTGCCAAGAAGTATATTCTCGTGTACTTTATCAAATGCTATGCTGAAATCTATACTATATCCATAGCATTTCACTGATCCACTAATTTAGTCACTTTATTGAAGAATGAAATAAGATTTGTTAAGCATGATCTATTTTTGGCAAACCCATGTTGGTTTCTGGTTATAACTTGCTTTGTTTGTAAGATATTTTCAGATTTGTTGCTCAATTATCTTTTCCAAAATCTTCCCAGACATTGATGTCAGTGTGATTGATCTATAGTTTCCTGGATCTGTTATTTGAGCTCCTTCCGTGTTTGACTCTACAGAGAATGTGAAACCTCCAACTTCACTATATGCCTTTAATATACTCTACAAAATGTGCAGAGAATAAGGCAAACAGATGCTATCATTCTGCTACTTGTTTCAAAGACAGATCTACTTACCGGGGCTACAAAAATTCAGAAGCTTATTTAAGGGCAGTAAAGAGTTAGTTTTCTGTGTCTTTCTGCTGCCATCTAATAGTCCTCTGGAGTTTCACAGCCCATCTATGATTGCTGTAACAAGAAAGTAGTACAGTACAGTACAGGTCTGTTTTCCTTCTCCTGCCTCTCTCGACTGACATCTCTCTGTCTAAATCAAAGGTCTCCAAACTTGGCAACTTCAGGACTTGTGGACTTCAACTCCCAGAATTAGCTGGCTGGAGAATTCTGGTAGTTGAAGTCCACAAGTCTTAAAGTTACCAAGTTTGGAGACCTCTGGTCTAAACTGATGTCATATGGTATTTGGAATGGGAATCTACGCTTTTTGCTTTGTTAGTCTACAAAATATCATGTATACGTCTAGTACTAATCCATAGAATCAATAAAAGCTATCAGCAGGAGTTCATGATGACTCAAAATATCTGGCAAGCTATTCTCCATTTAATGATATAAACAGAAATCCAGATCTGAAAGACCTACATACAACTACATAAAATTCCCGTGTCTTTATTCATTCATGCCAGAAAACCTTTGATATTTATAAGAAAAACAAAAAGCCCTCCATAGCCTCTTTTCTCCTCAACAAGATTTATATCATCCCTCATGATATAAATCTAGATGCCCACTGGATGGCAATGAAAGTATAGAAATTTGCGGCTTTTAGCTGCCATCTACTGGTTGTCCTAATTTTTAGCCCACATTTGGTAGCTCTCATAAACACAATCAATAATACTCATCCATCTTCAGACCAAGGTATAGGCCTATATCTCTACACTTGTTCAATAAAAGATTTGAACTTGAAAATATCTCATGGAGATTTTATATTATGTGCTAGCTATTTTTTTTCTTCATAACAACCTTTCAAAGGATATAGGTTGGCTACTAGGACATAGGTACCAGCACTAGTAAAGATTGGTCTAAAGCAGGGATCCCCAAACTTAGCAACTTTAAGACTTGTGGACTTCAACTCCCAGAATTCTCCAGCCAGCATAGCTGGGAGTTGAATTCAATTCTGGGAGTTGAAGTCCACAAGTCTTAAAGTTGCCAAGTTTGGAGACCTCTGGTATAAAGAGTAAGGAAGATAACTTTGACAGAAATATACACTACTTTTATCTAGGCAAAGGGGGCTGAAACATTTTATAAGGACTGGAAGACTATATCTTTTCAGTAGATTCCTCTATGATTCACCGAGTCATAAGAAGGTGAAAAAGTTATAGCACAATCAGACTTGTGTTATTGTAACCAACCTCAATAAAAGTAATTTTAGGTCTCCTGTGGAGTTAATTTTCTGGTTTGGTCTATCTAGTGGAGCTGACAATTGTTGTTCACATTGATTAAAAATTCACTAACAGAAGATTCACATTAAGGCAGTGAATCTAATCCAACTAAACTGGAGAGCTACTTTCTGGATTATCTTCAAGTCAGCTGCATGTTGAGTAAATGGCAACTACAACCTGAGCATGACAAGTGCATGAGTCACTGTAATGAGACCCTCCTGTCCAAGAAAGGTCACTGCTGGCAAATCATCAAAATTTGCTAAAGACCCTTCTGGCCAGTTTCTATCTGCCACTCTAGTGAGAGTCAGGAATCGAGGAGAACCCCAAACTTCCTCCTTTAGAAAGAGATCCATACTGCCCCTCATTAGAACTCTAGAAACTGGTGTTTACAGATAGCTCAAATATTTCTGGGATTGATTCTGAGCCCAATCCCTTGCTACCTCCAGGAGCCTACCCAGGACTTCCATAAATTTTCTGCTTGGATTGCACTGATGTAATGAGCATACCTCATTCCAGATTAAGAGATGACTTCTCTTTCCTAACTTGATAAGTATGCAAAACAGAATGAGGGAGAGGGGCAAGTCCTGGAGCAACTGATTGAAACTACCCATTTACAAAGCAACAAAACCATTAAAGAAAAACTCCTCTGAGGCGCCCCAAAGGACACTCACTTTCAATGATACTGAATGTTGCTTGACATCTAGGACAAGAGTGCCCCCCTCCCCAAGGTCTTGGTACAAGGTCACCAAAAGCACAATAGAAATTTTTTAAATCTCATTTGTGCTTGAACTCAGACTGGACCATTAGCTCTTTCAAGGCCTTTGGCATCGCCCTTTTCCTCTAGGAAGTATTCACCGCCTCCTACCCCCAGCATCCCTTTCCCTTCTCCGGCAACTCTTATCAGCCAGGAGGAGGAAGAATATGGACCACAACTAGAAGAGCTCATCCCACAGATAACTCAAAAGAATTATTATTTTGTTAAGATGTCCTGTCATCTTATGTGATCCTGCTCATTTGCATACAACTCTGCATGAATAGGAGCAATTTTATCTGCAAAATGTGTAATTAAAAAGGTCATGACAGTCTGCTCTTCAGTATATCAGAGGTAGTGGGAGGGACACATAAAACGAAGGAAAAGTACAGAGAGTACAATAAAACAGCCATAAAAGCATTTGAAACGAACAGTTCTTCCATGGATGGTTGACATGGCTTAAATGTGATTTTATGGTGATTAATCCAAATGACAGTGTACATTTTGCTTATTTTTGAAAGAGTGATGCATTGTCTTCCTTTTATTCCACTCAGGGCAAAGCCTTACTAATTCATCCATTAGTAATTATTGGGGTAATTACAAGCAACTGCTCTAAACTCACACTTTCTCTATTTCTCTTTCTTTCAACAATTTAAGGCCTCCCCTTTTAGTCATATTAGGTTATTATCTTACAAAATATCTAAAAAGTATGGATTTGTAATACAGATCTCAAGGACAATGAGCCTAAAAACTGTTAAACCACAAACTTAAAATTAAAGATGTGGTTAGGCAATAGGAACGGCAGTTCTTCAAACACTTGTTTTCTTGGTTTTAAAAAAATGAGACATAAGCTGGAAATTTCTGAATGTATTTGTAATTGTATATTTACTATCGCTTTTATAAAAAGTTATAAGTTGATAAGCATAAATACAATAGAGGATGATTATATTTACCATTTTTAGGGGCAAAGCTATTATTTGGTTTGCTAGCAAGAGTTAAAAAGAAGTGAAAACAAACTCCTTTGGGTTTACATGAAAACAGTATCAACAATATTCCTATTATAGTATGTGTTTTGCAATTTAGCACAGGAAGATAGTTTTTTGTATTATTTTTTAAAATAATTTGTCTAGAGAGTAAAAACTATGCAAATGTAAAAAAAGTGATAAATAAGAAATACAAAGAAAAAGGAAAAAGATATGAAAATATAAAGAAGCAGCTTTCAATGCAGCTATTATTTTTATCCTCTATAGTTAGCAAAAACTCTATAAAGGGTTTCTATCAGTGGTGAGATTCAAAAATTTTACTAAAAGGCTCTGTGGGCATGGCTTGGTGGGCAGGGGAAAGATATTGTAAAATCTCCATTCCCTCCCCACTCCTGGGGGAAGGTTACTGCAAAATTCCATTCCTTCTACACTCCACTGATTTCCAGCTCTGTTCTCCTGTGCAGAGCAACAAAAGAAGACCTAGCCAATCAGCTGAGACTCAGGAGGCAGAGAATAGATGGGGGCGGGGCCAGTCGGAGGTGGTGCCGGTTCTCCGAATTACTCAAAATTTCTGCTACCGGTTCTCCAGAATTGGTCAGAACCTGCTGAATACCACCTCTGGTTTCTATTCACTAACAAATGTTATTGTTGTCTTTTTCCCTACTCAAGTCAATTTTGTCATCTCTTCAAATTACGTCGTCTTCATCATTTCTCCATTGTAAGTATTTCAGAGTCTTTCTGTCAGTGTTCCAAGTAAACCCTCTTTCCAATTCAGAACTCGGAGACAAAGTCCGTCAACGCAAGAATTTATTAGATAAGTCATGTTGGCACATCTGGGGAAAACCCGAAGCTGAAATCCTGCATTTTCCCCCACACTAAAACTCACACCCTCCCTCATTCAGTGACATTCACATCAAATGGCCCAATCAACCTCCGGCCTCAGCTGCTGCCAAACTTCGGTCACTCCCTTCCAGGTGTCAGCAGCTTGCCCTTGATCTCATATGAAAGAATGTTGTTATCCCTTTGCTACTCCCCCTTTGCTACTCTCCCATTCCCACAGCTCGCCCATCCCCCGCCGTGACAGCCCTGAAAATCTGTCCCAAGATGGATCCAGGGCTGACAGGCTGTCTCCCCTCAAGCGATGAGAACATTCTGAAATTAGACAAGTGACAGGAAGTTAGAGACCAGGGGCTAAAGTATTCTAACTATTTCTTCCCCCCACCCCAAGGGGACCCTTTGGCTTATTAAGGAATTTTTTGTGAAACTGTTTCACCAACCTATCTGTTTTCACAACCCAACTTTTCACCTAAGTAGCTTCAGACAAAGGGTATCCCTTCCAATGAATTAAGTATTGTAAATGACCCCTATGCAATCCAGAGTCCAATATTTTCTTCAATTCGTAATGGGTCTCCCCTTGTACTACAATCAGCTTAGGAGCTGGCTGATCTCTTGGTCTTATCTGTGAGCTAGCAGCTAGTTTCAATAAGCTGCTGTGGAACACTGGGTACACCTTCCCTAACAAGCGGGGAAGACTTAGCTGTACTGTTACTGGGTTTATTACTTTCACTATGAGGAATGGTCCTAGGAATTTTGGACCCAGCTTCTTTGTAGGCAATTTAAACATAAGATACTTTGTGGACAGGTAGACTCTATCTCCCACTTTAAAAGGGCTTGGAGGGACTGGTGCTTGTCTTCCTGATGTCTGTATTTTTCTGCAGCTTGGGTGAGTGCACGCTTGGTATTTCCCCACCCATTTTAATGAGTCCATCCACTCAATTAGGGTCATTGAGGATGGAGGCTCTCTGGGCAATTCAGGCATGGGCACAAACTCCATTCCACTAGTAAACTGGAAAGGAGTCAGTCTGGTGCTGCTATGAATTGCATTATTGTACGCTACTTTCACAAACGGCAGCAAATCCAGCCAGTTGCCTTGTTGGTAGTCTATGTAGCATCTCAAACACTGCTCCACCATGGCGTTCGCTTGTTCCGCAGCCCCATTCGTGCTTGTATGAAAAGCAGAGCTCAATCCTTGTGATGATCCAATGAACCATATAAACTCCCTCCAGAACTTTGCCGTAAATTGGACCCCCTGATTGGATATGACCTGGTGAGGTACTCAGTGCTGTCTATAAATTTGCTTTATACACATTCTTTAGCTGAGGGAAATCCGGAGCAAGCAGTGAAATGAGCTTGCTTAGAGAATAGATCTATCACTGTCCAAATGATGGTGTTCCGCCCACTCTCTGGAAGTTCAACTATGAAGTCCATGGCAATTTCCTCCCATGGTCAGCTGGGGTCAGCTACTAGTTGGAATAGACCAGGTGGCTTTCCTGGTCTCATCTTCATTGCTGCGCAAGTGGAACAGCTTTTTATAGTCCTCCACATCTGCTTTCATTCTTGGCCACCAAAACTGCCATCTTGCCAAGTGGAGTGTTTTTAAAACCTCAAAATGACCAGCCAACCAGGAGTCATGACTGTGCTGTAAACACTTGTAACTTTAAGCTGGCTGGGACATACAGTTTAGTCCCCTTTCAAGCCAATCCATCTCACCAGGTTAGAGTGCCTGGGTTATCTTTAACCCATTGGTCAGCGGGGAGCGCAGATTTGAGTGCCATGGTGATCCAGTCCTCTTTAGGGTCACTTCGATTCCAGGTGTGACTCCTAGTAGTGATTTGAGCGGCTGGCTGTGAGAGTGGAATGACTCCGTGTTCCACCTCCTTCCAATCGGCTGTTATACTGTGGCTTTCTGAATAAAGCATCAGCTAATTTGTTCTTTTTCACCTGGGATGTGCTTCAGCTCAAAGTTAAACGGCTTAAAATATTGTGCCCATCAGATTTGTTTGGGGGATAGCTTCTGAGGGGTATTTAGTGCCTCCAGGCTCTTGTGATCAGTCCATACCTCGAAGGGCACTTTGCTACCCTCTAAGAAATGTCTCCTAGAGAGAAGAGCCCATCGAACTGCAAATGCCTCTTTTTCCCATATGGCCCACCATCGCTTGGTATCGGTGAGCTTCTTGGACATGTAAGCGCAGAGTTACAGTTGTCCCAGTGAGTTTTCCTGGAGGAGCACTATGGCGACTGTGACATCTCTGGCATCAGCCTGCACTACAAAAGGCTGCTCAGGGTCAGGGTGTCCCAAGACCGGCTCCTTGGAGAATTGTTCCTTTAACTCTTCAAACACCCGCTGACAATCAAGAGTCCAGTTTAAAGATTGGTTGGGCTTAGGGCCGGTCCCCTTCATTTTCAATAGCTCCATAAGTGGCGGAGCAATCTCAGTGAACGTGGGGATGAACTGCTGGTAAAAATTTGCAAATCCTAAGAAGCTTTGAAGTTGTTTGCAGATACGAGGGGGCTGCCAATCTGGGATGGCTTTTACTTTCCTAGGGTCCATCTCAACCACCTCATTTGACACTCGGTAGGCCAGGTAGTCTAGGGAAGTCTTGTGGAACTCGCACTTTGACAGCTTAGCATAGAGCTTAGCATTTAGGAGTTTTTTTCAACTTGTCATACTAATTTGACATGCTCCTCCATTGTCTCACTAAATATGAGAATATTGTTCAAATAAACTAAAACTCCTTTATATAAATGCCCATGCAGCACCTCATTAATCAGTTGCATGATCACCTTGGGGTTTTCCTGTAGCCCAAATGGCATGACCTTGAACTGGCAGCTGTCTACAGGGCAGTTTTCCATTTGTCACTCTCCTTGATCCGTATGCGGTAATAGGCCTCTCAAAGGTCTAGCTTTGTGAATACTTTCCCCCTTGCCAGGTGATTAATCATATCCTTCACGAGGGGGAGGGGGGAGGTATTCTCTATGCATACTGTATTTTTTCCACGAAAATAAACACAGAGCTTCACCCCATGTTTTTTCTCTTTAAACAGTACAGGGGCTGCAACCTTTGTGGGCTGGATAAATCCTCTCACTAAGTTTGCATCAATGTACTTCCTCAGTTCGTCCATCTCCTTAGGGGTCATTGAGTACATTTTTGGCTTCATCAGCTTCGTCCCTGATACGAATTCTTTTGCACTGTTGGTGGTTGGATGTGGGGGGAGTACATTGCATTCTACCTCACTGAAAACTTCCACTAAGTCTTGGTATTCATTAGGTATCCCCGGGCAGCCAGGTAGAGCCTCCATGGTGGAGGGCTAGGGCCGTGGTGGAGGGCTAGGGCCACTGGGTCCTAAAGAGGGCTGGTTTCAAGTTTGCTGCAAAGGGGACTGCAATCCGATATCCAACTTTACTTTCCTATAGCTGTCTTCCCAAGCCCATTTATCTAGCCAGGCTAGACCAAGGATAAGTGCCTTGGTCATTTTGGGGGCAACTACAAACCGTATGATCTCCTAATGGCAGCCCATCTCTAGCCTTACAGGCTCAATGACTAAAGTCACGGGAGCATCCCCTATCAATGACATATCCCCCTGCTCAAAATGGATAGGACAGCTCAACATCCTCATCTCTATCTCTAAGTTTTGCACAGTCTGAGAGGTGATTAGGCACCGGTACAGCCAGTGTCCATTATGGCCTCTAGGTCCCCATGTGTTCCTGTTCTGGGAACCACTATGTGGGATTTTATGGCGAAGGGACGGATGGCTTCACTTACCATCGAATCATCCTTGCCACTCCAGCTGGGGTCGGTGTCCACCTGAGCTGGAGTTTCCCCCTCACGGGACATCAAGTGGTGGATCTCCACGGCCTGACAAATTTACCTTTGTATTGCAGTTTTCTGCGAGTTTTCTTTCACTTTGCTGTCACTGGTGTTCGCACCTGGGGGATTGGAGCTGGCGCGAAGCATTCTGAGGTTCGGTGGCCTTGCTGGCTGCATCTGAAGCAAAATGTAAAATCACCGAACTGGTAGTTACACTGGTCGGATCCCACCCCTGCCTTAGACCCATGTTGGCAAACCTATGGCACGCGTGCAGGAAGAAGTGGCATGCTGAGCCACTTCTGCTGGCATGTGAGAGCTTGCCTGGAAGAGCCCCACTGTGTATGCGCATGTGCCGCCGCCACCTGACAACTAATTGTCAGGTATCTGGCATGCATGCATGGGGGCGGGGGCGCGGGAGACATGCATGCACAGAGACGTACGGCACACGTGGGGGTCACGTGTGCATGTGCAGAGATGCGCAGCATGCAGAGAGATCGCACACGCATGTGCAGATGGATGGCGCATGGGGTGCTTGCGCACACATGCACAGACGCGTGGCACAGTGGGGGAATTGTGCACAGACACAGTGAAATGATGCGCTGTGCGGGGATCGTGCATGCTTGTGCAGGGGATGTGGGGGGGACCCAGCACACATTGCCTTCTGGGTGCTGGCAGGCAAGCATGAGTGCATGAGCATGCATGCAATTATCGGCACGGGAGCCGAAAAAGGTTTGCCATCACTGCCCTAGACCCACTAAGTTCTAGGAGTCTTGATGCCCTCCACTTGAATGCCACTGCGGGCTTAGGCTGGCCTAACATCTCTGGAAGAACTGGGGCTCCCATTGCTCTAACTGGTCCATTCTCCCCCCCCTTCAGGACCAGGTCCGCTGATTGTGATTGACACATCGTTATCTCCTTGGGTTAGGCACCCCTCCGGAACTCGGCCTCTGCTGCCTCAGCCTCTGTGACCACAGCAGTTGATGGGTAGTAGATGACTCCACCAGCCACTTCAAAAACTGACTTGGTGGCTCCCTCAGAAGTTACTGTTCTCTGCTCCATCTTCTCTGAGTCTTTGCGCTCCCCAGTAGATCGGGGTGTGGCTTGGGCTCAGGATCCCAGACAGCGATATTGGTGTGCAAAAAGCTGCTGGAATTTTCTTATTTGGAGGTTCAGGTTAATGTCAGTGTTCCAAGTAAACCCTCTTTCCAATTCAGAAATCCAAGTCAAAGTCCATCAAAGTAAGAATTTATTAGAGAAGTCATGTTGGCACATCTGGGGAACACCTGAATCTGAAATCCAGTGTTTTCTCCCACCCACACTAAAACTCACACCCTGCCTCATTCAGTGACATTCACATCACATGGCCCAATCCATCTCCTGCCTCAGCTGCCACCAAACTTCGGTCACTCCCTTCCAGGTGTCAGCAGCTCGTCCTTGATCTCACATGAAAGAATGTTGTTATCCCTTTGCTACTCCTCCTTTGCTACTCTCCCATTCCCACAGCTCGCCCATCCCCCACTGTGGCAGCCCTGAAAATCTTGTCTCAAGATGGATCCAGGGCTGACACTTTCTATATTTTGCATACAGTATAATAATCTCACTGCAGTTACTAATATGTACAAAAACTCCCACAGGACTTTTCTCATTGTCTATCCATTCATCCGAGCAAAAAAGTTCTGCTTTCAGTTGATTAATATATAAAATTCTTTATATCACTATTTTTGAACCCAACATTTTCTAGCTTTTCTACAAACATGATAAAATGACCTTTCATATTTTCCACATATCCAACATAAATTAATATATCTGAAAAAGTTTCCCTAATGTCATATACCAAAGGAACGTCAATTTATAAACATTTTCTTTTAAACTGTAACAGGTAAATTTCTAAGGTGACCAACTTTTTTACAATGAGGAGGACACAAATAAATCGAAGAAAAAAAACAAAGTCACTTGCGCATGGCGCACTCTTGCGCGCACACTCTTGTGCGCAGTACAATCTCTCAAAACAATTCTCCTGTGTGGAGCGCATGCATCTCATAATCACGTCTCGCCGCACTGTACCGAGCCTTGATGAATTGCCATGTCAAATACAAATACGTCACATCACACACAACGGATCGGATCAGATCAGCACCAATCAAATATGGAGATTTACAGATTAGTCTTCAAAAATCAAAAAGGAGGACATGTAGGAGGACAATTTTTGAGAGAAGGCAGAACTTACAAAAGGACTGTCCTCCCTAAATAGTGTTTCCCCGAAAATAAGACCTACCCCGAAAGTAAGACCTAGCACTATTTTCTAAACCTGCCCTAATATAAGACCTACCCCGAAAGTAAGACCTAGCACTATTTTCTAAACCTGCCCTAATATAAGACCTACCCCGAAAATAAGACCTAGTGTAAATCTCCAGTCCCAGGAAGAGTTTTCAGGGAGCAACCGTGCACCCGTGAAACACCCCCCCTACACACTCACACCCACTATTTGGCACCATAAATATATAAGACCTACCCCGAAAATAAGACCTAGTGTGTTTTTGGGAGCCAAAAAAAATATAAGACAGTGTCTTATTTTTGGGGAAACACGGTATATATATATATATACATATACATATACATATACATATATATATATATATTTTCGTAGATTTTCATGGGTAAAGGTATGTAGGTCTTGGTGTATTCGGGTCTTGTCCGTGTAAGATTGAGAATACCTTGGCAGCGTTTGTGAAATCTCATCCGTCATCTTCAGGCTGCTGTCTTCAGCTTCGTTCTTCTGAGAGACTTCTCCCAGAAGAACGAAGCTGGCACTGAAGATGACGGATGAGATTTCGCAAATTGCCAATATTCTCGATGCTTGTGGAGAATTTTGCTGATTTTATCTGTGGTGCCTTTGATGTAAGGGAGGAGGGCGATGCCACAAGCACAATATCAGGACAGCCTTTGGCACTGACCAAAAAATAGCCAACATCTTAAGAAACCCCAAAGACAAGATCCAGCTAGAAAACCAAGGAGTTTACAAAATACCATGCAAAATTTGCCCAGCCACATACATTGGACAAACCAACAGGAGAATAAATGCACGCATCGCAGAACACAAGAACGCAGTCAGAAAAGAAGAAAAACTTCCTCCCTTTTCCAGCACCTTAAAGCCACAGGACATGAAATTGATTTTGAGGGATCCAAACTTATCTCCAATACTGAACACTTCAACAAAAGAATAATTAGGGAAGCCATCGAAATAGAGAAACACCCCCATAACATGAATAAACGGGATGATACTTCCCGCCTACCAGACATCTGGAAACTAGCCCTGGTCAACAAACGAGTCCCAGCCACGAAAACCAACACCGGACCCAAAATAACACAGGATGCCACCACCAATCTCCTTCACCAGACTCAAACCCAAGCCCACACAGATGAAAGGCAACCACCATCCAGAAACCAGACCATGGCTGCAACACCAGCTGCTACACCCCCTCCAACCCCAAACTAAGCAAACTGACACATGCTATAAACACATAGCTAGACCTCAAACTCGGAGCCAAACCAAGGCCCAGAATGTCACATCACAGCCTTCCACCCAGGATACTACATCACAGAACTCAGGAGATCACAACACAAAAGGTTGCAACACAGACAACGACCCAGGAGATTACAGCACCACACCCAGGACGTCACAACAATAGAACTCAGAAGGTCATCACACAGCCCATTACCCAGGTCGTTACAACACAAAAGGCTGAGAGACACACAGCCAGCACCTCAGCCACACAGGGTCTCAGGAAAAAGCCATCCAATCTGCATACATCAACTCCACAAACCAATCAAAAAGTAACAACACATCCAATTCTAGAGTTTAAAAGGGAAAAACAGCCATGATCACACACTTCTCCCAGGAGAACGAAGCTGAAGACACCAGCCTGAAGATGACGGATGAGATTTCGTCGAAACGTTGCCAAGGTATTCTCAACCTTACAGGGACAAGACCGAATACACCAAGACCCACATACCTTTACCCGTGAAAATCTACGAAAACAATATATATATATATATATATATATATATATATATATATATATATATATATGTAGGTCTTGGTGTATTCGGGCTTCCGTGTAAGATTGAGAATACTGTAAAACGTTTCGGAAATCTCATCCGTCATCAAGGCTGGTGTCTTCAGCTTCGTTCTTCTGGGAGAAGTCTCTCAGAAGAACGAAGTTGAAGACACCAGCCTGAAGATGATGGATGAGATTTCGTCAAACGTTCAAGGTATTCTCAATCTTACACGGGACAAGACCCGAATACACCAAGACCTACATACCTTTACCCGTGAAAATCTACGAAAACAAACATACACATATACATATATACATACATACATATGTAGGTCTTGGTGTATTCGGGTCTTGTCCTGTGTAAGATTGAGAATACTTGGCAGTTTCGGCAAATCTCATCCGTCATCTTCAGGCTGGTGTCTTCAGCTTCGTTCTTCTGGGAGAAGAAGACACCAGCCTGAAGCTGAAGACACCAGCCTGAAGATGACAGATGAGATTTCGTCGAAACGTCACCAAGGTATTCTCAATCTTACACGGGACAAGACCCGAATACACCAAGACCTACATACCTTTACCCGTGAAAATCTACGAAAACATACATATATATATATATATACACATATATATACACACATACATACACACACACACACACACACACACACATATATATATATATATACACACATACACACACACACCCCTTTGGGGTATGGTAGGATGACAATGCTTGTAACTAAATCAAATTCAGAATCACTGAAAGTGTACTGTGGTTGTTCAATAAACTGGTTAAACGATGGCTTAGCACAATATGTAATCCTGGGTACTTCCAAATGGAAAATTTATTTCAAACAAAAAGCATTCCATAAGTATGCTCCCTTTTTCTGCTTAACAGATTTTATTTTATGTCACTGATGGGAAAAAAAAGACAAGTGCTGTTGATCTTTAGGACCCACAATGGAATTTAAAATAACATGATTCTACAGTAAAAGCAGTCCCTATTTGAAACACATATTGTATTTATCTCCCATCTAGAACTGGCAAAAGCTTTATTACATATATTTCAGATTATTTGAAATCAGAATCTTTTCTACTTCAAAAAGCAGCAATATGCCCTAAATTGAATTAGATCGTGACATACTTAAAAGTTAATAAATTTTTCACTCCAAGGCATTCCTCATTAAAGTTTTTCCCAACTATTATTTTGCTACATAACTGGAAGAACAAGATACCCAGCCTCCAACTCCTTTTGATGAAGAACATCTGAACTTCACTAACAAAATCAAATGTAAAATAATGAGAAAGATTCTCATTATGTGTTGCTTCTATCATGAGAATTTGTTTCTTTGAAGTACTTTTGAAAAAGTTTATAAACCATATTATTATGGTTATGTGAACCTAGTTTAACATGATTTATTCAACAGACATTAGTGCAATGTGTATGTATGTGTATATATTTTAATCACATAATCTAGAAACCTGATTTCCAGTCATAATGCAATCATTTGGCCCAGGAATTTCTTTGCCCCATGTTCCCTTGGTTTTAGTAAATCAGTAAAGGTGAATTGATTTTGATAGGCGTTTAATGTTTCTTTTAGCAGTATTTAGCCTTTGCATTGAGTTATTCATTAGTCAACTTAAGTGCTCATCTGAACATAACAATAGGATATAAATTGAATAATCTATTTATTCAATTAATAATTTAACTAAGCCAAGATTTATAAAACACAAGTTATTAAATACAGTAGTCTTCTGCTAGCTTTATACATGGATTAAGCCATAAGCCAGTTCACCAAGCAGAGGCTAGATTCACACAATATACTAAGGGAACTAAAACTAACTATATTATGACAATGTAATGCATACCATATGCTTTTTTTAATTCAAGAGATTCAGTGATTCACATAATACACTACCGGTATATAACTACAGCTAAATTGATATGCACCCTAGATGGTGGCTTAAGTAATGATTAAGGAGAAGCATAGAACACAGAACAAATAATAATAGAGTTGGAAGGGACCTTGGAGGTCTTCTAGTCCAGTGGTCGCCAACCGGTGGTCCGCGAGAAAAATTTGGTGGTCCGCACAGAAATGTCACCCCCAGAGTACCCCCCAAAGCAATTAATCTAGGCTGCACAGAAACACATGGCTCGCGGGAACCCTCCCTGCCCACTCACTCCTTACCTGGCAAACTGGCAAACTGTCTGCTAAGTTGCTATTTTTCCTTTTTTTTCCCACTGACCATCAGCTGTTCTGCTGTGCCAGATTTAGATTAGCTAGAAAGCAGGAAATCGTTGGATGTGAGTTAATTTTATGAGTTTGCTTACAAGCAAATTTTATGTGACACTCAGGTAGCCGATGGCAGAAAGATAGATCTCTGAATGAATCTGTGATTCTGTGAGCAACTCAATCTGCCTGCCTGCTTTGTCTGATTTTGAGTAAAAGTTGCTTTGTTATAATAAAAAAAACCAATTTTTACATATTTATATTTACATGCAAGCCATGCCCGGCTAGTCACATGACCACCAATCCACACCCACAAATTAGGCCACACCCAAGAATTAGTTAAGAAATTTGAATCCCACCCCTGCCTCTGTGTGTTTTTGTGTGTGTGAGAGAGGGGGGGGGAGAGAGGGGTTAGATCATCTTTCTCTCTCTCTCTCTCTCTCTCTCTCTCACACCAATGTCAGCAAGCCACCATCAGTCAAAATTCATATTAGTGGTCCCCGGGATTTAAAATTATGTGTTTGGTGGTCCCTCTCTGGAGGTCCAAAAGGTTGCTGACCCCTGTTCTAGTCCAATCCTCGAGCAGGACACCCTATACAATACCAGACAAGTGGCTGTTCAATCTTTTCTTTAAAATCTCCAGTGATGGAGAACCCACAACTTCTGAAGGAAAGCTATTCCATTGGTTTATTGCTCTCCGTTAGTAAATTTCTCCTTAGTTCTAGGTTGCTTCTCTCCTTGGTTAGTTTTCTTCCATTGCTTCTTGTCTTGCCTTCTGGTGCTCTGGAAATAGTTTGACCCTCTTGTCTTTGTAGGAGCCCCTCAAATATTGGAACATTGTTATCATGTCCCCTTAGTCCTTCTTTTCATCAGATTAGCCACACTCAATTCCTGCAACCCTTTCTTCATACAGTTTAGCCCTCCAGGCCCCTAATCATCCTTGTTGCTCTTTTCTTCAAAGAAAAGGAAGATCCTGTCATCCCCACGCATAGTGACTTTGCCCTCAACAGGCCACCTGTGTCTGGCTTTTTTAAAGGCAGGAAGTGATCATTTACCACAAAGATCCTAGATACTATAAAAAAAGAAATGTCAAACATGCAACAAGCTGTGATTTACTGCTTTATCAGGAAAGCATGCACTGGATGAATCTCTTGTAAGTAAATCCCAGGGGGGGGCTTATATATTTGTCTACAGTGTTAAACAAAGAGTTAAACAACTGTTTAAAAACATTTAGACTTCCTGTGTTTCCTAAAAACATCAAATATACAGAGACAAATGATTTACAAAACTGCTATCACTATTATTACAATAACAAACATAATTTAATTAAAACTAAGCATAATTTCTAGTAATGAGTAGTAGGAGTAACCTTGGGGAACGCTCAGATAAAAGAAACAATAGGCAGAGGCAGAAATGTAATTTGGGAAAGGATCCCTCATTTGACCCTCCCTGGTTCTAATGACAGGATGAGGTGGCTCAGTGGCCAAGACACTGAACTTGTTGATCAGAAAGATCAGCAGCTCGGTGGTTCGGATTCCTAGCACTGCGTAACGGAGTGAGCTCCTGTTACTTGTCCCAGCTTCTGCCAACCTAGCAGTTCAAAAGCATGTAAAAATGCAAGTAGAAAAATAGGGACCACTTTGGCGGGAAGGTAACAGCATTCTGTGCGCCTTCAGTATTTAGTCATGCTGGCCACATGACCATGGAGACGTCTTTGGACAGCACTAGCTCAATGACTAGCATGTATGTGCGAGGGGAGCCTTTACCTTCAGTTCTAAGATGGAGGGAGGGAGGGAGCATAGATTTTGTTACTGTAACTTTATAATAAAAGTAGTACAGGTAGTCCTCCGACTTATAACCACAGTTGAGCCCAAAATTTCTGTTGCTAAGCAAGACAGTTAAGGACTTCCAGCTGATGTCGCGATGAGATTGGAAGTGAGGAGTGGGTCTCTGCACTCCCATGCCGATTTCTCCCCATTGGAGGGCTCCGAAAGAAGCTAAAGTCACCCTGTAGGGGCGGTGAAGAAAAGAGGGGCACCCTGTAGGTCGTGGAGAGCAGCAACTCTCCTGCTTGACACAGGGGTTCTTCCCTCTCATCTGTGACATGAAGTTGGGACAGTGAGGCAACAAAGAAATGTGCAGGAGTGGTGTAGATGAACAGTGATTGGAGCTGGGTGAGAAGATTCCTTTTTTATTTAGACCCTAACTTTAAAAGGGGAAAAAAAGAAAATCCAGGAAAAGAGACTCTTAGAACTATTTCTTAAAGCAGTGAACAACCATAGAGAGAAAAATCCTAGACCCAAAAGAAAGGAACTAAGGGGAGAAAAGCTAAAGACCTTTTAAAACATAGAAAATTGGATTTTTAAACTGGGTAGGCGTTGTTTTGGAAAGGCATTATAAAATACTGCAACTATCTGCTTGAATAGCTGACTTTGCTTCCATAAATTGAACTAAAATTGGATTAATCAATTTATCAAACTTGAAATGATGCTGAAACCTAAGCTGAGGGTGTCAGCTACTAGTGAATGGAAAATATACCATGCCGTACAAGCCTGGGAAAATTCCTGGTAAGAGAAATAAACAACATTCATCTGGAGGACTGTGGTGATACTTACTGTTCTATAACTATCTACTATATGATTACTGGAGACTCTGTTGTGAAAATAAAGAAGATTCTTAAGTAAAGTGACTTTTGATTTGTGGAAACCTGCCTGGACTACTTAAATGGAATTGATTGATAATCCTGAGATGTAAAGAACTATGATTATTGAACTCTCTGAGGAGCAACATTGGACTTGAATATATTGTTTTTGGACTATTGAGTAAGAGTGGGACTTACTAAAATAAGACAAATCCTCCACCAAGGGGAAGTAAGTGAGATTTCAAAAGAAATGGTGTTGATGTTTCAAAGCATTAGGGATACTATGAAAAAGAATCACAGGGCTATAAAGAACCTATTGCAAGGCATAAATGGGAAAATAAAAAATATCCTACAACTGATTATGAATAAAGATCAAAGAGTCCAGGAAAGAGAGGAGACAGCAGAAAGGAGGCAAAGATAGAACAAAAAATAAAGCAAGAAGATGAGAAGACGATAAATAATGACATGAAATAAACCAAGGGAAAAGTACTTTAAGAGGTTTAAAAATGGAATCGGGTAACTTTTGAAAGGGAAATAGAGGCTTGGGTGGACACTCTGGAGACTTGGCAGCTTAGGAGGATAGAGATGGGAGAAATATTCAGACTGAATGGACATAGATGCTGATAGAGACAAAGATCCAAGAGAGAGTATGGGAGGGAAGCTAAAAAAACGAGTAAGAATTGAAGGATTAAAACGGTCAAGAGATGATGGATAAAAAGAAAATATTTTTTTCTTTTTTTCTAATATAATGATGGCCTGATTAAAAACTAGAATAGAGGTAGAAATAAGAAAACACACCTTTATATAAAGCAATCATTAGATGGAAAGATTGGAGGTTAAAGATGGTATTATTAGATATGTTTAAATAATAGGATCATTGGTACTAGAATGGTGTATTGAGACTTTGAATAAAAAATAATGAAGGACTATGTCTTAATATAAACATGTTATTAACTCTAGGATTAGTAATGGTGGCCTGACTAGATGCTAGAAGTAGAAATAAGAAATAGGAGGAATATTAGTAGATGTAATTTTTACATAATAGTATATAAGTAATAACTAGATGGAAAGATTAGAGGTTGAAAGATGGTATCACTATGTATGCTTAATAATATCATTGGCATTAAAATGGAACATTGAAATATTGAATAGCTACTCTAAAACAAACATATTAATACTTGGATTATATAAGTTTGCTTAATATAACAAATATTATTATTGCTACTTGTATCAAAATAAATTATACCCAGAGGCCACACTGTTCATGTATTGAAACTGATGTATATTTAAAAATAAAAATCCAATAAAACTTAAAAAAAAGTTTAAGTTACTTTTGCCCCATTTTTAATCTTTCCTGACACATTTTGTTAAGTGAGTCACTTAACAAAGTAACACAGGTGTTAAGCTGTTAAGCGAATCTGGCTTTCACCATTGACCTTGCTTGTCAAGTCACAAAAAGGTGATCAGGTGACCCCAGGAAACAGCAACCATCATAAATATGAGTCAGTTGCTAAGCATCTGAAATTTGATCATGTGACCATGAGGATGCAAGAGTTGTGTGAAAAATGGTCATGCCACTTTTTTCAGTGCTGTTGTAACTTTGAATGGTCACTAAATGAACTGTTCTAAGTTGAGGATTACCTGTATAAAGCATTCATAACTGATTTTCCAGTGTGTGCTACCTCAAAGGGCTGACAGCAGTAGAGGGATAATAATAAAGAGATATAGAAAACTAACTGCTAGAAGCTGCTATCAAGTGGTCACCTAGATACATGTACATTCAAAGAAGCACTTAATCAGAGAATCATTTATGGTCCTCAGTATTTTCCCAGCATAACATTTGATTAATAAATGGCACTTCCCCAATTTATTACATCAAATTCTTGTTTAATTTAGATTCAGAGGCATGGCAATAAAAAAAGTACCTGCAAGTATAAAATAGTGCCAAAATCCAATTCCTATTAATTTCTTAACGTGAAACATTAAATAAAACAGATCATAAGACTTTATTCACTGCAGCATTTTCATATAATTATGTCCACTCCTCCCCCAAAAAACATTTTGCCAGGTGGTCAAGCCTATTTCCATGCAGTTTTGGATCAACTATTTGTAGATTTTTCTTTTGATCCATTGAGCAGTGGAAGACAAAAAAAAAAGGGGGTTTATAGAAGGTGGTGACATTTCAAGATTTCCATTTAATGTGTGTTTGTGTAATACATTAGATACAAGGAATTTCACCTACGGAAATCTGCAGTTCTTGTTTCCACTACATGTGTTAAACAGTACATGTCTTTAAACTAAATTTTAATAAAAGTTCAGGCTTCCATTGCTCAAACCTGTGGCACAGAGGGTAGGCAGTTAGGAATGGCTGCTTTAGTGACATCAGACATCATTTTAAACCAATACTGTATATTGCTTTTCTGAGAAGAACGAGAGAATAACAAAGAGTTGGAAGGGACCTTAGAGATCTTCTAGTCCAACCACCTGCTCAAGCAGGAGACCCTATACCAGGAGTCCCCAACCTCCAGTCCGTGGACCAGCACCGATCTGCAGCATGCCAGAAACTGGGCCCCGCAAACTAGTGAAACCCCATCTGTATGATGCAAGCAGCACATCAAACCACACCCCCTCCAGTCCACAGAAAAACCTCTCCACGGAATTGGTCCCTGTTGCCCAAAAGCTTGGGGGCCGCTGCCCTGTACCATTCCAGACAAGTGACTGTCCAGTCTCTTCTTAAGAACCTCGAGTTATGGAGCACCCACAACTTCTGGAGGCAAGCTGTTCCACTGGTTAATTGTCCCCAGAATTAGGAAGTTCCTTCTTAATTCCAGGTTGCTTCTCTGTTTGATTAGTTTCCATCCATTGTTTCTTGACCTGCCCTCTGGTGCCTTGGAGGGCAAGACAAAAAACAATGGATGGAAACTTATCAAGGAAAGAAGCAATCTAGAATTAAGGAGAAATTTACTAACAGTGAAAGCAGTTAACCAGTGGAACAGCTTGCCTTCAGAAGTGATGTAACTTACAAGGAAACACAGCGAGAGCTTTTAAAGAAGCGGACAATCAACAAAGGAAATGTATGTCTTTCACGTGTGCGAGGAATTTTTTTGTGTGGCTGTTTTTGTACGAAACTCACTTTTCAATGCACAGTAACGAAATATTGCACTGTATACTATATGCTTTATCTGAGACTGTGTACATTTAGCTTTTAAATACGGTTATTTAGCTTGCTTGGCGAGTGCCCAACCATGCGAAATGAAAAACGGAAACGAGCATTTTTGAAGCATTAACTCCTGAAATACTTCCCGCTCTGAGGATAAGGTGGGCGACTGCGCATCTATAGCCCGCTGGTTTTCGTGGAAAAATGCCGGCGATTCTGTGACAAAGGAGGCTACGCAGTCCAATTTTAAAAATTGTGCGCTAGTAATTACTTCCGCTTCCGGTCACCACCGGAAGTTCTCGTTGGAGTTGGTGGGTAAGATGTCTCCCACCATGGCGGCAGCTGCGACAGGCCCTGATTCAGCAGCAGAGTTACTCTTACAGCGGCTGGAGCAGGTGGCAGCTGACGGAGAAGCCGGACTCTGCAGCCTGGAAGCAGCAGCAGCGCTTGGCCTGGAACACCAAGTCTTGGTCGGGGCCGTGAAGAGTCTTCAGTCGCTAGGAGAGGTAAGTCGGCAAGAAGGCAGAGCTGCACCGGACCACGCCCGAGTGGCGCCACGCAGGGTAGATGCGGCGCTCAACTATTTGCGGCAGAAAGGGGTGGGTCTATCCGTTGTCAGCCAATGGAATATGCAGGCTAAGGCTATGCCGACCAATGCCATTGTTCATAGATTGCATGCATGTGGTTGTGCTGTCCAAGGCTACTCAGAGTTGTAAAGAAAAAAAACAAAACCATCAGAAAGCCCTCAAAGCTGTGTTTGTGTTTAAACAACACGCTGTACCACAAACTATTTGTTTTATGCCTTCAAGCCTTTGTCGATTCCTAGAGATTGCCAGGATAAGTCCCTGCAATTTTCTTGGCAAATATTTTCAGAAGTGGTTTGCCAATTCTTTCTTCCTTGGGCTTTGAATGAATGACTGCATCTTATTTCGTCCCTAAGACAGAACTAGAATATCGCAGTGTCCTGGTTTCTCGCCTGGTGCCTTAATTAATTCAACAAATTAATCCATCAGGTTGTAGTCTTAACGTTTTATGTGAACACAAGCCTGCATGGTTATGGTTTTGTGTTTCATGGAAACCCAAAAAATTGGCACAATTAATATAGTTATGTCTTTTAATTTTTTGAATTGATTCTGTGGTGATCTTGATGCAAATCTGACTCTTTAAGAGGAAGCATCTCTGCCTTATGAATTTGAATGAGCCTAGTGGGCAGTGTCAGACTTAAACTGGAGAACATGTTAAAAAATCCTTCAGTTGTAACATCTGTATTATCACAATGAAATCTAGAATGAATTGTGTTTTGTGACTTTCTTTTTTGGACATGCCAGCAGTTGTTTATAGTATCTTCGCTGGTGGAAAAGATCCTATTCAGCTGTTGGTGTAGCATTGGATAAACAAATCTGATAAGTGGTAATGAACTTTTATGGCATTAACACAGTCCTTATTGATTGAATTAAGAAAGCTATAGCATATGTCTTGATTGAAGGGAGGGGCCTGGACATGACACATAGAATAGGGGAAACTAGGACCTTCAGGCTGCCTTACACTTTGCTTTGCTCCTGGTCTAGTCAAAAATGAATGGTATACATTTAATAAAATGTCATCAACAGTCCATGTTTCCTGGAGCAATATTATGTCATGATGGGAGAGAAAGTAAAATAAGGGTCTCTGGTGGATATGGAACATGGAATCATAGGGCTGGAAGGACCTTGGAAGTCTTGTATGTCAACCTTCTAGTCAAATGGTTGTCCAGTCTGTTTTTGAAAACTTCCAGTGATGATGCACCCACAACTCCAAGAGGCAAGTTGTTCCACTGATTAAATGCTCTCCCTGTCAGAAAATTTATCCTTACTTCCAGGTTGGATCTCTCTTTAGCAAGCTTCTATCCCATTACTTCTTGTTCTGCCTTCTGGTGCTTTGGAGAATTAAGTCAATCCCCTCTTCATGTATTATTATGTCTATGGAAATTCTCAGTCATCCAGGTCATGGTTGTCCCAAAGGTGCTTTTTCAGGCAACTGCACTTCCTTGTTTTTATTTGAAGCTTTTTTAAATTCTCATACAAGAGCTAGAGAAGCTTCTTGGATGAGAAGCAAAACACCTTTAAAAAAAACCAAAAAGTCCAGTTGCCTCCTGAAAAAGCACCTTTTGAACAGTTGATGTTATGGCTATACATGTACACAATGCTAAATAGATTGCTATAATTTCATCAGATTCTAAAGTAAGGCCAATATTTTGCTCACCTTTTCCTTGTTAATTTCTGTTGTGACTTTCAAGGGAAGAAGAAATATAGTACAGGTATAGTCCTCGACTTACAACAGTTCATTTAGTGATCAAAGTTACAGCAGCACAGAAAAAAGTGACTTATGACTGTTTTTCATACAATCATTGCAGCATCCCCATGGTCACGTGATCAAAATTCAGATGCTTGGCAACTGAGTCATATTTATGATATTTCAATGTCCCAAGGTCATGTGATCGTCTTTTGGCATCTTCTGACAAGCAAAGTCAATGGGGAAGCCAGATTCACTTAACAACCATGTTATTAAGTCAACAACTGCAGTGATTCATTAACAACTGTGGCATGAAAGGTGGCAAAATTCACTTAGCATCTGTCTCACTTAACATAAATTTTGGGCTCAATTGTAGTCTTAGTCAAGGTCTACCAGTACACTGTACCTTATCCACCAGCAACTATTAAATCTGAGCTGCAAAAAAACAGATGACACTAGATACCTGCAATGTTTTTTTAAAAAACCCTCTTTCCTTCCATATAATGCTCATTTGCAGCCTAGATTTGATAGTCGTAACCTCATCATAGGTATTTCCAGTTCCCCAATTACATTAGATTAAAACTGACCTTATTGTGATTGAATAATTAGCTCAGAAAAGGAAATTGCAGTGGAAGATTATTCTAAAAATGCTAGTAAGAATCTTAATAATTGAATTTGGCACTGGTATGTGTGCATTCAGATTGTCCACATGTAACTGTTGCCCAGTTCTCACTGAGAGCACTTCAATTTACAGGTGGAAATTTCATATGGCAAAATGTGAAGAAGTTATATAAATCAGGAGTGTCAAATTGGTGGCCCACAGGCCAGATGTGTCACGTAAAGGCCACACCCACGGAAAAAGTTGTAAAATGTCATGTGATGCAGCAAGTTTGACACCCGTGATATAAATGATAGAAAAGAAGTAAAACTAAGCTAGAATCTTCTAAGTTCATGGATGTGCTTTCTTATATAAATGATAGCCATTTGGTTTTGTGAAACTTTAGGCATAAATATATTTTTCCTCATCCACAATCCAAGTAAGTACTGCAAATCAGCAGAAGTTCTGAGGAACTTCACAGACTTACGATTCTTTTATTAAACACAGAACTCTTGTATTTTTATCTATTTTTTTGACGAGGAAGATGTTTTTGATGTTCTTTTTAGGTGATCGAGGCTGAGCAACGTACATCTAAAAAGTGGGAGTTGACACCTGAGGGCCAGGAGATTGTTCATGAAGGGAGCCATGAGGTCCGAGTATTTAATAGCATCCCCTCTGAGGGTCTGCTTCAGAGTGAACTCATGGTAAAATAATTCCTCATCTCTATATACTTATTGTATTAAATTGTTTCTGAGAAAGTATTTGTTTGATGTGGATCTATATTTAGCATGGATCTAAATTTAAGTAACTTCTTTTTGCTGATGTGATCGTATGTCTTCTGATCTGATGGGATAATGTTTTCCTTGTTTTACTGTAGCAGCTGCCAAGTGGAAAGGTGGGATTCAGCAAAGCGATGTCCAACAAATGGATCCGGCTAGACAAGAGCTCAGAAAATGGCCCTCGGATATTCCAGGCAGTGAGTAATCAAAATTGCTATCTGCGTGCGGTCCCTGTTTCTGCAGCATGTTATATTTTTGCTCCCTCACCCTCCAAAGGTGAGCAAAGGTAGTACATATTTAAGAAGGAGTTAAGTAAATTCAGGATTGCCTTAATACTTTGAATCCAAGAAAAACAGATGGGAGTGAGAACTTTGGGCTTCTATTCACAGTTAGTTTCTTTTCTCTCCTAGGTGGAATCTGTTCAGGACACTGTAAGGGAAAAGCTACTTCAAGTTCAGAATGGAGAAGCTAACTGTTTAGAAGAGAAAGATAAAAATGAACTGAAGAAACGAAAACTCCTAGCAGAAGTGTGAGTTTCAATTCTAATATCTGTTGTAGAACGATCAGAGATGAGTTGAGATTAATTTCTGTGGCACTTTACAACTTCATAGGATTGAGAGTTTTTGCCCTTTTATCAGCACAGATATTGTAATGGGATTTGTTTTATCTTTTTGTTTTTATTATTTTGTTTGTACTGTTTATTGTTTATGTCCTAATTATAGAATAATTAGGAAGAAGTACATGAAGCACCGTATGTATCATTCTCTGATGCTTGTTTTAAGCCCTAGCTTTGGTTATTGGGCAGAAATGTTGATTAACTAAATCGTTTTACAACTAAATGTAAAACAAAAAAACCCCACAAAAAAGTAAAACAAGTTAATTTTTTAACATGGTTATACAAATAACACATTAAAGCAACCGCAGTAATGGTTTTTCTATACAGTCAAAGACATTAAAATATGTTTGAAAAGTATGATTTTTTTGTAAAGGCTCCAGGCTTTAAAAGGACCATAGCAATAGTGATTAACAGGCCTTTCTCTTTGCACCATCACTGAAAAGTATTTTTCCTTATTGAGCGGGGAATCAGGCACTCAAACAAAGTTATCCAAAGATGGTCTTATATCGTTCAGATAAGCTGGTTTTGGTTGCTTGCTCCATTAGCATCCATGTTTGTTGCTTCTTCGTCAATATTTGGTAGAATATTGATGAAGAAGCAACAAACATGGTAGAAAATTTTCACAATAGAATTTTTGTAGCTTGATACACTGTGTGTTTTCATAGTGAAATAAACATTTCAATATGGGATAAAGGTAGATTATACTCCTGTCAGATCTTATGCTCAATACATTTTTTGTTGTGTAAGCTCTTCATACAAGTTTCTTAGGTTATGTTTCCGAGGTTATTCTTTTTCAAGTTTTGGACAATATTGGAAAGCGTTCAAGAAAAGAGGTAGTCACTCTGCAGTTAATTACCTCATTTACATTCTTATTTTTTCCAACAAAGAGCCATGGCCCAGGGGGACTAGTTGAATAAATCTTTGGCTATGGGGATTTGAAAATAGATAAATGGATCTGTCATTAATTCCTACTTTGTGTTGATAACTCATTTCTTCTGGAGTTTTCATCAACTATTTGTTTTGTTTCATATATGTTCTGATTTGATTAATTGTTAAGGCAATTTGCTTTCATGCTCAGTAGAGAATCGTATGAATACATTGTAAATGCGTATGTGTATGTGATTTATTAATTTAAGGAATTGTTCTGGTTTGCAAAACTCTCATGGAATGCTCTGCAATAGAACTTTGAATGGTTCTATTCTCTTCCCAAGAGATGATCCATCAAAACTTGTGTTTCATTTTAGGACCATAAAGACATATTGGGTTAAAAAAGGAAGTGCTTTTAGCACAACTATTGCTAAACAAGAAACAGATCTTACACCAGAGATGATTGCCAGGTAAGCAACTCTGGTGTCTGTTACAGTATGGTCTTGATTAAGCTTGGATCTGGGCCTACAAATTGCCATTTCTGTCTGGAATTTGCTTTTGATTTCTGCATGTGGATCTTGGCTAAAGAATTCTTGGCTATATAGAAAATAAATAAATATATATATATATATATGTATGTATGTATGTATGTATATGTATGTATGTATGTATGTATGTATGTATTTGTTTTCGTAGATTTTCACGGGTAAAGGTATGTAGGTCTTGGTGTATTCGGGTCTTGTCCCGTGTAAGATTGAGAATACCTTGGCGACGTTTCGATGAGATCCCACTTGCCATCTTCAGGCTGGTGTCTTCGGCTTTGTGCTTCTGCCAGCAAAGCGTGATCTGAGCTGCCTTCTCTCTTTAAATACTGGAGACAACACAGACAGCGACCCAGGAGATAACAGCACAAGACCCAGGTTGTCACAACAATAAAACTCAGAAGGTCATCACACAGCCCACTACCCAGGTAGCTAAAACACAAAAGGCTGAAGGACACACAGCCACTACCTCAGCCACACAGGCTCTTACAAAAAAGCCAACCAATCAGCAAACACCAATTCCATCAACCAATCAAGAAGCGACAACACAGCCAAAAACACAGCCAACCAACCCGCTTACAGCAGAGCCAGCACACCACACCTCCCCTCCAGTATTTATAGAGAGAAGGCAGCTCAGATCACGCTTTGCTGGCAGAAGCACAAAGCCGAAGACACCAGCCTGAAGATGGCGAGTGGGATCTCGTCGAAACGTCGCCAAGGTATTCTCAATCTTACACGGGACAAGACCCGAATACACCAAGACCTACATATATATGTGTGTGTGTGTTAGAATATTCTTCACTATATAGAATCAAGTTTCATCCATCACAGTCTTACAGCTGACAGGATGCTAAAATGGATTCATAGCTTCAAACCCTTCCTGGCAAAATTCTTAACCTCTGTTTTCAATTGTGTTTGTGTTGCCTTTATGAGAAGTTTTTTTTTTAAATGAAGCTATATTATTGAAATAGAACTGTTCTCAAAGAAATCACAGTCTATTGCTATATGAATTATCTTTCTCGTGTTCTTCCTGTTTTCCCCCATCCTTGCAGTGGTTCTTGGAGAGATTTGAAATTCAAGTCTTACAATTTTGAGGCACTGGGCATTATGCCTGAAAGTGGCCATCTCCATCCATTGCTGAAGGTCCGCACTCAGTTTCGGCAGATCTTCCTTGAAATGGGGTATGTACTTAATAATATATGGGCAGGAGAAATATAGCTGCGGGAAGCTTTTAAAATATCTACTCAACTAGCTGAAAGAATGTAAGAAGTGTCAACTCAAACATACCCGTCTTTGGGATTCAGTAACATTTTATTCAAAATGATGGCTGCTAGGAAAATCCAAGTAATTTATTTTTGTTAATTGGGTGTAAATAATTTCCTCTGAAAAGTAGCAGAATACTTTGGCTAGAGCAAGCACTATTCTGGCTACATCTGATGTTTTTCCTTGTGCTAATGTCAGAGTATAAGCTAGCCATGGGACCCATTCCCTTAATATTTAATTGAAACCTTGTTTCCCTCTTCAGTTTCACAGAAATGCCCACCAATAATTTCATTGAGAGCTCCTTCTGGAACTTTGATGCCCTCTTTCAACCACAGCAGCATCCAGCCCGAGACCAGCATGACACTTTCTTTATGAAGGGTTGGTTCCATTGTTTGTCTAAAATATAACAACTGTTATCTCTTGTTATACCAAGGGTGAAGAATATAAGTTTGGTCTCCTTTTAAGGCTGACTTGGAGCTGCAGATTCCTGTGCAGTTCCTACAGAGATCTGATCAGGCACATGCATCTGGGCCATTTGGTTCCCATCTAAAATGTGTAGCTGCCATTTTAAATAGTTCTAAGTTTATTTTTACAAATTGAGCTATAAACATTGGAGAATTTAGAATGCTGTCTGCATTCTATGGATATGAACCGAACAGCTCCATGTGAGAAACCTGCCAACATAAGGAAGGAGTAAAAATAAAATGTAGTTGTATAAGAAAAGAACTAACAGCAATCCTACAGTGTAGCCTGCTGTTAACATTGCAAGTCAGGTCAAGATAAACATCCATCAATTTCTCCTTGTCCAATTTCCCTTCCATAGAATTGCCCTTTCTTTGGACAATACCAAAAGTCCATTGCTTTCATTTCCCTTCTGACCCCAGACCTCCTCTCTAAATAAATTCAGCATTCACATTTGTCCCAATTTCAGTATTCTAAATCTAACTTTTTATCATTTTGTGAATGGATATTCTCCTTATGACTTCCATTTTGAGAAGTTGTAATGCATATTACTACATAATTCCAGATGTATCTTTTGGTCCAAAAGGTTGGGGTCTTCTATAGAAATTCTTTTTAAGATGGTTTTTGTTAATATTCTAGGATGTGGCACCCATTTTTCTGTGGGGAATAATAGCTGCAATATGGTTTTTATGTTCTTGCCTTGAGTCTGGACAGTGATGAATGCAGCAACTGCAAACTCTTCTTGCTCTTTTTGAGTGCATATGGAGGCTTTGCATGTCTGAATACTTTTCTACGAGTTTTAATTTCTTTCAGATCCTGCTGAAGCAATTGACTTTCCCATGGATTATTTGAAGAGGGTAAAGAGGGTACATTCACAGGGAGGGTACGGTTCTCAAGGGTAAGTTCATTAACATGGTTTTGTCCTGATATTGTGCAAACCATACAATAGAAAAGCATGAATAATTGTTGTGGAGAGTTCAGTGCAACAACTGGCATGGAAGGACTTTTTTCTTGTTACTGAGTCTAGAACATGAAGGGAGATACTTTGCTGTGAAATCTGTGACATTAGAGGAGGCAAAGATGGGAGGTTTAATGCTAACACATGAATTCAGTAGTGGAATCTTGGCATCTTTTGGAACTGGTTCATATTGAGTAAAAGTGCTACTGTATAGCTATAGCATTTAGATTTATATATTACCCCATAGTACTTTACACAACTATCTGGACAGTTTACAGTGCTAGCATTATTTGCATATTGTCTCCAGCAATCTGGGTCCTTATTTTACTGGCCTTGGAAGGATGGAAGGCTTGAATCCCATCAGGATTGAACTCCAGGCTGTGAGCAGAGTTTGCCTGCAAGACTGTTCTTTAATTATTGTGTCATCAAGACTCTATACACCAGGGCTGTGTAAGGGACAAGAGTCCCAAATGCCTGATAGAAATGACAGAATTTTTGAACATTAGATCTAGTGGATCAACTATTTTTTTTGTTCTGCAGGGAAATCACATTTATGCTGATTTCTCAAGTCATGTAACTCATATGAATTGCTTCCTCCAATTCCTGCATTTTTATGTTAATCTGTTCCCTTCCTCCGTTTCAGTTACAAATATGAATGGAAACTGGAGGAGGCTCGGAAGAATCTTCTTCGGACACACACCACAGCTGTCAGTGCCCGGATGCTCTATCAGCTGGCACAGCAGGTAAATACTAGGGGCTTTTCTTTTGTATTTGGAAGAATACTTGCATTGCAAACCCTTGTTACAAAATATTTGTGGGTTTAAAGCTGGTAGAACTAGATAGGCATAAAACTGGGTATTTGAATCAAATGAAAATGCCAAGCTATGATAATTGCTTCTACTACAGGAAAAGTTCACACCAGCCAAATACTTCTCCATTGATCGGGTCTTCAGGAATGAGACACTGGATGCTACACATCTGGCAGAGTTCCACCAGATTGAGGGTGTGGTGGCTGATTATGGTTTGACACTAGGGGATCTTATGGGTGTCCTGAAAGAATTCTTCACCAAACTGGGTAAGAGATGGTAGAAAGCCAATGTGCAGGATAAAGGGCATCAGTTTAGGCAAGGAGCTTTTTAGGTGTTATTTTTCCTTTTCCCAGAAACCAGCTTCTTCTTTCCATGTAACAGGAATCACACAACTGCGCTTCAAGCCTGCTTACAATCCTTACACGGAGCCCAGCATGGAGGTTTTCAGCTACCATCAAGGTGAGTTTAAAAAAAAAAAGGATATGTACAAACAAACGAATTGTGTAGTTGAACCATAGTTTTGTCTGTGGCAGAATATGAGTGCTCTTCTGTCTTCAAATTAAACTCTTTTCCCAAATAACTTAGTTGATTTACAAAATACCTTTGGTAGTAAAGATCAATTATGCAAAGTACGGATAATAACAAAAGCAACTTTTGAGGAAATATCAGTGAGTCTGTTTTCAGCTTACTTTCTTACCTATAGAAAATGGTTGCTTCCACTTTCCAAAACTGATGTAGAGTTGCTCAAATCTTAAGAAATCTGTCCTTGATTTAATATTGGAGAAAATTGAGCAAGAGCTGGGTATGACTGTCTTGTCCTGTTTTACACCATTTCAGACTATCCCTTCAGCCACCACCTTGACATATTCCTTTCTGCCTCTCTTTGTTAGGGAGGGACCTGCATTTCTGTATTGCTCAGAATCCCAGCAGAAAGTGCTGAATGGATTCCAATAACCAGGCTTGAGGTCTACCCAGTAACCTGAAAGCCTTGGCTTTGTGTACTCCCATTCCCACTTTGTCAGCTTAACTATAGACATTTCCATTTTCTTTCAGGATTAAAGAAATGGGTGGAAGTGGGAAATTCAGGAGTCTTCCGCCCAGAAATGCTGCTGCCTATGGGCCTTCCTGATGGGGTGTCTGTCATTGCCTGGGGGCTATCTCTGGAACGGTGAGTGTCTTGGAGAATCAGTTAAGCTGCCTTGTGCTGTCTGGGCCAGAAGTCTCCAAAGGCCAAGGGCTACTTATATTTATGAGATAAATTATGAAGTACCTCCTATAACTCGTCTTATACCTTTCTAGGATGATTAGCAGATGAAACTATTCTATGGGAAGCTTCAATTTGCAATTTTTAATTTAGATTTATTTAAACATTAGAAGAATAACTATTAAAGTCAATCTCATCTAACAAAGACAAATTGTACACTAAGAAAACTAAAGAGCAATTATACAGAAAAAGACAAAAAGAACACAAAAATAACACAACTGGAGAGCAACCAGAGACAGCACCGACCCTCAACCAACCCATGCAGCCTCCCCAGCAGTTCACCTCCCAATGACCCTCACCTAATGTGATCCATCACAAGACTCTTACTGGTGACTCACACCTGACCCATCACAAGACCCTCACTTGACATACCCAAACCTGAAGTTCCTATAAACAAGAACACTGCCATCCCCTAAATTCCACTGAAAACGTTACCTAGCCTGGTAATGAAACATTCGGAAACCAACCCACAAGCTCAGACAACGAACCTTCACCCTCAAAGAGCACAATATATTGATACAATATATAAGCATTTGTCTAAATAAAATCCTATTTAAGAAATCATTAAAGTCAACATTTGAACCAATTAAATATCTCCTGGATAGGAAGGCTGGTAACCAACCCTTTCAAAATTCATCTACTTCCTTTGTTCAGACATAATCAGATAGTTCTTTTAGATCAGGCTAGATTAGATCAGTGCCTTGGTCCATAGGATTTCAGTCCAAAGGATGGTCTTTGTAGGGGTACGATAGATCGCCAGTGAGTGTGGGGGAGATAGATGGACACTGTATTGTGGATTCTGTTCTAACTGTCCTTGTGTGGCTTGTTCTTTACCTTGAGTTTCCATTGTAATTCAGTGCATTATTACTATCTTTTGCAGGAAGGGGGAGTAGTTAGCAACTGCTTCAGGTTGTCTGTTTTGAAAGGGTGAGCATTTATAGTTAAACTGTTTACAACAAATGGTTTATGAGACTTTTCTCTGTTCTCTTCCAGACCCACCATGATCAAGTATGGCATCAATAACATCCGGGAATTAGTTGGTCACAAGGTCAATCTGCAGATGGTATATGACAGCCCGCTTTGCCGCTTGGATGCCTAGGACCTAGAAACCTGGTGGTCTCTTCAAGTCTCCTTATTTATTGCCACTGCTCTTTGCCAGTGAGCGGATTGGATCTCTGTACTCCACGCTGCTTGCTGCTGTAGGGAAAGTAATAAGACCATAGGGAAGGTACCTAATCTTCATTTAGAAACATCTTGGATCAAGATTGAATGGATTCTCCTAGTCATAGTCCTATTTATGCACACATTAAATATGTTTCAGCATGAAATTGGAATGTGGTTATTCAAATGAATAAATCAGTTATCTGATTTCCTTGTAAGGCAAGTGGGCCATCATGCCATCAAGGTCTTTGGAATGAAAAAAAATTGATCTCTCAATACCTTCCTTCAGTAAAGTTATTTCCTGTAAAGTGTATTTGTTTCAATAAACTTGTTTTTTTTTTAACAATTACGAGTAAAAGAAAAAATCCTAATGTGCAATGGGAATCTGTGAACCAGCAATGGAAATGGAAAAAAGCAGCAGCTGCTTGTCTTAAGGATTGGTGGCCATTGATTATGAATTAAAATACCCCAATTAATGACCATTAAAAAAGTTTCAGAAGGGCAATCTCTAGGCTGATGTTAAAAGGTGGAAGCACTACAACAAAGCAGTCCATAGCTTATTCACCTATTTAGCCTGTCTCTTTTTGCTATGATGAGACTTTCCCTTTCAGTTCTGGGAGCCTTGTTCGGCATAGCCTTGTTCTGTAAGACTATTTTGTCTTAATCTTTGTAGTCCCGATGTCATATGCGGAGCTGTTTCTAGGGTTATGTGTACTTCCTCAGCCTGGGTCAGGGAACATGTACAGGTGGGAGTTCTGGTCAAAAGTGAAGGCTGGAAACCTGTAACAGTTGAGGGCTCTGGTTCATCCTTGTCTGGATCCTCTGGCTGTGGCCCCAACAGGCAGTCTAGAAAGAGAAATTGAAGAGCATATCAAGCAGCCTCAGAGAGACTGTTTTATCCTAATCTTTGTTGAATAGTAGTAAAGATGACACATAGCCACACCATGTAATTGATACGCTATAGGTAAATTCCTGTAATAAAGGAAAGTTAGATTGATCATAACAAAATAAGACAACTTTCTGTGATAGCTTCAGACTTTCATGACTGAAATATTTCTTGCAAATCTCTGTTCTACAGGTTCCATATTATAGTCATTCCCCATGCTTGAATATAGCATGTAAGTTATCTGAAAGTGCAGAGCTCAGGATAATTGAGTTAAATTCCAAGCTCTACAGTAGTAAAAAGTTTAATGGTTGTAATTAATTGGTAGTTATGAACTGAATTTTAGTGTTATAGCACTTAACAGAAGAATTCTAGTGATTTCTTTGCTACATTTTTCCAGGTCAGGGAAAGGCCTGACACTGGGGAAGGGAGGGTCCAGAAATTTCAGATAATGTTGGAAATACTCTGCAAGAGAAGCAACTATCAAAAACTAATTTCCTCCAGTGTTGAAAGCAAAACATATGAGCCATTGGTTTTTTTTTTTCAAATAACCTACAAACCTCAGAAATCCAAAGCTTGTGTGATATTATCTGTCCTGACCACACTTAAATCAAACCCACTGTGAAAATTGCCTCTTCTTCTAGATTTTAGTACTTATGACACAATTTGTGGTAATTATTATTATGGTTCATTACACAATCAACTAGATGTTTACACAGGATTTTGTATTTTTACCCATGTATTGAGTCCTTCCCAAAGACTTGGGATAAGTCTTTTGATGGTGTTATTTTTACAAGTTAGGAGTAAATCAAAGGGAGTAATGGTTTTCTTATTTTTTGCGCCCCTTAGTTGAGTATGGGATTTGAAGCTAACCTCTTAAGAAATGGCATGAATTTGCATATATCTCATGCACCTCAACTTCTGCAAGAGGAGAAGAAACCACAATTAGTATGATGTGATAGGTATGCTAGGGACACTCTTTGGTCCACACTTGAAAACGTATTCCCTTGTTTTGGACTTCAAGTTTTGCAACGCAATGTCTGGCTTTAAATACTGCTAACATGTATATTAAATGTATATTTGCCATAAAAGTATATTAAAATATATTTATTTCTATTTGAAAGTGCAAATTAATGCAAAAACAGGATAGGCAGATTTATAATAATATTCAAAACTGACATAAATTGAAGAACAGCATAGAACAAATGATTCTAGAATTACCCCAAATATAGTATTTATGATCACTACTATAGCTGATTTAGGTGATGTGAGCATCCATTTAGTTTTGCAGTATTTCTGAGTACAGATCTACTCCCTGTTTTCCTGATGTAATGAAAGGCATATATTAGGGAAAAAGATTCTCACCCAGGATGTGTTACATATGGGGGGAAATTATATAACTGTTTATATGTTGAAACACAGTAATCCACATAATTCTTGGAGAACAAGTCTTAAGAGAATCTTATAGAATGTCTAAAACATTCTCCAATTCAGATATTAATCACCAGTTGACCATACTGAGAAAGATTTTGTACATTGAGATGGTACAAGGACAGAGAAAAGATGGAGTACAGAATTTCTGCTCCTCACCATTTGAGTTCTAAGAATATGTGTCTCTTATAGTCCTATAAATATATTCCTGAAATAATAGGTAATATTTACTGAAAGAAAACCGGTAGAGAATTAAGATTATGATTCTGTGATTGTCTTCAATGCCTGGCATGCTATATTGCCTTTTCCCATGATGAGCAATCAGTACGTTACTCAAAAATAAGACAAGTAGTCCTCAACCCATTTGTTCAGCAACTGTTGTAAGTTTAGGTGGTGATTTATTACCAGTCCCCGAAGTTATAATTGTTGCAGCACCTCTGTAGTTATTTGATCAAAAGTTGGGAGCTTCACAGTCTACCAGCACTTACGAAATACCACAGGGTAACTTCAGTTCCCTACCTCTTTCCCCACCCCATCTGGTTCCCTGCATTCTATGGCCCCTGCCATCCTTGACATCTTCTTGCTCCAGCCGATGATGCTGTGCCTGGTTCCTTGTGAGGCAGTTGTTGGCTGCATAAGGCTTTCTTCCCCAGATCATCCACAGTGGTTTCCTCACAACACTGGGAAAGATGGCCTTAAAGTCAGATGGACAGAGCACAAGGTGGATCTGGAGTGTAGGGTGATGAGGGGACCTGCAGTCGGACTAGGCTGGAATGGCTGCAGTTTTGCATAGTGCTGTGGCTTAGGAGCTTCTTGCAATTGAGCTGTAGCATACCAAGAAGCATTTTGGGTCTTTCTGCTGGGTCAGCTGAGGCCTCAGGCCTGCAGCTCAGCAGTTTTTTGCAGTCCCAGATCCACGGCATGCCAAGAAGCCCCTGAGTCATAGCATGGCAAGCAGCCCTAGAACCAGGTAGGTCTGGGACTGCTTGCTGCTCCAGAAAGCAGACTACAGGGTAGCCAAAGGGGGGGGGGGGTTTGAAAAAGAAGCCGTCTCTTGGAAGAATCTAGAGTTGGGAGGACCAAGTCCAAAATGGATTGGAAGAGGTCTTTGGCTATCAACTGTGGAATATGGTTAACAATAGCAACGGGAAGCGCAGGGATCGCCATTACTAAGCAATGTAGTCACATCATCATGTTGTGATTAACAGTTGCATCGCTTAGTAAATTCTGGTCGTGATTCTAGTTGTAAGCCAAGGACTACCTATAGTTTAAATAGTTATAATGAACTTAGCTTTTTGCCATAGAACTTGCATTTAAAAGCTGTACATCTTAACAGTGTTTGCCTCAGCAACATTGCCCTCACCTGCTAGGTCATGAGCCAGGTCCTTGATTAAATGACCAACAATAGCATAGGCCACACTCACTATCACCATGGCAGCCATGAGCATATAGAGCACAGCCTTGGGCACAGGGATGAAATCAAGAGGTTGGGGCTGGTAGTCAGTGTAAAGGGGCTGCTCATCAGAGGAGGAGGAATACTGAGACAGAAGGGCCATGGTCTCTGTATGGTTTGAGATGCTGATGTTTGTTAGCTGTATCTGTGAGGCAACCTCCATACTCCAGCAATGTTGAGTCTGGCTGCTTGTGAAAGGAGACTGCACAGCCTTTGAGGATCTGAAACATAAGCAAGAAGGAATATGTTTTGGTTAGTATATAGATAATGCATGGTTATTAGTAGCTTGACATAGACCATGATGTGTCAAATCATTTCCCCACATCAGAAATTTGGGGCTGATGAGATCATTTGGATTTCTAACCATGTGTTCAGGATATTTTCATTAAAAGATTGTTTTGGAATGCCACTATGATGTCATCCCTAGTTTTTCTCTTTGTTAGACCATTCATCATATGGTTTAGCCTCCAGATCCTGTATAACAGGGGTCTTCAAACTTGATAGCTTTAAGATTTGTGGACTTCAACTCCCAGAATTCCTCCTCCAGTCATGTTAGCTCAGGAATTCTGGGAGTTGAAATCCACAAGTCATAAACTTGCCAAGTTTGAAGACCCCTTGCTGTATAATCTTTGTTGCTCTTCTCTGCACTCTTTCTAGGATCTCAATATCTTTTTTGTATTTGGTGACCAGAATTGGATGCAGTATTCCAATATAACGGATAAAGCAGTGCAAAATCCTGCTACAAAAAGTCAAATTTGTTGCTTTATGCTATATATACTCTACCTCAAATGTTCTTATATGTCATCGATATCTAACAAAGTCTCTGGCATTATCTATATTTTTATGGATGTCTTTAGATTCAAACAGGACCTATAGGCAGCCTTAAGTTACAAAAACAAATACTGTAGAAATTATAGCGTGCTAATTTTCTTCATATGACAATCTGTAAGAACTAATAAAGAATTAACTGAACCATTTTGTGTTAAGCTCAAGTTCATTAATTCTCTTTAATATTCTAATATTTGGGGGACATGTATGCACCCTTTAATAGAGCAATTTCGAGTACGTGGCAGGAAAACTAAGTGGTAGAGTACCCACCAGTTATTTATCATACCAAAAGGAAAATGCAAATTTAATAAAATCTGTTGCATTTATCTGGTTCGTCTTCAACATCAGTTCTGTCAGTGCTTTGCAAATGCCATGATTGCCTAGGGTGTTCTATAAATTCATTTGGGATAATTTATGGTTTGCTGTATTTGGCACACTTGAAAACTGGATTGATTTAATTTGGTTAACAATCAAGGCAGCCATTACAAGTCTTTAAAGTGTTCTATGCATGCTTGTAATCTGAATTTCCTAATTTAGTGTTCTCCATAAAATTATTGCAATTGTTGATAATGTTGGCTAAAAAAACTAATACTTTTAAATAAAGTTTATTTCAATTTTTGCTACCAAATGCCTAATTTTTGAGTACCATAGAACAGCACAGCTCTTCTCCCACAGGAGTATGACAATGAGTCTTTATGGGATTACCCAGGGTTATCTACTGTCTATCCTCTACCCCCAGTGAAATGCCTCCTAAACTGGAAGTTAAACTGGGGAATATCTGTTTCCCCAAAGTCTCCACCCAACATCCCCTCCTAGGTGTGCTGTACAGATTACTTGCCATGGGAAAGCAGAGGGAGAAAGCAGGCAACTAGAGGACATGAACAATGAGGTGTCCTACATCAAAACAATGAAAATATTATATTGTAGATTGGTGCAGAGGGGTTAATACGAAATTCAATTTATGGGGGGAGGGGAATAGCATGGTTTGCTACAGCAATCTGTTTCAGCCCAATTGGCCTCTTGAAATTAAGTATTTTAGCTCATATAATCCACAACCAGAATAGCTGTTTTGATGTGGAATTAAGGGAGTTTAAAGATCAGCACACAAGTTATCAGGAATCTAGTTGAAGCTCCCGTTTCAGAAAATTGTGTTATTTTTGTTTACTTATTCTTACCTTTCCTGGGCAATTTACAACTACACATAAGGTAATACTTTTTTTCCTTATGCTTAATACTATAAATTATTTGCTGTCCTTAGGCACTTGAAAAAATGATATCCAAATCCTTTCACTCTGGTATAATTAATAGCCAAGCCCTATTGCACTTTAAAAAACAACAAGTATATATACTTCAATGAACTTGTGTCCACTTCATTACATTTATCCTGCCATTTGAATTTGTTATTTATATAACAGACCACTGTTAATGAACAAGTAATTATTTTATACTCTAGTCAGGCTCTAGTCTAACTGAGCCTGACTGAGCCTGACTGAGCCTTTTTGTTCACTTTAGATCTTAATTCCCTAAAGAGTTATCGTTTTGATCCATCTGGAAATATCCTGACTTGGAAGCCCTTTTTCTTAATCCCCAATATGTATGGATTCTCTACAATAATTTAATAGTGAGGAAAATGCTCTGGGTCTGCTTATAAACTTTTACCATATAGAGACAGAGTTGGCTTATTGCCAGTGATTGAGCCTGCCATTTCTAGTAGAGTTGAATTTTGTAGGCTTTGCCAAGAATTAAGGTCTATTCCAAAACAATTATATTTTGCAGGTTGTTGCCATTGTCAAACAAGAATGTTTATTTCCCCTTAACATGGGGGCAAGGTGGTGGGTTTCATTCTATAGATTAAGGAAAGCACCACAAAAATATTTGGTGAGTGACCTAATGCTAAAAAGTTTTAGTGTCCTTATGTTATCTATATATCCACAGCCCATGTTAGTGATGCATTTTGCTCCTTTTTTATTACAAATATTACATTGTTCTGTGTGATTCAGTGCTTCGTGTCCTTTCAGCAGTATTTCATGGGTTCTAAAAATGTTCCTGTTTCCTCACAAGGTGCCTATTTATTGAAAACACTTTCATTTGCGGAAAAATACTATCCTGGCTTTCTTAGTTAATGTCAGTAAGGTTGCTGAGGAAAGAGCAAGGGCTTTGTGGAATCCCATTCATTTTCTCCTAAGCCTCCAAGCATGTTAAGATTTACGAACCTTAAAATAGCTGCCCTTTTCTCTGGTTGTTTTTAGTCCTTATGCAGTTATGGTTTAAACACACCAACACAACTGGTGTTCCAGATCTGACCCTTCTAAATGAATAATCCTTAGTGATCAGCTTTGGTTTATCTCTGTCAGTACACGGGCAGAAAAAGCTTCGTTCAAAGAGATCCAAGAAGCTCTTCGGAAACATTCACCAAGCCAGAGCAGCCAACGGGTTCCACTGTCGTTGTGGGCCCGTTCCCACCAGCGAGCAGATGCAACGCCGGTCCTCCCAGTAATAGTTGTGCATAACTTGAAGGCAGGTCTGGAAAAATCTGAACACCCTACCATAATTCTAACTTGACGCCCATGGCGCAAGATTTGTATTGGCAGGCTGCACGGTTATGAAATGTCTCTCCTCCCTCCCCTTCCCAAATCTCACCGGAGTGGCGGGATTTCCCCACCTCGAAGGTGCTCGACCGGTGTCCTTCAAGTTTTGCAGCTGCAGCAGTTAGAAAGCGGCAAAGCGCTGTCACCCAATAGAAGTCAGGCAAGTCTGTCGCTGTGGCTCCTGTGACTCTGCCAAAGCAGCGCGAGAGATTAAGAAGCGGTAGGCTTAGCTCGCCTTCCTCCATCTGAAAGTCTGGCAGAAGACACGCCGGGGAAACCCGGAGGAAAAGCTCCACCTACTTGGTGATGTCACGGAAGAGTTCCCTATTCGGAGGATCTAGTTTAGCTCTCGAAAACAACCCCTAGTACAGTATTAGATGAGAAATTACAGCAATTGACTCGCTCGGACTGTTAAACTAAAAGAGAAGAAAGGTCCGATGTGTGTGTGTGTGTTGTTGTTGTAAGTTGCAAAGTTGTGTCAGACCCCCATGGACAACGTTCCTCCAGGCCTTCCTGTCCTCTACCATCCCTATTAAACTCACACCAACTGTTTCGTGACTCCATCCAGCCACCTCCGTGTGTGTGTGTGTGTGTGTGTGTGTGTGTGTAGAAGTCAGGAAGGCCTGGAGGAACGTCTATGGGGTCTGACATGACTTCACAATTTATAACAATGTGTGTGTGTGTGTGTGTGTGTGGTGTCATAGAATAGATTACTTAATAAAAAGTGTCCACAAAAGAGACCTGAAACAAGATGGAGCAATGACATCAGCAAGTATTGTGGGCCCAATTGGCAAAGGAAAGCTCAAGACTGCATTAGCAAGGCACATATTATTATCTATTTATTGTGCCAACTTAATGCTACAAGCAAGACAAAAAGTTATAAATGCTAACTGCAATGCACAATTCATGTTTCCAATCAAAATTGGTGTCCTTATGCACTAGAAAAAACCTTCCAGGAATGCCTAGTTAGTTGGACCAAGGACCGTCTTGAAGGAACTATAGTCCTTCTAGGAACTCTGCCCCCAGTCTAGTAATAATAGAGGAAAATTATATTAAAAAGCACCCAAGGATTATCTTGCAGGCTAAGATTTTCTTGTACTTTGCTGTTTGCTGAGCTGTGGCAAAACAATGGTAGAGTAGCAGGATGCTATCTGCATAATATTGTCAGAGCCAAGTCATTCTTTTTATTAGTCAAAGCAATAGGTATATGTTTGTCAAGACTTATCAGGTATTCCTTTAAACTTTTCCTAATGAAAGAGTCCGGTAAATCTTTAGGATCAAATCTTGTGATACTTCTTGTTGTTCAGGCTAGGAACAAAGGCCATTAATCCATCCTAGACACCTGACCCAATCTTTCCCCCTTTCTCCTCTTTTTGTGTCCCCCCACTTTTCCCGCTTTCTACTCATTTTTTCCAAAATAGGATTACTGTTTTATTAATATTTTATAAAAAGGAAACTCTACCTCTCTTGTTTTGTTAGCACAAGCTCTCCTCTTACCTTTTTCTAATCTTCTCCCATAGCTGAAATCATTCAGAAGAACTGCCCAGACTTGAGCTGTTTTCCTCACTTGCCAACATTTTGCTTATCTCGGAAAAAAACCTCTCATACTTTTGAACCCAGAATTTTTCCTCCTCTGAAATTAGACTTGAGTCTAGCTAATGTGATCTTCATGCAGGCAGCTGCTTGTCTCATTCATTCATTCATTCATTCATTCATTCATTCATTCATTCATTGAGTCAGACTTGGAGTACAACTCCTAGGAGGTTGCTTGGTCCTACAATGTTGCAAATGACTCAAGGCTTTCCAGTATATTGCCTTCTTAGACTAGAAACACAGCCTTACTGGGTCTACCCAAACACATCTGATTCTGAACAGCTGCATCCAGAATTAGGCAAAGAAAGCACCATTTTATCTTGTCTCCAGCTCCATGATTTTAAGAATTCAAAGAGCATGAGCAAAACAATGTTGAGAGGAACCCTCTATCTTCCCTGCCTTCTGACTGTTGGAGGTCCATCTAACACTGACTTTCAAGAACCAGAACTTGAAATCATGCAGCAAAGGCATGATTCCTTTCTTTTCCCTCTCTTTTTTCAGTTCAAAACATTGCCTCTGCTTATTTCGCCAGAGCTGAAAATGTCAGTCCTGCCTCAGTCTGATACCTTAGGAAAGAAAGACCCTGGACTCCATTTGGGTGAAGTGATATTCTTTTACTAGAAGATGCTGGCTGTAGTAAAATCGGGCTAGAACTAAAATTCCCATATGAAAGCATATAGGCTTCTCCCTTCAATCGATCATCTCACCTTGACCAGTCCACTTTCAGCCAATGGGTGGATGCCTAGGTGTTTGGGGAATGTTCAGTTTTTGGAGCAATCAGCAGTCCATTCCCAAGCATCTCTGGCCTCTTAGTATTCTTGAAGACTGACATGAACTGGATCTAAGTATCTCTAGTCTTCCTCCACAGTCATCCCCCCCTCCCAATTTCCCAGCACTAGCCTAATACATGTTTATCACCCATTTGGTCCCTCGCTTCCTCCCCCCTCCCCCGCCGGCTATTGATGGGAGGATGCCGATAAGGCTTGGAGCCAAAGATGGCAGAATTGACAAAGAAGATAATCACTTTTTTAAACTTCCTGTTTCTCCTGCTGTTCTATGATCTCCTTGCTTTATCTTACAGAATCCAGTCTTTCTCTTTCTGAATTAAATATGTTACTATAGATTATTATTGCCTCTTATTTAATTGCTTCGTATGTCAACTTTAAATATTGATAGTTCTGCCCTTCCTTCCCTCTCTAGCTGTAATCTTGCAGCTCAGATCACAGAAACAATAGGTGACCAATTAGTAAAAAAAAGAAAGAAAAACCTTAAGAAAGTACAGTGTTCTGGATAGCTCACAAGACAGCGGTAATTTACTAAAAATGAAGGGCTCCCTGCCAGTATCTGTAAAAAGATATTACAGGTTTCAAATTAGAGATCACAGGAAATTATTTTACCTTAAAATTTCACATCTTCGGCCTCTTATGGAAAAAGATTGGATTTACATCTGATTTCCTAACATGTACTGAGAATAAAGTGTTGTGGCCCCGCCTCGTGAGCCTGTGCTGACAGAGGAAGAGGACCTGGATGATGAAGAAGAAGAGGAGGAACGGGCAATGCCTTCCTCACCAGGGCCTTCCTCCCCAGGATCTTCCTCCCTGGCAAGGTCTCCTCCCCGGGACCTTCCTCCCTGGCAAGGCCTCCCTCTCCAGGACCTTCCTCCCTGGCAAGGCCCCCCTCCCCAGGACCTTCCTCCCTGGCAATGCCTCAGGTTTCTTTGGAAAGCCAAGAGGAACAGCCTGAGAGACGCCTATCAGTACGGCCACGGCAAGAGAGGGAGGAGGAGAGTTCCTGGCTTGATCCCAGGCAATGTCGGAGGGAGAAACGTCAGCAGCAATGTAGGGGGCGTGGGAGGGCCAGAATTTGAGCTGGACCACACCCCACCAGGTATAAAGGTGGGTGTGCCTACGTTGCAAACTCTGTGCGTGACAAAGTATGAAATTAAGCCGAGGATTCCGTCTGTGTGCCTGATTTAGTTTCTGGACTTTGAGAATAAATCAGTCTTCTGTGAGTACTTCATTTCTTGTTAGTTTTGAATTTGGCAGTGAGAGCCTGCCAACACTCTTATCGGGAGAGATAACTTGGATTTTGGAGACAGGCCAGCGTGACTCTCTGTGCTAGCGTTGCTGCCAAGTTCCTTACCTTCTGGGGAAGGGAAGGGGAGACAGAACAATAAAGAATGTGGGATAGCACAATATAGCAAACTAGAATTTAAAAATATAGCATAAATTATTGGTTAGATATTTTCTATTTCTAGAGAAATAGGCATTTTGGGGGAAGCAAAAATTCCTGCTTCTCTAGCATCTTTGGACATTCAAGTACTAATCAGGGGACTAATGGAGAATAGAAGTCTACCCCTTACCAGCTAGTCTGTGAAACTCTGCCCTTTTCTTTTAAAGAACTGGACTTTCTCCAACAAAATAAGGAGCTAACTTGACAATTTGCCTGACAGCTGTATCTCACTCAGGGATGAGGTCTGCCTGCAGGCTGGCAGCAAGGTTAAATTCACAAGTGCCTTAAAACCACATTCTTTCCAGCTTTCTATACAAACCATTGTCCGTTTAGCAATCTGCCCAAGGTTGATTATGCCAGGTACTTTTGAAATGAAGAAGCTCAGAGTCTGGATCCCAAGGCAGACAGCTCCCCATCCCAATGTTACACAATAGTTGAAGAGCTAGTGGCTAGATATGAGAAAACAGATTTGTTCTGATGGCCAGAGACTACACACACAAATCAGTCTGGGGAGAAAGGATAGCAACAGAAGTAGCTCAGGAGGCTCTCTTGAACAAGTGGGAAGAAGCAGTGCCAGGAAGTTGCCTTAGCATCAGAACTGGATTACAAAATTCCAAAGGACAACCAGTAGCACAGACATACAGGTAGTTTTCTGTCTCTCTTTGCTGCCATCTAGGGGTATCTCTGGAGGCCTTAGTGCTCCCCGACCTTGGTTGTTTTCCTGCAGATGTTTCATTACCAAACTAGGTAACATCATCAGTGCATAGAGAGCACCAAGGACCCCACAGTTCAATCCTGAGCTACAATATTCTGTTCTAGGGGTTCTCTAGTCAGCATTTGTTCTTGTGCGTTGAAAAAAGACAACTGCCTGGGTTAGTCCATGTAGAATATTTTTTACAAAGTTTTTCAAAAATGGTTTGCTATTGTCTTCTTCTTTCCAGGGCTAAGAGAAACTGCCCCAAGGTCACCCACCTAGTTTCATGCTTCAAGGAGAACTAGAATTCTTTCTCCTGGTTTCTAGCCTGGGGTCTTGCTGGTAGCAAGTAATCAGGAGTCTGGTAGCCTCTTTTCCAGCTACTGTAACACATATTATTAAAAGGGCATATACTTTTACAATTCCATTTGATCTGATAAAGTGAATTTAGCTTACAAAAGTTGACACCTTTCATTAAAACATATCATCATAGTTGGGAAAAGGGCTATCATCTAACAGCTTTCTCTGAGGTTCATAATAGCAATACCAATAGCACTTAGACTTATATACCGCTTTATAGTGCTTTACAGCCCTTTCTAAGCGGTTTTCAGAGTCGGCATATTGCCAACAATCTGGATCCTCATTTTACCCACCTTGGAAGGATGGAAGGCTGAGTCAACTTGAGCCTGGTGAGATTCATTCTGCCAAATTGCAGGCAGATAGCTGAAGCAGAAGTAGCTTGCAGTACTGCACCACTGAGGCAGTGCACCCACTGCACCACTGAGGCAACCTGCCTGCTTGAGGCAGGCCCGAGTCTGTTTCTCAAAAGAAAACATGTGCCAGCCTTTCCAAGGATTTCCCCTCAAGAGGTGTTGGATTCAAACACCTATCTATCTTCCCACAGAAGTACTGGCTGGGGAACATAGGCGTTGGAGTCTAAGATGTCTGGGGGACATGAGGCTGAGGGAGGCTGATGGACACAAAAGGCTTAGCTTGAGACACTAAGCTTGAGGAAGGCTTATGGAGGCATCCTTCTTAGAGGATGTTTGATTTCTTTAAACTCACAGGCTCCTCCCACAACTGCAAATATTGTGAGGGGAGAGGGGGAAGGGAAGAATTTCTCCTCAGGGCAGAATCCGTTTGACCTTATTCAAAACAGGGCAGAAAGTCAAAGAAGGTAAACCATAACTTTTCCTCCAACATAAATCTATGGATGTGTTTGTGTGGGTATCTACACACACACACACACACACATACACACACACAAATGGAAAGAGAGATAGAAATTGAGCAACATCATTTTTCTGTGGAACTATCTCCCCTTCAGAGTCTATCTGAATTTTATGTTACTTTATTTTATTTTTTAATTTTAACCCTTATGGTAAAGCTGTTCATTAGAGCCAGTTTGGTGTAGTGATTGAAGGCATCAGGCTCGAATCAGGAGGCCTTGAGTTCTAATCTTGCTTGAGACATAAAATCAGCTGGCTGACCTTGGGCTAGTCATTCTCTCTCTCAGCCTTAGGAAAGAGGAACGATTTACCCTTGTGAAAGATCTTGGGAAGAAAACTGCAGCCACCAGTCCAGGCAAATGCCAAGAATTACGTCTCAGAAAGCGTACGCATGCACGTGCAAACACACACCCACACCCACACACGCACAAAGCTGTTTATAAAATATGAATTTGTAACATATTCTTCAAAAATTACAGATAGTTCTCACTTAGTGACTACAGTTGGAGCTGCCAATACAGTAATTAAGTCAAGCAGTTGCCAAGTGAAACTGTCACTGTGCTTATAATCTTACTTCAGCTTTCCTTTGCTTTACAGACTTGTAAAGGTCAAAAATGCAAGGATTGGTTGTAAAGCTATTTTTTCATTACTGCCATAATTGTGAATGGTTGCTAAACAAGGCAGTCACTAAATGAGGACTACCTGCATTATCAGTACGCCAAGTAGAAAATAGAAAAAGTGTTTTTTTAAAGACATGATGTCTTTAAGAAAATGGAGAGCAGTATTTTATACTGCTTAACAGTAGACTGAAAGTTAGTGGTTGCCCAGTTTGATGACTGAGGAAGTGAGGAAATAGATATTTCCCATGCCTTTGAGTTTTAAAATCTATCAATTCCGCCCCACTAGCTATTCACTAGGATACTTGTATGTTGTTATTTTCAAATTCTGAAGAAGCAAATCTGGGGGCTACTATTTGCCTCTCAGCATAACTTTCCCTTACATTGGCATCCATTCACGTACCTCTGTTTTGTTTCTTATTACAACACTGGAATATACAGGATCTGATGTCTTTAGAAAAATGATGGAGACTTACTGTTACAAATTGGTCATTGGAAATCAGTTTAAGAATTCATAATCTTAACTGCTCATTTTGTCAATTTCAGCAATTCTAAGAGCAGCCCTTTGTGTCTATGGATGCGTTAATGGATTTTGACAAGTGCACATGTGGAAACCTTGTCACAGAAATAAAGATGACTGCTATCAAAATATTGAAGCAGTTTCTCAGAGAGTAAAGTATCACAATTATAGGAAATCCTTTGATATGAAATGGATTTTCTATTATGTAAAGCTCAGCATGTGTCCAGAAACTATTGAATTGTGTTCAACATATTTGAAATCAGGTTATATTTAAACTACATTAAAAGGATTATATAAAATTTTATCAATTATTTTTGGCTTTCACAGAAAGCTGATACAATAGCATGATTAACAAAAATGTGGATTAACTGCCTTCTGATGACATAACTTTTCCTCATCCTTAAAGGCTATTATGTCTACTGAAGAACTTCAATTCCAAGAGCCAGAGCAAGAACAAGATAAATCAAACAGTGTATTCTTCACTAATTCAGAAAGAAATGAATTAAGTGATAATCCATTAAGGTATGATTTTTAAAAGTATTGTGAAACTTTAAAATCTTCCAAAAGTCAAATGTGAATCCAAAATGGGTATCATGACCCATACTATCTATGAACAGATTTCCCCCCAAAAGAAGTTGATTTTTAGCATAACATTTACCCAAATCTACAATCTTGCATCTATGAGGAAATAATGTAATAGTAATAGTAGCTACAACCACATAAAGTATCGTTGATGATGCAGGTTTGTGCCCAATGCAACTAAAGTGACATTTTAGAGATGATGTGCTTGCTATCTTATATTGATCTTGTTAATATATGTTAATGTGTTGTTTGAATAACAATCTAAATCATAGTCTGGTTTACAATTTGCAATGGTTAGTTTCACATAACCAATTTATGCTGCAAACTGATTATATTATGGATTAGTATGATATATGAATGCAGTTGGAATAACTATTCTTATGCAATTTTGTCTCTTTGGGCAATAGCATTCTATAAGATAGATGTCTTTCCAAATCCTCCTGACAATTTAAGTAAATGAAGATCTGCTGCAGTCTACCCCACTACCCTCATTTGCTATGTGAATAAAAATAGGATAAAGACTAAATACTACCCTATGTTTTTTGGATAAAGCTAGAAAGATGAATAAAAGAGCAAACATAGGACTCAAATGATTTATTATCATAAATAAAAGTAGCATTCTAGAATGGAAAGTTAATTTTTTTTAAATTATGGATTGAGATACTTGGTCATGTTTTTCTTTCCATATCCTAAGGACAAGAATGTCCTTAAAACGATTCCCCTTTTTAATGGGATATGACTACGTAAATCTACTGGACAGTATAAAATCAAATAAATTAGCTACATTTATGCCTGATGAAATGTAGCTCTACTTAATTCAAAGGAAACATATACAGTCTGAGGTAGGCTCTAGAAAAACAGATGAAAGTAAACAAAATTGATAATGGAAAGAAATAATTTATGACATTTAAAAATTGATTTGCTGTATTGGGGCAGTATAGATCAGGAGTGTTAAACTCAAGGCCTGTGGGCTGGATTTGGCCCGCAGGGTGCTTAAATCTGGCCTGCGGGGCTGGCCTGGAAATAGCAAAGGACTGGTGCTTCTGGCAGCCAAAACGGGGTCCCCATTTTTGGCTTGGACAGCCTCCTGCAGCACTTTGCCAGCCAAAACGCGGCCCAGAGTACTAGAGGCCGTCCAGACCGAAAATGGGCTGCCAGAGGGCCACACATCACCCCTCCGCACCCAGTTTTGGCTGATCCAACAATGCTGATCCAGCCCTCGAAGAAATCCAGTTTGACACCTCTGGTATAGATATTTTGTTAATAAAAAAACCTGAAGATGTAACATGAAAATTATATGAAATACTATTCTCTGCAATCCATTGACTTCCATTGTTTGAATATGGTAAAGTGAGATGGTAGTCAAACCAAATTTTCTTGGACTAGATCTGGCATGTGAGCTGCATATAGATTCAAGAAACTCCATAATTATTGTAATTTGCACACTTCATTATGAAATAATTTTACTTGTGATAGAATCAGTTCTACCATATCCCTATGCACAGAAACTATTAATTTTATACAATAAGACATTTCATTTTTTATTTTTCTGAAAATATAGGAAAGATTCTCCAAAAACACTTCTTCCCAATGCAAATGTAAGCGGAGGAAGGCCAGATAGCAAAGCCTCAAATTACTTTATAGCCCTAGATTCAACTATTGAAAGTCTTCAGGAAAGAACACAGCAACTAATTGATAAGATTAATGAGAATAGGAAGAAAGACCATGTACTCATGAACAACTTCAGGGAAAGTCTTCTGATGAAGGTAAAACAGGAACAAGTCTGGTGGTGAATACATTCAGAAGTTTTGAGAAATAGGAATTATTAAACTTAATTTTCCAAATTATCCCAAAGAACTAACTCTTATAAGTGAGAGCCTCATTTTTCAAATACTCTGAAAAAGGTAACTAAATTCACCATGAATGTATGGCTGTACTTTCTACTCCTTTCCTAATCTTTGTTTGTAATTCATTTTCTTCATTATCTTTCTGCTTTTAATCAAAATGATGACAGTACCTTGACAACATGACTAAACTTTAAAAAAAATAAGCATGATCTAATTTGATTAGAACATGAAGAAGAAATCATTAGGAAATTCTCTGGCTGTAGATTAGACTGGAAACATCTTTTTAAATAAGTCATATAAACATTTTCATATTCAAAATACCTACTTTGTCTTTGGATAAGCTGTTCCAATCTAATTAAGTCATTTCTAAGTTGTTCTGGTATTCCCGAGTTTGAAGCATCTCTTTTGAACTTGGAACATTCTGGAACTATTGGCAAGGTCAGAATTACTCTTTCCAGTTGAAACAACTGAATTCAAAACGTTTATGCTTTTTTTAAAAAACCTAACAGAAATTAATAATAACTACTTCTGTATTTTTGCGAAGAAAGCAACCTGAACTCCTCACCTAAGAATCAAGTTAAATTTGAGGGTATTTTGGACAGCTAGAAAGAAGTATTACCTATTTTATGTTTTATTACCTATTCCTGGAATACTTTTAGCTATTGTCACTCATTATTCCCTCTTCCTCTACTTATTTCATTTGGTGCATTTCTTCTATTTTTCACCATTTTCTTCACATATCAGTTACATATTTTGATATTTTGCTTTAATAAGTGTGTATTATCTTAGAGGCAAGCTGGAGCAAAAATGCATATAATAGACATTAAAATATAGGCTCTTCAAGTATTCAAAGACAGAATATTAAATCGATAGTATTTAGCTCGTTACCAAATATATATTAAAGGAGTTTGCTTTTTTGTTTTGATGTAATATTTCCTGTCAAAAGAACCTTAATCACAGCAAATCTATTTTTCTAATATTTTTATTATTTTTAACTTCTTACAGCCTGAGAAGATTCAGATACTACTTTTATATATTTCCATAGAGTTATAAACTTCAGTAGAATATAAATTGTTTATATTATATAATCAGTTTGAATTACTTCAGAAATGATTTTAAATCTGGTTTCCCTTTAAGATTGTAATATTAAACCCTGTTGCTTCTTTGTTAATATTCTGAATTCTTACAACTCAATTTTATGATTCAATAAAGTTGGCCTTTGCTAAGAAATAATTCTTCAGTTTAAGTAACTTTATATATGAATTCTATATCTTACCTTTCCACTGAACATAATACAGTATGCAGCAATATAGTAAAACATTTAAAATTCAATAATCAAAAATAAAAATATGTAAATAATAAATAGCAGTGTTCTCCTGGAATATCCTGGAAAATATAATCAATTAGCAGATTCGAGAGCATCTAGAAATGAGCAAGGCAATTTCCAGAAAGCAGCATGTGTTTGTTAAAAACAGATCATGCCAGACAAATCTTATTTCCTTCTTTGACAGTGACTAAATTAGTGGATCAGTGAAATGCTGTGGACATAGTTTACTTATATTTCAGTTAATTAACTGAAAGTAGACCCCAGCTTACTTCTTAGTAAAATATAACTATGTGGGATATAAAGGACCACCAGAAGGATTTGCAGTCCTACCACACTCAGCATGTAGTCTTCAATGGAACTACATCTGCATGGATGAAAGCATACAATGGGCTACCTCAAGGTTCTGTCTTATGCCCAGTACTCTTTAACATCTTCATAAATGATCTAGATGTGGGGATAGAAGGGAACTCATCAAATTTGGAGATGACACTAAGTTGGATAGAATAACTAACTCTGGACTCAAGATTCAGAAGGATCTTGGCAGATTTGAATACTGAGTCCTTTCCAAAAAATGAATTTTAATAGTGAAAAAAGTAAGGTCCTATACTTTGGCAAGAAAAACCAAATGCACAAGTATAGAATAAGTGGTACCTGGCTCAATAGTAATAACTGTGAGAGGGATCTAGATGTCCTAGTGGACCATCACTTAGGTATGGGCCAGTAGCTTGCTACAGCTGCCAAAAAAGCCAATGCAGGCCTAAGCTGCATCAATAGAGGGATAATATCAAGATAATATGAAATGCTTTATACTGCATTAGTGAGACCACATTGTGTTCAGTTCTGGTCACAATAAAAAAAGAATGTTGATAACCTTGAAAGAATGCAGAAAGCAACAAAGATAAGGGATCTGGAGGCTAAACCATATGACGAACAGTTGAGAGAACTGGGTATCTCTAGTTTAATGAAGAGGACTTAGGGATGACATAATAGCAGTCTTCCAATACTTGAGGGGCTGTCACAGAGAAAAGGGGTTCAACCTATTTTCCAAAGCACCTGAGAACAGAACAAGGAATAACAGGAAGATCATTAAAAAGAGATCCAATCTAGAATTAAGGAGAAATTGCCTCCCAGTGAAAACAATTAATCAGTGGAATGGATTGCCTCCAGAAATTCTGGGTTTTCAAGAATAGAATAAGGAGTTGGACTAGAAGATCTCCAAGAATCCTTCCAACCTTGTTTGTTTGTTTGTGTGTGTGTGTGTGTGTGTGTATGTATGTATGTATGTATGTATTTATTTATTTATTTATTTATTGCTGCATACTGTATTATGTTCAGTGGAAAGGTGAGATATAGAATTCATATATAAAGTTACTTAAACTGAAGAATTATTTATTTATTTAGACTTGTATGCCACCCTTCTCCCTAAGGACTCAGGGCGGCGAACATATAAAAAGGAATACATTTACAATAAAAAAATATTTAAAAAATACAAGTCTATAAATTACTAAAAAACTTTAAAAACAATTAAAATTACAATAGCAAGAATACAATTAAAACAACCCACCCCCGGGTCAATCCAGGCCAGCCTGCTGAAACAGCCAAGTCTTCAGGTCTCAACGAAAGGAGTGGAGATCAGGGACCAAACGAAGATCCGCAGGGAGCTGATTCCATAGGGCGGGCGCTCCCACAGAAAAGGCCCTGGCCCTGGGGACCGCCAGCCGACAATGCCTAACCGACAGTATTCCCAGGAGGCCCCTCCTGTGGGAGCGCATGGGGCAATCGGAGTGTGATGCTGGCAGGAGGCGGTCCCGCAAGTACCCTGGACCCAAGCCATTTAGGGCTTTATAAGTTGTTACTAACACCTTGAAGGAAACCCCACATTTATTTGATTTCTAAGCCACCCCATCTCCCTAAGGACTCGGGGCGGTGTACAATCATAAAAACAGTACCAAATATTATACAATTAAAAAAGAATTAGATAAGAAACCCAGTAATCAATCTAAAACAGTAAAAAACAAGTCATTTGCACCCCACCCCACCCCCTCAGTCCAGGTCGACGAGTTGGAACAACCATGTTTTCAAGCCCCGACGAAAGGAGCGGAGGTCAGGGGCCACCCGAAGCTCCAGGGGCAGTTGGTTCCATAGGGTGGGTGCTCCCACAGAGAAGGCCGTACCCCTAGGGGGTCGCCGGCCGACATTGTCTGGAACCCCAAGGAGGCCCTGTCTGTGGGAGCGCACAGGACGTTGGGAAGCAGTTGCTGGCAGCAGGGTCTCCCGCAAGTATCCCAGTCCTAAGCCATGTAGGGCTTTATAGGTCAACACCAGCACCTTGAATCTCACCCGGAGGGCAACTGGTAACCAGTGCAGCTCACGCAGGAGGGGTGTAACATGGGAGTATCGGGACACTCCCATCACAACCCGCGTCACCGCATTCTGGACAAGTTGAAGCCTCCGGGTGGTCCTCAAGGGCAGCCCCATGTAAAGAGCATTGCAGTAGTCCAGACGGGAAGTAACGAGTGCATGAGTGACCGTGCGTAGGGCATCTCAATCCAGATAGGGGCGCAACTGGCGCACCAGGCGAACCTGGGCAAGTGTCCCCCTGGCCATGGCTCCCACCTGCTCCTCCAAACGGAGCTGTGCATCCAGGACACCCAAGTTGCAAGCCCTATCTACAGGGGGCAACACCTCTCCCCCCATAGCTAAATATCCTGGATGCCAGTACATACAGCCACTCAGTCTTAGCCGGGTTGAGCCAGAGCCTGTTCCTCCCCATCCAGACCTGCACATCCTCCAGGCACCTGGACATCACATCGAGGGCGTCACTTGGTTTGGTTAGGGGAGATAAAAAGCTGGGTATCATCAGCATACTGATACCTCACCCCAAAACCACGGAAAATCTCACCCAGCGGCTTCATATAGATGTTGAACAGGAGAGGCGAGAGAACTGACCCCTGAGGCACCCCACAAAGGAGTGGCCTCAGGGCCGATCTCTGCCCCCCGCCAACCCCATCTGCGTATGGCCCGAGAGGTAGGAGAACCACTGCAAAATGGTGCCCCCCACTCCCAGTCCACCGAGGCGTCGCAGTAGGATACCATGGTTGATGGTATCAAAAGCCGCTGAGAGATCTAACAGGACTAGGACAGAAGAATAACCCCTGTCCCGTGCCCTCCACAGATCATCCACCAGTGCGACCAATGCCGTCTCCGTGCTGTACCCGGGCCTGAAGCCCGATTGGTGCAGGTCTAGATAGTCAGTTTCTTCCAGGAACATCGGGAGCTGTTGGGCTACCATGCTCTCAACAACCTTCGCAACAAAGTGAAGGTTGGAGACGGGATGAAAGTTGTTTAAATTAGCTGGGTCCAAAGCAGGCTTCTTGAGGAGGGGCTTCACCACTGCCTCCTTCAAGGCGGGGGGGAAGAATCCCTCACTCAAAGAAGCATTAATTACTGCCTGCAGCCAGCCTCATGTAACCTCCCGGGCAGCATAAACCAGCCAGGAGGGACACGGGTGCAATAAACACGTGGCAGCACTCAGCCTCTCCATGATCCTGTCCACCTCATTTGGAGTCACACAGTCAAACTCCTCCTAGATGAAATCCCTAAGACCCGTCACATCACTCCCATCGGACTCTGACCAGTTGGAGTCCAAGCCGGCCCGGATCTGAGTGATCTTGTCTGTCAGATGCTGACTAAACTCCTCGGCACGTCCCTGCAGAGGGTCCTCCCCCCACTCTGGTTAAGGAGGGAGCGGGTGACCCTGAACAGGGCAGCCGGGCGATTATCTGCAGACGTGAGAGCAGAGAAGTGCACTTCACTGCCCTCATCGCAGCAAGATAAGACCTAATATAGGCTCTTAACTGTGATCGGTCAGATTCAGACCCGCTGGACCTCCAACAGCTCTCTAGGCTTCTCTTCCGATGCTTCATTTCCCGGAGCTCTGCAGAAAAGGCTGCAAAGGAACAACTCGGTCAAGGGCCCCGGTGGCAGCCATCTGCCAGGCGTCCACCAGGGTCTCAACTGAGCTGTGGGCAAGAGAGGTCGGGATTGACCCAAGCGCCATCTGGAACCCCTCCGGGTCCATTAGGCGCCTGGGGCAGAACCATCTCATCAGTTCTGCCTCCCAGCGGCGAGGGGTGGTATTTTGGAAGGTCAGCTGTAGAAGGGAATGATCGGTCCATGGCAGGGGATGAACAGTTGGAGATCCCCCACCTAGATCATTACACTACTGTCCCGAGATAAAAACAAGGTCAGGTGTGTGTCCCCCCTCGTGGGTGGGGCCCTGTATTATTTGAGTCAGGTCCATGGCTGCCATGGAAGCCATGAACTCCTGATCCAGCTTCAACGCTCCCGGCAGAGAGGGCAAGTTGAAATCCCCCAGGGCAAGTTGAAATCTCCCAATACCATGAGTTTGGGCAACTCAACCGCCACCCCTGACAAGACATTGAGTAGATCAGGCAGGGCTGTTGCCACGCAGCTGGGAGAAAGGTACGCAACAGGCCCAACTGACCCTGAGGGCCCCACCTCAAGAGAAGAGACTCACACCCGCCTATCTTGGACAAAGAACCTCCCTGATCACAACAGCCACACACACCCCGCCCCTGCCCTGGGTCCGAGGCTGGTGCATTACACGGAAACCCGGTGGGCACAATTCTACCAGAGGGACCCCTCCCTCCAGGCCCAACCTGGTTTCTGTGATGCAAGCCAGGTCCGCGCCTTCCTCCTCGATCAGTTCCCGGACAAGGGGAGCTTTGTTTCCAACAGACCTGGCGTTCAGATAAACCAGCCTCAACCCAGGGCCCCGATCCTCCAAGCCCCTGGGGGAGTGGGCAGGAACTGGAGGTCAGAGCGTGCCACCAGACAGTGGGGGTATACTCCCAGGCATCAATATGGCCCTCCATCCCTACCTCTGCTGCCCTTCCTAATCACCATGCGAATCCCATACCCCACCCATTCCCCAGAAGCTCCAGACAGCTCCAACCCGCACCCCCCCATGGCCCATTTCCAACCTGGACTGGGGCAATCCTAGTGGGGCTCCCTCAGGCTCCAACCAGGCCCAGTTACCCTCCCCCCTCCCTAAACCCCTAAAAAATTTGTTTAAAAATTTTAACAGAGAGGTCTTGGCACCCCTCGTCACCCAGCCTACGACCCCTACCCTTATCCGCACGATGCCACCTCTCGGGATCCCAAGATCCATCATCAAGATAGGCCCTCGATAACCCGGCAGACCACACCCAGGATAGAGGGGAATCCCTCAGGGCCTGCAACTCCGCAGCTATGTACGTCCGCAAAGTTCAGATCATAAAAATACGGGGAGAAAGATGACAAGAAAACCAAGTGGAGAGTGTCCAGATTGAATAATCAGTCCAGGTAGAGTTTCTGGAGCAGTCCAAACCCAGGGGCACAGCCACCGAGGGGCCCAAGGAAGGGCCCAACCCTGGACTGGCCACCATGCTCTCACCATCGGTGGCACTCCATCACTCACCCATTTGGGAGTCCTGGCCGCAGCCGACAGAGACAACACACCCAGCCTCCACTGTTCTCCCACAACAGGTTGGCGGGTGCACTCCCATACTGTTCACCATCGCCCTCTCACGGCGGTGGGAATGTCTATCCCGACAGGCATCCTTGGAACCAAGAAAGTGAGGAGGGAGAAACTCCCTATCCGGGTCTCGAGGTGGCCAAAGTCTCCAGTTGACGAAAGAGTTAACAGAAAAGGGATCAAAGGCCCAGCTGCCCTCGTCCGGGCCAATACCAGCCAGGGCAGACAGGCAGACAGGCAACCCCTGCAGCAGCCAATGCTGCCTACGGGGTGTCCCATCTTCACCCAAACTCCAGGGGAGAACGTTCGTCCGGGCCAGGGCATCGTCCACCCAGGGCCGAGTCCAAGGCTCATCCATTATTATCTTATATTATTCTTTATTAAAGTATAGCTGAACATTCCAATATAAACAGCAAAAATACATCACAATAGTGGAAAAAGCAGAAGAGCTGCAACGGCAGTTATATGCTCACTGCAATATCAACCTGGATTTAATAACTGTTGGGCTGTGTACACATCACAAAGGAATCAGAAAATGACACTTCATCTTTGGCCTCAGCAAGTTCACCTGTCCTTGGGCAACCCGGCTTCCCAGTAGTCATCATATTGGTGCCAAACTTAGTACAAATACATGATTGTCATATTATACTATAGCCCACAACTTCCAAGTCAAGCAATCTACCAGCTTTCTGAATATTTGAACAACCCAGTTCCTGTTTGCTATACTTTATTATTTTGCCAAATTTTTGATTACTCTATGAACAGTTACTCATATTATCATTTATTATAAGTGGACATATTTATTACTATTTAGAATCAAAAGCAGCCAAAAAAATGTGCCAAGTTCAGTTTAACTGTTTCTTTTTCTTCCAAAGGTTTCAAGCTTGGCAGAAAAATTGGAGGAAAGTGTATTTCCTATTTATGACCATAATAACAAGCTTATTCAGGATAAGCTGCAAGAGCTTTCTGAGATCATGGAGAAGATCAGACAGATTGAAAACGAACTCAAGCAGGTTTGTCATACCGTGGAGATGATGTATAAAGACCTGTGTGGTCAACCTGAATTGTAATCTCATGGGGAAAAATAAAGGAGGGGGAAATAATACAGTAAGAAAGAAAGAAAGAATAAATACATAAATAAATATATCTGTGTACCAGTAACTAGTAATTTGGCTTCTTTGAATTGCAAAATGACATCCAAATCTATTCTGTTCATAGGTAAGTTTATTTTCATGCACTCTTTTGGTTCTTGATTACTCATTTGCAAATGAGTCACTTTCTAGTTCATAATGTCAATAAAATTAATTACATTAATATACAGTAATTTACTTTCTTTTCAAAACATTTGAACTATTATCAGTATTTACAGAGGTATACAATCAATAAATACCCTCACAAGTGTAGTCAGTATGTACCTTTTCCTTGAAAATAAGACCTGGTCTTGTTTTGTTAAGGCTCCAAAAGGGAGCCAAAAATTATTAGGGCTTATTTTCCAGGAAACACGGTATCAGGGTGATGGCAAGGGACCAGTTTTCGCCACCCTGCTCCAGCCTGTATCCACCCACTGGCACGCACACAAGAGGTAGCGAGCATTCGGGGCCAATGGTGTCCGGTAGCAGCTGCAGCCCACTGCCCCCTTGCCCAGCACATTCTGGGGCTGCGCACACCATGCAGCGCAGGTGAGCCCAAGCCTGGCTGGCCCTCCAAGCTGTAGGCAAAGGCAGAAGCGCGGGGGGAGGCATGTGATCCAGCCCACTGGATATACTGCATGGCCACCTGTCCTGTCACAGCTGTAGGCAACCAAAGACATGGTGGGATGGAGTGGATGGGCTACCATGCAACACATCCAGTGGCCCGGATTGTGTGCCTCCCTCACCTCTGCCTCCACCTGCTGCGTGGAGGGCTGTCCTGGTGGTTGCAGCACTCACGCTCACTTGTACTGTGCAGGCTGCACAGGCCAAATGCACTGACCAAGGGGCCAGCGGACTGCTGCTGCTGGACACCGTCGGACCCAGTGCACCTGCTGCCTCCTGTGCTGGCCACGCCCCCCGAGAGCTGATGAATTTAACTGGGGCTTATTTTGGGGTAGGAGTTATATCACGAGCATCTCAAAAAATTATGCATGGATGTTGTTTTCAGGAAAACATGGTACAAACATGATACTCATTTGTTCTCCCTTTTCCCTTTCTCATTCCATAAAATGGGCATTTTCAGCAAGGCAAATCCTTGTTTGGATGAGTTCCTTTAGTCTGTTGACTGTAATTAAGCCCAATCAGTGTTGATATTGTGCAAACTTTGAAAGTCATCACATCAAAAACATGAAGTGCTCTAAGGACAGTTTAAGTCTGTCATCACTGACTAGATAAACATCTATAGGTATTCAGTTGAAAGTCTCAGATTTATAGTATGAAAGTACAACAAAAAATAGCAATTATTTGTAAAAGTAATTATGACAAAGATGATATCCAGTGTTCTGACTAAGAAATGAACAAGTTATTTAAAACTTGGTAAACATTCACACTTCAAACATTAAATGTTCACAAACACACCATAAACTTCAGAAATAAAAATAATTTGTTGGTATTTCTTCTATTATGGTCTGTCACAGTCAACCAGTTGTTTAGACTAGATTAGGCATTTTTATCCACCTATCAAGTTCTTTCAAGGACCTGATAGGCAGAAGTTGTTTGGTGATGTTAGAGGTATCATCACCACACCAAAGTAAGACCACACTTAGAGTACTGCATCCAGTTTTGGTCACCACACTGTAAAAAAGATGTTGAGGTTCTAGAAAAAGTGCAGAGAAGAGCAACCAGGATGATTAGGGGACTGGAGACTAAAACATATGAAGAACGGTTACAGGAACTGGGCTTGGCTAGTCTAGTGAAGAGAAGGACCAGGGGAGACATGGTAAGAGTGTTCCAATATTTGAGGGGCTGCCACAGAGAGGAAGGGGTCAAGCTATTTTCTAAATCTAAAGCACCTGTACGCCAGACAAGGAATAATGGATGGAAACTGAACAAGGAGATACTTAACCTGGAAATAAGGAAAAACTTTCTGAAAGTGAGAACAATCAACCAATGGAACCGCTTGCCCTCGGAAGTTGTGGGAGTGTCATTACGTGAGATTTTCAAGAAGAGATTGGACTGCCATTTGTCAGAAATGGTGTAGGGTCTCCTGCTTAGGCAGGGGTTGGACTAGATGACCTACAAGACCCCTTCCCATTTGATTATCTGTATCACAGGTTGTAAGCTGTTCAAGTAAAGCTGCCTTTTGCAATTGACTGATGGTGAACTTATTAATACCAATGGTGTTCAAGTGGTGCTCTAGTTGTCTTGGGGTTGCACCCAAGGGGCCTATTACTATTGGTACTACCTTTGCTTTCATTTGCCACAGTTGTTCTATTTCTATTTGCAGAGGTTTGTATTTTGTTACCTTCTTCATGTCCTTCTCTTATATTCTGCTATCTCCAGGTTCTGCCACATCTACTATCCAGACTTCTCTTTGTTATCGACAATTGTTAACTCTGGCACATAATGTGGCAGGTGCCTGTCTGTTTGAATTCTAAAGTCCCAGAACACTTTAGCTTATTCATTTTCTATTACTTTATCTGTTGTATGTTCCCACCGGTTCTTGCTTGTAGGCAAATGGTATTTTTTGCAGATCTTCCAATGCACCATTGTTGCTACTTTGTCCTATCATTGTTTATAGTCAGTCTGTGACATTTTCTTGAGGTAGCTAACCAGGTTATTATTTTCTGTGCTGTTATTTTTCAGAATGTATTTTTTTTGCCTTTTAGCTATATACTAATGTCAGTGCTGGACAGTACAGTGTGCTATGGTAAACCACAAAAAAACTTTTCATGTCTGTCCTTTAATTAGAAACAACATAACATTTTTGCATTTGCATTTACTTAGTGCTGCTTAAATATTAGAAATTGACTTCTTGGCTCATGATTACACAACTTTTCTTGAGATAACAGCTTTACTTCTACTTTGAGTGGTATGATGAGAGTTCTACCCCAAAAATCAGGCATAAGGAGGTTGTGGAGTTGGGAAAAGAATTGATTACATTTAAGTTGTCTTTAAATATAATCATTTTTTCCTTTTTATAATGTGCTGGCAATATTTGGTGGTCTCTGGGGACTACATTCAAGGCTCAGAGATTGGACCTCATGTCTTACAGTGTTAACTGTTTCATAATGTAACTTCTGTTTTAGAAAATACATTATTAGTTACAGTACATAGATTAAACAAACAAAAACCTTGACATAACAGATAATCAGAGTTGGAAGGAGACCTTGTAGGTCATCTAGTCCAACCCTCCGCCTAAGCAGGAGACCCTACACCATTTCTGACAAATGGCAGTCCAATCTCTTCTTGAAAGTCTCAAGTGATGATGCGCCACAACTTCCGAGGGCAAGCTGTTCTATTGGTTGATTGGTCTCACTTTCAGAAAGTTTCTCTTTATTTCCAGATTAAATCTCTCCTTGTTCAGTTAGAAACATTTAAAAGTCATACTGCATATAAAGAATATAGTGAATTAAGAATCCAAATATATATTATATATGAATCTTGATGATAGGGAAAATTTACTGAATTATATATTTGTTAAGAACCATATGAAATTATAAAATTCCCAGCTAATTGCAAAGTATAACCCAATATCACTGATTTTGGAATACCATGCATCAGTTTTCAAGCCACCTTACTACATTTTATCTAAAGTTTAACAATAAGAAATCAGAATTGTCATACCCTACTCATTGTTTTCTGAATTCTTAACCACAGCAGCAGAAGTGTAACAAACAAAAGCTAAAAGTAGTATTTTACTACTTTAAATAAAGGCAACTTCAAGTATTCTCTTACAAGTATAATGACAAAACTCAATGCCTTTTTTTAGTTTTGTCACTATACTTATGATGAACAGTATCACTCATAGTCTCCTTGGGTAGAAATGGGCTGTATTCTCTATTTAATCTCTATCCAAAGAGTTAAATAATTTTAAGTGTTAATAAAGATGTGAAAGAACTGCTTACAGGAAAGGCCAATTTTCTTTGGTTACTAATATTAGCATGTCAGGTTGCAACTAATTATCCTACACAAACTACTGTTGGAAATTCATCACATTAAATTTATTTTTGAAAGCACAATGGGGACTCTATTCAAAGGGGCAAGAATCTGAGCTGAAATAGCTTAACACACCATCAAAAATGTGTTCTAATATAAAAAAAATCAGTCTTTATTTAACACTGCAATGAAGGCACTAAAAACAGCAGCTAGTTATGTCACATGGCAGGAAGAGCACAGAGTAGGTAGTAAATTCTGATTTTCGTCTTCTGTGTTTGCAAGTATTACAGTTTCCTCTTACACAAAAAGAAGAACCTTACCTGGATTTTTTAAAACTAAAAATTGTAGATTACCCACTCTGGTATAGACCTCAAGGCTCTGACTGGATCCTGGAACAGCAGTCAGCTTTAAAGTATCAAATTACTTACAATTACATACCTAAATAGTTTGTCTCAAAAATAATTCGACAATTCCAAAACATTTTCTAGACCACAGTGTTATCCTTTTACCAATTAGAAAAAGTTTTTCCTTTAGCATAATGCAGCACTTTTAATTTCTTTTTGTATTTTTGGTGAACAACAAAGAATTTTTAAATGCCTGATTTGTTTCAGCTTACAAATAATTGAGTTGAACTGAATAATTTGATCACAATCTGATGAGCAGAAGCAGTCCACGCTCATCTTCTAGCATCATAAACCATCTCGAGTGATGTTCCCAAATGGAATCATGTAGAGGAAAACTAAAGTCTAGGGAAATGTGTTTATTTCCCAACTGTGAATGCCTGAAGTCCAGTGATAGCTCTACCAAGGATGAGAGCATGGATATCATGAGTCCCTGAAGGCAAAAAGGGAAAAATGTTAGAATTGTCTCTTTAAAAAAAATAATATATAAATGAAGCAAAGTAACAGAACATGTTTCTAAATAACATGTTTGCTGGACACAATTACAATCCTTTTTTACCTTCATATGTGTTAACTGCCTCCAAATTCATAACATGCCTGATAACATGATATTCATCTGCAATTCCATTGCCCCCAAGCATGTCACGAGCTTGCCGGGCAATCTCCAGGGCTTTCCCACAGGAATTCCGTTTCAGCATAGAGATCATCTCAGGAGTTTCCCTGGGAACATAGAACAAATGCTAAAATCAAGCAAGGATTGAAAGGGCTTAGGTCCCTAGGCTTTCATACAAAATAGATAACAAGTCAGATATGACAGAAATCACACTTAGCATAAGCACTTAAAAAAAATGGATGGGAAGACCAAGGTACATAAGATGTAAGAATTCCCCTCTCTAAAAATAATGAATCAGGGATGGTTTTGCGTGCACACACGACACTTCTACAAATGCAGCCCACCTCCTGCTTGCCCACCACTTGCGCGGCCCAGGTCCCAAGGGGAGAAGCTTTACAGAATCAGCATATTGCCCCCAACAATCTGGATCCTCATTTTATCGACTTTGGATACTTTCTTTCTACAGCTACCACCACAGCCAGAGTTTCATTGGGATTATGATGAAAAAGAAAGGAATGGCGATAACTAACCACATCTTGTGGTCATGCAATTTTTTTCTTCTTGCTAGTAATTGCTTTTAAAAGCACAGGCTTTAGCACTGTAGCATCAGGTGTTTTTCTCAGTTGGTTCAAGCTTGACTGCAGCTTCCCAGGCACTTAACACAGCATATTTCACAGATGACTGTCTTCTGAGAAATGAAACTGCAGCTGTTTTATATTCTCTTAAGCTTAAACTTAGCTCCTTTTTCTCCCTTCTTTCCTGCAGCTTAATAGAGACCTTGCTTTTTATCATGCCTAGTATAACATGGCAATGGGTTACTATATTTAGAGTATAATTTCTAATTTCTAACTTCTGCAATAGTCCTAGATGTGTGCTAGCTGCAGCAAAGTGAGTAGAAATGATTATTATTGTTGTTGTTGCACACTGCAATGCTGGGACTGAAAAACTAAAAAAAATACAATTTGTGGGTTAAAAAAGGAGAACAATTTGATCCTCCCTTTTATCTCTATCTTTTTCCAGCAGAGAGGTACTGATCTTTTAAAGTGTTTCCCCAGATACAAAATGAAGTACTACAGTCCATTTTATCTTGACTAAAACCTTTTTGAGAAAAAAAGTTCACTATTCACAATTCTGCCATTAATCACATATACAAATATATGCCTACTTGTCTTCATCTTTCAAGCGCCCCAGTTGCAGACAAGCCTGTAAGCCAATAGTGATCTCTGTGAGCATGTCAGCCAACTTCTTCTGGATCAATTGGTTTCTTGCCAAGGGGGCTCTGAACTGGATTCTAAGATGAATGGATGAGATAATTCAGCTAAAACCATTGCACAGGTATAATAGGGAAAAAAGAATTGATAAAATACTAGAAACATCAGGAAGATCACCATGTAGAAGGTGATTCTATCATACTAGAGAAGCTTTTAAGCACATCAAGTTAATTTTAAAGAAAATTTCAGATATAACAAACAGCACATGAAAAGTCATTTCTGTATCCTGCAAGATGCAAACTTGGAAAAAGTGGTGGAGACTCAGAAAAACTCAGTGGAAGAACAGCATATAAACGAACAAACTAGATATATGAGAAGCAACAAAGTAATTTACAGAATAATTTCTGGGTACAAAGTCCAGCCTGAAGTGTGATTTAGGACTGGAAATACAGTTTAAATAATATGAAGAGAATTATAGAAAATTACAGAGACATCTAAATCTGAAACTGAAGCTGCTTCTATTATCCAGTGATCCTAAATATGTGTCCTATAACAAATGACCATGGAACTATACAAATGGAAACCATCAATGAATAATCTTGAGTAGTACCCTGGGGACCTAAGGATCTGTTAAGAATCCATGAAATATAAATAAAATGTATAATTTTAGGGATCTCCTTTCATCCAATATATCCTTAGCAAAACTGCCATTGCTGGGTATCTTTTTTCAAATCTGACTTCAGTCAAGGATGCTCAGCATGATCTTGAAACAAATCTTCCACATGATTTGACTTTGTGGGATCATATCACAATCACAGTGTTTGTATAAATGAAATAAAGGATACCTACATATTAGTATGTAAGCATCATTATAACCACATGCCATTTCCTGTAGAATATCTCTCCAGAAATCTTGAAACTTTACCTATCCAAAGTATACTGCCTGGCTGTATGCATACAGAACTCAGCAGCACCCAGTGCTCCCCAGGAAATGCCGTAACGTGCATTATTCAAGCAGCCAAAAGGTCCCTGTGGGAAGAGAAAGACATTACGATTCAGAGAAGGAATTTATTAATATTCCTTCTGTTCCAAAAAAATATTGACTTCCAAGGATCATCCACATGATTCACATCTACCATCTGCCTAATAGCTATCTCTGTAAGCTTACAAATGAGAGTGCCCTAAAGTTTATTTCTACATTTTAAGTTGCTTTTAAAATAATGTCATAAATCACTTTGCCTGTGAAATTAGCATTTGATATGGCTCTTTTGAAGGAGGTTGTTCAAAGACAGGACCTCATAATATAAACAAATATGGAATACTAGATTTATATTTGTTCCTTAGTTGTACAGTTACTACTTATTGTCGCAATGCAATTTTCACATTCATAATGAAATAAACCCAAACCTTATAGCTAAGCTTCAACTAAAATGTATTTTCAATCCTTCTCAACTTCCCCTGGTAATAAACTCGGGCTAGCACTTCTTGTAGCATTCCTGGTCACTGCACCATTCACAATGAGTAGTCCCACTGCACATGCCAATGAGCATCACATGGACTGTGGAGAGATCTTACTGCGAGTCCTGACACTTTGGGTAGTAGATTCTCTTCAGGCACTTCTACATCTTCCATAATAATCATCCCAGTAAGAGAGGCGCGTAGTGAAAATTTGCCCTCAATCTTTGGGGTAGAAAGACCTTTCATTCCTCGTTCCAATAGGAAACCCCGTATTTTGCCATCATCACATACAGCCCACACTACACATAGGTCAGCCATTGGAGAATTAGTAATCCTAAAAGAACAGCAAGTATATTGTCAATGTTTGGCAATGATCAACACAGTCCTTATAGAAATCAATTTAAAATTCAAGTAGCTAAAATGGCACACTCTAAAGGGGGAAATACAGTGTGAAAACCATCTCTGAACAGAGCAAAGCTTAGTTAGTATCTAATCTTTCAGAAACAAAATTTAATTCAATCTTTTCCCCTCAAATCTGTTACCATAATTATCAGGGGCTTAAAGTTTTACAATTATTTTAAAATAATCCTAGTGGCCTAATTATTTTAAAATAATCCTAGTGGCCTAAGTTACTTCCCTGTCCTGATCTGCATACATGAGGACAAGTGCAAACCTCACCAAGTCTTGGAACCATTGAGTTTGTAGATCCTCCTGGAAGAATTGTACTGGGCCCGAGTCTCCATGCTACCAGGGTCACTTCCATGGTTAGGCTCTGTAAGCCCAAAACAGCCCAGCAACTCTCCTTTAGCTACGGTCAAAAAAATAAAAAGATGAGTATAGCAACTCCCAAATTATCCTTCTCACTTCTTCACTTATTCAAACAACTTCACAGGGATAAATCTAAAGTGGTACCTTGATACTCAACCACTTTGAAACTCATCAAATTTGGCACACAACAAATTTTGATGTGAAAATTTTGTCCTGGTACTCATCCTTTGTTTGATACTTGATGCACAAGCTGGAACTTAATTTCTATTTCAATTCAGAATAGAGCTGGAAGGGTCAAACTTGTCAGTGTCAACTGCTTGTGATTCACATATGGGAATTTGTTTGATACTAATCTTTTTTGGTACACATTGCGCCTCCCGGAACCAATTAATGATGAGAACTAAGCTATCATTGTACTATGGACTCTGGTAGGCAAAAAAATTCACAAATTTTATCAACCCAATTATATATGATATATAATTTACTTTTAAAAAGAGAGTATTCTTTAAACAAATTAAAAAAACTGAAACTATCTTAATAAACTGTGGTAAAAGAATCAGCAGAACTAAAAAGAAAAAAAATTGAAGTTGATCTGAACTACAGAGCCAAACCAGAAGATGGAAGGAAAGTATTGGGAAATGGGGAAAAGAACAAAGTAACAATTAACTAAAACATGAAATTAAAATATAATTTAATAATTTAAAATAGGTAAACTGTGAAAATAAAATTATTAGGGTTAAAGAAATTTTAAAAAAACCTCAGCCAAATTTAAACTGAAGGATAAGGAGAATCTGGAAAAGAATTACATCATTATTTTTCAGAACAGTAATGAGATACTGTACATGCTAAAAATGAAAATAAAGGAAGAGATTTGAGATACTCAAGAAAACAAAACAGTAACATTACTGTCTTCTATGTGAATAAAGGAGATAATTATAATTTTGCCTTGTGCAAGTTTTAACTGTTATTTCCAAAGCCTGCAAATCAAAACACTGTAAATCGGAACTTTTCTAAAATACAAAAGATAGGATAAAAATAGATAAAAAAGAGAATTTCTAGTACAAGGAACTTTAAAATACTTTTAAAAAATCAAATGTAAGAACATCAATATGATCTCTGAAGCACAGATTTTTAGGACATACAGAATGCTGAGATGTCAGCTGGCTGGATAGGAAAAGATAAAATTGGTTCCCTTCAGGATTAGGGCAAGTTTACTTCTGGTGAAAAGATGGCCAACAGACTACATGCCCAGGGAAGGATCCCTAGGGAGGTTTTCCCTGGAATGTAGCTGCTTCAACTATCAACAGAACGAACCAGCATTCCTTTAATTTATATGACTCTCCTGGGTTAAGGAAAGTCCCTCAAGATCCTCCAATACAGCGGCTTCCGGGTTGAGCCTTCTCACTAACGGGCGGCGGTTTGCGATTGTCCGCGACCGCAGCCCGGCTCTTGTGTTGGAGAGCTCCGATCCTTACGGTTCGGGGCTGAAGCTGCCTCGGAGGGGTGGCGGAGAAAGGGAAAGCTGCCAGCCAGAGTGAGGGGAGCCGCATCTCCCCTCTTTTGGGTCTGGTCTTTTCCCTCCGAAGATGACAAGAAGCGGTGGTCAATATGGCCACATCGAAGAGAAGGTCTCAACTGGACTAAGATCGGTGCAGGAGGAAAGAAAGAAGTTGACAGCAGAGGAACCGGGAGTATCGGATGGTAAGATCAACAAAGGCACCCCGGGATTATGATAAAGATGAGCTTTTTAAAAAAGAAGAAGCGGCGCAGTGTCAAGTGAAGGGAAAAATAATAAGTAAAATATCTTTGACAGCTATAAGGGGCTTCAACCGGAAAGGAAGAAGCGCGTAAGAACTTAAGTTTGGGGCTCGAAAAATCTTGAATATTAAAATAAAAGGAAAGGGAAAAGATTTCGTGTAACAGAAAGTGCCACTTTGTGGATAAAATTGAATTTAAAGAAGAAGGAAAATATCTTGTTCCTTTGTGAATAGGAGTTGTTACAATTTTAAAGAGACATTGAAACAAAAAAGCAAGACCCATAGAAGGTGAAAGTTTGAATTAAAATAAAAGACAGACTGCTGGATTAGTTGGTGATATTGATATAGACTCTGGACTTGGGTTAAGATCTTAGAAAATTTAAAGAAGAAGAAATAAGGAAAATAAAAACTTTGGTGGCCATCCAAGGAATTAAAATGGAATTTAAAAGTATGAAAGAACTGCTACAGGAAGTGACTGAACTAATTTGGCTCGTTGCAGAAGACATGGGCATGGAAATGGCGAACAAAGAACAAGAAGAAGGAATCTTGGAAAGGAGGAGCCAGCACAAGGGAAAGCCATTTTAAAGAGACAATTAACACAAAGATTAATACAAATAAAAGGGAAAGGAAGGGTGGTTAAAAAAATGAAACCTAAGAAAGTAATTAAAAAGGGGAACATTTATGAAATTAGGCATGCTAGAAAGGTCCAGAAGAAAAGGGAGCAGAAAGGCAAAGAGAGAGAGGGATTTAAATTGGATGGAGAAGGGATATAGCAGGATAAAAGGGAGGAGAGGGGACAAGAAACAAGAGCAGAAGATAGAGAAATGGAATTATATAATGAAGAAAGAAACTCGTTTACAAAGTGATAATGGTTAATGTATTAAGAAGGGGGGTTCTGCATGGAGAAGAGGGGTAATAAGAATATATTGTAATTATAAAAATGTAAAACAATAGAGAGGGTTACTGACAATTTTTATTAGATGAAGGTTATACTTTTACTTTTTATTTATAAAAGAAAGGTAAATGTTGATTAGATAAATTGAATTAACTGAAATGATTTTTGAAGATGTTTAAAAACCAGATTTGTCAGTAACCAAGGTTAGTTATTTTTTACTATTATTTTGGAACTATAAACAAACTTTAGGGGGGATGTGTGTTGCAGAACCCGACTGAAAAGAGATATAATGTTATGTGGCTTTTCTTTTCTCTTTTTTCTTTTATTCTATCTTTTGCTTTAAAGGGAATGATTATCACTATGTTAATATGTTAGCCACTGAGGTGTCACTTTCAAAGTAGTAAAGGGGGGCAAGTCTAGGTTTTCTTTTTATTCTTTTTTGTGTTAAAGCTTGTATTGATTTAGAATTATGGAGAGAATATGTGATGAAAGGGCAAATCTGACGGATAAAATTTGCTTTTAATTTGCTTTTAAATTATTTATTGTTGTTGTTGTTTTATTTGTAGCATCTTGAGATGGGGCAGCATATAAGTCCCATTAATAAATAAATAAATAAATAAATAAATAAATAAAAGAAATATGTAAATGATAAAAGAGTATTAACAATGTGAAGATAGTTAAAGGATAGATATGGACAAACTTTATTTTCTATATGATGGGCAAACATATTGTTATTTTTAAGATATATAAACGTTTAAAAAAATATTTACAACTAATTTGAAATGAAATGGGGGGGTTATACAGATTGAGATTGAGATTAAGATTTGAGACTGAATTCACCTAGTGTTGTTAGCCTACATTCCTGACATTCCTTCTGTTTTGTGAATTATTGCCGTGCTTCTGCCTTGCTGGAATTATTGGATTCATTATCTTGCCCAGCTGGAGTGATTGATTGCAGTCATTCCGCTTACAGCGTTTGGCCTGGAATATCTGCAGCCAGAGGCTGTTGTAGGTTCGTGGGAGAGCTTTTCTCCAGGCCGGAGAGTAACTGGAACATTGGGCGCAAAGTTGGAGCAAATAAAGGGACTCATACTTATTTTCTGGCTGTGTTGCCTTTGTGCCATGCCCCGGGTCATCACACCTTTCATTTTTCTTTCCTTAATTTCCTATTTTTCTTTGTATTTTATACATTGAGAAAACAATAACATTTATAGAAAAAAATAAGAGGGTTAGGGCAAGTTTAAATATGATGCAAATCTACATGCATACATAGATGATATTCATGTATGTGCAATTATAATAATAGACAAGAGATAAAACATACCAGTGTTGATGTAACTACAAAATAATCTTCTGCATTCAGTCTTCTAAACTATTAACTCACCCAGGCCTGGCAGATATTTCTGTTTCTGCCTTTCTGTCCCATATGCATATATAGGATGCATCACCAAAGATGACTGAACACTCATGACTGACCGATAGCCACTGTCCACCCTCTCAATCTCCCTGGCCAGGAGTCCATATGCAACATAAGTGGTCCCTGCACAGCCATAACCTAAGGCAAAAGAATGGAGAATTAATCATAAACCCATCTGTGTCAAGAAATCAGCTGTAACCCTCTTAGGTACAGTAACTCTCCTGGAAGATCCTACCTGCCAAATATTTAGAAAGAAACATGAAAATAAAGGGGATAATTTATTAATAATTTAATAATAGTGCCCTAATACACCAAGAAGCCTCAAAAACATATTTTACAATATATCTTACAGATATAAAGTAATTGTTACATCTTCAACAGTCCCTAATATGAACTAAAAACAAGTTTTACTAAGTGTCTAAAACTAGTAACCCTAGTATTTCAAATATGATAAATGACTGGTAATTTCTAAATCTGGATGTCAGCATTCCAAGTAATGCACCCATTGAAAGCAGAACTCCGAGGCAGGTAGATTCCTCTAAGATCATGTTTATTGGATACATCATTTCGGCACAGCTAGTGAAAACCAACTCTGAAGTTTCCTGTGGTTTTCACCTAATTAAAAGAATACCTCCCCGCTCCCCAGTGTCAACAGTCACACTGTCCAATGAATATGGCTGGCAGGCTTCTCTCAGCCTCTCCTTTCACCAGCCACCTGTTCTGATGACATTGGTTCCCACAGGAAAACTTTTTATTTTGACTGCAAGCTGGGCTATCTACTTTCCCCCCTCCCCTTCTTTCTCAGGCTTCATCGCAACTGTGAGGCAGGACAAGATGGCTTCAGCCATGTTTGCCTCAGAGTTGACACTGGATTTTAAAATTTTGTATCCTACCTTATCATTTTATCTTAAGAAGGTCTTTCAAGCATTTCACAATTCATAACGAGGCATTTAAAAACAAAATCTAATATTTAATTCTGCAAGATAACCGACAACCAGATAGGAGCATAACCAAATACATCATATTGTTACACTTCCATACATACTTTATTCTTTCATACATTGATTTGTAACTATATTTTCTCTTATAGGACAAATAATTAAATATTAAGTAATCAATTAAACTTCAGATAAAACTCTGAAGTCACTGACTGAATACAAATGCAAACCAGCAGAAACAAAGAACTGATCAGTCAAATAAAAGAAATATACAAATACCTATGGTAGAAAGGTGGTGCCGATGATTTATCAAATACTTAAACTGTAGCTGAAATGGAGACATGATATATTCTGAACTTCTCCTCCCAAGAAACATGAAAAAGTTATGAAAAATCCTCCCTTTCTGCTATAGATACAATGAGATCACTCACTGTCATGAAAATGTTTAACAATACCTTTGATGGTTGGGCCCAAGACACCAAGGGTCCCCATCTCTGACACAATTTCCCGATGAAAGACTAGAATGAAAATAGGAGAAAACCTATTGTAAGAAATATGCATTAAAATATCTATATTTCGCAGGAGCCTGGTATGCAACATAGAGGCATGTTATAATACTGATAAGTAACTTTGATAATGACTAGAGCCCTGAAGTCAGCAATTACTGAATTTACATGAAAATCGGTATTCCACTTTAATAGCAATAGCACATCATAGTGCTTTACAGCCCTCTCCAAGCGCTTTACAGAGTCAGCATGTTGCCCCCAACAATCTGGATCCTCATTTTACCAACCTTGGAAGAATGGAAGGCTGAGTCAAACTTGAGCCAGTGGGAATTGAATTCCAGGCTGTGGGCAGAGTTAGCCTGCAATCCTGCATTATAGGGCACATGGTGGTTCAGAGGTTAAGACGCTGGGCTTGTCAGCTGAAAGCTGGCAGCCCAGGTTCAAGATCCAAGCGCCAATGATGAGGTGAGCTCCTGTCCTTGCCCCAACTCTTCCTAATCTAGCAATTTGAAAGCCTGCAAGTGCAAGTAGATAAATAGGTACCACTTCAATGCTCTGTGACACCATGCTAGACACATGGCCATGGAGATGTCTTTGGACAGCGCTGGCTCAATGACCAAGAAATGGAGCTAAGCACCACCCCTATAGTCAGCAACGACTAGTGGAGTAAAATCCGCAGGAACCCCTACCTTTACTGCATTCTAATCACTGCATCACCACAGATAAGGGCAGGTAAGATTGCATATGAAATAATGAATATTTAACAACACAGACACAATGTATATTCTTTCAAGAGAGTCTTGACTCCTACTTCTAGATTAGTTCATGCAACTTTCTTGGCAACAATTCAGAAATGGTATGCCTTCACTGTCTTTCTAGGACTGAATGTGCGAGAATAGCCCAAAATTACTAAGCTTGCTTTATGCCTGAGGCAGGATAAATATAAGGCAGGATCTCCTGGTGTCCTTCATCACTGCACCAAACTGGCTCTCCTTGATTTATATACACACATATTTTCATTTCTGACATTTCTAGATAGGTGTCATTATCACTTCTGAGAACTTGAGTATCTGAAAGGAAAGTAAAATACGCAGAGATACTACCACTCCCTTTTTAAAACTGATTCAAAACAATTTACTAATTTTTCCACTGCCCCCCATGCTGCTCCCACAGGGCTGCTGAATTAGTAACTTAGCTATTTAATGTATTGGCACATTCAGCAAATGCCAAATAGGAGATTCCCTATTTCTATAGGGAGAACATGTCATAAATACATTAAGCAATAATAGACCATCTATTGCCCTACATAGGTTTTGAATTTTAATTCCCATCATCCTCAGCCCAGCCAGCAGTTCCAAGGGATTGTAGCCTCAAAGTATGAAGGACACCACATTGTTAATAGAAAGTTACCTTCATTTCGATTGGCCATGAGGATCCTGGGCATCAATTTTTCTTGGCAATAGGCACGAAATGAGTCTCGCATCATTATTTCCTCTGGAGTAAGCAGCTTTTCCAACTGTAGGGCATCACGCCAGTCAAACTGCGCTTTCGGAACTGGCAGAAGAAAGCTAGAGTTAGCCTAAAGAACAAAAGAACTGATAAAGAAATTCCCTCATCAAGTACCGTATAAGGCCTGCTGAAATAATGGAAGTACACAGTCCAACAGTTCTCCCTATAGACAGTAACATGAATGCCACTGAAAAGGTGTGTAGTTGGCAAGTGCAAATCTGTATAAATCTCTGCTTGACAGTACAGATTATTCTCACACAAACACCCCAAGATTATTGTCTACTTTAGTGCATATAGGCAAATTGCAGAACTGCAGTGATACAATTCATTTTTCTTGAAGCTATGTTTTGTATTTGGAATCTTTGCTTCAAGGTGTAAAAAAGTTTTTCTTAAAGGATAGTATGCATGACTCCCAAGAGAAAAATATACTGAGGAAAACCCTTATAAGGGACAGGTTATTTTTATACATATTCATCGTTTTTTCAAGTGTTGACTTTGGCCTTAATTATTCTATTTCACCTATCTGGTTTTATTTTGGAATATTTGAAAAGTGTGCTAGGCTGAGAAACAGCAGCTTCCCTAAAATTATCCAGTCAATTTCCCTGGCAAGGAGTGAATGCAAAGCCGTGTGTTTCTAGTCCAAGTCCACGCCTTAACCATTATACTATATGGCTCTGAAATATACATGTCAAAGTTTAAATTCTATATAATTTGTTATTTGTTGCCAGCATGGTGGGACATTTCTGGGAACACATACATACAACAGTTTTATAAAATTATCAATTGTGTTAGTGGCAGTAATGGTTTGTATTTTATAGAACAGACTATCTGGAACCAATTTTGAGGGAATAAAATATTTTAGTTATCTAATCAAAATCTAATCTATGTCTATAGATGCATAGATCCCTGGAAACTCACATCCTTCCTCAGACCCACCAAATTAATGACAAGGAATTAACAGTGATTGTGTATCTTATACAACAGAGCAAACAGATGTTCAATTTTTCCCAATGGAAGGATCTATGAACTAGGAGGAATGCTGTTTCAAGAGTGACTGGTGATTATAAGCTCAGATACACAGCTCTAAATCACAATTGGCAAGAAATAATCTTTTTACCTTTCGATCCGTTCACCAAAGGCTTTCCTTCTTTTTCTGTAACACAAGTGACAAAATAAGCCAATTTCTCAATCCAACTGTCTTGTGCTCCTTCCCCATAAAATCCAAGAATACTAAATAGGTTTATCTATCTCTTAGCCACAGCCCTACTATCTCTACCCTCACTTTGATAGGAAAAATCAGTCACTGACCTTTTGGCACAGGTGTACTAGTGCTCTGTGCTCTAATATCACATAAGTTTGTTATACTGCCTCTGCATTGCAGAAATCGCCGGCTAGGTAACCTTAGCGCCATGGAGGATAAATTCTGCAAAAAGGTCAAATGAAGAAAACTGTAAGATCCTAAGTCACTGGAGTGTTCAACTAAGTGCAGTTGTCCTCCTTCACCAGCAAAATGCTGGACTAGAAGAATGGTGATATCCAGAACTCAGTTCAGTCCTATTTATAACACAGAAGCAAGAATTAAATTAAAGCACCACATACTAAACAAACAGGGAACAGTTCCTAGGATTAAAGAAATAAAATGAGGGGAAAGAAATGGGAAAAGGTATTCCAGGGACCTGTACATTAGGAAAACAGGTAACATGAGAGGCCCACTTCCAGAAACCCTATCCAACTTTGCGAGAAGGAGCAATGGGGCCTAGCGCTCCGTAGAGCAGAAAACACAACTCGGGGGGATCTTCTGGGGGAGGCGGCTGCTACAAGCGCCTATTCTCTCTCTATTAGGGGGAAAAGAGAAGGGATTAGGTCGGAGATTTCCCTTCTCCTACCAACAAGTGCTGGGAACGCCACTGATTTCAGGGTCAGCACTTCGACTCGTAGTTTAAAGGAATACTGACCGAGATTGGAGCTGATCGAGGCTTTGCTTTTTCACGGTTTGCTCCCAGCTTTTTCGCAGAAGATTGACAGGCCGGCAAGTGAGGCAACGTCCCCACCCGGGTTCACCACAGCCCTTCCTTAAGCCAATGGACTTCGCCTGCCCTTCCTTCCTAGCCGCGCATGGCGGCGCGCTCCTCTCCCATTGGCCAAGCAGAGGAGGCGTGTGGCTACGACGCAGGCGGCGGGGACAGGGACGGGGTGAAGTGGGCGGCTGGGGAAAGGAGGGGGAGAGTGAGTGAATCCCGAAGTGGCTCAGGCGGCAGATCCTCGGGTTCTGCTGATGGGGACCCGTTCCTTGGCAGTTTTTTTTCCCCACTCAGTCTTGTATTGCTGTTTCTTATTTTGCTTGTTTGCCTCATTTAACACATATATAACTTTTCAAACGTTTGAAAAATTTCACCTTTTCTCGATGAGCACCAATCCTGGTAAGAGCTATGCACCTTAAAGGGGTGTTTCTTTGCATAGTGTGGAGGTCTTGGTTCACAGACCTCCAAACTATGGGTTAATGTGTGTGCTTTCGGGTCATTATTGACTTTAGCGACTGCCAGGACTGGTTGCTGCAATTTTCTTGGCTTGGACGTTGTTTGCCCTTGCCTGCTTTTTAGGGCTTAAGAGAACATAACTCGCCCCGAAATCAGACTGGCTTCGTGCCTCAAGCAGAACTACAACTCCGGGTTGTTATTTTTTTCCCAACTTTTCTATCCATGTTAAACCTCTTTCCTTAGATTATTAGAAAATCATTGAAATGAGTCCATCTGTTGCTAATTGTTCCATTGTCTTCATCTTAATTTCTTTATTGGGTATTAATAAATCTTCAAATGTTAACCACTGTCATGCAGGAGCCTTTATATCATTCTGGACAAATGGCTGTCCAAACTCTTAAACTTTTTTGTGTAGATGCATCCACAACTTCTAAAAAAAATGGTTCTAGCTGTCAGGAAATTTCTTGTTAGTTTGTAAGTCGAATCTGTCTTTGGTTAGTTTCCATACTTCTTGTCTTGCTTTGGAGAATAGGTTTCCACCCTCTTCTTTATGACAGCCCCTTAATAATTGGAAGACTGCTATCAGTCCTTCTGTTAGTTAGACTAGACATACCCAGATTCTGCAACCATTCTTCATATGTTTTAGTCTCTAGAGCCTCCATATCTTTTTTGTACTATGGTAACTAAAATTGGATGTACTATTCCAAGTCTGGTCATGCTAAAGATATCTTTATGAATGAAATAACCCAAATAACCCATTCTCTTGGGTAGAAAGTTTTTTGTGCAATGATCATTTTGGGCCAAATCCAGACTTATATTTGATCCATCCTCTTAATGACATATTTTTCAGGTAATGATTTTTAAAATCTAAATTTCTTTCTCACAGTCTGGCAAGTCATATCCAAAGAGGTAAAGTATCAGTGAATGAAGGCAAATATATTTTTTCCAGGCTAATAATACACTCTGCTAGAGAGAAGTTTCCTGAGGATGGGCTCCAGCATGAGTCCAAAAGCTTGGAAGACTAAACCTCTGGTCCCTGTGACCAACCCAGATTGGATCCTGCAAAAATGTCAGTGTTATACAGCAGTGGCTCATGTGGTAAGACGCTGGGCTTGTGCACCGCTGAGGTCGGCAGCTCAGCGGTTCGATTCCCATGAGCGAATAAACCGCACATGGACAAGAAAGGAGCCTCCCCAAATGTCTACCAGCATTCAGGCATCCTGTGGGTAAAGAAAACACCGCCCCAAAAAATTCCTTTCACAGAGGCAGCCAGTCACTTAGGTGATCCCTGGCTAACACGTGCCATATGCTAAATAAATAAATAATGAGTGTTATACATTCACCTTGTATAAAATAAACACTTCTCTTCATCCCCAATTTGAGCTTTTAATATCATGGTAGACCACGATATTTTAGCAGCTGCAGCTTACCTCTTTATAAAAGAACAACAGTTGGATTCTGCATGTCACTTGTTCATTTACTTTATCACTTGAAAATAATTAAGGACACAGAATCTAACCCAAGTGTGCATGTTTGAAGTTAGGAACTTTTATCCATCCTCATATAATTGCTGCATTCAGAGTTTACTTACCCTTGCTTTAACCATAGTTTATTCAATTCCTGCATGTTTCTGCATTCATACTAAATCATAAATGAATCACGTTAGTTTGCTACCCTAAGCCAGCCCTACCATAAGATTTTTATTCCTGTCTATGATTGATTTTCCTTCTCAATCCCGTTAGGAAGGGCCAATGTAACCCTTTTTTTCAAAGTGTCTCTCCTCTCAATGGCAAGACAGTGTTAGCCCTCAGTACTGTATCAGAACAGAGCCTGCTGCCAGACCCCTCTGAGACCTCCTGATACAAATCCAAGGCAAGCTGTTAATCTGTATTTATGCTTTTCCCCAGCTGAAAGCTGCCCACTCTTTTGGCTGTCCTGTCCTTGCACAGCAGAGTTGCAATCCAAAATATCAGCCGGAGGCTAGTGTGGCTGAGGGAGACAAGATGAAGGTAGAGTCCAGAGTCTTAACTCCTGCACATGCTTCTGGAGGAGTCCTCCATTTGCTACTGCCATCATTAGAGTCAGCTGTGTCAGAAGAACTGAGGGCTTTCTTCCAAGTGCATGCTTAGTCATGAAGCCATTATCTCTCAGTTTCCATTCCCCATATGCAAGCACGGATTAGGATCATATATCTTATCCTGAGAATTGCTCTCCATGTACAAGTGAAAAGAAATCAACCTTTTTAAAAAGACTTTAACATATGAAAAGTAGTAAAGCACACAAGTACAGTAAATGGCCACCATGGCTGGGAGCCATAGGTTTGTAATCCAATAGCTAGTTTTATTAACTGTCTAAGTGCTGGGTTTTCTTGAAAACTCAATATGGCAGGTGACTTGCAATTTATCTAGAAAAATGACTAAACTGGGGAGGTAGGAAGCACTTTTGGGGGCTTAAAAGAGAAATAGTGGGAAACAACTCATTAGTCAGCTTTGAGAGAAATGGGTGTTTTGTGATTATGATATATACCATTGTAGAGGTTTTGCAAATAAAACTCCACACCCTCCCCCCACGCCAGTAGCCTTTTTCTGACAGTGTGCACAATATGAACCATGAAGATTCATTTCCCTTATAATCAATGGAGTATGTATTTTTATTTCTTATACATTATTGCCTTCCATATTGTGAATGTTGCTCCAGGTTCCCTTTCAGTCATGATCTTAGCCTGATGGTATTTTAAGCTAGAGAGTGTAGAAAAATTCTTTCAAAGCTCAGTAAACCAGACTAGTATAAATCTGCATGTGTAAAACTGGTGACTCACTCACTCCCTGTTAGATCTGCAGATAGTTTTCTTATAGACATCCCAAAGCTCTCACTTTACTTACCAAGGCATTTCTATAACTAGAGCCCATGGAAGTTAGTGAGGCATTCTAGGTGTATGTTTTAAAAATTGCATTATGTATTGCACAAAGTCCTAAAGGACTTTCAGGTGCAATCATATAATCTTTATTGAAATATAATCCAACTAAATTTAACGCAATTTACTTCTGAGTAGATACATATGACTGCAGGCTAATCCCTGATGGGTTTTAAATTGCAGTTTTTATTTATTTATTTATTTATTATTTGAACTTATATGCCGCCCCATCTCCGAAGACTCGGGGCGGCTTACAACTAAAAACAAGGAACAATAAATACATTAAAAAAACAATTAGATTAAATTATAAGTCCAAACATTTATACAATAAATTAAAAATAATTAAAAATAACCCTCCCCAAAGGGTCACAGCCCGGGTACTAAACAATCTTCTCCCCCCCCAATAAAACGGCTACGAAAAAATATTTTTACTAATAACCTTAAATGCTGAAAGCATCTATAAAACTGCAAAATATATGCCTTCCTTTTATTCTTAAATTTGTAAAATACATAACAATATAATATATATTATAGTTTGATCTTTTTTTTAACTTCAACAACAGTCCAGATTAGAACTATTTGGTCCACATTATTCCTTTCAGGAGTAATATATACTTCTATATTCTAAATGAACTAAATACATATAAATAACACATATACACACACATATATACACACATATATGTAAATACACTCACATATACATATATATACACATACATACACTGCACACACATAGTACACACACACATAGTACACACACACACACACACATATATATGTAATATAAACAAAAGTTGACAATTGACTGAACTGAATTCATCCTTATCTCTTATTTAAAAAAGTAACTACAAACGTGCTGCAAGCAAGTTGATTGTGGTTAATCCTAATCCAGCTGCAGTTTGTTACTTCACTAGACACACCCCCTTCTTTTGATTGGTTTAGGTAGCTTCATTTAAGCTTCTGTCTTGTTGAAACCGAGGAAGGAAAGAATTAAAAGAAGAAAAATATTGATGGTAACACCTAAAAGTAGAAAGGTTTGCTCTTAAAGATGGAAAGAAAGGGGTGATGTTTGGGTGGGGATGATGTTTATATGAGAAAGTAACAGCAAACTTTTACACCTAAGAAGTGTGTAGCTAGGAATAAGCAAAGATTTGAGAGGTGGGATGCTACCTTATTAATTTCTCCTTCTTTTCTTTCAGGGATATAGCTTTTTAATAAGCCATGGCTTTCGTGGAGGCTGTGTTACCCCCAGCTGGTATCCTGGGAGGTGTTAACAACTTCCAGGATATACAATCTGAAAGTTTGCAGGTGAGAAGTTGTGGGGAATGCTGGCTGGCTGAATGTGTCCTCTGGTAAGAATTAAAAATGTCTGAAGGGAGGGAAGGTTCTAATAAATATAGGCTCCCAGCTGGACCAAGGCTGTTTCTTACAAAATCAGGGTTCCTTTGCAGAAAGATGTGGCAAAGTATTGTATGTAAACCTTTGCATTTTAGGAGTTCCCCTAGTCAGATGGTGGAAAGAGAGTCTGAGGCATTCTTGGTCTTATCCCATTATAAAGAAAGTAGAACAGAATGTTTGGGGCACCTTTCTAAAGGGAAAACAGGACATAATACTAATTATGGTAGATAGATAAATAGAAGTTGGTGATTTTGGAGTGCTTGTGGTTGTTTAAGCTTAAATGCAAAAAATGTGTAGAATGTTTGCATGTTTGGAACATATTTCATGTCTGTCTGGGAGAGATAATGTCATGTAGTTTTACGGTGTTTTTCCCACCTTAAATTAAGAGATGTGTGTGTGCAGACCTGGTAGATAAGACCCACACAACTAGCCAGAGCTAAAGTCTAATCAGTGGGTCAAATCAGTGGATATAATGCTTCTCAGAAGGAACTTTCCTGAAGTCATCTGGAACTCTTGATATAATCTGGTAATCAATATAAAAGGAACAAAATGGTCCGCCTCCCATTGCCCATATTTATGGTTTGTAAGACAAATTCATGATTAAACCATGTTTTAGCTGAATAAAATGCTGTAGCCTCACACTGGCTGAACCACAAACTATTTGTAGGAACTAAATCCACAGCTCATGCTAACTTGCAATTCATGCTTTATTGGTCTTACATTGATTATGCATCATAGTTTATTTTTAAAGTCAGTTTCTTCACGTTTTTGATTAGAACAAACTATATAGAAGAGAAGACTGCCTAAATTGCAAGGAATTATGACCTGTCCTTTGACACTTATGGTGGGATTAAGGTACTGATAGGGAGGAAAAGGAACCTTGTTGCACTTGGAAAGCAGAAGTTAGGGGAAAAAGGATAGTTTAAAACTGCCAAATTCCAAGCAGAAGCCATTGTATTATAGTTGTTATACCTTAATTGTTATACCTGTTATACCTTAATTGAAATGCTATATTGTAAAGTGCATACATGTGGTGGTTTTTGTATAGTAACCTATTTTTTAAAATGTAGTTTATCCATAAAGAAAAATATTACAAGCTTACAAAATAGTAGTTGAGTGGCATATTTTAGGCCCAGTAAAATGTGGCATGTTGTGGTGTGCAAAATTCATCTTCGAGCAGATCTTATTTTTTTAAAAATAGAAAAACAAGGAATTCAAAATTGGATGCGAATTTGTCCCTCTGACCTGGAGAAACCCTAAAACTCTAGCTCACACATTTCTTGGATTTTTTTTTCTATAGCATCTTGCACCCTGCTCCTATAATTTTACTTATTATTATTAGTATCCATGGTTCTATGAATAGTTTGATTTGCTTCTTACTGTAGGAACTCTAGTATCCTTAGAGGAATTGCAAATTTTCTTTTGGATGCCATTGCTTCACACAGGAAACTATTATTACTAATACTATTAATATTTATACATACTATTTATTAATAAATACACACATGCATATAAATACTATATATATATACATATATATGTGTGTGTGTATGTATATGTATACATGTTTGTATATGTGAGTGTGTGTGTGTATATATATATATACACATGTATTTACATACATATTACTTCACCATAATATTTAGTATATAAAGAGTTTTTATTCACAACATAGTTTTATAATCTTGTCAATTAGTTCTTAATACTAAGTTTTCCTAATGTTATCTGCATTTATAACAATAGTGTCTGTGCTTTTAATTCCCCTTTGCAGCATCTCATAATTTCATAAAATGGTGGTCAGGAGTCATAATAAATTTAAAATGATACTTTATCATACATTTTGTAGTTGCAGGTCGGAACCTGAATACAAGCAATGGAGATACTGTTTTTATGGTATCAGATCCAATTTTAGGAAGAAATAAATGCTGCTTCTGTATTGATTACCAGGCTGTAATAATACACAGATCATAAACAGTTTTATTGTACTGTATTTGCTCAATCTTTACAATAATGTGATGCTCTTCAAAGAACAAATGTTAAGTATTCTAGTCTTCTAATCTGTAGTCCTTGAAAGTCTCGAATAGAACAACTATAGGATGCTGTCCAAGCCTGAAAAAGCCTCTTGAGTAGTGAATGTTTCTGTTGCCTGTTTCTAAGGGTCAGTGAGATAACTAACATTCTGCCTCTCCCAACTGTAAGACAGAAACTTATGCAGCCTTGTGATAGTGAGCTTCTTATCTCCACCTTAATGGCAGGCTCCAGCCTGTGCCTGCCCTGGCTTCTGAAGCTCATCCATCACAACTTTTGTGACCCGCTTTTGTCTTTCAATTAGTGAATGGCACTTACTACAACAAGTTTATCAAGAGTCGGCTTGTTTCCCCACCCCCACCCCACCCCCAGCTTCTACCTGCATTTCATACCTGGAATGCAATTTATTTCATGACCTATTTATTTACTTTCTAGTGGTGTAAGATGGAAGACTGCCCTGAAACTCCATCTCTGGAGTTCTTGGAGTCGAACCAACCTGAGGGGATCCAGCATGTCAAGCAGGAGCATGAGGAAGCCTATTGGGATCTTGACTTTCTCCTAAGAAATTTTTCTACCTCGGGACAAAATGCTGGTCTTTCTCGAGTTGACCAAGAGGACCAGACCTCGATGTCTACTGACTGTCAGACAGTGTCAATTGAGGAGGAAGTCAGAGAAAAGCTCCCAGGAAGCCTCAAGGTTCCAGAAGTCCCTGGTCCCTCAAGCTCGGAAGTCCAGTTCCTGCTAAAAGAGAACTCTGTGAACTGTACCCCGGTTCTACCCAGTTATTTCCAGGATATAACAGAGCCCAATAAGGGCCTAGTATTTTCCAACAATCAGTTACCACACTTTGCCCAGGGAGATTCTATGGCTCTTGTCACAGCAGGGCAACAGCCCAGGGAGCCCACACAAAGATCTCTTGGCCAATATCATTTAACCTGTGAAGCCTATGAACAGCCAAGTCCTCACTTGCTAGGCAAACATGCTTCTTACAATCAGCTTTCACCAGCTGCAGTGGCGTCCCAGCTGCCACACTGCAGTCTGCTGAATGGTTACCATCCTTTTTCCCATAGTCCATATCAAGCCCGAGTTCAAATGTACCAGACTGATTCTGTTCTCCATGCTCTGCCACTCCTTGGTTTCAGGAAACCACCTTCACCTATTAGAGAAGCCATAGCCAAGCCAAGGAAGGGACACAAACAATGGCCCCACAAGCGGCCTGCTAGTCACATCTGCAGTCATCCCAGTTGTGGGAAGACATATACCAAGAGCTCCCATCTCAAGGCTCATCTTCGCACACATACAGGTAAGAAAGAATGATATGGAGCAGGGGTGTCAAACTCACGGCCCGTGGCCCAGATGCGTCACATGCTGGCCCCAACCCTGCCCGGTTTAGCGAAAGGGGAAAAAGTCCCAATATGTCACGTGACACCATCGTGATGATGAGAGTTTGACACCCCTGATATAGAGGCTGGGTGCAGCTGGGTATTGGATCTTGGGGCATTTTATCCTCTGCTCTGGGGCCTTAGAAATTGCCTGTTTTGAGTCCACCTTCTGCTGTGCCTGCTGAATATCTTAAGGTTTGGATGTTGCACTATGTAGTGGCCCCTTTACCCTGAGACTTGGGGAGAGAGGAAGTGGAAAATCCTGTAATTTTGGGCTGCTTGTTTCCTCAAAATTCTGTGCATGAATGTTAACTGTGTAACTTAAAATAATGACCCTCCTTGGGTCCAGTGGTAGCACAAGGACATAGTGGTACTATCTGTTTTACAGGAGAGAAACCATATCACTGCACTTGGGAAGGATGTGATTGGAAATTTGCCCGTTCAGATGAGCTGACTCGCCATTATCGTAAACACACAGGACAGCGTCCATTCAAGTGTCACCTCTGTCAGCGTGCTTTCTCCCGTTCAGACCACCTCTCTCTGCATTTGAAGAGACATGTGTGACAAATATAAACATTTTGGACTTCAATGGATGTTCTAACTCACAAGGGAACCTCATAGTGGGATAGTGATTATGGGGTGAGGGGGTCTGTGTTTCCATTTCCTACAAAGAAGGCACACCTGCCCCTGCCTGGTAGTATTAGCCAAGAGAATGTAATAGAAACTGGTTACCCAGTTAGACTCCCAGGCAGAAGGATTTTGGAATCTCAGCTGTGTTATTCTATCATTACTACCATAAAAATTCATTTATATGATAACCATATTTTGAAACCTAAATTGGGCATTTACATGTCTTTTTCTTCCTACTAAATAGCATTCCAGACCACAAAGCTATTGTCATCTAGGATATAGAAGAACCTTTTGTATTTCATTGTCCTTGCAGTAAGAAGGGATCATCTTTTCCATAGTCTAAAACATTCCTGTAGGTATGATCTACTTCTGTTTAGTGCCAGTGATATGAGGAAGGGATCTAAGGCAGCAGTGGAGCTGAAGCAATTGATCTAGTGCATTCTTGGATATATTTTCTGAATAAATGAAATTGGGATAAGGGCTAGGGTCTATAACTAGCAGTATTACAACAAATGCATCAACAGGTCCTGGAAATGAGTTTTATCTTTATCTTCTATTAGGATCAAATGTTGAAGGAGCTGATGGAGTAGTCCTTTCCCTGGGCTAAAAAATAAGGGTACAAAGGAATTCCTTTATTGTATCTGGCATAGTTTCATAAGTGAAAAAATGGGCACATCTGCACGTATCAAATTGTTATTCCTTTTTTATATCCATCAAACTTAACAACTGTGATGCAAAGGAGAACACAGCTCATTTTGAGCAGTTGTGTGCTGAAGAGTAATTTCTTATGCAGATAAGACCAACTGAAAGGCTTGCATCTTGCAGCTATTAAAAGGCCTCCACTCAATGTCAGATGAGCCTTTGGTTTTGTTACTTTAATTGTGGATTCACAATGCTAAGTCAAAATATGAGTTGCATATTTCTGGCATAATGTTATGCGACCCATTAGGTGTGACTTCGATGGCACATGGCTTAGTATATTATGTATAGTTTATTCAATAAACCATGCATAATAAACCATTCTCTTAGGCTCAAGGTTGACTTGGCCTTCCAAGGCTGATAAAATGATGACCTGAATCTGTAAATCGCTTACAGAGGGCTGTAAAGCACTATGAAGTGGTATATAATCTAAGTGCTATTGCATGTTGTGTCACATGAATCCAGCCAATGTATAGTTGCTCTTCCTGTTCAGCTGATACTGTGAGAAGCAAGAGACATTTGGGAAATTGCTATTTGTTAAGTTTGCATGAAGAGTTAGGCGCGAAGAGCTTCAGTGAAGAGTTTATTTAGTGACTACAGCTCGAATGGACCCAACTTGGCTGGGCTACGGCTGCTACTTATAGCCAGCAGCCGCAGTTGCCAGCCAATCAGAGTGCAGGGTTTTCCCGCACTTTTTAAACCAATCATATTTGACATTTTACAAGAACAATTCAAACTAAACCAATAACATTCAAACCTACATACATAACACTATTCAAAAGGTCTCAGCTGTTATCTGAATGCTTAGATCTAGCTCCAAGATGACTGATAATCATATGTAAACCTGGCATTTTGAAACGGAACAAAAGTTACTAGCTGTTCTGAGCTGCCACAGGTCTACGGCAACAAAGTCTTATTCTTCATATCAAAAGAAAAGATGCAGCTTTTTTTTTCTTTTTTTGAGGGAACAGGTTTTCCTATGAGTTTGAAGAAGCTGCAGCTGGGCTTCAGCTTCAGAGTCACTGGTTTCCTCAACAATATTCACTGAAAGATTATTTTTGGACACCTCCAAATACTGGCTCATCTTGCCTCTCTTACCCTCTACAGTGGTTATGGGCATTAATACCGGTATTCTCACTCCTGGGAGGACCAAAAAGGGATATCCCTGGTCAGTGAGATAGGAGAACAGACATTTTAGCAAGCACTCTGCCACTTCTTTTCACTCTGGATTTGTTTTTGCAATGGGAGAATGCAGGATACTATGAGGGGGCTCAACTAATCTATACCTTCCCTCCTAAAGAGAGATCTGATGGCGTCAACACATATGGGGCCTAGGTTTTGAGGTGGGATGAGGATAAATTCCTGGAGTCCCTTGGCATGTCATTGGGGTTCATTTCAATGTGAAATGGCTTATCCCACAGTTCAGGAAGAAATACCATAAAGTTGTTGCTGCAGTTCCAGATGTCCTTCCAAGATAATAGGTGAAAAAGCCTAACAGATTTTGCCTGCCTTAGCGTGCTGGGCTAAAAGGGGAATGTTCACTGAAGCAATGAAAATGATTTAAAACTGTTTCACTCATAGTCTGCTGGATGGGAGATGGAGGCAATGTCCCTGGGGGCCAATGAAAAAGCTATTGCCAGGGCGGATTGGTTCTAGGATTAGAGCATGTGAGGAACTAGCCCTATGTTTGAGATGCATTGGAGGATAGAATGGTAATGGTTGGCAGTTGGTTGCCAAGCAACATATTCTTACGTAATGGCAACTGGCCTAGGGAGTGACTCTTAGAAGGTATATTTGATTGGCTGGCTTGGTGGTCACTAACTGATGTCCTGATGAATCTGTCCCTGAGTGGCAGGTACCAGGTAAATGCCTCAGTTGCACAACGCACACACAAACATGCAAGTTGGCCATACAAAAATATGACATATATCTGGCCAATTCTTCCTGACTTTTATTTTTGTAACATGTTTTTATGTATGCATTGCATCACATGCACAGCAATTTTGGGGTGTCCTCTAATGTAGTGGTTCAATATTTCTAAACGCTTGAATAGCTTGATCTTTTCTTTTTCAGGGTCTCCAATCCATGCTTGCAAATGTATTGATTTTCTCTAAGAAATAAATTGTCCAACTAAGGAATTGTGGAACATGAATATGGCACTCGGTCGAAGCAGTAAACTCAAGCAAGGAAGTCCTGGGTGTGTTTTAACAACATTTCTTTGCAGCCTGATTGTAAGAAAGAGCTAATTGTGGATGTGGGATGTGGTCAGGCCATGGGAAATATGTCACAGAAAACGGATATCTTTAGCATACTGAATAGGGAGTAGTGCGGATCAAACTAGATACAATATTTACACTTGTCTCTTACCTGTACAGGCATAGCAATACCATCATCAACAATAGAACCATTTGGGGCTTTTCATACAAGTAGAAGAAACAAATTCAGCTTTTAGGAAGAACAGTGGGTATAAAAAGAACGTATACCTCTATTAAAATGAAAGGTTTCTGAGATGTAAAAATCAAACCAAGATAAATCACTTCAGAATTTTTCTTCCTTTAACATATACTGTAAGCTGTACAGTGGAACCATTTGGGTCTTTTCATACAGGTACAAGGGCCTAGACCCAGTTTAGTATAATGGTTACCATTTTAGACTGGGACTAGAGAGATCCAGATTCAGGCTTGGGTTCCCATTCAACCATGAAGTTGGCTGACCAAATGAACCAACAGTACCTTTCAACTCACTGAGGACAAAATGGGAGATGTTCCATGTACAGTATACTGCCTACAGCACCTGGACAAATTGCAATAAAAACACCTCTTTGTTTCCACATTCTATTTAGCCAAATAACCTGTTCTCCCACTACACATCCTATTAGAAATATGGGGACGGAGGCTTGATTCACATTATTCCCTTTCGATTTGGGTCACCCCACCCTCTCTTGTCTGCTATTTATATAAAGAATAGCAATAGCATTTAGACTTAGATACCACTGCATAGTGCTTTACAACACTCTCTAAGCAGAGGTGGTATTCAGCAGGTTCTGACCAGTTCTGGAGAACCGGTAGCAGAAATTATGAGTAGTTTGGAGAACTGGCAAATCCCACCTCTGACTAGCCCCACCCCCATCTATTCTCTGCCTCCCGAGTTCCAGCAGATCAGCTGGGTCTTCTTTTGTTGCCCTGCACAGGAGAGCAGAGCTGGAAAGCAGGTTAGTGAGGTGGGGAGAGAATGGAGATTTTGCAGTATCCTTCCCCTGCCATGCTCACCAAGCCACTCCCACCAAGCCATGGCCACCAAGCCACACTCACAGAACTGGTAGTAAAAAATTTTTAAACCCACCACTGTACTCTAAGCAATTTACAGGGTCAGCATATTGCCCCAACAACCTGGGCCCTCATTTTATCAATCTCAGAAGGATGAAAGGCTGAGTCAACCATGAGCAGGTCAGGATCAAACTCCTGGCAGTGAGCAGATTTAGCCTGCAATACTGCATTCTAATCTCTGCACCACCAGGGCTCTTAAAAAAATGTTAAATACACATGGGCAAAACATGTTGGCTTCATCTTCACAGAACAAATTAAAAAAACCTGCAATTGAGTGAATATGGTCAGTTTTAATTATAATCAGCTGTTTGCCTGGATGATCAGACAGTATATATTTAACAACTTATAGACCAAGGGTCTTCAAACTTGGCAAGTTTAAGACTTGTGGACTTCAACTCCCATAATTCCTGAACTAACATGACTGGAGGAGGAATTCTGGGAGTTGAAGTCCACAAGCCTTAAAGCTGTCAAGTTTGAAGACCTCTGTTATAGACAGAGACATGCTTATACACAGAATCTTGAATTTTTAGCCAAAAGAAAAGATTGGTGATAAGTTTACATGAGTATGAGAAAGGACATTCTCATAGTATATAAGAAAGAAAGAAACAAATTCAGCTTTTAGGAAGTACAGTGGATATAAAAAGAACATACCTCTATTAAAATGAAAGGTTTTTGAGATGTAAAAATCAAACCAAGATAAATCACTTCAGAATTTTTCCTCCTTTAACATATACTGTAAACTGTACAAGGGAGAAATAAAAATAATCTTACAATAAAGTTGCATAAGTGTGCACATCCTCTTATAAAGAGGAATGTGAATTAATCACATTCAAACTGATGTTAAATAGTGCACACTTGCCATAAATTAAAATGACTGATCAGACCCTATAAAGTTCAGCTGTTGTAGTAGGATTTTTCTGAGAGTTACTCAGTTGCCTTTTACAGCAGAAGCCGTGGTCTGCTAAGAACTTACAAAGCATCAAAGGGATCTCATTGCTGGAAGGCATCAGTCAGGAAAAAGATACACAAAATTTCCAGGGCATTTTGGGGTGCGGGGGATAAAAAAAAACTTACAATAATGCAAACTTAAAAGTAGTACTTAGTGGAAGCACTTTTTGATTTTATGACAGCATCCAATATTTTGGAGTAGGAGCTATCAGCATGGCACATCTTGCCTTGGGAATCTTTGTCCCTCTTCCTTGCAAAAGTGCTCCAGATCTGTCAGTTTGTGAGGGCATTTTCTGTCACCCCATAGATTTTTAATTGGATTCAGCTGGGCCATTCCAAAACTTCGATGATTTTCCGGTGAAGCCATTCTTTTGTTGAATTGGAGGTATGCTTTGGGTCATGGTCATCTTGAAAGGAAAAATTCTTCATTTTCAGCATTTTCACAGAGGCCTGAAAGTTTTGTGCCAAAATTGACTGATATTTGGAACTGTTCATTTCCCTCTACCTTGACTAATGCCCCAAGTTCCAGCTGAGGAAAACACCCCCAAAGCATAATGGTGCCACCATGCTTCCCTTTGAGTATGGTGTACTTTTGGTGATGAACTTGTTGCACCAAACATACTTTTGGGGATTATTATGGCCAAAAAGTTCAACCTTGGTCTCATTAGACCATCACACATTTTCCCACATGCCTTTGTCAGACTTGATATAGATTTTGCAAAATGTAGCCAGGCTTGGATATTTTGTTTGTAAAAAAAATGCTTCCATTTTATCACCCTACCCCACAGCCCAGGCATATGAAGAATATGGGAGATTGTTGTTGTAGTACATCACCAGTACTTGCCAGGCATTCCTACAGCTCCTTTAATATTGCTGGAGGGCTCTTGGTAGCAATTCTTGTTTTCTTCTTGTTTTTTCATCAAATTTGGAGGAACATCTAGTTCTTGCTTTTCACACTTATCAGTTGGACAGGCAGTATCACTTCTGCAACCTCTTGGATTTACCAGAATGCCCCACATTCACCCCTCATCAACTTTCTCTCCTACAAACTCAGGAACTTTGAAGATGAGAATGCTTGGCTACAAGAATGGATCCATGAAGAACTTGCTCATGGTGAAGTCTGGCAGAAGGAATATGAGGCACTGTTAAGACATCAGGCCCAGCTATGTACCTTGCTACAGACCAAGAGGTGAGAGGGTCTCATGGGGATTCTCCCCAATTTTTGCTGATCCCTCAAAAAGCTGGAGAGAAAATGGGCACCCTTGAAAATTATTTATTCATAATTCAGCCTGTCATTTTTCTATTTAGTCAACAATCAGGAACCCTTTGTTCAATGTAGAGGAAAGTAAGGTTTTATATTTAGGAAAGAAAAATAGATTAGGTGAAATGTGGCTCAGTAGCAGTAACTGTGATATTGATCTTGGTGCCCTAGTAGACAATCACTTAAATAGGAGCCAACAGAGGGTGGCAGCAGTCAAAAAAGCCAATACAATCCTAGGTTGTATTAACAGGGGGATAGAATCAAGATCACATGAAGTATTAGTTCCACTTTATAAAGCCTTAGTACCATGATGGCAAACCTATGCCACGTATGCTGGAAGTGACACGCAGTGCCATCTCTCTGGGCATGCCAGCTGTTGCCTGTTGCTCTTTGCATGCCGGCCAGCTGGTCTTCGTGGGCACGGGAGCACCGGAAACTGGAAAAACAGCTCCCCGGAGTGCATGTGCGTGCTGGCCAGCTGGTCTTCAGGCATGTATGCACGTTAGAAACTGGAAGACCAGGTGGCTGGTGCACATGCGCGTGCCAGGAAGCTAAGCTTCCAGTTTCTGGCGCTCCCGTGCACACGCGTCAGGGAGCTGCTCTTCCAGTTTCTGGCACCTGCTTGTGCACATGCATTCCCATTTCAGCACTCAGTGCCGAAAAAGTTATCCACCACTGCCTTAGTAAGACCACACTTAGAATACTGCATCCAGTTTTGGTCATCATATTATAAAAAAGTTATAAGGACACTGGAAATAATATAGAAAAGAGGAACAAAGATGATTAGGAGATTGGAGGCTAAAACTTATGAAGAATGATTGCAGGAATTGGGTATGTCTACTCTTGTGAAAAGAAGAACTAGGAGTAATATGATAGCAGTGTTCCAATATTTGAAAGGCTGCAACATAAAAAGAGAGGGTCAATCCATTTTCCAAAGCACCAGAAGGCAAGACAAGAAGCAATGGATGGAAATTAATCAAGGAGAGAAGCAACCTAGAACTAAGGAGAAATTTTCTAACAGTGAGAACAATTAACCAATGGAACAGCTTGTCTTCAGAAGTTGTGGGTGCTCCATCACTGGAGGCTTTCAAAAAGAGACTGGACAGCCACTTATCTGGAGTAGTATAGGGCAGGGGTGTCAAACTCAAGGGGGCTGGATCCGGCCCATGGTGTGCTTAGATCTGGCCTGCAGGGCTGCCCTGGAAACAGTGAAGGACCGGCCCACGGTGCCTCTGCCAGTGAAAACGGAGCTCCTGAGGACCCCACACGACCCTCCCAAACCCTGTTTTTCCTGGCCGAGTGCTCAGCCCACCACAGGCACCCCCAACACGAGTGATGTCATGCTGGCCACGCCCACATCGACCTCATGAGGTCAAACACAACTCTGATGTGGCCCTCAAGGAAATCGAGTTTGACACCCCTGGTACAAGGCCTCCAGCTTGAGCAGGGGGTTGGACCAGAAGATCTCCAAGGCCCCTTCCAACTCTCTTATTCTGTTATGGCTAAATTTAAAGCAATTTTTGTAGAGGTTTTTCTTTATAGTGATTTAACTGAAAAAATACTGCAAGGCTTTGCAAAGGTTAGCTGGGAGGAAGTAGGCAAGGCTGAGATCAATGTGTTGACCCAAGTGTAAATGGAAGAGACAGAAATCTGAAGCAAGGCCGGGATTCTTCTGAGTAAGGTGCTTTGAGGATTAAATTCTTGGCATAGGAGATGGTGAGGAAACATTCCCTTCTCTCCTTTGCAGTCTTAAGCCCCTGGAGAAGAAAACTCGAGCATTGCAAGAGGAGCTGGAGGAAATCCAGGGTGTTCTGCAGGAGTATCGGAACCGAAGCCGTCAACGCCAGCTGCATCTCCACAAGCAAGTGAGCCCCTCAGGGGACCAATTGGGGAGCTTTGTGTTCTCTCTTCATTGTCCTCAGCTTCCCCTCCTTCCTCCTTTATCCTATTGTGTTTACCCCTCGGGGTGGAGATAAGAGAATTGGTTGTGTCATGTGACGTGGTTTTCTAGAAACCTTGGCCATTTTGTATTCTGGGACAAAGACAGTGGTGTTAGAGTGGATCTCTAGACCAGGGGTCTTCAAACTTGACAGCTTTAAGACTTGTGGACTTCAACTCCCAGAATTCCTCCTCTAGTCATGTTAGCTCAGCAATTCTGGAGTTGAAGTCCACCAATCTTAAACTCGCCAAGTTTGAAGGCCCTTGTTCTAGACCAGGGGTGGGCAAACTTTTTGACTCGAGGGCCACAGTGGGTTCTTAAACTGGACCGGAGGGCCGGAACAAAAGCATGGATGGAGTGTTTGTGTGAACTAATATTGTTATGTATGCAGGTTTGAATGTCATTGGTTTAGTTTGAACTGTTCTTGTAAAATGTCAAATATGATTGGTTTTAAAAGTGCGGGAAAACCCTGCACTCTGATTGGCTGGCAACTGCGGCTGCTGGCTATAAGTAGCAGCCGCAGCCCAGCCAAATCGGGTCTGTTATGAGCTGTAGTCACTAATAAACTCTTCACTGAAGCACTCCGCGTCTGACTCTTCATGCAAACTTAACACTGGTGACGAAGGTGGGATCCTTCCTGAAGAGAAGACGACGCGGAAAACAAGCTGAGAGAGATGGCTGCGCTGAACACCCCCCCAGCCCCGTTCGATCCGACGGCAGAAGACTGGGACTCGTATGCGGATCATTTCCAAATGTATTTGGAGGGAAACGATCTCGCCGACATTTCCGAGAAGCGGAAGAGGGCGGTCTTTCTCACACACTGCGGTCCGGCAGTTTTCAAGATGGTGAAGGCATTGGCGGGAGCTGCAGACATGAAGGTAATGGACTGGCCCGACTTAGAAAAGCTTTTACGAGCCCATTACGCCCCAAAAGTATCGTGCCTCATTAAGAGACACAAGTTTTACCATCGGGATCAAGGGGAAAGCGAAAATGTTAATGACTTCGTGGCAAGTTTAAGAGACATTGGGGGTGTATGCGAGTTTAACAACTTAGAAGAGGCCATGCGTGATCGATTTGTTCTAGGCCTCAAAGACAAGGTGCTTCAGAGCAAATTATTATTAAAACCTAAGATCACGTTGAAGGAAGCCATAGAAGAGGCCTCCTCAGCAGAAGCCACCAAGTCCTCAGCAGCAGCCATAAAGAAAATTAACAAGGCCTCAAGCCATCCTGATGTGGAAAAGTCCACAACAACCCATTGTGAGCAAATAGATTCTGAGTCAGACTGTAGTGAGGTGGAGGAAGGAATTTATAGACTCAGAATGGAGAGGAAAAAGAAAGACCTGGGAAGAAAGAGGCAAGATTTTTACTGCAGAGGTTGTGGGAGAAGCCACCCCCGCACTGAATGCAAGTTTCTTGATACCATCTGCCTCCGTTGTGAAAAAAGAGGTCATCTAGCAAGAGTCGGAAAATCATCCAGAACTCCACCTAGTAGGAAGAAATTCCCTGAGAAGGAATTCAACCCCAACAATTTCATTGAAAAGATGGGGTGCAACTCAGAAGCAAATGGAAAGAATGAAACTCATCAAACAATCACTATTGGTCATTCTTCACCCTTGAAAAGCAGAAAAGTACATGTGAAGGTACTCATTGAAGGAAGGCCTTGCCAAATGGAGGTGGACTCGGGCTCTTATTTATCTATGGTGTCATGGGATACTATTCACAGGCTACTTCCCAACATTCAGAAAAAGCATTTCCAGAAGCAAGCACTGACTCTTAAAGACTACCAAGGGAACAAGATTCCAGTAGTTGGAACAAGAGAATTCAACGTGAAGTTTAAAGGCCACACCAAACGTTTGCCCCTGACCATCGTGGACAAGGATCGCCCAAACTTGCTGGGACTTGAGTGGTTCAAGCCACTAGTCATCGAGGTGACTGGCATCAATCACGTGAGCAACTCTGAATGGGAGGAGGCCTTGAAGTTTGAGTTTCCAGAGGTCTTCAGCGAAGGACTGGGCAAGTATATGGGGACCCCTATCACTTTCAACCTAGATCCCAAGGTGCCCCCAATTCGTTTAAAGCCCAGAAGGGTCCCATTTGCCTTAAAGGAAAAAATTGATGCACAATTAGATAAACTAATAGCTCAAGGAGTTTTAGAGCCCACTGACCACTCCAGATGGGAGACACCCATAGTCACACCAGTCAAGACTGATGGGTCAGTAAGAATCTGTGGAGATTATAAGGGGACATTGAACCATGCGCTTCAGCAGAGCGCATATACAGTTCCAGTGGTGCATCATTTATTACATTCACTTGGCAGGGGCACAGTCTTTGCCAAATTAGATCTGGCCCAGGCATATCAACAACTAACAGTTGATGATGCCACTGCAGACTCATAGAGGTGCCTTCAAATGTAAAAGGTTACAGTTTGGAGTAAGCGTGGCACCAGGCATCTTCCAAAGCCTTATGGAAAGGATGCTTCAAGGACTGCCAGGGCTAGTGCCTTACTTTGATGATGTGTTAATCTCTGCTGAAAATGACACTCAATTACAAGAGAGACTCAGAGAAGTCCTTACCAGATTCAAGAAAGCGGGGTTAAAAGTCAAGGAAGAAAAATGCACTCTTAGAACTGACAAGGTTAAGTTCTTGGGATATATGGTTGACAAGCATGGCATCCACCTTACAGATGCCAAGGTTCAAGCAATCAAAGAAGCCCCTAGACCAAAATGCAAAACAGATTTGCAAGCCTTCCTTGGACTTATTAACTTTTATCACAAGTTCCTACCTCAGAAGGGAACCATTGCAGAACCATTACACAGATTATTGGACAAAAAATCTGCTTGGGTCTGGGGCAGGAAGGAACAATCAGCATTTAACAATATTAAAAGACTAATCACGTCTGATGCTGTACTGATACAGTTCTCTGAGAATTTGCCTGTTGTACTGACTTGTGATGCATCCCCTTTTGAAGTGTGGGGGGGTTTTGAGCCACAGGCTTCCCAGCGGGAGGGAAGCCCCTATTGCATTTTACTCTCGCACTTTGACCAAAGCAGAGAGGAATTACAGCCAATTGGACAAGGAAGCATTGGCAATTGTTGCAGCTGTCAAGAAATTCCATGAGTATATGGGAGAACATTTACCATTGTCACAGATCACAAACCTTTGTTAGGCATTGTGGCAGGAGACAAACCTATACCCACTATCCTGTCACCAAGAATGCTGAGGTGGACTGAATTTCTTGCAGCTTATTCATACAAGCTCATCCACAAGCCTGACAAGGACATTGGCCATGCTGATGCCTTGAGTCACTGCCCACTTCCGTTTCACACTGAGGACTGTGAACCTGAGACGCACACCTTTTTCCTAGAAACTGTTGCCAAGCTTCCAGTACATGCTGCTGAAATTGCCAGAGAGACTGCCAAAGACACTTTATTGGCTCCTATTATAGTCTGGATTAAGAAAGGTTGGCCTTTTCAAGATCTACCTCACCTTGCCCAACCTTTTAAATCCAGGCAAACTGAATTATCTGTATTAAGAGGATGTATTTTGTGGGGTAACAGGGTGGTTATTCATGCAAAACTGCAAAGAGAGGTTTTGGAAATGTTGCATGAGGGTCATCCAGGTATTGTAAGGATGAAGGGATTGGCCAGGAGTTATGTATGGTGGCCAGGTATTGACAAAATGGTTTAAAACTGGGTTGCATCTTGTCCCAACTGTCAGGTAGTCAGGCCTGCCCCACCTCTCACCCCCACACAGGAATGGGAATGTCCTAGGGGCCCATGGTCTAGGATCCACATTGATTTTGCTGGCCCTACTAGAGGGCACACCTTCCTTATTATAGTAGATACATATTCCAAATGGCTAGAGGTCATTCCTATGGCATCCACCACAACTGATGCTGTCATCAAGCAGCTTAAAAAACTTTTTGTAACCCACGGGTTACCTGATGTTCTTGTCTCTGACAGTGGCCCTCAATTTACATCCAACCTTTTTGAATCCTATCTAGCACAACAGGGTATCAGACATGCCCTGACTGCCCCTGGGCACCCTTCGGCTAACGGCCGGGCTGAACGCATGGTACGTTTTACCAAGAAAAAGCTTCAGCAATTGGGTCCTGGGGACATCACTGAGAAAGTTGAAAAACTTCTTAGTGTTCAGCACATCACTCCTAACCCATCAACTAACTTATCCCCAGCAGAGTTGTTGATGGGTAGGAAACTTAGGTCTCCCCTTGACCACCTTCATCCCACTTACGCACCCAACGCACCACTTGATTCCACTAGCAAAGTTCGCACGTTCAGTGTGGGTGATTCTGTTTATGCTAAGAAACTCATGGGTGAACTTTCATGGATTCCTGCTGAAATAACTCAAATCACTGGCCCTCGTTCTTACAGGGTGCAAACAGAGGATGGTGTCCTCTGGAGCAGGCACATTGATCAGTTAAGATCCAGACTACCTCAGGAAAATTGCAATTGTTCCTCTCTAGTTCCCATACCTAATGCCTTTTCTAGCGGGGAAGGGGAGGAGCATGAGGATAATCAGCAAGCAAGAATCAACCCCATGTGTAATGAGCCATTACGACAGGAACCATCCCAAAACCTGTCACAATGCCAAAATCCATCCTTACAAGTGGAAGATTGCACATCATTACCTGACTTGGGTGCTGACATTGGTTTGGAGATGGGTTGGGAGGCGAGACCAGATTCTAACAATCAAACAGGGTCTTCTTTCACTGGAAGCCCAAGTAGGGAAATGTCAACAGACACATTTCCTCTCTCACTGGGTGAGAACATTAAAACTTCTAAACCACGAAGGTCTCAACGTACACGTAAGAACCCCACCTATTTAAAAGAATACATTAGATAGGTTGGGGTTTGGTATGGACTGAACCTAGTGGGGAGGGGTGTTATGTATGCAGGTTTGAATGTCATTGGTTTAGTTTGAACTGTTCTTGTAAAATGTCAAATATGATTGGTTTTAAAAGTGCGGAAAAACCCTGCACTCTGATTGGCTGGCAACTGCGGCTGCTGGCTATAAGTAGCAGACGCAGCCCAGCCAAATCGGGTCTGTTATGAGCTGTAGTCACTAATAAACTCTTCACTGAAGCACTCCGCGTCTGACTCTTCATGCAAACTTAACAAATATAAATTCAAAGTTAGATTACTTCATGTAGCCTTCTGGGAGAGCAAGAGAACCCTCTGCTCTTTCGGCTGCACGGGCCGGATAGAACAGCTGAACGGGCCGGATCTGGCCCCTGGGCCGTAGTTTGCCCACGGCTGTTCTAGACTCACAGGAACCAATAAAGGGTGTGTGTTTTTTTGTAATGTTTGTAATTGCTATTTCAGTGTTCTGTTTTTAGTCTTCATTTCTGATGGCCAATGATACACCTCCTTCACTTTTAGGCATTCTAAAACAACTTTTTAAAAATACCCTTGAGTGAATTGATCACATTTAGAGAAGTATTCATGCCAGTATGTGATTTTTTATTATTGTATCTGATATGTAACATTTTGAAGAAATAAAAACAGTGTCTTTGAAGATAGGCATTCTGGTGCTCTCTAAATGTTTTGGACAAGAGTTTTGACACTCTGTTCTCATTAGCCATGCCATCTTCCTGGTGAGAATCTCAAACCTGCCTTTGGTATGTTTGCTATTGCAAATGCAGTAGAGATTAGATTCTTTTAAAAACTCTACCATTTTTGAGAATTTCAGACTAAGGCCATTCAGATCAAGAAAACAGTGCTAAATTTAATATAAGTTTATATTCATTCATTTTTTTTATTTTAGAAAATTTATATTGCTGCCTATTTGCACATGGTGACTCAAGGCGGCTAACACAAATATAAAAAAACATATATAAAAATAAAACTAATAGAAGAAAATAATCGCATAATAAATTAATAAAATAATAGCCCCCCACCACACCCTAGCGACAACACATCACACAAGCCATTTAATGGGCTCCATCCCGCTCTGGTTCCCCAGACCCACTGGCAGAATCAGTGTCAGATCCCTAAAAGTGATACTGTCATTCAGTTGGGAGAAGGGGGGTAAGCTTGAATTTGATTCATTGCTATTGCCTGTGACAACTGTTATTTTATAACTTGTATCCTGGTGCCTAAGATATTCTCACCTCTTGGGGAATGTTTAGGGGGGAGGGCCATGTGGGTTGTTTCACTTTAAAAGGCAGCGGAAGACAGCCATGGGAACGTATGCTTCTCTGTTTCTCAGAGTGGCTGGTACAACAACATCTGCACACCTGTGGATTGGCTGAATCCGCATCTTGCTAAAGGGAGGGGCCTCTACTGCTTTAATTCTACTTGTCTCGTCTAAGGGTATTCAGACACTGCTTTGAATGTATTGCTATCACCTCTGCTCAATAAAAGGTTCCTTTTGAAATACTTCGTTTTCAAGAGTTTTTACTTTCTTGAGGTAGAAGGACAGGCAATCCTTACAACCAGGTCTTCAGCGCCTTCCAGAAGAGTGCTAGAGTCAGGGCCAGTCTAATCTCTGGGGGAATGATGTTCCAGAGAGAGGGAGCCACCATGGAGGTCCTTCTTCTGGGTCCCACCAGATGTATCTCCCTAGGGAATGGGACCCACAGCATTCCTTGCCTCTCCACTCTAGTGGCACTTTTAGCTGCAGTCCCCATGTCTGCAGGATAGGAATAACAATAATAATACTGACTTTACTGTACACAAATTGCACAAAGCATGCTGAATATTATAAAGTGCGACGCAGTATACTTTCTAAGTGTTAATAGTGCTGATAATAAAAAAATACAAAACTAAAATTGTTCAACAACAAAAATCTGAGCAGCAGGACTTAGATTGTTCCATTTCTTTGCTAAATTTCAGGAAAAGGAAAATCAGAAAATGGCTGAGATAGTTAAAGAACTGGAAAAAAAGGTGAGTACTTAAGAAAGGGCAGAGTTCAAGAAGATGGCTGCCCTTATTCTAGAATTCATTTGATTATAAAATAAAGTGATTAACTTTGGCTTACACTTATCACTTTATGCTCCAAGTACAATAAATAATAAAACATAAACTTGCAAAATAACAGTGGCATACCAGATTAAAGATATTGACGTTATAGATAATGCCAAATTTCATTAACCAACATTTGAATATGCAGCACTTAATTTGCAACCTGAAATAGAAATTTGGCATTGTACCTGCCATTTGACTCCTGGTGACTCTAATGAGATACACCCATGTAGCTTTCTCAGCAGTTTCATGGAAAGGGTTTCTTATTGCCTCCTTAAAAAAATGTATTCCCAATTTCCCAACTCCAAGATTTCCTGTTAGTCTCCCATCCAATTATTAACTAGATTGTCTTTGCATGGCATTTGAAGATCTGCTAAATTTGGTTAGTTGCTGCCACCTAGCAGTGATACTATATATAGAAATGGTGGAAAAGCAAGGATAATCATGGGAAAAATAAATGAAGTGCTTTCTCTTTTGATGGGAAGGGGGAGGGATAAAACCTTAGAAACCAATGCAAAACACCAGATACTAAATAAGAAACCAATTACAGCCTAGTAAGAATGATGAGAATAAATCAGCAATGCAACCATGAATTTGGGATAATGTTTACTTGGAGTGGCAATTTTCAGCATGTAGCAAGACTCATTATGTCAATAAAAAGACACCAAGTCAATGTTAAATATGTATCAGAACTATACTTAGATGGTTAAACATCTTTGGATGCATGTTGCTTATCTAGCATTATTTCACAGTTGTAATCACATAATTAATGGTGATGGCACATACAAGAATTGTATGGCACTATAAATCTAATCTGGCTTCAAATATAGTTCAAATGAATCTGAAAATTCAGATCAGAAAAGCTAATGCAGTAATATAGACTGACTAAGATATCGGCTACAGTGACTAGATTTATAAAGATAAGGTCAACTTTCCTGTCTTATGTAGGATTCTGGATCTTTGCTGATTTCAGAAACCTGGAAAATCTCTTTCTACCCACTGCTGTTCTTATTCTCCCAAACCATATTAAGTTGGATGCAGGTTGGCCATCTCCGATTCATGGGGGCACTTTTCTGAAACAAATGGGGGAACAGGATATGACTATAGCACTAGCAGATTCTTCATTTGCTCATTCTTCAAAACATAAAACCCTCACCAGATGCAAAAAACATGTTAGTCTAGGAGAATCTATTCTTGGCTCATCTCTGAGAGGGCAGGCTGATGTGGAAATGTATGCAAGATCAAACAAGAAACCAGTATCCTGCTTCCTACAATAGTAACCATCTATCTGTGAGCCCACATAACAGCAATGCCTTCTTCCCAGCTATGAAAACTTTTGGATTATTTTTTTTGCAATAATTACATACAGGTCTTCAAGCAACAGATAGATGAGCAGTCCAACAAAGATGCTCTGAAGGAACTCAGATCAGAAGGAAATGAATTGAAGGTAACTTTCACATGTCTTATATATTTGTTATAAGGACCTACTAGACTAGGAAATCAATACAATTAATGTAAAAATGATCACAGAATTTGGAAGAATAGAAATTCTAAGCACTTATTTGTTATCTTGTGTACTTATTTTGCACACAAACTTATTTACTAAATACAGTTCTGCTTCTTTGAGTAACTGTCCCTTCTCTTTCACAAGAGAAGAACCACTTTGCACAGGCAGGAGGGATTATATACTCATGTGTTTATATATTATGCCACATGCTATAGCTGCCAGATTTATTAAGACAAGGTAAGATTTTCATATGCAGCAGATTATTAAATTAATAGTGCTCTACTGCTGCCCTATTCCCTATAACTAGATGCTGTAGCTATTGGGCAGTGAACAGCATGGGAAATAGGAAGGCTGTTAATTCCTCTTCTGTTCTTTTCCAAGAAGTGGGAAAAATCTGAATGGAGATAGGAATCTCTGTAGGTCTCCTCATGGGAAGGGAGAAAGGAATGAGCTTTCTTGAGCATGGAGGAGTCCTCTAAGCAAGAATATTGTACCCATGGTTGGTTCCCTTCTGTTCCCCAAAGTACAATAATGGAAAATGTCCCTACTAGGAATATATAAAGTTTAAAGGATACCTCTTTCTGATTAAGCTTTGAAGCAAAACTACACAGCCCCTGCTTCCATGCACTGGAGAGCTGCCCTGTTTTGCTGCTTTCCAAGAATGTAGTCCCTGGGCATTTCCTTTGGTATGAGCTGTCAATCAAGAAGAGTTGCAGCTCAGTGCTTTGAGAAGTAGGGTGAAGCACTGAGGCAGAATACATTACAGTATGGCTTAAAAATGTGTTGTTGAGGTGGAAGTACAGTGTTTGGTAGGTCAATTAGAGCTACTAGGAAAAAAAATGTCTTCATGTGTGAAGAGTTTGAATGCATTCTTGCTGTTCTGAGAATATGGTTTCTCACCAGCTTACTTGTGGAAGATAAAAGAGAACTACTTTATTGAAATTAGAGCTCCACGATTGTGTCTCAGCTTTGGGCCAGAAATAATCTCGGATGCTCAAAATATTAAGGGACAGCTCATAATTGTGACTGTGTCTTTGCATTTGAAGACTGGAAGTTGCTGCAACTATATTATTATAATTTTTTTCTCCACCGACATAGAGGCACTTGTTTGAATGGGAAGCTAAGTGGCAGACAAAGTATGACAGGATCAGGCAGGTAAATCAATAATGTTTCTGGTTTCAAAGCTCCTTTGTTTTGATAGCAAACTGAAGTACTCATGGGTCTTTGGCTGAGAAATGTGAGTCAAGGCAGGGTGATTTTTTTTCAGGTGTCTATAATAATCAATTTTGTCAAAGTTCACAAGCTATATATGTTATTCAGCAGACAGGGTTATTGTTCAATAGCTAACTCAGCTGCTACTTCCTGGATTCTTCCAGTTATACTTTAATTTGAGAGATACGTCATTGCTTAGAAGCAGCTTCTAAGACTACAAGGTCCATTTATTCACAATAAAAGTAGTGTTATGGAAATATCAAATATAAGAATTTGAGACAAAGGCCCTGATAATACATATTAATTTCCCACAAAACTCAGCTAGGGAAGTCCCCAAATATTAATGCAATAACTTATTCCACTGCAAAGTACCACTTTGATGAAAGAATAATAGAACATAAATACATGCTAATATAATTTCAAAACCTACACTTTTCAGTTACATATTTTAGCATGTAACTGGTTAGTGATTAGCTAAGTATTTTAGTATTTTGTATAATACCGTATATTAACATTAAAGAAGTATAACACAGCAAGCCTGTTCACAAAGCAATTGCAGTTCTCCCTGTAGTTTCTAGAAGAGTAATTGTATATTAATTCTATGAGTTTTTAGCATGGAAGCACCCCCACATTCATGCTCTCAAAGTATGTAAGGCTCATTTTTTTCTACATAGAAATAGAATAAAAGTCTTCTGATTTTTGGCATTTTAGAAACAGCAGCACATTGAGAAACTGAGCACGGTAATCCAAGGGCTGTCTCTGAAGAGCCAGGTATGACTCCCTTTAGGCCCAAACTTTGTTGCCTGCAACAGAGATGTCCCATATATGAAGCTAACAGAATCTATGCAGGATCAAAGGGAATCACAAAGTAAGAGTGAATCAGCACTCAAACAAATGAAGCACTGCAGTCTTCTAAAAGAAGACATAGACTTAGAAAATGTACCCTGGAGGGAAAAAAGACAGCAAAGATAGGTGCTTCTGCTTTGGCTGGGTGCAAAAGGTAGAAGGTTGGTGCAGGGAACTGGGAGAGAAGGCAGCTGGGTGAACAAAAGCTTGCTGGGGCTTCATAGAGGCTGTGGCTTGTGCTGCTAGGGCAGGCTTGGGAGCCATGTGTAGGAAATCAGAGAAGCTGGGGCACAAGGGGTAACATAGTGGCCAAAGGTCTGAAAAGGAAACAGCAAAGGCAGTGAAATGCTTCTGGTGTTAGGCATCCAAAAAGTATCCAGGATATCAATCACTCCAGACATATTCTCTCCAATTGATTTATTAGAAACAGATCTGGTACGTCTAAGGCATTTTCCAAAGTGAAAGAATTTTCGCACGCTACACAGAACCCACCTTTTTCTCCTCCCACTTCTACACTTCATAAATCACAAGAACTGATTAACTGCAACTGGAATTTCTTAGTACGACATACAGAATAACCTTGAACTTTTCAACTCCTCCATCCCCCTTTCCATTATGTTGGCAGCTGAATTTCAAAGCTGACAGGCGTCCCCCCTTGAAAACTCCTCCTCCTAAAAGAAAGCCTGTCAGCTTTGAAATTCAGCTGCCATCCGCTTCAGCTGGGATGCCTGGGTGCAAAAGGTGAAAGGTTGGTGCAGGGAACTGAGAGAGAAGGCAGGTAGGCAAGCAAATGTTTGTTGGGATAGACTCTGGTGACTGAGGCTTCCCAGGACATGGTTAGCAGCTCCAGAGTCACACAGTTCTGAGGCCAGTTGCCACACCCCAAGGCAGGGTGCAGGATGGCCAAAATACCGAAAGGGGGGTGGGTGGGAAACCAGTGGTGTTGGTAGTTGGAGCCTGTCCCTTACCTTACTGAGGTTCAGGGCTGGGAGGGACCAAGCCTGGAATGGCTTGAGTTGGAATTGGTAGTTGCGTAAATACCCGCAATTCCTGTTTGTGCAGTGGGGAGTGCTGGGATTGCCATCATACATTGATATGGCCATGTGATATCTTGCTTTCTGACTAGTGATTATGACAGCAATCCTAGTCCCAACTGAGACCATAAATTTTGGACTACCTGTAGTTGCAACATCAATCTAAGTGCTGAAACAGTAGATAAAAGTTAAAGATTATGATGCAAATGGTGTCTGCCAAACACCTAGAAAAATTATCTTCTATGCTTGATTTCAGGTTTAGATTATCTTCAATTAGAATTAGATGGCATATAATGCAATCCAGTATAAACTATTAAGGATTAGAGATCTTCAAATTAATCTCTCTTCCTGTATCCTGCCATCTCGGGGCTTTCAGGAGAGTTTGAAGCTTAGCTGAACTAGTGTAAAAATTTAAGATAAAAATATATATGAAAGCCTAAATCAGTGTTGTTTTCTTTCTAAATCAATGAAGGAGCTGCACCGAAATATCACTTTCTTGGAAGACAGTGTGGTGGAAGTTCAACAGGAAATAGCACTGTAAGGATGACCTAACCAATCCTCTTAGTTGGCTATGATGATCAATTAATGAGCTGAGAGCATCAAAGACTTAGGCCAAATCTTAACCAAAATTAGTATGGTCACAATTTCTTGGGCTCAGTTCCTCATCTGTAACGACAGGTATAACAATAATACCCATTTTAGGGTTTCTCAACAAATAGGCTTTGGGAATGTAGGCTGGAAATAAATAAAAACAGATACATCCCCATAAATCTTTTAGATTTAGCACATGTTCTCGTTGAAAATATCCTGTGAAGGAATTAAGTATCGGAGTTTGCAACATTTGACAGTGGAATTGCATTTATTTGCAAGAAACATTGTGTGTGTGTGTGTGTGTGTGTGCGTGTGCCACGCGCATGTGCATGCATGCATAAGAGAGAAGATATTTTTGGAGACTTCAAACTTAAGTTTAATCAGCATCTTAAAAGACCTAGAAGCCACGTTCATATTTTCCTATTGGGTAAAGCAAGAATGTTGCAGAGTTGCAAGTCACAAAATATTCTGTCCAGAGTTACATTCTCTCCTGTTCTGCTAGGCTTGTTATGCACAGGGAAAACATAGCTGCCTTTTTACTACTGTGTTCTATTTTAGTTTGCAGAAAGATGCACTGTCTGGAGAAATGGTGATCTCGGCAGAGGGCTTTCTTTGGGAGGAACAAGTGTGTGACCAGATGGTATGAAGTATGTGGTTGGGTGGTTGCAATTGTTCTTAATGCCACCTTCTTCCAAACACAAAACTTTGGATGAGTTGGCCAGTGCCTTCTCCAACTAGTCCCCCCGCCTTGAGATACTTTGGTATTTTCCTCTGACCAGTCAGTATGAGAGGGGCTGTAACACTGCCATCTTCTTTGTTTTTTTAAAAAAATGATGGCACAGGATCATGATTTTAAGAGTGAAGAGCCAATGGGGATAAAGCAAGAGCCTGTATCAATGGGAAGCCTGACATTCTGACATGCACACTATAGACCAGGGGTGGCGAACAAGTTTGACACAAAGAGCCAAAATTTTAAACTGTGAGAGTCAGAGAGCCACACCACGCTCGCTGGCCCGTGCAGTTGTTTCCGAGGGAGGACGGGATGACGGCCGGGCGGGACTACACGCCGAAATCTCTCCTCAGAGATCCCTCCTCAGAAGCAGCATAACAAAATCCAAACTTGGCAAAGAGCCACAGTATACAAAATAATGATAAGAGGCAAAGAGCCGCATTCATTTTGGCCGGAAGCCGCATGCGGCTCGAGAGCCGCGTGTTCGCCACCCCTGCTATAGACAGGGGTTGCAATGATTTTAAGTACATTGGAGCAGAGCTGGAAGTTAATACTTGTCCAAAAGGGTCTAGGACAATTTGCCACGACCAACTTGCCACGGCCAACTTCTTGCAGGAAAACTCACCATGGGACAAGAGTTACATTAATATCTAAGAAATGGTGGAATAGAATTATTAAAGAAGGGATGCAAAAGGAAGGGCAAAATGAAGTGTGAATGACAAAAAATAAAATAGGTTTAAAAATTATTTTAAATAATTAAATTGAATTGTTGAGTTAGCCCATAGTGACTTAGCCATGGTGAGTTGGCCACAGCAAGTAAGCCATGATGAATTGGCTGTGGTGATTTGGCTGCTGTGAGTTGTCCCATTCTGTGTCCATAAGACTGGCAATTGCACTTGATCACACAGCTGTAGAACCAGTCCATCACAGCTGCAAAACCTATCTTTGGAGGGCCTTCATCTTTGCCACTTTTTTCCAGTTTGATTCTTGCTTCTTAAAGGGGAAAGAAACTGTCAAAGGATACTCTTAATTTGCACTCAGGTAGTCCTCAATCTATGATCACAATTGGGACTTCAAGTGATGCAGTCATTGAGTCACCATGTGACTGGACCTGATTTTACGATTTTTGAATTGTGATCATTAAGTGAAACATGCAGTCATTAAGAGGAATCCAGCTTTCCCCAATTGACTTTGCTTGCCAGAAGCCTGCTGGGAAAGTTGCAGATCATAATCATGTGACTGCAAGACTGTACAACAAATGTACAAATGTAAGCGGTAGCCCATTGCCCAAATTGCAATTATGTGATTGTGGGAGTGATGAGACCATTGTAATTCTAAGGTCGGATGTCACGAATTGTCACTTTTTCTGAAGTGTTGTTAAAAATGGCTATAAGTCGAGGACTATCTGTATGCTCTGTTCTTTGAAATAAAGCAACACACTGTTCTTAACGGTGTGCTTAGTGGAACTCTTGCATCTCACATCTTGCTTTTCCTATTCTCTCAGAAGAGACTTCCAAGTCTGGAACTATACAGAAGTACTTCCAAAGAGTACTGCTCATCCACGTAAGTGACCAGTGGACTATCAGAGAGATGATTTATTAACATTTTATGCAATATTTTAATTGTATGACTGTAAGCTGCATAGAATTGCCTTGACAAGTTGAGTGGCATATGAGTCTAGAACTCCAGAAAAATAAACATGCAGGTACTGTAAAACAGGTAGAGGCAAAACAGAAGAATTGGAGGTGGGGGGGATGGGGGGGAAAGGAAAGGGCATTGGCTGTATTCACACAACAAGCTTTAACCACATTAGCAGAAGACCAAAAGCTGAATTGCATGATGTGTAAAGCTTACTTAATCTAAACTTTCACCCCAATACTAGGTTAGGTGTTTTCTGCACTTTAAGCTATTAATCTCCCATGAATAAACCAGATGGAAATAAAGCTAGTTTAAGAAATCTCATTCTGGATTTCAGTTCCTCCCACTGCTTTGGCTATGATTGTGACCTGTTATTCTGATTGGTGATCCCCCCCTCCTTTTAAAACTTCTCCTGAATTGATTAAAAAAGAAGAAGACAATACTAGGGCTGTACCATTTTTTAAAAATCCATTGGCTATAATTTAGAAGAAAGTGAGGACTCTTTTCAATTTAACCTGATTAAAAAAGAGATGGTTCCTTCATAGCATTATTCCAATATTAAATCAATGACTTGTTTAAAACAATGAAGAAAAAGTAAATCCACCTTTTCATTGTTCCACCAGGAACCATCAGCTGTATTTGATGCTGTTCTTGTGCCATTGTTTACATGTCATTCTTTCCCTTTTTTTTGTGCAGCTCTTTCCCACGTCCAACTCTTCAGGCTGCCTGGAGGCTGCTGTGGGCCTCAGCCAAAGTCCTGCTTCTGATCCTGCTGGTAGCTCTGCCTCTCCATTTCTTTCATGGCGGGTACTCCAGGCAGCCATGCTTGCAGCTGCACTCAACTCCCCTACTCTACTTGCAGCCCAAGAGGTTGTTTCCCCCTTTAGCTTCTTGAAGGCACTTATGCACCCATCTTTAATGACCTTTAATAAAACTGAATAACAATCACCACAAACTTCTCTGTCTACCTGAAATTGGAACTAGATCTGATGTTCATTGTGCAACTTTCCTTTATGTGGTTGTTGTTGTTTTTTGTTTACAATAGCCAGACTAGAGTATCTGGTCTCAATTTGGAACCACAAATTTATTATTATGGTTCATTGCACAGTCAGCCAGATGTATAGACTGGGTTTGGCATTTTTGTCTACCTATCGAATCCTTTCCAAGGACCTGGGATAGGCAGATGTGGATGTTTGATAGTGTTCCAGATATTGTCACAGGATGGAAGCTGTTCGCAATAAAGCCGCCTTTTGCAGTTGACTGATGGCAAATTTGTCAATGCCAATGATTGTTGTTGTTATTACTTTTTAATCTTCAATTCAACTCATAGTTTGGGACTGGTAAAAACTTAACAGTTCAAGTATTAAACCAAGGAGCTAAGAGCTTTTGAGGTAGTGTCTTAGAGTTTATAGGCAGTTCAGAGTATGGTGGGGTTTTTTTTTTGCAAAGTCAGAATATTCAGTTCTGAATTTGATAAATTCAAAATTTCCAAGTATCTAGGCAACCTTTGGGTACTGCTCCAAGGGCTCCTATTACTATTGGTACAAGCATTGATTTCTTGTTTCTTCTTCCTCTTCCTCCTCCTCCATTGCTACTTCTGTTTGATCTGCTTTCTCTTCTTCATCCTCTTCTTTATTCCTATTCCTTTTGGATACCTATTGAATGTACTATAGATAATAAAAAGACAGTCTTGTATAGTGGTGAAGATGCTGGTCAAGAAACCAGGAAACTGTGAGTTCTAGTATTGCTGGCCCTAGGACATAAAAGCTAGCTGAGTGACTTTGAGTAAGTTCCTTTCTAAGCCCAACCTACCACATAGGATTGTTGTTTTGGGGTAAAGAAAAGGAGGAAGGAGTAGTAGGAGGGTTTAAGTGCTATTGCTATAAAACTAATGAATATATTTATGCTGTACATTGCCCAGAGTCCCTCACTGAGGGAGAAGGCGGTCTAGATGCATGAAATATATAAATAATTATATGTAAAAACACAAATAAAGGTGGAATAAAAAAATCTAATAAATGTGGAGAAGATGAAAGAAAAAGTGCATATTCTATCAATACTAGTTACAGTTTAAAATATTAAAAGTTACGTATTATGATTGTCTTTCTCATAACATTGAAAAGAGATGAAGGAAGAGCATACAGTGTATCAAGATACTGGTTATGTAACAAATGTTTTGGTCTTAAGCTAAATAACTTAATATTGCAATTTCTTTAGAATCTTGTAGAATTGTTTGCTTAACACTATTCTTTGTTTAACACTAGTCATGTTCCATATGAAGCTACTGATAGATTCTTGCCATTTGTGTAGAATTATCTCAGAAATTATAACTGATACCATTTCAAATAGATTGTTTACTTTGCATAACAGATTAATGTTAGTGATTGCAATTGATCCTAAGCAAGATATGGATTTCTCCACCTTTCAAAGTCTTTTAATCTCTTGCCATCATTTAACATTGTAAAATAGTTATGTTTATTGATTATTTGTCAAATGCAAACCAAAATATTTTGTTCAGTGGGCTAGCTGACAGCCAATTCTTCTTGCAAAAAAAAACAACAGAAAATCTCTTTCAGAATTTTCAGTCTTTAAAGGTGTGTCAGGGTGTGCCCAATTATCCTCTTTTCTCCATGGTTATTTAATAATTAAGCATTGTTCTAGGACAGTCATTAGGTGGTATGCAAATTGATTATTTATTTACATAATTTTTGACTCCTAGCTTTGACACAGATAGCTTTTCTGGGTGACAGTCTATCCCTAATCTTTTCCTTTAGGTTTCCCAATGGTGCACTCATTGCCATTATCATCAAGTCCATCCACTTTGCTGTGGTTGTCCTTTTCTTTCCTTCCCTTCCACTTCCTTTTCCAGAGAGTTGGGTCTTCACATACTGTGTCTGAGTAATTTATGGTCATTTGTGCCTTAAGTGAGAACTTTTGGTTGATTTGTTCAATGATCCATGTGTTGATTTTCTTGGCTGTCCACAATATTCTCATAAGTCTTCACCAACACCAACGTTGAAAAAAACCACAGTACTCTTTCTATCCTGCTTCTTTAAAGTCTTTAAAGATACAGGAATAAATGACTTAAAATATGCAGATTGTGTGCTCTTGGCAGAAAGAGGGTCAGGATTCAGATTCTGAAGAAGCTGCTCCAGCTGAACCCATCAGGATGTCAGCTCCAGAAGACATCAAGCCACCAGTCATACCAGGCTGATTAAAAAAAAACCAGACACCACCTGGACAGCAGGACGCACAAGACAACCAACAGGTTAAAAAGTCGGATTCGTTGCTGTGCTGCTTGTCTGGATTACCTCACAGGCTTAACATCCGCCGAGCTCTCGGATCTTGATCCATCTAAGGAATTAAAGCAGGGTCAGCACGTGCCGACGCTGGGATAGAAGATCGCCAGGAGATTCCCCGGCAGTAAATTTAATGGGGAAGCAAAGCCGCAGGGTTGCGTCGGTGTAATTGAGCAAGTCAGCTCGAAGGAGCCTTGACAACTACAACAAACTTTCCTACTGTTCTTTTCCGAAGAAACCACCGAGTAGCTACGATTTCCCACCTAGCCTGCAACTTACTACAGCAGAGGCGGCTGGTGCACTCCAAATGACCTCCCTCCCTCTTCCCATAAGCGCAGCTGCCTGGGCATATAGGCAAGCGCCGCCAAACGCTTTCCGCCACCCCCTCCCGGCGCCTGCTGAGCTTGGTATCGCCTTCCCTTTCTGCCCGGGGTTTGCTGCAAGAGCCGCCGCCGCCGCCAAGTGGGAAGGGTGGGGCTAAGGCACATGATGTTCTTCTTCATGGGGAAGTAAGTCCTGTACAGTACTGCTGGTAAGCTTTCTCCTTCCCTTTCACCTGGAGCGAGGCGAAGAAGCGCGGCGCGCTCGTTCGGAGCCCTGCTAAGGCAGCTGTTTTAAGAGTCCAGTCCGCACCGCCCCCCTTCGGTGGCCGCGCTACCTGAGTAGTACGCCCTCCGGAGCATCCGAAAAGGCTTTGTACGGTCAAGTGAGTCAGCCTAGTAACAGGCGAGGCGAGGAGAAGCAGACCCCCCGGCAGGCGGGGGGAGAGGGCATCGTGCCCAGGAAGTTGAGTCAGAAAAGGGTCCGCAAGCGGAGGGGAGCGCTCGCTTTCTCGGATTACAGAGCGCCGGGCGAGCGCTTTGTGCGTGCTCTCTCCCTTCTCTGTGATTTCTTCCGCTCCAGAGAGCTTTAACGCTGGCAAGAAAAACTCCCTGCCTGGCTGGGATTATGACTCAGCCTTCCTAACGCCCTTCAACAGCGTTGGGTTTCAACTCCCATTTCCCATAATTATGCTGTGCAGGGAATGTGGGCATTGCAGTCTTAAAATAAGTGGAGATCATCAGGCTGGGTAAGGGTGATGTACCGGTAATTTCTCCGCGTTAATCCTTGGACTAGAACGAGATGCACGGAGAGATGTAAATCTCTTTTTTGTTAGACCGATTCTGGGTTGCCTGTTGGTTTTTCCTCTTCTGAGTTTTCTATGCCATGGCTGTCCTAATCTGAATCTTTGAGTTACTGGGGGGAAGAAGCAATAATTGTACTTTGATGAAAGATGAATTTTCCACGGGACTAGAGGCGCAACAGGTTCTGACTCTAGAGGTGGTGCTTGCATGGATTGGTACAGTGGGCGATGGGTAAGGCAACTAGCTCTCTGTTATGCAAATCCAGCACATGTGGTTGCTTTATGCTTCAGTGTGAATGTATCCTTTGAACACAGTTATAAATAGAGTCCTCCTGGTACTATGCAAGAGAAAGTAATTTCTATTTGAGGATTACAAACTCCATTTGCTAAATGGAGAAGTGAAAATAAGTTGGGAAGAAAATTTAACTATTGAGATGAAAATACATTGGACAATAAGCCAGTTTCCCTCCCCTTAAAGACTATTTAATTAGAAAACTGCCCTCAGTTAAATAACAAAAAAAGAGAACCTCATGGGTATACTTAACAGATATATTAGGATAATGGTGGAACCGTGGTGATTGTCCTGATTTTCCTTTTTTAGCCATGCTTGTACCTCCTTCGCAGGGGTTCTGCCAAATCCTGATGCTGCTCATTCTGGCACTGTCTTTGGCTCTCACATACAATGTGCATGGGAGCATTTCCTGCTATGACGACTCTGGGAAGGCTGTGGACTGGTATGTGTCTACTTTACTTGGCTTTATCTTTTGTTTTCTCAAAAAAGATTCCTTTCCTGCCTTTCACCCAAGTCTCTAAAGCAATTTACAAGAAGCCAACTAAATTCTCCACCTCTCCCTTCCTTTTCCTTTGGCAGTCTGTAGGCTTTCCAACTGTTTACCCCAACTCCTTCCCTGCAACCATCCATGAACAAGTGGTGTATTTGAAATGCCTTGTGCAAGAGCTGCAAGCAGTACACTCTATCCTGGCTGCCTTTTAGTCAGAAATTGCATTTATTTATTGTATTTATCAACGATCACACTCTACATGGACTCTTGGTGGTGTACAATTAAGACAGAAGCACATATATAATGAAACAATCCTTAAAAACTATCCAAGTTTTTCATAAATTACTACAAACAAAATTCCTAATGGATGTATTGAATGACCTTCAATAAGTACCCTATGGAACATCTTCCCTCAAGGTTTTTGTAAAGGTCAGAAGTGATTTGAGTCATTTGGATTTCTGGCAGAAAATTGGTCTGTAATGAATGAATTCCCTTCACTGCTGGGAAACATCCTTTTTCTCAGTGAATCTATGTTTGAAATCCTGCGAGTCTTTGCCACTTCCCTAGATTGGCTTGGGAATTTACGCTCCATCTCATCTCCTTTCAGTCTTAATCCTAATCCATGGAGTCATGTTGCATACTTCAGTGGAAATTAGAGTTTTCTCATCCTTGGGCTGGTTGTGATTTCTAAAGGCCTGTTTTACAGGTTTATTGTTTACAAGCTGCCAAAGTCCCATCACAGTTCCCCAGTAGAAGGCATGCGGTACATGTATCAAGATGGGCGTACCCTGGGCTGGGTGAAAGGCAGGAGCTTGATGAACAGTACTGAGGGAGCTGTGGGCAGAACACTGAATCAGCTATACCTGGAGGCAGCAAACAGGCAGGTGAGTCTGCAGAAAGAGCAGCTTCTCATGGTTACCAAATTAAAAACCATGGTCATGGCGTAATGTGGCTCTCACTGAAAAGACTCAGTTTCTACTGACTGAGAGTTCCCTTGAATCACCCCAGTGACTACTTGTCAATCACAAGTAGATCCATCTGACCAGGAAAGGGATTGGGTACTAAACTGTGGTAAAGGCTACATTAGTTGAGGCTGGTGTCAGGCTGCCACAGGTCCTCTGAACCTTTTCAGACTGTTTTAAGAAGTAAAACAGTATGTCAAGTCACGAACATAAAAGCCCTCTGGAGGGAAGGGTTTGAAATGTCACCTAATAAGTCTCCCCTTAAAAAAATTGCTATGGATACCTAAAGGTCTGCATTCAAGTGAATCTCTCTTTGCCACTAATCTCTCATGAAGCTACTCAAGTTCTGTTTGAAAAATCATGCTCTATCTGTGTTTTATTTTCCCTCCAGAGGGAGGAAGAGATGGCCTATGTCCTGTACAACGATGAGCCTCCAAAGGAGAATTTCTCTGGTTCTAAGGGTCATACAAAAGGTAGTGCCCTTGCATCAAATTATCAAATGTATTCGAATAGGCTAGCTGTGACCTGCAGCCTTTGACTGTATGCTTTGTTTCTCCCCTCTCCAATCAGGGGTCATCCTCCTGGACAGAACTCAAGGATTCTGGCTTGTTCACAGCACACCTCGGTTTCCTCCCAGGCTGGATGAGAAGGAGTATGCATGGCCCCACACTGCCCTGACTTATGGACAGAGCTTTCTGTGTGTTACTTACCCCTATAGCCAGTTCAAAGCCATAGGTAGGTGTGAGGGCTGGGGTATGTTAGGATGTTTAAAAACTTCATGCTGAAAATCAAAACTTTGGGATTATTTCAGGACCTTTGGCTAGGAAGTGCTCAAATGTCTTTCCCAAACCAAAATCTTTCTGAATTTGTGACTTGTACAGGAGAATGAATGGATTCTGAAGATATAGATAGGATAGTCAAGGCAGCAGAGCTATTACCATGGAAATAAAGGGAAAAGGAATGGGTAGGTTCATGCTCTTAGGAAGCATAACTTCTAAAATTATTGTTCAAGGGCTACAAAAATTTGTGAGGAAGAATTCCAGCCAAACATTTTGACACTAGCTTCCCTGAGATCCATGCCATTCCAAGCTTTCCCATAAAAATGGGAGGACAGTCCGTCCCTCGTCCCCACAAAGGAATAGCATTAGCACAAGGAGACCTTCACTAGGTAGCACCATCTCTCAACATGATTCCATTTCAAGCACACTATGCCTATGGATAAACTGAGGCAGATTCCACACAAGGGGCTTCCCACATTAGCAGATGTATTCAGCTGCTCCATATCCCAAACTTCTGGACTGCCCTTTGTTTTTAAGAATCCCTGTCTCCTTGCCTTTTCCCCTTCCTAACAGTCAACAAGCTGCTGCCTTGGATAGCCAGTCAGTTAATTGGGGGCGGGGGGGAATTAGCCTCATTACAAAAACAAGCATGATGAGAATGGGGGCATGGAAATATGTTCCCAGCCCAGTTTTGGCATCCTCTTGTAAGCCAGGTGAAGGAAATGCTGGTCAACTTTGGCAAATGGGGAAAGCAATGGCTCTGTCTGAGACTGGAGAATGTAGATCCCAGCAGTACAGAAATATCCTTAGCTGTTTTCAGACCATAAAGGTGTCAAAATGTGTGTCTCCTCCCCGCCCCCGGGCAGGATGATAATGCGCTCTTAGCCAATGAATCTAATACTGTAACACCATATTTCTGCCTTAGGGAATCAGCTGCTCTTCATGGACCCTCATGTCTATGATTACCAGGTACAAGGGGCCTTTGCCCGGGATCTGCCTGCCTTGTTGAATGCTTCTGAGGGAAAACATGTGCAGGAGGAGCCTTGGAATTCCCAGGTGACTCTGACATCAAAAGGGGGCAAGGAATTTGTCAGCTTTGCAAAATTCAGTTTCTTTGATGATGGTAAGTAATGATGGGGGGTGGTTAGTCTTGGTAGGCATAGAAAGCAGAGGAGTTACTGGAGAGAGTAAGGGAATATGGCAACCAAGTTATATCAAAACTATCCTCATACATTCATTTGCTATTATTTCATCTTCCCAGATCTGTACTCTGGCTGGCTGGCCCAGGCTCTTGCTACTGATCTCTATGTTGAGTTCTGGCTCAAGTCTCCAGGGGTTTTGGCATCCAACTGCTCTGGACAGTACAGAGTCTACAATGTGGAGCAACTGGCTTTCCAGGACCCAGCTACCAGCTTCTTTTCCACGTCGGACCATTCCAAGTGGTGTGTTGGAATAGAGAGTGATTCGGGGTGGGCCTGTGTTGGAGACATGAACCGTAATCATGCAGAGGAACACCGTGGGGGTGGTACCATCTGTTGCCATGATGTCACAATTTGGAAAAGCTTTCACTCCTTGGTACAGAACTATACCGATTGTGATACAACAGGATATGGACTCTAATTGGCTCAGATTGTCTATGTTATTAAGGGAGCAGAATCCAGTTCATTGGGAAAGAGGACTAAAGGATGATTTGAAGGAGTAGGTGTCCCTGCCTCTCTTCTTCACAGCTTATTAACTCCCTACATAGCGTAATGCAGGGAGTTGTGCTGTTGCTTTGCTCTCCCTTATTATTCAAAAAGTTAATTTCCAGCCACGGTTCCTTTGTGTTCTGGTCTGTTTCCATCACTATTTTTTTCCTGTTCCATAGTAACATTTCCAAGGAGTTACATGAGCTATATGGAAAAATACAGAAGGAAATTCTTTTCCTGAAATAAAAATGTATACAGTGTTTATTTTATGTAATTTTCCAAAATCTGGGTATTCCAAGGAAAATATTTTTATGTAGCAGATTCTAGGTGTGTGAGACAACTAGGCTGACCTGAGGCTAAGCCTCCTTTCTCCCTTCTTGAGTAATGGGAAAGTCTTTAAACAAGACCATGGTAGCCTGTTTAAATGCAGCATCTCTTAAACCACAGCAACCACAAACCTATTGAGTAACTTCCACATGTGTATCAAAGCTCTGTATATTTACAGAATACACGGTCTAGAAAGTAACTCCATTTGAAACAGAGCAACTTGCTCCCCTCTCTTGTTCTTGGCTAGCCCATGAATATAGTTTCATTGCCCAGCAGGCCATGCAAGAGGATCTCCCACAAACATGGCTATGGATAAAAGAAGCAGAATCTTTCAGAATGAGAAAAAGAATACCAGAGACAAAATGAATAAAAGCTAAAATGCTTTAAAGATGCGTTTTGATGTTTTCATTTTTAAATTCTTTAAATATCTGTTTTACAAAAACAGGCCTGGTCAAAATCTCTTGTGCAATCTGGAATGGGTAAGATATTGCAACCTGGGCTGCCCTCTCCTTTGAACAACACTACAGATGAGAAGCCAGATGGGAATTTAGGAACATCTGGACAATCATTCTAAGCAGACCATAATCGTAGTCGTCATAGTCAAGAGACTGCACAGCCGCTTGTCTGAAATGATACACGGTTCCCTGCTTGAATAGAGGGTTGGACTAGAAAACTTCCCAACTCTGTTATTCTGTATTCTCTGAATGGATCAGAAGATGGATATATCAGACCTTACTGAGCTGATGGGAGGGGCTTTCCAGATGTTACCATAAAAGAGAAGCACATTTAACAAATGCAGCACGGTGATGGTGGGGTGTTTGTTTGTTTTGCTTAATTTATTACTGTTTGAAATCCAGTGACACTGACACAGTTACTCCTGCCACCCTCTCCTTGCTTTGGGTGGGGGGAGCAGCTGGCTGTTTGACCTGTTTCATAAAATACAGTACTAGGAAGTGGACTGCTTACACACATGCACCCACAGGTTAAAACTACAGTGATTCAATACTGCAACTGAAAATAGTACTGCCATTAAAAAAAAAATCAAGTGTTCCCCCAATCATAATCTTTTTAAAAAACAGTTAATGCTGTTACAAACGCTACTGATGTGAGGACAAGGCAAGACACAAATAAGTCCTACATCTTTACTGCAGTATAAATATGGAAGAATTTATACAGTTTACCCCACATCCAACACTACTTTTCCTGCTACCCGTTGCAGCTAAAGGACTAGAGCACCTCTGCTTTGGAAAAAACTGACGCCTGAGGTCTCCATCATGGAATGTCACCTAGTCATCTTCTGTGCCACTTCCTGAGCGATCCTAGGAGAGAAGAGGAAAATACTTTTTAGTTGTACCTTCACATATCGGGTATCTTCCGGACTGTCCTGGGAAGTAGGTAGCCAGGCAAAAAAGCAGTAATCCTCCAGGAAGTCTCATTGGATGAATCAAGGTCTAAAATTTTTACTCATTGTACCATGTCGGTTTTTGAGAAGTAGAACTTGGTTTTGTGTTTCCTTTCCGTTTATTTAAGTGGAAAAGGCCCTCTTCTTTTTTTCATGTGGCCACCCCTCTCCAACTAAAGCACTCCTTCTGGGATCACTGATGACATTTTGGGAGAAAAATCTGTTGTTTTACCTACCTCTTCTTGCTCTTCCTCACTATCATCATCACTAACTACGGGTTTAGCCCGGGACCCGCGGCTGGTGCGTCTGCGGCCTTTCATTCGGTCTGGTACTTTTTCCTTTCTGCCCAGTTTAATCTTCACTTTGACAGAACGAGCTGGGAAGAAGAACAGAGTGAGACTGTAAAGCTGGCTATGAGAAATAGACACAATTCTACTCCATTGATCTGCTTCACTGTATTCCTAAGCCCAATAACCTAGCTCGTTTTGTGACATAACCACATCAAAAACTCGTTTTCTTCTTATGAAAACCCAAACAGCCTTTTATGTACACGTAAGGATGGTGCAAAAAGGGCAGGATGAGGCGATCCTCACAAGCTTTGGATCCTAACTTTGTCAAATGTCAGCCTTTCCTGATGGCTCTAATTTCAGGCTTTCAGATACACTTTTTCATCTGCCCATCATGATTTCTGTACTTTTACCTTATATTTGACAAGAAGTTATCTAGCCAGTTCTGGCTATCTCCAAAACCCAAAAAGAATCACAGGTGGATGTGTGGCCAGAAATTCCAGGAACATGGAATACTATAACCAGCTCTGAGCACCAAGACTGAAGACAGGCAGTGACAAATTAGAGCAAGTTCATAAAAAGGGCACTAAGATATGAAATGTTTGCCCTATGAAAAATGGATGTCTTTAGTTTAAAGAAATGTGACTTAAGGGAAGGTACAATAGCCACCTTCTTGTCTACTGAACCACTGGAAACAAAAGGCACCAGTAAATTAAAACTACAAGAAAGGGGCAAATGTCAGGGGGAACCTCCTGATTACAAGCTGTCTGCTACTAAAACAGTATATGCCATAGGGAAGAAGCGCTTCATGGAGTACTTCAAAGGAAGGTTGGATGGGCATCTGTCAGAGATTCTCTTATAGATCTAGCCATGAGTAGGGGATTGAATGACTTCTAATATATCTTCCAACTCTATAGTTCTGTCACTGAAGTTGAAAAGTATCCCAGGGAAGGCACATTACTTCTGTATTGCTACCAGCAAAATGACACAGGTGTGCCCATGAAATTACTAGGACAGTGATGGGTAACCTTTTTCTTGTCGCGTGCCAAAAGTGCGCGCGTGTGAGTGCGCACGCGTGCCTGCACCCATAATACAATGCATGTGCGACCCCCCCGCTCTCCCCACCCCCTGCGCATGCGCACAGTCTCCCACATGCGCCCTGCTGCTCATGCATGCACGCCAGATACCCCCAAATCAGCTGGCTGGCAGGAGGCATGTGCGCAGGTGCATTGGAACTGAGCTGGGGTGACAGCTCGCTTGCCCACAGAGATGGCTCTGCGTGCCACTTCCAGCATGCATGGCATAGGCTCCCCATCATGGTACTAGGAGTTCAGTTCAACTGGAAGAAGCCATTTAGACTTTTTTTCTGTTTACACATTTGTTTTCCTAAGAAAATAATGCAGAATAAAAAAAATACACTCACATTCTGATTCAGATCCTTCCTCTTCTCCCTCTTCCTCCTCTTCACTCTCTTCTCCCTCACTGTCTTCCTCTTTTTCAATTTTTTGCCTCACACTAGTAAAGACAGACTGCAGTACAATGGAGTCTTCATAAATCTACAGGAAACCACAGAAGAAACGAAGAAATCATATTTGATTTAACCCTTTCATTCCATTGGGCTAAGTTCTATATTTATCCTCAGTCCATGCCCTCAGTTGTTATGATGGTTTTGTTTTAAAAAAAATGGGGTTATTCTTAATACTACTGGGGACTTATACAACACTTTTTGAGTGTCTACTCCTATCATATATCTTGCTGTAGTCTTCCAGCAATCTTGTGTTCCTTACTGAATTAGGAAGAAGAATGGGGAAAAGTGGCTGCCCTAAGACCATTCTCAACTGCTTGCAGTAGCATTTGAAACAGCACCAGATGCAGAGGTGGTATTCAGCAGGTTCTGACCAGTTCTGGAGAACCGGTAGCGGAAATTTTGAGTAATTCAGAGAACTGGCAAATACCACCTCTGACTGGAGATTTTACAAGTCTCTTTCCCCTGCCATGCCCACCAAGCCATGCCCACAGAACCAGTAGTAAAAAAAATTTGAATCCCACCACTGATCAGATACATATTGAAGTAAATTGAAGGGAGCTTTTAAAGCTTGGTTAAGGATGTGAGAGATAATAGAAAAGAGCTTTAAGAGATTCATAAAACCCATTATCTCCTGATAATTCTTACCTATTATTTAAGACTAATGATTTGTCATACCTCTGCAAAGGAATTCTGGTTACATGTATTCTGCCCACAACCATGGTATTAACTACAGGCACCCCCCAACTTATGATCACAGTCGATCCCAAATTTTGTTAAGTGAGAAATTCGTTGAGTTTTACGACTTTTTTTACAACCGCAGTTGTTAAATGAGCAGCATGATTGTTAAGAGAATCTGGCTTCCCCATGAACTTTGCTTGTCAGCAGGGACCACATGGCTCTGGGACACCCCAACCGTCATAAATGTGAGTCAGTTGTCAAGCATCGGAATGTAAATCACGCGACCCTGGGGATGCTACAATGGACATAAGTGTGAAAAATGATCATGTCACTTTTTTGGGGGGGGGGCATTGTAACTTCAAATGGTCACTGACGAACTGTTGTGTAAGTCAAGGACTATACTGAATCCATCGGCTTACACGGCACAGAAACTATGCATCTCTCAAAATGCATTTTAACTGGAGGAGAACTAGTTCAGTTTGCACTTTTTTAGTGTCAAGACCTTGCTCGAACTGCAGGGAGATGTCTTACCAGGGATCCTTCGAGATTGAAAGTCTGAGCATTCTGACATAGAAGCATGACATCCTTCTCCAAATCGTTCAGGCTGCGATATTTGTGGTTCCGGATACGCTCCTGAAAGTGAAGTGGGGATGGATGGGGGCAGAGGTGGAATGAAACAACGTTTTACTGAGCAGAAGATTCAGATTTCTGCCTTCATTCACTTGTCACCAGAGTGAGATGATGCTCCTAGCTGTATGCATCTTTCAGCGCTCGAGGGGAGAAAAAGGAGCATGGACAGATATTTACATCAGTATGGATTCTGTAGCACATCTTATGCTGTTAATTTACTTAGAAGACATGTAGAAACAATAGCCATTGTACAATTTTACAATATTTCAATCGTATTAGTTTTGTGAAAATATTGACTGAAGCTCTGTTGAAAAAATGAACTTGCACAACTGGATGCTATCTGATGTTTGGCCCCTTAAAAAGCCTCAAGGGAAATCCCTAATTGTGCCATTCAATTGATGATTAGGTGGATCTTTGGTAATCCACATTCTCCCCCTTTGTCCTGTTAACTAGTTTGAAAGCCTCAGATGATGTAATGCCACCTTAGAAGGTTAAAATGCAAAGGGGAATAACTCAGGATCTGAGATGCTCAGGAATCTTTATGTTATTGTTGAAGGGAGAGCATTTTGAAATTTCTATATTAAGATAATAAGTCTTAAAATCTAAATTTATCTAAACAAGTGAATAAGATTCACTGAAGTTTTAAAAAGGTTACCTTCACTGATTTAGAATGGCTTCATTCAGTAAATCAGAGGCATGACAAACCACTACAAACACTTCCACCATCCTGTTCAGGAAAACAGCATGCTATTGCATCCTTTGAATGTATGCACTTCGATGCATTAAAATATATGAAGAACTATTTAAGACATACTCTATAACACGGTTTAAAAAGGTACAATGTAATATTGATGGCTAATATTTCCATGTTTCAAATGGGCTATATATTGACTAAAGTTATAGTTATGTGCAACACTTCTTTCCTTACTTTACTTTCTTCATTTAGCTTCATCAGAAAGTGCTCTCGGAAATAATGCAGAATGATGGGTATCCCGCAGTTATTAATTGCAGTGGCACATGTTTTTTTTTAAATTATGTTGCACTGGGAAATCAGTTCACTACCCTTGTTGTAGGCATTAAACTACAGGGCTCAGCCTGTTCTTCTAAATCAGGGGACAAAAGATAGGCTTGTGATCTTGTGAGAAAACTGCAGTAGGTGGTTTTTCCATCGCATGGCCAACGTCAAGTCAATCTTCTCAACCTGACTAGGTATCATCTGCTGAGTGGGTACGGGAAATGAAGTCTGCTGTGGTTGTAGACCACTCTGCTTTCTGTCAGGTTTGTTGTCTCACATGAGGCGAAACTACCCTATTTGATGCAAATCCAAGGTGCTGCATCCTGCTTAAGATGGGCAACAGGCCTATTTTATCATTCCTGTTACCAAGAGCCACTTTAGTATTAAAGTGTTGAAGTAGCAACTGGGCTTTCTAATCCCACCTTAGCCATAGGAGGCAGAGCTGGGTGACTTTGGGTCAGTCCTTTCCTCAGCCCAATCTACCTTAAAGGTGGTTGTTGTGGGGAAAATAGGAGATATGAGCATTCTGTATGTTGCCACAAATACAGATGAGATACAAATCAAGTAAGGAAATAAACAAACATTGGGCCCATCTCTGAATTAGAGAAAGATAAACAACTCCTAAGGTACCTTTATCTTCTTGAAATCCACTGGTTTGCGAATGAGTTCATAATATTCTGGAAGCTCTTTTCGAGAAGGCAGTTGAATGAAGACTTCACTAAGCTGACGTCCACTGCTGCTACAAGACAAGATGAAGGAACACATCTAAAACATGGCATGTCTTTCCCAGTGCAGGTCAGTTCAGAGGCATCTACCCTGGTTGTTATGGACGGAGAAGTGAAATATGAAGACAATTTTATTTTATATACTAATGCCTGATATGCTGGATTAGTAGCTAAGAAGGAGCCAAGTAAGAGCAGGATTAATGTGCAGGATTAATGTGTATTTGTTTATATGAAGCACAGCGTATCAATTTTTATTTATACAATGTATCAGAACATTTAAATCTAAACCTACTTACTTCAAGCTGCGAATCTGGTGAAAATAGTTTTCTCCTGCTAGTTCATGTCTTTTTTAAAATGTTGATTGAAAAATGCAATTCACCCCCTGCTTCCTTCAATACTTTAATTTCCCTGGGATTATGGTTGGAGAGAAAAATTGTGGTATCTTATTCTGGCATGCTATCTTCCTTCTGAAAATTGCTCTCCTCCCCCAGTACTAAAGTTTAATCATACAAATATTGTCTGATGTGGCTCTAAAAGGCAAGGACTCCTCGGGGTCCCGTCGACAAGTCAATGTCGGCTGACGGTCCCCCGGCGACGAGCCTATTCTGTAGCGGTCCCTGACCTATGGAATGCACTGCCTCTGGACCTCCGTCTGGCCCCTGACCTCCGCACCTTCCGCCGCGACTTAAAGACCTGGTTGTTTGACCAAATCGGGCTGTGATTACCTCACCTGGGCCATGGGATAATTTTAACTCACCTTAATTTGGTCTTATCGGGCTTAAATTATTTAATTCTTTTAAATAACTACTGTACTATATGTTTTGATTGTGAGCCGCCCCGAGTCTTCGGAGATGGGGCGGCATATAAGTCTAATAAATAAATAAATAAATAAATAAAACATTACATTAGCTGCTGAATTTGAAATCTTGGCATGCAGTGGATAAAGCCTTTCAAAATACAGGAGAGCAACACTGATGGGGTGAATGAGGTACCTGAGAAACAGTATCTGTTCAAACCAAAGCTTCATTTCACAGTAGAGGAGAGGGAAGTGAACTGCTTGTCATAAGTTTGTCAAGACTGGAATCTTAATAATTTTATCTATAATTAGGTAACAATTATATTTACTGTAATTGGTAATTCAGAGCTGTGAGGCTCTGGCAGGGAGCAGTTTAAGAAGGATGTATCTATGTTAGCCTTTTCCAATATGATGCCCTCCAGATATACTGGGGACATCAAACTGGCTAGGAATTCTGGAAGTTGTAGGTCCAGTTCAGTGGAAAATGATATTGTGCAGAAGATTCATGTAGGGGATGGAAGACATTGTGATTGGTTTGCTGCTACCATCTCTGACCCTCTGAAAAATTGAGCTTTTGGCGGGGGGTGCAGTGGCTCAGTGGTTAAAGACACTGAACTTGACAGCCCAGTTCGAGACCCGAGTGCCACGCTATGGGGTGAGCTTCCATTCCTGTCCGCCTAGCAGTTTGAAAGCAGGCAAATGCAAGTAGATAAATAGGTACTACTTCAATGGGAAGGTAACAGCATACTGTGCACCTTGGTGTATAGTCATGCAAGCCACACAACCACAGAAATGTCTTTGGACAACACTGGCTCCCTCTGCTGAGATAAGCACTGCCCCCTAGAATCAGACACAACTGGGCAGGGGGAACCTTTATCTTTTCTCATAAAGCAACCACTATATTGGTCCACTGTTCCAGCAGGACACTCATAACTCATTTCACACCACTCCATTCTAGTTTTCCATGTCTCAACAGTATCTCTCTCTCTCTTTCTCTCTCTGTGACATGTATAACTTGGTCCTTGACTTACAACAGTTCGTTTAATGGCCGTTTGAAGTAACCCCAGCACTGAAAACAGGCTTATGACCATTTTTCACACTTACCACCATTGCATGACCAAAACTGAGACGCTTGGCAACTGACTCTCGTTTATGACGGTTGTAGTGGCCTGGGGGGTCACATGATCCTCTTTTGCCACCTTCTGACAAGCAAAGTCAACGGGGGATCCAGATTCACTGAACAATTGCCTTACCCACTGCAGTGATTCATTTAACAATGGTGGCAAGAAAGGTCATAAAATGAGGCAAAACTCACTCAATGGTCTCATTTAGCCACAGAAATGTTGGGCTCAGTTGTGGTTGTAAGTCAAGGACCACCTGTGATCTTGCTTTTTCACATAAATCCCAGTATTTCACATCATGCTGGATTCAAAGTCCAGAGGCAGCAGCAACAGTAAGTATTTAGACACTGCCAAGCAAACACCTGTCCAGAGGAGAAATGCTGATGGCTGAGGATGGGAAATGTAAAATTATCCCGGAGAAATATCCCTTCTTTCGGTTACCTGTCTTTATACTTAATCACCGCATCAACAATCTTCTTCATCTTCTTAGTGAGGTTGGGTGGATTTGGAGAGAGTTTCTCAGCAGGAGGCCGTCCGCGCTTTTTCTGTTTTTTGCTGTCATCGTCCTTGTCCCGGCTACGGGTGCTGGTGGTCGGGGTGGAGGAACTGACATCCACATCCCTCTTGCGCTTGCGGGAGGATTTCTTCTGACGCACCTCCTCTTCGATCTCCTCTAGGGTACCCTCTTCTATGGCCTATAGATAAGAGCAGCAGCCAGTCAGCCAGGTACAGTGAAAAGCAAGTGGGACAACAGCACACTGTGAAATGACTGAACGCGAACATTCACACACAGCCGAGCCACCTAAGCACAGTGAGGAATGGGATGTCTATATGGGCGGCTTCCCAGTGTAGTCAGTTATGGATCATGGAAGGCTGCAACACTAAAAGGTGGGAAGGAAAGCTAGTTCTCTTACCTACAAGCTTTTCTTCTCATGTTAAACAGGGCCAACAGGCAGAAGACTCTGTAGAAACCATGCAGAGCAGGTTGTGGGGATGCCCCTTCCTGCCAGTTCTGTTGCAATTTCTTCCAAAGCAGCAAGGAGACCTGAGGCTACTAACCACCCGTTAGCCATAAATTTTTATGCTTCAGATTGCACAGTAAGAGAGGAAAAGAAGCAAGTTGACTGAAGGCCATGTATAACAGAAGTAGGAAAACTCAGAAGTAAAACCACCCATTTTTCATTCTTATTCTCATACATGGCTACAGGATCTCACTTACTCAACAGTCAGAGCAAAGGAACCTAAAATCGAAACTGCGACGGCTCTGTAATGTCAGCAAATCATGGAAAGTCTTTATGTGGAGAATGGCCTGCCAAAATGGTTCTACTTTGTTCATCGTTTGTTCCTTACATGATATTTAAAGCAAACAGAGTTTCTGACCTCAAATAGCTTTGCAGGACCTCTTATGAGACGTACCTTATGAAAAAGAATGAAATCGAGGTGACCATTCTTTCATATCGCAATATAGAAATAAAAAGCATTAACTCCTTAAAATTCTTAATTGGTTGCATCAAACTACTGGGAGAAGGAAGCACTTAATCCCACCACTATTTTTACACTATTTTTATACTTTTTCTTTGAAATAATTGTTTGGCTCCTATTCTATCCATAATCTGCTAGTTCAGACCATAGCAGAAAACTGGTTAACTAACCTACAGAGAATTATGGCATACTGAAAATAGATGTGGGAAAAGGAATGATAGTTCGATTAATTAAGGTATACACATGCAAATAAGTCCAATGATTGTTCATTCCATTTTGAACATCTGGGTTTTAAACTCAAGGTTCATTCAATTTATGACTGAAACTTCACTTTTTAATGAATAGGTGACAGCTCTGATCTTGGATAGTGGGAGATATATTACAGGGTTCCTCAAGACCCATACTTCTTTTTGCCCAAGAAATACATAGGGCTAGGAAAAAATCATTGGTGGACAAATATATAGTATTAAACTCAATATATTAATGAGCTACTCTTGGCAGCTTCAAACAAGGGAAGCAATCTATTTAATTATGGTATTATTTGGAGGGATCAAAGAGAACAAAAATGACCCTTGGAAATTACAGCCTGAAATTCCAGGGTCATTTTTCATTACATCTGCAGCCACCCTCCCTGCAACAAGGCAACAGACATGTACAACCATGGGGTAGTTTTCTGACCTAGGAAAAACTAGGCCATGGACATCATGATGCCAACTGTTAAGGTATTGAAATATAGTACTTTTTGGCTTATATGGAGTCTAATAAATTTGGAAAATGGTGAAGAACAAATCTAATAGAATGGAAAGACTCTTGACTGAATGTAAGTAAATACTAGCTCAGAAATTACTTTTAGTTTTATTTTTTAAGGCTTGCCTTTGGGAGACAGCTACATCATCTCTGATTTACTCAATTCCTCAAAACAGTAAGAACTTGAATTTGTACGTGAATTCATGGGTCTCTTTCATTATATTACAAGTAACGTATTTCAACAGTGACTAATGCACAGAGCAATGTAGAAACCTGACATACACAGAACTTCTTGTCACTGTGTTTCTCTCACAACTAGAACAAAAATATAAGGATAGGCAAGACTCTTCCTGCTCATCTTCCATCCAATGTCCCATCATTTCACCCCTTGGCTTAGCCACAGCCTCCTCCAGAGAAAGGAGAATGAGATGTAATTAATCAAGGAACTATGAACAATTGTAGCTTCTATTTTCTCCTGGTGTCTCTGTGTCTATTAGTGACTAATTTGTGGATATCTGGAAAAGTTGTAAAATGTTAAATATTGCTGGTGCCATTGGCTATGCTGTTCTGGCATGATTATTAAACCTTTTCCTACAGGCTGAAATAAAATATAAGTAGGCTGGAGCCATATTGGAATCTTGAGAAGTGTCCTGTTCATATTGTATTCTCCCGTCATATACTTTTTAAGGCTCCAGGTATATAAGACTAACAGAAAACCAATTAAAATTTGCTGGGGACCAAAAAAGAAAAAAAGAAAAGAAAATCTCTGTGGGAACAGAACTAGGACCTCCTGCCTCATGACTGTCACAACAAAAGCTTGCCTCCATTTTGAAATAGAACTAATTTCACTTGCAAGTCTCTATTGTTGATGAGGCAGCCTGGTTCCTTTTTGATATTTTTGATTAATAGCTAGCCTCTCCAATGGCAAAAACTTGTAGAAAGTGTAATCTGAAACTCAGAGGGCACCAGGCTGTCCATTTGGGAATGCAACCTTCCTTCTCTTTGAATCCATAGCTCAGCTATTCAGAATTGCTGAATACTCTTTGCAAGCAGGAATTCTCAGGGCTAAAGGAAAAGGAAAAGCCATAAAGGAGGTTTAGACCATGCAATTCATATAATGTATAAAAGGTAGGTAAGGGAGCTAACATTCTGTTAGCAAAGCCCTTGCTAGAGATGACTGCCATCACTGAATTTGCTTTGTGGAGTCTCTTGCAACATCCCATTCAAACGTTTGAGCCCCGTTTTGTCAGCCAGCATTTGCCAAATTGCAGAGAGAAGCCAAGGCTCTTGATTTTAACATGGTGTGGACCTTCACTGATACACGAAACAGAACTTGAGAAAGGGAAATTTAGGCACACAGTTCCATTATAATAAACCAAGTCTGAATAAGTTTCCTCCTACAAAATGAGTAGCTTCCTGTTTTTTGTTATAGCAATTGTTACCCTCCCAGCAAAACCTATGTATTGATTCAATACAGCTATGGGAAGTGCCTTTGTTCCTCTTAACTACAGCTCTTATTAGCTGTTCTTCTGTTAGAGGAAGGCCACAATGTTACTCAGAGATTTACGGTTCCCCTAATTTCTTTAACAGTTTTACTGATCTGTGGAAAGTGTCTTGTTTCTAAAAAAGAAACAAACCCCTTTTATTAAACGACATACCGTGTTTCCCTGACAATACGACCTATCACGAAAACAAGCCCTAGCCTGATTTTCACGCCTGTGTATAAAATAAGCTCCACCAACCACCTGGTTGTATGTGGTGGGGCGAGGCACATGTGTAAAAATCAAGCGAGGACGGGGTGGGGTGGGTTCAGCTGCCCCATGTGCCCTGTACCTGCTTACCTCAGGAAAGCTGCAGCCAGGCCTCCCGTGCCCCAACACCTATTGTGCCACTGCCTGACTTCTTCTGTTGGTGCTTGTGGCTGCTTGTGGCTGGGCACCACATTGTGCATTGCTTGCGGCAGGGTGCCATGTGGCATGTTGCGCTGGTGCCACTGCTCATGCAACGCACCAACACAAGAAACACTGGCACGATGGGTCATGTGGCATCTGGCTGCAGAAGTTGGGCAGCGGTGCGACAGGTGTCAGGGCGCGTGAGGCCTGCCTGCGATGGTCCTAAGGTAAGCAGGTAAGATACCCCCCCCCCAAAATAAGTAAGACCTGGTGCTTATTTTGGGGCCCAAAAGAAAATAAGACTGGGTCTTATTTTCGGGGAAACACGGTAGCATAACAGTAGCTTCTGATTAACTTTTTGTATCTAACTTGCCTACTTTTGTGCAATTTTTATATTAAAAGATGAACTCATTAGATCCACCCAAAAATAACAAAGAGATCTGCAATAAAAGAAGTAGACGCAAAAACCTTTGTTTGGCAGGTCATTCTGTTTTTACTTTATGATTCTGTGGTAAAGTGTTGATCACCATTCCCTTTTGCTAAAACATTTTACTTTTTGACATATCTTTGTGTAGAAGCAAAAATGTCTAGGCTACCTTTCTCCCTGCCACCCTCAAACATGGCATAAAACAGAAAACTTGGTCTTACCTTCTTTGTTTCTACTTGTTTGATAGGTAGCAGTCCAGACAGAAGGCATATTCCCTGCCCAGCCAATGGGGGCAGATGCTAAGGAAAATGTAAATGGGCTGGACTAAAAGGTCACCACCTCTTCCTCTGGACAACCAGTCACTCTTAGCCTAGCAATAAGGAGCCCAACCACCAACAGGCTCCATAGTGAACAGGTATCCTAGAACAGGCAAGTGCTGGATTACTGCCCATTAAAAAACAGAAGGAAAATTAATAGTTAAGACCAAATTTTCTTTTCTATTTGTTGCTGGGCAGTGGTCCAATCACTGGGATGATTCAAGAAGTCCATTGCTTTACCTACATACAAACGATGTCACCATTTTGTTTTAGGCTCTGTCCTTAGAATTATTTCATTTAGCAATAGCATTTAGACTTACTGTATATATCACTTCACAATGCTTCACAGCCCTCTCTAAGCAGTTTACAGAGTCAGCGTATTACCAACCTCAGAAGGAGAGAAGGCTGAGTCAACCTTCAGCCTGCTGAGTCAGCAGAAGTAGCCTGCAGTACTGCACTCTAACCATTGCGCCACTGTGGCTCTTTAAACAGAGGTGCTGAATGCCTTAATAAAGAAGGCACCCAAAGAAGCTTCTCTCCTGTATCAGTAAGTCATTTGCAAATATCACGTAATCCTACAATAGGACTTGATCTTGATCCATTGATGCTCTTCTTGTTTTCATTTAGTACTTAGGAAGTGAACAGGCAGGGTATCCCTCCATAAACCCACACATGTAATCTCTACCTTCAATGCTCATACGCTGATGTGGTAATATCAAGTTTAAATTAATCAATTTTCTTGACGAACACTAATTTGGAATATTCCATGTTTGATTGCAGAAGCTGACTTCTTTCCATAAAAATAATTATTGAAGCAAATGTAATTTAATTTTAAATATTGAACTGAAGCCATGAAAACTGCTGGTTGTGTGTTGATTTTCCTTTTAATCAGCAACTATCTTGTACTAGTACATCTTCAGCAATGCTTTAAGTTCACTGCCAGTCCAAATTAATCCAGTAAGTAGTTCTCTTCCTGCTGACAGAGGCCCAAGTTGTTCCGCTCAGGATAGGAAAGTTAAGGAATTCTGAATAGCACTAGATCTTGTATGAATGAAGTTATAATACCCAAGTGTATTTTGAAAGTGTAAAGGTGAAATCCAGGATTCCCAGTCTTGTAGCCAAGCACCTGTCAATACAGTTACACTTTCATGGGGACCAGCAATTTAGGAACCATCACTTCAAATTCTATAACTTCAATGAATCTCATTTCCTTCACCAAAACAGGCATTGGTTTCAGAATCAGATGTTTTTGAATGAGGAAGTTGAATGAATGCTGATCTCCATAAAACCATCCATGTAGCAGTTTCATGTCCACAATAACTATAGAAGTGAATCTATTAAGGCTCAGCTAATAATTCTGCTTGATATGTTGTAAACTTGCTGATATATCCATGTGCCCTAGACTTGGGTAAGAGTCTAGTAAAAGTGTGGCCCTTATTGATAAAATCATAATCATTACAACAAACTTGATAAGTATCCAACATAGGTAAGCAGAAAAGCAATTGCTATTTTATAGGTTGCCTAATGCCATGTTATCTCTAAAAAAGTATGAACTTATAACAATAGAAGTTACAGATAAAGTTCTGCCCCAAAGGAAGGAATTATATACAACAAAGAAAGTTAGCACAAAAATGCCAGGAATCAAACCACAGGTTACTTTGACTTCTTCGACTTCTTCAGATATTTTTTCACGTGAGGTCTTCTTAGTGACTGCTATAAAAGGATTCCAATTTTTAATTTCACACTGTTTTTTTACTGTGGTCCAGCTTACAGATCTCCAGCAAAAATGAATTAATGCCCTCTATAAGTAAGAATGTAGTACCTCAGGAACAAAGAATAAGTGCTGAGTGGAGCAGGTACGTTAAGCAGGTACGCTTTCTGTAGCTTCTCCTTAGAAGTGTACAGAAATGCTTGGAAGCCTGGGCTTACCAGGATGACCTTTGATAACAAGACAGAAAAGAGGAGAGCATCCTCACAAGATTCTCTAGCGCCAAGACTCAAAAGATGAATTACAGCAAAAACTTTTGAGAATGTTGCATGAATAGTCATATGTCTCCTTCTTGTTAGCTTCAACCATCACTCTCTCCTCTTGACACACTTCAGTGGTAAACAGAGCAGAAGGATGCGGGTGTAAGCAAAGCACAAACCAACAATCTTTGGGTTATTTTGCAAATGAATGGTGTCCTAGAAGATTGCAGCTAACTAAGCCTCCCCTTTTCTCCTGCAGTAGTAGTGACTGGATCACGGAAGGAAGGGTGATGCCTCCTAGTCTAGCTCAGGGACAGCTTCTTCTCCCCATCCCGCACCCCCAGTCTGCCTCTTCATGGCCAAAGACGGAGAACGTCCAATCTCTGGATCACTGCCCAGCAACAAATAGGATGAAATGTTTGCTGGGACAGGCAAGAAGAGGGCACACTCAGCTGCATAGTAAGTAGGCTTTCTGCATCTGAAATGTTTGACATCTGTCAAGGAGATCAATTGAATTTAAGTTTAGCAACATGGTTCCACACAGTTGAGTTGATATACCCAACAGAAGTTTTGAATGGCACGGAAGAAATTTGCTTTTAAAACAATCCAACCTGCTTAATGCAAACAAGTAGGCATTAGCAGTGGTAGAGTTTCACTGTTTATGGCTAGGGATTGTCAACAGAACGATCAAATTGAAATTTGGTTGCGTAAACTCAGCTAGTCCTCAAAACTTCTTGCATTGGGTATTTTCTCAACATTCAGACACACAGACAACATATAGATAGATAGAAATAAAATTTGAGAAAATCATTGGAGAACGATGCTATACCATGTATACCTTGAGCCATTGCTTCTCAGTCAGGGAATCACTATAATCCACTTCCTTACGGTGACGGGAACCTCTACCAAACATCTTCTCTTCCTCTTCCTCACAGGTTAGTCTTTCTACTTCTGCATCATCTTTAATTATCCAAGAGGGCAACTCATCCTCTTCCATCAATCGTGGCTTTCGCTTAGGATTGCGGGCCTCCTCTCGCCTGCGATCCAAATCCATGCGCTGCAGAAGGAGAAGAGCAATTTAAACTACATGTAGTACCGCACTGGATTTTCTAAGCTTTATGCTCAGTATAGTCATTTATGGGGAACAGATGCGAGTCTACCTAGTTTCAACATAACAAAGTCCCCTCTATCTTAATTAGAGGGGAATTATCAGGTACAGGAAAACCATCAATCTTAAATGTTTGGAGTTAATTTTGCAAATTACTTGGCAAACTATTAAGAGATTTTGAATAACTAAACAATACTTGAAATTTTTTGTGAAGAGTAAAGTCTATAATACTCAGTTTCAACATTCAGATACGATGGAGTAAAATGTTCATCACTACCAAGCAACATGCCAGAATATGGTGATATTTAAAATCAATCAATCAATCCTTGCCTTAGAGTGAGATTATCTTTTTTCATAAAATGGAAAAACCTTTCAGCTTTCCATCTTTATACTGTATTCCACTTGTTATTTTATTCTAGACTCTAGAATACAACAATATCAGAAACAGAATGCAATGACCCACTGGTGCTTCCCATCTAGCCCCCACTTTGAAGTTCACTATCAGGCTGGGAAAGGCTGCTTTAGATAATCAAAACGTAAGTAAATCAAAAATATGGACAACAAACTGGATCTTCATAAAAAAGTGGTTCCTGAGATCTAAGGAAGATGGACTGTAATCCTGCTGGTGTCACCAAAATGAGTAAGATTTTTTCTCCAGGTTTCTTGGTTTGATAGATTTCTGAAACACGAATCATTATTTCAAATATATACCAAAAGTTTTTTTTAAAGAAACAGATTTATAGTTATGTAAAAATGCATAATTTGAAAGCAGGTACACTTTTTTCAAGAATGCAGAAAACTGTATTGGTCTCAAATTAACACTGGTATATTGATATACATACAATTTCAATACACTACAATACACATTGTTTTTTGGAAGTAAGCTGCCCAGTTCGGCTAGTATTTTCTTCTCCATGCAATAGATGAGACTGGAGATGAAGATTCCTGCTTGACTATATCCCTCATCATTTCCTGTATAAATAGTTAGGCAAGTAGTTGATGTTGGCTTATCTCAGTTAAGTGCAACATGAGTAAATCTGGTTATTCTTGGACGTGAGCACCAGAGTCTCAGGAATACAGGTTAGACTGGGAAATTAAAACAGAAGAAGGCAGAGGACACTCACTTTTGGCATCAATGCTCAATTTTCCCAATAAGGATGTGCCCATAAGCCACTTGGAGTCAAGTTTGACTCAAAACAGACTTCGCTTTCCTCCAGCACTGAAGACAGGGGACTGCTGGTTTCCCTCCTTTTCTAACTTCCTTTCTATACTTGGAAGGAGGAGGACTTAAAACTATTGGACAAGGTGGGACAGAAATGGATGAGAGAAGAGGCCATTTTCCTTGGGAAGGCAACCTGCAACCTGGAAGGATTTGGAGGTAGCCTAAAGTGAAACAACTGTAGAGTGTTATTTGTTCCAATTCCATAACAAGGCCTAAGTATTTATACATGCTGGGACAGGATTTTGCTTTGGGGTTTTGCTTGTTCTTGCTTGCTCTTTCATTTTTTTGAGTAGACATTTTTTTTATCAATAACCACAATCTTCTCCTCCCCAATAACATGAGGCTTCCCTTGGTTCTCAAAACAACCGTAAAACAGCACAAAGAATAACAAGCTTCTAGGATGTGTGCATATGAAGGAACCCTGATGCTTATGTTGAACTAGGTGATATTTGGTAAATGCCCTTGAACTATTTTTCGCAAGTATTGTGAAATCCAAAGGATCTGCAAAAGTCTCTTAAACATGTATTTCTTCTCTCTTTGTACATATGTGTAACCTGCTTTCCTCTGACATGAGTGTTATCTCCTACTGATTCCCTAAACAAAATTTAGGTACCTCAAGTAACAGGCTGAACTTAGAAGAATAAAGCTGGCCTCTATGAAATGCAACAAGCAAAATAGCCACTCTCACCATAAAAAGATCAAACTCCTCCTCATGACGGGCAATCATCTGGTTAACTGTTTCATCATCTGGAACTTCATCTTCTTCCTGAAAGATTTCAAAGTTTCCCCCATTTAATTCCTGCATGGCAGTTCGTGTGCTCGGAGTTTTATACTGATTGTTTTACTATCTCAAGTTTGATTTGGCAACTTGTGTGAAAATATATCTGGTGGTCTCAGTGGACAGTAGCCACGTGGCAGACGGTGCCCATCGGTGTTGGCAATTTTGCTGACAGTCTTAAAACAGTGAGGACTAAGGACTGAACGGGCGCGGCGACTGAATTACCCCTCTCACCTTTAAAGGTGGCTCCTCCGAGTCGGAGTTGAGGCACAGGGTTGAGGCAGTGTGGGGAAAGCTTGCGCTGCCACTGCCGCTGCCCGTACTGTATCTGGTCTGTGGATAGATAGAGGACTTCAGTCTCCAGGGCTGTCAACCCAGCACCTTTCACTGACACTCAAATTCACTTCCTAGGGTGACAAGGGTTCATGCCACTTCCTTCCAGCCCACAGTCCCTTGGCCTCAGGTTTACAGAGAACAAGGATCGAGGCAACACATTCCTCAGTCACACACGAGAGAAGGAGAAAGCCACTCCCCGTCGCCCCTTACCTCATCTTGCTCCTCATGCTCTAAGATAGCCTGCAGGAAAGCTCGCCTTTCATGGCTGGAGGATTTCTGGTCAAACATTCCAGCCTGGATCACCTTCTGATCAACATTCAGCTTGTACTTGGCTGCAGCAAGTATCTTCTCTTCTACACTGTTCACAGTGCACAGGCGCAGCACTCGCACTTCATTTTGCTGCCCAATGCGATGTGCTCGATCCTGTGCCTGCAGGTCCTAGAGTGGGAGACAAAAGCCTTCCTCACTGTTCAACAACTACACTCAGCTTTCTTTCAGTTACACCCCAAAGACAGAAGAGGTGATGTTGTACCACCAGAGGGGCCCAAGATCGGATAGCTCTCCCTTTTTATAAAAGCAGCATTCATGCCTTCCAATAGACTCAAGACCAAAACATGCATCTGGAGACCCATTTCTAATCCCACAGATCAGAGGAAATGCTTCTGTTTAACTCTCTGCTCTTTAGGTCTCTGGCTGACCTGTGAATTGGCAGTGTGTCCCAACCTACCAACTGAAGACTAATGCCAGTTCAGGGTTATCCAGGTTGTTTAGGGTTATCCAATGTTTAGAGGACAGCAGCAACATCAAGGGATGCTCTTGGTCTCTAAATCTTTATTGATGTAATAATCCTTATTATATTTGTTTGCTCACTTGTTTATTTATTTGTATTTTATACTTTTTACCATCCATCTCCCACATAGTTATTATTTTAACTGATAAGTATTTCTTTGTTTCACACGCCACTCCTTTGATTTGGCACATGGGTACAATTTTGGTTTAATTAGCAATTAAATGTTCCTCTTTAACTTTGTTTCAAGATAGTTAAGGCTATGCCCTGAAGAAAGACCAGACTAGGATGAGAGTGTATACTATCAGCTCCTGAAGAGATCTATTATCAGATGAGATAATTTTTTTGTTTTTCTCCTAAGGGCACAGAAGAACTTATTTATGACAATATTTTAAAACGATAATCACCCATTTTGCCGGAATTCTCGTTATAGGTTGCAGGCAGAAAGGAAATGCCAAAGATTCAGATATTCTTGAAACTACAAACTTCAATAAAAATGCCTTATATTTATAATCCACAATCCTTGATGAAATATAAAAAGTCCTTTCTTTTGCATTAGTTACCATATATGTAGCATTACAAACTTTAATCTCACCATTAAAGGTTAATGCTCTACTTATTAATATTTTTCCCATGAAACATAGTAAAAACACTTTTGCTACCTGGTGAGGATTCCAGTCACTGTCAAAAATAATCACAGTATCAGCTGACTGCAGATTCAGTCCCAAACCCCCTGCTCGGGTGCTCAGAAGAAAAATGAAATATTCAGAGCCTGGCTCGTTGAAAGTTTTCAGCAGCATGCCACGATCTTCAGCTTTAGTGGTCCCTTTAAAAGCCCAGAAAAGAAAGCGTTTCCCCTAGTGCTACAATATTTTACTTCAGGATAAAAGCTATTACAAAAATTTCCAAACTCAGAAGAAGTCATAGAGAAAAAACATATTTCAACAAAGTTGACAAAAGTGACATTTTAGAATTATTACTTATGGAGAAGTTACATAACAATTGAAGAATTCAATTCTTAACAATATTAGAGAATTTACAAGGATAAATCAGATGGTTTGGATTGGCAGACATTGTTTGGACAGAATCATCAAGATAACACATGGAAATTGCATTTTGTTAACTACTTTATAACTTGCTTTCTTTCACTTATGAACTTTGCAACAAGTGGAGAAAAAGCTAAAACTGAACACTCAAGAAAAGCTGCAGTTAACTGATACCAAGTATTTTCCTTTATGCCATTCCCAAAATTATTGGGACAGGCCTATAATATCTAAACCTTCATTCAATGTCAGCAACCTCAGCCAGTAATGGCCACATAATACAGATGAATCTCTCAGAGTAGTGTGGCTGTTAATTATAGTCTTAAGTGGGCAACAAAAAAGAAGAGCATATTTTTAAAAATAAAAACATTTATTCTTTCCTAAGCTTTTTTGGTAGTCAGTTCAGTATAACCTAACCATAATTTTTGAGCAATGTTGGGACTTTAATCATAAACTTTAGCAGCTTATGCACCGGGCTACATAAACTAGACTGCACATACTTCAAACTATATGGCATCCATTCATGGTTACTCTATAAATGCCTCTTTTCCTTCCTCCTCACAAAATGTTATGGGGAGAGGGAAAAAGCTCAGTATCCACTTTTGATTTCTTTCTTTACAGAAGGGCAAATTAATGCTGGATTAAAGAACAAAACCTCAATCGAGAGTGGAAAAAGAAAAATTAAAAAGAGAGAAAGAATTTTTGCCTTGGCTAAACAGGACTAATCAATTGGAACTAGACCACAAATATGTCACTTTGGATTATACTTAGCAGAATATATGACAGGCTACCTATTCAATCAATGCTATTTTAGGATCAGAAAGAGATTCAAAATATCTCTTATCCAAAAGAGATTTGTAATTCCATGGAAGCATTAACAAAGTAATCATTGGAAAAATGATTGCACATTACATAGTGATTTGAGACTCAAAATGGCAAGTTGGAAATAGAAAAGTGAGTCAAATGAAGGAAGCTGATGGGCCACTGAAGAAATGGAAAGAACAATTTGTATTTCTTTTAATAAATGCATCCTTCAAACACCACAACTACCACTAATCAGGTGTGCCTTAATATAATTGTCATTTAAGTGGAAAGGAAATTGTTTACAAAATATTGTCAGGCAACTGCTGTAAGTGTGAGCTCCATATTTCAAAAAGTTTTTAAAAATATGGGAAAATTATCACAGAATCAGAGGTTTGGAAGGGACCTTGGATATCTTCTAGTCCAACCTCCTGCCTATGCAGGACAAATGGCTGTCTCACCTTTGTTTGAAAATCTCCCATGATGAAGCACTCACAACCTTAAGAATCAGGCTGTTACATTGCTCGATAGTGCTCACAATTAGAAAATTTCTCCTCAGTTCAAGTTTGGCTCTTTCACTCCAAACTTCCACCAGTTGGTGGATCAGACTTCATAATTTCTAAATCTCAGATATGACATACTGTCAGGTTTGCCTTCTTCGGCTTGGTGCCTCGCTGGCATCCTGCCATCATGGGGAGGGGGCACCGGGGAGACATATGGACAATAAACCTGTATGGGGATGTGATGGGAAATAGGGAGGGGGGATGACAGCTTGATGAAGACCAGGGAAGCACAGAACCAACTTGTGCCAGCACTCAAGGCCATGCACTCTTGGATGGAACATGGACTGTCCCAAGCATTTCAGTGTTTCTCAAAACACCTATGCAGTTCTTCATTGGCTGAAGACAAACTGGTAATGAGGGAGGACGGGGATGAGAGGGGGAAATGTTTAGCTTCTTACGCAGGAAACTTAGTTCCAGCTGGACTTTATTGCAGTCAGCAACCTTCAGTAAAAGAACTTATCACTTCACCAAAGTGGGTTGTTCATAACGGATCTGACTGGGGCAGGTCTGACACACACTTTCAATGGCTTATACCAGCACTGAAGGGAATTTCTCTTTGCCCATATTGAAAGAGAATGAGCCATTTCTACTTTTAAAAAGCAGCTCCACACTCACATTGGAAGTACAATGTTTTTTTTTATGTGCTTTAAAACAGTGGTTCTTAACCTGGGCGATATTGCCCCCCAAGGGGTGATTTTGGTTTTCAGGGGGGCGATGGAACGAAAAGGGGCGACGTGTGGGCGAAGGAACGGAAGGGGGGTGATATGGGGGCGATGGAGCGAGATATATTGGGAGGGAGAGAGAGAGAGAGATCTATATTGGTAGATAGGTAGGTAGGTAGGTAGGTAGATAGGCAGGAAGGCAGGCAGGCAAACAGACAGACCTTTGGATGGATGGATGGACGGACGGATGGACAGACAGAAAGAATGCGAGAGCGGCAGCACTTTGGGAAAGCGGTGGCGGCAGCTTTTCCCAACATGCTGCCATATTCGAGGCGCCGGTTCAGATGCGGTACAACAGTCAATGGGGTGAGCCTGCAGGGCCGGCCCCTCGAATGCCCCCGCCACCTCTTAGCGTCCCCAAGGGGACCGGCAGAGGGGCACTAAGAGGTGACGGGGGCGTTCGAGGTGCCGGCCGGCCCTGCAGGTTCACCCATTGACTAGCACTGCTCCGGAGCTGGCGCCTCCAATGCAGAAACAGTGGCACGTTACATGCTGCCGCAGCCACTTTTGATGCGCCGCCCCCCTGCCGCCTCTTAGCATCCCTCTGCTGGCCCCCTTGGGGACACTAAGAGGCAGCAGGGGGCGTGCAAGGCCGCCTCTTAGCGCCCCTCTGCTGGCCCCCTTGGCCTTGGGGACGCTAAGAGGTGGCAGGGGGGCAGTGCGTCAAATGCGGCCGCGGTGGCACATAATGTGCCACCGTTTCCACATTGGAGGCGCAGGCTCCAGAGCGTTACTACAGTCAGTGGGTGAACCTGCAGGGCTGGTGCCTCGAATGCCCCCCTACCGCCTCTTAGCGCCCCTCTGCTGGCCCCCTTGGGGACGCTAAGAGGTGGCAGGGGGGCGGTTATGTTGGGGGAGGAGGGGGGCGATGACAACTTCCTCAATGGCTCAAGGGGGCGATTCTTTCAAAAAGGTTAAGAACCACTGCTTTAAAATATATTGCCAGGAGAGGTCTTGTGGGGCAAAGGTATGGACTTAGAAAGCAACTAAATCCTTGTTAAAGGATTTACATCTTAAGAGAGCAGTTCTAAGCAGCTTGCATGTACTGACACTGTGAAGAACCACCGAGCTTGATTTCACCCATACTAAGTGGTATAGCCACCACCATGTCACTCTTGTTTTCCCCTGAAGAGACATTCTGCTCGTCACAGAAATGACCCAGACGCTAGGCCTGAGGAAAAAGCTTGTGGAAAAAGAACATGAAAAAGAATGGCTGCATTCTTAGTGTGTGACCACTGCCAACACGGTGGCTTAACATGGTAACTTGCACCTACAGTACATATGTAGAACAGTATGCACAAAGAACAGCTATTTATCTTTGATGCAGGAAAATTATACTCCACTTTTTTTATATGCAGCTCAAAACTTCACAACTTAGGTGACTCTTCAAAAAACTCTGTAGCCAAGTCAAACTGGTACTTCCCAATCCAAAATCTGCACAGCCTGTAAGTCTGCTGACAAACTTACCATCTAGCCTGAGGTATTTGAATCCACGGTAGGCAAAATAATCTTCCATTATGGTCATGAGGGAGGTCATCTGACAGAAGAGCAGTACCTTGTGGTTGGTAGCTCGCAACTTGGGAAGAATGCGATCTAGAAGCTCAAATTTCCCAGAAGCTCGATAGAGATCAAGACTAGGTTGAGAAAGAGAAAAAGGGAAGATTGTTCTCCCCACCAGAACAACCAGTTTCACATGTTTTAACTGCAGGATTCCCCTTCCATATTAAACCTTTACATAACAATCTCTCTTTTTTTATTTTTAGACCACAGAAGTCCTATTTTCCTAAGTTTGAAAAACTAGGACACTCTAGTTGCTCTTATGAAACTCGCTATTCTCCATTATAGCTGTCAGGTTACAAGAGCTGGAACTGGAACTGGAACTTCCACTGCTAAGTGGGGGCGGTAATAAAACACAATGTCATGTGATCATATTGCTTAGCAACAACAATCTCAACAGCCTTGGTTGATGCTGTAACCTCAAGATGTGCAGATTGTTAAGTGGCAAGTGGAAGGAATCCCAGGTAAGCAAATCAGGGATGCTCCAAGGGAGTGAGGGAGGCCAGGAGAGACTCTTGGAGGGCTGATACAGGCTAGATGTAATTTGAGGGAGGCCGGGGGAGGGCTTGAGCGGTCTGGCACACGCTGTGCCCAAGTGCAAGAAGGGCAAGGGATGGATGATGTGGTGTTGCATGAGCATAGGAGGGTCTTGGGGACAGATGGTACAGTGGGGCACGAGTACAGGAAGAATGCGGGATGGACAGTACAATGGGGTGCAAGTTCAGGAAAGCAAAGGGAGTCGTGACCTTCCCTGCCAGGTTTTCGCCATGACTCTTTGTGGAAAGCCAGCAGGGAAGGTCACAAATGGCAACCACATGACCGCCACCTCGCTTTTATGATGGCAAATCACCATAAATGCAAGCTGGTTGCCAAGCACCGAAATTGCAAGCATGTGACTGCAGGGCGTTGGAGCAGCTGGAGCTTTGAGGACTGGTCATAAATACTGTACCACTTGTTCAGCACCATTGCAATTATGAACGGTGGTCAGTAAGTGAGAACTACCTGTACAGATCTTAAATTAAGTAAACCCAGATAAGCTTTTAAGGAAGGCCCAGGACCTTAAAAAGCATCACTCCTGAAACATTAATCCGTATGATTAGAAGTTGTCCTAGTGCCAGGATTGTCCATCAAGAACAGATAGGAGATGCCTCTGGGCTTTAAGAAGCCAAGCATGAAGTCATTATTGGTTCAGACTGTTGAGACTTCACAAATAAAACAAACCACATAGTCCAAAAGTTTTGGAGTATGCATCTTACCCTTGCACAATGCCTCCAGTGAAGCCTAAGTGCTCAGAAAAGGACTCCTGTAACAAAATGTATGGAAATCAACATAAATACGAAGAAATGATGCCAAGTACAACAAAAGAGGATTTTCTTCCCTTCAAAAGGCATTTTGATAGTTAATAGTCTGGGAGACTTGTACCACACATCTTAGGCTAGTAACTAAGACAGACATTCTTTTTTTAACATTTAGATTAATACAATTAAACAGTTTTTCAAATAAACAGATGTTTCAATTATAGTTAAAATTATTTTCAAAGCAGCTGGAGATTTTTCCTTGTTTATTTCATGAATGCAAACGTAGGGGTTTATAATGTTGCAAAGTTCTTCTCAATCAGTCTTCCCCTACTGGGGGCTATCCAAAAAAACTACTGAAGTCCAACATATTTTGAGGCTTTAAATGGCATACATACAATGCTATATTGAGGAACCAAATGTTAACTCGTGAGCTTCTCTAATTTTGAAATAAACCTGGAGGAAGGAGGGAAAGTCATGAATTATGACATTCTGGAAAGCTTCAGCCAATAAAACAAACTGAAGATTTCTCTTCTTCCTTGCAGAGCTCCATACATATCACTTTGCACAACAGAGTACAATGTCTACATTTTAATGCCAGGGTGAGGAGGAAAAGGATAGACAACTGCTACAAAATATTCCTTGAGAGCTATTTGCTTCAGGAACAAAAATAATAAAACATATATAACTGCGTACCACTCTTAGATTCCCATGCCAGTTGGCAGAGCCAGGTCTTCATGCTCTTCCAGAAGACCAGGGGGCCAGCCTCACCTCTGGGGGCAAAATGTTCCATAGGGTGAGAGCAACAGCAGAGGTTCTCTTCCCAGACCTCGCCAGTTGAAATTCTTTAAGCAACAGGGTCTGTAATATGCCCTGCCTGCCAGACCAGGTGGAATGGGTCAATGTAATAGGGACAAGACAGTTCCTAGGTAGCCTGACCCCATGCCACGAAGAGCTTTAATGATGATAACCAACATCTTGAATGGAACCCAGAGGCAAACTGACACCCAATGTTGTTCACGCACCAAAGGTGTTGCATGCACAACCCTTGGGATGCTCAAAACTATTTGAGTGGCAACATTCTGCACCAGCCAGCTGTAGCTTCCAGATACTCTTCAAGGTAGCTCCATGTAGTACATACTGGAGCACATTGCAGTAGTCCATAAGGGAGATGACCGGGACATGAGTGTTTGAAAGAAGAGTTTTTTGATCCAGGAAAGAGCACAATTGGTGCACAACATGAAATTGAGCAAAAGCCCTCCTAGTCACAACTGCTACCTGCTACCCCAGATTATGAGCTGGGTCCATCTGGGAAATGGTTAAATAGAAATGGTAGTAAATTATCCACACACGCTCCCATTAACTCATCCTTCAACACATTTGCTCCAGCACATTTCTCTTTGCTAGTCTCCTCTTTAACAATGCCACATTTTTACCTCTATATGCTGAAACATATATGGATGGTTGCAAATCTTCCGCAGCTGCATAATAGTGTTCATGAGCGTTTTTGTACCACCTTTGCCCTGCAAGAAAAAGAGTGCGAAAAATATTGAAGACGGCAAACTATTTGTAGCATACCTACATTGCCAGGGCCTGTTTCTTCCACACTGTTCAAACCATAGAGCAAATGTTGGATAGTTATAGCTATATGAGTAGGACACCAGATATGGGACTTCTAATGTATTTCATTTCCCCAAAGTTTTTTGTTTTAATTTAGTCTTGTTTTGCTATTATTTGGGGCGGCTTATTTATTTATTTTATTTATTTATTTACATTTATATGCCGCCCTTCTCCAAAGACTCAGGGCGACTTACAGTTTTTGGCATACAACCCAATGCGCTCAGCAATAGCCTTCATTCCATTGTATATGCCTGCTTATTACTAAGCGGCATTTTTACAAGGTCAGCTAATTGCCCCCAACAATCTTGGGTCCTCAATTTACCTACCCCGAGAGGATGGAAGGCTGAGTCAACCTTGAGCCTGGTGGGATTCGAGCCTGCAGTAATTGTAGGCAGCTGGAACTTAAGTGCTAGGCATTTAACAGCCTGCACCACCAAGGCTCTTTAAGTTCTCATCGCATGAAGTATTTGAGGAAGGTGTAAAAACCTATATTTATTTATTTATTTATTTATTTTAAGGTCCACAAATTTCTTCTAAGAATCTCTTGCCGTATTGCACTCTCTATCCAGCAACATCATTTGAAGCTGATTTCATGGAAGATCTCAAAGAATGAATGCTACAGCAGGGAATCCAACCACTTGGATACAGCTTGAAATTTGGGGGCAAATGAATGTTTTGACCATTGTGCTTTAAAATACTGTGATGATCAGAAATACAATACAATGATGTGTACATCAATGGAGTGCTATTACTAATCCAAATATTTGGTTGCATTTGACTATGCCTCATTCTGGCTATCTACGGAACACGCCACATATTCAAAACTTAAACCTCCCACCCTGGCTCCATTTCCTATCTGCTGCCCCTTTCCAGGTTATGATCACAATCTAATGTGGAGTCCTGCTGTGAACTAGCTGAAGCAGCCATTATATCCTGTCCTGAGCTCCAAAAAAGAAGTAATCCGACTGGTTAGGGATGCTGAAAGTTGTAGTCCAGCTCAGGGATGTAATAAATCAATCCAATAAAAGAATGGCCACCCTGTTTTCACAATAAGTATAAAAAAGCTGCTCTCCAAACCTTTTTGTCTTTCTCAGATCCATCTGTAAGCAGCACACCCTTTGCTTGCATGTGCCTATAAAGCACTCTTTGTAATGCAGACATATCACACTTAATAACATATTCTACCTGTTTGAAAGAGAGAAGACACATGGATTCATTAAAATGCAAATTGTTTTCATATTGCATGGAATCCAACATTATGCTGGCGGTTGACAGTTACGGCTTCTTTAAAATTTTAATCCTATTTAAGTAGCACCTTTAAAATTTATTTGGGTAGGGATGCAGCTTTGTTGTAGAGTACTGTGCATATACCAAGCTCCAGATTAAATCTCCATAGTTTTTAGGCAGAGCTGAAAATGTACACTGGATCAATGTACTGGCTTTGTACATGGCATATCTGTATATCAATAATATTTTCATTTTCCTTTGTTTCCGGTCTGAGTAGATGTGGAGAATAGGATCCTGGTGTCAAGGTGGCAATTTGTAAAGGTTTTGTCAGGACAGCCACTTAATTATGCATTCAGTCTGGACAAGCATCTTTTTCAACCTTAAATGCCCTATTCCTTAAGGCCACCTTTGTGGGTGCTGTAGGTTAATAGTGGATAGAGTAAACGAAAAAGTGAAATAGGAGATCTATGCTCATTTCTTAAAAATACTCATAAAGATATGCATGTATGCTCACAGGAATACTCATTCTTAATGCCATAATTAGGCTTCAACATTATCTTTTCAAGTATCTACTAGAGTAGAACATAGGGTTTAAGGAAAGGAAAATTAACTTTTCTGTCTCTAGCGTCTCTCTCTAATTGTGACATCCTTTCCCTTGTGCAATATTGAGTGATAGAGGTTTCCACAGGGGGAGACAACCTAACTGTGTGCAAAGAGGGCAGGAGAAGAGATGAGAGAAGAAGCTGAACTAGGAGATCATACTCTAGATGACAAGCCCTGTGGATATTTGGCAATAGACCAGAGGCACCCACCACTGGAATAAAGAATAAACATAAATTCAACAAAAGCTTTATGAATAGCTTTGAAATCAGTTGAGGTAAAGTAGTATATTAAAATATTTTAAACATTAATATGTTATTAGTGGACTCCTAGACAAATGTGGGAGAGGATGTTTCTGAGTTGATTCTGATGCAGGGCAGGCAAAAAAAAAAACACCTTGAGAAGATTTGAGGTGCATCCATTTTGAGACACTTTAGTTGCTTTTTCCTCTGGACAGTGTAATTTATTAATTTCTTGCAGCTGTGCAAGCAGCAGCAGGCACCATTTTCATAATAATCACAATGGACCATAGTAGTAGCCGGTCAACCCAAGTCCACTTGATTTGATCATCTTTGCAGGCATTTCTAAAATGAGATTCTATACAAGGTCAAAAACCCACAGTTGCTAATCCATTTGGAGGATCTGTTAAGAACCATTCTGTTGGATTCCTGCTATTTTATTTTTAAATAGCATGACAAATGGATTGCCGTTGTCAGACCAATACAATTATTAACTTGAACATTGAAAAAATAGTGTCTTCCCAAACATTTAACAAGAACTACAGAATCATACGAAATTTTCTGATTGGAAATTCCTCTAATATCACTAAAAGATGATACTTCATGTTTGGAGGATCAAAACTATTCAAAGAAGATACCAAACTTTCAGGTTTGGTACAACATTACTATCTGATAATAATGGTTATTTTCATAGGATTATGACAACATTGACATAAAGGCAACCCAGTTCTTGTTAAATAATGTTACAATGGGTTTCTTGACGAGAATTTGCTTTTAGAAGTCATGAATTTGGGGTAAGTGGGTGGTTAGAGAGGTAAATAACAAACATATGATATTACAAACATATTTGTAATATCATAATGCAAGCCCTGCCTCTTTTGTATGTGTGTTGCAACACCACATACAACTACATACAGGGTAGTTGTCACATGACAACTTAATTAAGTGTGTTTCGGTATTCTGATATATAATAATGTCCTTTAATGTCTATGGCCGAAGAGATCTAAAGCTTTTTTGGGGAATGTTGTTATAGGTATCAGCTACTTCTGACTTCTCCATCTTAAATCTCTTATCAAAATATAGATCAAATCCAAACGGAGTTTTTCTTTACCTCTTGCAAATGTATACAGATAAAGCAGTAGAGCATTTGCTGAAAATGAGAGGTCAAACATTTATCGGCAGAGCCCTGATTCTCTTGGTACCACTACTAACTGGGGTTCTGTGTAGATACTTGCCAGCAAAAAAAGGCCCAAGCTTGTTGGCAGAAAAATCAAATGCACACAAAGAGGCTGCTTACCTCTGACAACCTTAGCAGCAATCTCTTTGTTTTATTTCCTCTATTTACACAAACACCAGAACCAACAATCCATCTAGCATGGCAATATTCTTCAATCTTCCAGATCCATGTCCTTCTCAGCACTGCTATTCTAAGCCTTTTTTTTAATGGACACCGAGTAGTAATGAACATCAGCTCTTTTATTAAGTCATGTGCCCTCTTGAATATCACATCCTTAGCAACCAGACACTTTTCCTGACCAACAGAATCTTTTCTAAGTAAGTGAAGTGGCAGCTACCAGATTCCAAAGGGATCAACTTAATGATAAACACTACTTTCCGTAAGCCAAACAGATTCCGGAAAGAATCTGGAATAGTCCCCAATATGTATAATTACCTTTTCAGGTAGCTGTGCCTCCACTTCCTTCTTTAACCTTCTCAGTAGGAAGGGGCGCAAAACTTTGTGCAAACGACGGATAATTAGAATAGTTTCTTCCTCATTCAAATCCACCTGTATCAAAACACACACAAATTCAAGGAAACACCAATATTTAAAATATCTTTCATTAATTATATATCCACACTTATAAAAAACAAAGTATTATTTCATTGTTTCCTCTTCTCTCAAAACTTAACATATTGCCTACAACAATGAATGACCAATTAATTTCACAGAGAAGTTGTGTCAAACCAGATTACAACTATGGGATAATATGAGTAAGAAGTGCCTAATGTACTAGCAAACAGCTCCAATTGATACAGCTAGCTTTGGTTGGCTTTACTGGGACCAGGTGGAATGCAGGTATGATAAACAAATATACTCTGCCCATAATTCATTTAGCATTCTAGGTGAAACAGAAACTTGGATTTGTATCTGAGAAACTATTGAAGTCAAATATAAGGAACATTCTTTTGGCTAGAATAAATCCATGTTTAACACTGAAAAAAGTTATTAAAATACTTAGTTTATATAGCTGCTTTGAATAACTAGCACAACCAATATCCAATCTTGTAAACAGCAATGTTAAAATTATTTAGATTGTGACAGGTGAGATTTGAACTCAGATAATTCAAGAACATTTCCACCTTTCAAACTTGATCCTTTAAAAGAGGATAGTCTTCTCAGGAAAAAAAAGTCAACTATCTATTCAGAAACAAAACTCTTTTTAAAAAGTCAACCATAAAAAATCCCAAAGTTTGGGCAATACTATACTTTACTACTATAATCAGATTATTTGGAGTTGTATAAATAGATTATTATGATTCACTGAGGAATCCATCACAGTGGATCAGGCAACCCTGCACACGAGAGAGTGAAATGTCTGAGGCAAACTGCCATTGTTCGGACAGAACCCACCGGCTGAAGAACAGAGTTAGATGCTTCTTTCAGCACTTACCTTTTCTCCAGTCATGGCAAATGGAGCATTAAACCACTGTTCAAATGTGCTACAACTTTTGAAGATAGTTGGAAGGAGGAAATTGAGCAGAGCCCATAATTCTGGTAGCTTATTTTGTAGCGGAGTTCCTGTTAGCAGCAAACGACGTGGGGCTACGTAGTGTGTATTCAGAACCTGGGTTAGCTTGCAATGGTGATTCTTCATCCGGTGACCTTCATCAACAATCATGTATTTCCAACGAATCTGACAATACGAGTTGGCAGCTTTAAGGATTTGCCTGAATTCCAGAATGCAAACTTCTTCCCCCAGGACACATTCTCATTGTACAGACACTGACTGCCTGAGCTAGGTTGTTACTGACTTTGGCTTAAAAATGTTATTAAGTAAACAGTATATATTCTGAGAGGAGTGAAATAGGAGTCCTCAACATGCCAGTAATTTATATATTCTGTATCACAGATATTACCAAAAATATTAAATAATGAAAAATAAAATCATCTCATTTATTATTATTATTATTATTATTATTATTATTATTAGGACTTATAGGCCTCTCTCCCTAGGGACTCAGGGCAGCTTACAATAAAAGATGAAAGTACAAATATTAAAATACAATTAAACCAATTAAATTAAGCCCAATAAAAGTTAAAACCCAATTAAAACTTAAAATAGATAAAACCCCGCCCCTTACCCTTCAGTCCAGGCCGGTCTGTTGAAACAACCAAGTCTTTAGGTCGCAGCGAAAGGAACGGAGGTCTGGGGCCAACCGGAGCTTTAAGGGGAGTCGATTCCACAGGGTGGGTGCTCCCACAGAGAAGGCCCTACCCCTGGGCACCGCCAGCTGACACTGTCTGGCCAACGGCACCCCCAGGAGGCCCCGCCTGTGGGAGTGCACAGGGCAATTGGAGGTCGACACTGGCAGGAGACGCTCCTGCAAGTACCCTGGACCCAAGCCATGTAGGACTTTGTATGTGATCACTAATACCTTGAATCTCACGAGGGCAACCGGCAGCCAATGCAGGTCGCGCAGGAGGGGTGTAACATGGGAGTATCGGGATACTCCCATCACAACCCGCACGGCCGCATTCTGCACCAGTTGAAGCCTCCGGATGGTCCGCAAGGGCAGTCCCATGTGGAGAGCATTACAGTAGTCAATTCGGGAAGTCACGAGTGCATGAGTAACCGTCCGTAGGGAATCTCGGTCCAAATAGGGGCGCAATTGGTGCACCAGACGAATCTGGGCAAATGCCCCCCTGGTCACAGCTCCCACCTGCTCCTCCAAACTGATCTGTGGGTCCAGGAGGACACCCAAATTGCAAACCCTATCCACAGGGGACAACACCTCTCCCCCCATGGCCAATGATGGAACATCTTGGATTATCCGAGATGCCAGTACACACAGCCACTCAGTCTTGGCCGGGTTGAGCTGGAGCCTGTTCCTCCCCATCCAGATCCGCACCGCATCCAGGCAAGGAGACATCATGGAGAGAGCATCACCGATTTGGTTCGGAGTAGAGATGAACAACTGGGTATCATCAGCATATTGATGATACCTCACCCCGAATCCACGGATGATCTCTCCCAGCAGCTTCATGTAGATGTTGAACAGGAGAGGCGAAAGGACCAAGCCTGAAGCACCCCACAAACTAGCGGCCTCGGACTCAACCTCTGCCACCCTGCCAACACCAATTGTGAACGACCCGAGAGGTAGGAGAACCATTGTAAAATGGTGCCCCCCACCCCCAAAGGCGTCGCAATAGGATACCATGGTTGATTGTATCGAAAGCCGCCGAGAGATCTAATAAGACCAGGACAGAGGAAAATCCCCGTCCCGAGCCCTCCAGAGATCATCCATCAGTGCGACCAATGCTGTCTCCGTGCTGTACCCAGCCCGGAAGCCCAATTGATACGGATCTAGGTAATCGGCTTCCTCCAGGATCTCCAGAAGCTGATGGGCCACCACGCTCTCAACAACCTTCGCCATAAAGCGAAGGTTGGAGACAGGACAAAAGTTGTTCAAGATGGCTGGGTCCAAGGCAGGCTTCTTGAGGAGGGGCCTCACCACTGCCTCCTTCAAGGTGGCGGGAAAGGATCCTTCCCTTAATGAAGCGTTGATAACTGCCTGGAGCCAGCCGCGTGTAACCTCCTTGGAGGCGTATACCAACCAGGAGGGACACGGGTCCAATAAACACATGGTGGAAGTCGGCCTCCGCATGGTCCTGTCCACTTCCACTAAGGACACAGGCTCAAACTCATCCCAGATGACATCGGCCAGACTACTCGTAACTCCTTCATCCGACTCCTGCCAGTTGGAGTCCAAGCCAGCCCGAATCTGAGTGATCTCATCCAACAGATGCTGACTAAACTCCTCGGCCTTTCCCTGCAAAGGATCCTCCCTCACCCCCTGATGTAGGAGGGAGCAAGTGACCCTAAACAAGGTGGCAGGGCGGTCATCTGCGGACGCAATGAGAGCGGAAAAATATGCACATTTTGTCACTTCCATTGCCACCAGATAAGTCCTCATATAGGCTTTTAACTGGGCTCGGTCGGATTTGGACCGACTGGATCTCCAACTGCTCTCCAGACCCCTCCTTCGAGGCTATACAGGCTATACAGAAACAATGCTTTTAGAATAACTCATTTAACTCCAACTCATAAAGATTATTCATTTATTATTTGGTAGATTTTGAGACCGGCAAACAACCACAGTTCCATAGCTTGCCAAAACTAAGCTTTGTTTTGAGTTTTGAGATATCACATGCTCCTTGAATTTAATCATAGCCATGAAGTTGTGAATCAGTTATTACAAACCAATCTTTGAAAATTTGTTGGAATGCTGCTAAGCTACCTGCAGAAAATCAGCAGAAGCACCTCTAACACACACATACACACATTCTACTCGCTTCCTGACTCCTCCCACCCTCCACCCCCAAATTGCTAATAATCTAAAGTAAACAAAATAAAATCTGCTTGATTCCTGATGATCACCAACACGCCCATGTTATCCTCTAGGTGACGACATGGAATTCATTTGCCACTGATCTCTTTCAGGATGTTTTCACAACTTCCCAGGCTAATCTTAAAGTACTCAAAGTACATATAAAATATATTGACACTTAGGACTGGACACAAATCATGCTTGCCTGAATAACCCACAGACAATGCACATTAATGCTGTTTACTGCTGGCTGCCACTGTTCTATGATTGTATATTTATATATTTATAGTATTTTTCAGTTGTTCTACATCAGTGTTTGTCAAAAGTTTGCAACTTTTCCCCCCCAGCCAGCACGGGAATTGAGTTCCACATATCTTAATGCTGCCAAGTTTGAAAAACACTGTTCTAAATCAATTTCTTCTCAGATGCTTTTAAGAAAAAAATATATAAATAGAATGACATAAATAAAAAAATACAGGAAGATGGAAATCTCACTTTTGCGAGAATGTGTTTGTCTTTGATGATATATTCATATGTAGTAAGCAAAACATTAAACTTTCCACTTCGAAGCTGAGGTACAAAGGCCCGTCTTGCAGCTGGAGAGCCCTAAAAAAAGGACACACACACAAAAAACTATGTATAGGTTTTGACATTAATTTATGCAGTTTATTACATGTACGACCATGAAATGAATTAACTGACCTACTTTATAAACTTTCCACATGATAGGTAAACAAATCAGTAGCCCAGAGAAGGGCATGGATTTAAAATTCGCAGAGGTTTTTGTAGAAGACCAGGCTGAGCCGGAGGGAGGAGTCAAATGCATCATAAGTCTCTGCGCACCCCAAGAGATCTAAGTCTAGCCTTGAATGTCTTTCTTATCTCCAGCACATTTCCCTTAACTGTCAGTTGGCCAGATTCTTGTAAAGAGATTAAGCTTGAAATAAATTTTCATACACATTTGAACTGCCTGAATCTTGTGATTTTCTTGAGAGAGGTTTTGGAGAGAGGGAAACTCTGTTCTCTGGGGCTGGTTGAACAATTTGCGAAGCTAAGAGGCAACATCCAGAATTGAGGAGAAACAGAAACATGAAGAATATAAAAGGGAAAATCTGAGGAGAAAAAGGAAGCAGAGGTCAGGAACTAAAAAGCTGATTGGAGGTAGAAGAGCTGATGAAGACATTCAGACCTTACACACAAAAGTGATACAGCATACATCCAAGGATAGAGGATAGCACTAAAAATGGCACTTCAGACCATGAGAAAGAATATGAAAATCCCAATCTTGATGTTTACCTTATATGAGACTTTAACCACAGAAGGAGCCCACTTATCAAATTCATAGGCCCAATTTGATAGAGTTCTAAAACAGAAAAACAGTAAAAATTCCATTTTATAAAAATTATCTTCTGATTTCTTTCAAGAATTAAAAGTTAAATCTCATAACCATTTGTTTAATGAATAAAAACTGTGCATTCAAATATTATGTACTTATTTTAAATTAATAATTTATTTCAACGGAAGATGGAAAAAGAAAAACAAATATCAATGAATAAAGGGTTTACGATGATAGAATTTAAAACTCACTATTTCATTAATTAATTAAGTTCATTGTATCATTTTAAGAAATAACTAAAAACTCTATAAAGCTCTATACATTAAAGCTAATACTGGCATCACCGTTATTTGTCATTCTTCCAAAAAGAAGCAACTTTTTCGAAGTGTTAACACAAAACTGTAGCCATATCTGCTGACTGATCAGATGGAACCTACCAGTGCCAAACTTGCTCCCCACCCGTGCAGCTGTTTTTATTTAACTAGATGAATTAAACCATTTCACTGTCTTTTACAAAATTAATGTACATTAACTATGTGAAGCACAAAGGTTTGAAATCTTTGATTGCCAATTCTTGGTAGTTAAGTTTCTTATGGAATTTCATGTAAAGCATGTGTGCAAAGCGTTTTTATTTCTCAAAAGTTTTATCCAACCTTTTTAAACTGAGTCATTCAAAAAACAATAGCAACAACAACAACACTTGAATAGGGCAGACAAGCCAGGGATAGGCTTCTTAACCACAGTCATGAATGCCAACAAGTAAATTTACTAATTCATAATAAAAAAAATCGTCAGACATTTACTGTTGTTATTGTTGAACTTCGTTATCTTTTTATTGCCCATCTGGAACAGTTACTGCAGCACATCACAGTTTCTGTTGCCTTGGATGTTTCAGTCATGTGTGCTTGGACCACAGACTTCCGAAAGCTTTGTTTTTTTTCGTGTTAAATTATATCCCGCTGACACTTCAATCAGCACATAGTAACAGTGCTTTTTCACGGATACAGATAGTCTCAAAGTTGCCCACCTGTCTTCAAGATATACTTACGACAGAGGTACTATAATGAGGAAGGGTCCATTGATTCGTTTGTGTTCCATGAGGTATGTAATTAAAGCAATGGTCTGGATTGTCTTACCCAGGCCCATTTCGTCGGCCAGGATGCCATTGAGATTATTATTGTACAACGATACCAGCCATTCTAAACCTTTGATCTGTGGACAGGAAAAAGAAGCACAAGGACATTATAGGGTCTATAGAGAGAAAATGATGGCCTTGTTCCACAGAGCAGCTCAAAACACTGAATTTCCACATCCAGGTTCAGCCAAACGGGAAGGACTCGCTTTCTTACCTGATACTGCTTGAGGACACCATTCACCATGAGGGATGACTGTTTGTCCACCCTTTCAGTGACTGCATGAGCCACAGCATAGTAAGACTGCAACCCCCTTGCCAGGGCCTGAGACACACCATACTCATCATCCACATCTTGCTTGGCGTTCCTAAGAAAAGGTTTCAAGGGAATGAGAAAGATAGAATGGGAATGTTAACTTTACTAGTGGTACAACTGCTATCTTAGGGGGAGTTCAAAGATTAATTCTTGCTAGGTGTGGGAGAGCAGAAAACTCCACACAAGGATTGACTTATCTTTTGGGGGTTTAATTGTGTGTGTATGCTGTTTTTTTGGAAATACTTAAGAGTTTAAAAAACCACTTGACAGATTACCTCCTTGCTACCAACTATTTTAGGGGCAGAGCCGTGAAGGTTTACATTCTCTACTTTAGTTCTGAGACTTCAATTTTGTAGAAAAATTCTGTTTGGGCCTTTGGACAACTGGGAGCTCAGATCTGCTCTGGGAGCTCGGACCTGCTCTGGATTTGTCCCCTCTGGTTTGGGATAGATATGACTAAAGTTCTAGCTTTGTGAAAGGCAAAGGGATGTCAGTAATATAATGGGGAATGTTAACAGCTAAATTCTGTACTACACTACTGATTCTTTCTTTCAGGATCATCCAAGAATCTGTTTCCCTTCTGGATGACTGACTGGAATTTCCAGTGAGGTTGCCTGGCTCCAGACTGATTGTGCCTGGAACTTCTGAATAATACCTAAAGCTGGGGATATTTCCCATCACTGTATACTAGAGTCTTCCTAGTTCTTTCTTGCAGAAAGGCCTGGGGAAGAACCAGAGAATGCAGATGGTCTTGGTGGGAGCTGCTCCACTTCAAGGAAGCAAAGCTTGGTCCTTGTTGCTAGGCGGCACATGTTCTCCTTATGGTAACCATGGAACCATTAAAGAGTAGCAGACAGAATAGACAATTTTTCCTCCTTGTTCTCTTCAAGCCTTCCCAAATCAACAATCCTTTATTATGTATAATTACATAACTGTTTTCATTTATTATTAGTTGCTAGAGGGTTGCTGTCAGGAGAAAGAAGGCGTCTATAATCAGGAACAGCTCTAATTTCAGAACCTAGGATCCATAGCAGCATCTATTTCTGCATTAATATGAACGTAAAGAAGAAGAGCAATGGCTGGGTTAGCACCTTTCTTAACTGCTACCCTGCTACAGTAACTATGCAATTGTGCTTAGCCATTTTGCTACTCCTTTGCAATAGAGACTGCAAAAGAAGGGGGGGTCATCTACCTTATCTCTTTCCTTTTCCGCCATTTTGTATTTTGCTAGGCTATTATCCCCTAGGGACTATCCCTCCTAGGGAACCAAGGGGAAGGCAAACTCCTAAGAGGCTTCCGAATTCTACTCTTCCCAAGGCAGAAGATGGGTCTTTTCCAGGGTGAACTATCTTCCTTCACTTAGGGGAGATGTTCCATATCCATCCACTCTCCTTTTTCACCTCTGTTTAAAGGGAATGTTTAAAGGGAATGACAAAACACCACCACCACCACCACCACCACGAGTCTTACTCAATAATGTGCCTTGCATCCACTTCTGATACATCATCACTGTCTGGATCTGGAATCTTTTTCTTCTCCTCTACAGGCAGAGCAGGTTGAGCAGGCTGAGGTTGTTCTTCCTCTTCCTCCTGCCACAAACCAAAGTAACTTAATGTAACTTGCAATAACTTGGCACTGAAGGATCACCCCATCAGTTCTGCTCATTTGCCTTGTCCTTCCGGTCCCCTTAAGTTGTTAGCAGCAGTAGCAAAAAAAGAAAAAGGGGGATAGGTGGGCTGTAGAGCTATGCATTTCCTTTCAATTTTTTTCTTTTTAAGCTGTCTGTTGTAAGAATTTTCTAACATTTGGTCCCTGGATATGCATTTTCTCCTCTTTCTACTGCATTTTGTTTTTTTTTCTTTCTTTTATGACATTTTTAGATCGGAAACGTACAGAAATAGGGACCATCCAATTCTCAAAAAAATTCTCACAGTGTTTTTGGATGAAGATTGGGGTAAAAACTGAGAACAGTTCTAGTCACTTTCACTTTCCTCACTGTACAACCATTAACCAAACAAAAGGGGAAACGCTTTACATAAACAATAACAAGGCATTAAATGCCTGCATTAGAAGCGATATAGTCTTAATTAAGAAAGCAGACTGCAGAAAGATTTATACCATTATATTCTGACTCACAGAAAGGGATGTATCTTTGATTGTGTGTGTGTGTGTGTCTAATTATCTTTCGTGATTAGGTCAGTACAGGCTCTCTGCACCATCTTTGCTTAAAGGTTCAGCTACCTTTGCTAGAATGTTGTGTCTCCTTTACTCTTTTCCCATGTGCTCACATGCATCACCACTTAAAATGGTACAATGCAAGGAGAAGAGTGGCTCACTGGAGATACAGTTTAATTCTGCTGGACTGATTTCTACTGTACTTAAGTGAAAAAAGCAAAATTTAATGGGAAGTAGGAACTTGTCATGCCCCTGTCGGAGTCTGAGGAGGAAGATGAACAGCTGACAGGGAGCGGGAGTGTGGCTCCGTTGGCTGTGGAGGAAACTGGGGAAGGGCAAAGTCTGGCTGGGCAGAGCAGGAGAGGTTGAACAAGGGGGAGAGAGTTCAGAAGAAGACCCAGGCCCACCCGCTCTTCATCCTAGGGCATGCAGGGAGGAACAAAGAAGAGAGCAAAGTGGGTTGCGTGGCTTACAGGGGGGGAAAGGGCCCTGATTCCTTTCATTAGCCACAGCTGGGAGGAGAGTTTAAAAGAAATACATGCTGAGTACAACAGCTGCTGGGAGCAAACATGGGTTTATCTTGTGTTGACTTTATTTATTTTATTTATTTATTTATTGGACTTTCTTATCTGTGTTCCTGGCGTCTTCCCAACCATGTTGAGTTATTGCTGTCCTTTCATGTCTGGAATTCTTGCTCCTACCCTGTCGGATTAATTACTTCATTTTGCCCTGATTGGACTTATAGTTACAGTTTTTGTTGACTATGTTTTGGATTTGATTCTCTGCAGCCAAAGGCTGTTCCTGGGAGAGTTTTTCTCCAGCCAGAAGGTAACCAGGACATTGGGGGCAAAGTTGGAGCTAATAAAGGGACTCCTACTGATTATCTGACTGCGTTGTTTTTGTGCCACGCCCCGGGTCATCACAGAACTGCTAGTTAAGTTCTGTTTTCCTGATGACAAGACAGGATGACAAGAAGGCTCTATCTGAATATACAGTAGGTAAGATTAGATAAAATACATAAAATGGTTCTTATCAAAATTCTTTTCAATACAGGATAAAAAATGCTTCACCTATGTCTGATGTTAATCTAAACAGATCAAATGGATCAAGAGAACAATCTTCCTCACCTCTTCTTCCTCCTCTGATCCACTTTCTTCGCTGTCAGATCTTGGTGCTACTTCATATCTATTTAGATAATTATGACATTGTGAATTATTATAGAGAAATACCCCTGACAAACCAAGTCAGTTAGAATCACTCCGTTCAGAATCATTGGGAAACTGGGAGAAAGATGAAGGAAGAAAGAAGGAAAAAGGAAGATAAATTCATCTTAAGGCTAGAAACCAGGAAAATATTAATTCTAATCCCAACTTAGCCATGAAAGCTGGTTGGGTGATCGTAGGCCAGTCATTCTCTCTCTCAGCCAACTCAACTCACGGAGTTGCTGTTGGGGGCAAAATGGGAGGAGGAAGGAAATATAATCTGCTATCTTGAGTTATTTATTATTTTTACAATGAAGGTGGGATTTAAAAAAAAATCTAAAAAGAGAGCAAAGTTTCAGTTCATAAGAGTACTCATGGACAAATGTAGAACTGTATTATAGGAACACTTTAAAATAGCATTTTGCAAAAAAACTTCAGAGAAAAAATATTATTTCTCAACATTTCCTAATGGATCCTACTTATATATAAGATATATTTCCCAATTCGCTTAAAATAAAATAGAGAAGGTGACACTCTCAAACATTCATTCTCTTCATTATCATTCTTTCAAGATAACAAAATGTAAAATTGAAACTTCCAAACCAGTATCAGATCAACAGAATAGAAGAATGGAAATGGGAAAAAAATCTTTCATGTGATGAAAAGTGAATCAGAGGAGGTATTCAGCAGGTTCTGACCAGTTCTGGAGAACTGGTAGCAGAAATTTTGAGTAGTTCGGAGAACCAGCAAATACAACCTCTGACTGGAGATTTTACAGTATCCATCCCCTGCCACGCCCACCAAGCCATGCCCAACAGAACCAGTAGCAAAAATTTTTTTTGAATCCCACCACTGAAGTGAATGAAAGTATGTCATAAGAGGTAGCAATCCAAGTTAAATATCTACCCCCACCCCATCCTGTTCCTATCAGTTTACCAGGGAGACCGGGCAAGAAACACGACTAGATGATTTAATTTTACTTAAAGTAAGGGCCACATTAATAGAATCTTCCAAGTCTGAAAGCATATTTTTCCTGTACCCTCTTTTTACAATTTTTTTTTTAAAATTATATTTATATGCCGCCCTTCTCCGAAGACTCAGGGCGGCTTACAATTTTGGGATACAACCCAGTGTGCTCAGCAATAGCCTTCATTCCATTGTATATGCCTGCTTATTACTAAGCGGCATTTTTACAAGGTCAGCTAATTGCCCCCAACCATCTTGGGTCCTCAATTTACCTACCCCGAGAGGATGGAAGGCTGAGTCAACCTTGAGCCTGGTGGGATTCGAGCCTACAATAATTGTAGGCAGCTGGATCTTAAGAGCAGGCATTTAACAGCCTGAGCTACCAAGCCTACACTCTTTTTAAGAGTATAAAATTAAGGAGAATTTCTTTTAAATCTCTTGTCCCACCTACTACCCAACTGTGGACTATACTGTCCCTTATCAGACTATTCCCTAGGCAGCGTTCTGGGCCCAGTCACCCAGGGTCATTCCCACACAACTATTACAGTTCCCAGCTCTTGTTAGTAACACACTTCAAGGAAATGCCCACCATCATCATGTGTTTGAGAGCTTCCTCTTCACTTGGGAAAGTTTAAGAACCCTTATTCATCCCTGAATTTGTCTAATCCCTTTTGAAAATCTAAAGTCTGCCAAACTGAGGTGCTAGCCTGCTTTGACTCCGGACTCAGAGTCCATGGCAACTTCAGCAAGTTCTTCAGCAACACATATAGGCTACAGTCTTCTCAAGATTGACGGCACCCACTCCACTGCATTGCTACGATTTTCTTTTTTTGAAAAAAAAATGCAGAGAATAAACATGTTGCATGTCACTTTTCTTAGGGAAAGTATAACAGTGAATTCTGCAAGCAACTTACCCAGGATTCATTTCTAACCAGGTATCCAGCTGCCCAGCCTTTGGTGCATCTGTGCCAGTAAGAATTTTCCCACTTTCAACATGAATCACTTTCACAGGGAGGTCACTCATTTGGCTGGTTTCATCTAAAGGCTGAAGAAATACAATATGTCAAAATGTATTTTTCACATAAAATATGATTCTAAAGCAGTACGATTCTAATCTCATTTAATATTAGACCTCAGGAAATGGAGGAGCAAGGAAAAAAAAAGATTGTACCATATGGCTAGGTTACTGCTACTGCAGAGAAGGACTCTCAGAAGGTTTGCATAAATATCTTTGATGAAGTAAAAACAAAAGTGTACACTCTATTAGAGATTACTGAATTATAAATAGGGACATAAAAATATAGAAAAAGTGTATCACCCCTTGCTTTTTTTAAATGAAGTGAATGCAAAAACATTTCATCAATAGATAAATAATAATTGTTATAGATTGCAAGATTTATTTCAAGATTTATTTAATCTTTAATAAAAACAAAGATAAAATCTTTTGATACTCCTCCTTGGTCAGAAATTCCTAAATGGTTTCAATTAACTGCAATTTCAGTCGTTTAGTTCAACAGAATGACAAAAAGAAACCTTCAGAAACCATGACTGAATTTGAAAGGTTTATAACAGAACATTCAGAACACCTGCTATGGTTTATTCGTAAATTGTTACTAAAATATAATTCAGAAGCAGAGATTGACCGATTAAATGGATGCACAATTTAAACAGGGCAATTGATATGCAACAGTGGGACTATCAATGGAAGATAAATATCAAATTTACTATGAGGAGAAATTCGTAATAGGATAAAACAGATGCACAATGTTTTTGTTGGCACATTATACCAGTGTTGATTGCCAAAATAGATATTTCAAACTGTTGCAAATGAAATAATCAGATTGGATAATGTTTTCTTGCTTGATGGTAATACCATAAAATTCAACAATTCTGGAAGATGATTCATCATAAGATGATATTTTCAATTTGAACATTTCTGTCTTAGCAGCATAACTAGATCAACAAATTACATGAAGTTGGCTATATATACAATAACAGCTTAAAGTATAAAGCTGTTCCTTTCTGGAAAGGAACAGCTTTGTACTTTATGTTTCTTTCTGTAAATACACACAATTCCTTTCTTAGAAGAACGGCAAGTTATATTATGGGAGTATTAATGTCCAGTTAATTTGCATTTAAAAAACAAATCTGATCCCTCAATTTAAATCAACCTAGAAACCATTTGTTGATTATAACTCTGCATATGGATTTATACAAATCAGAACAGTTGGGGTTTCTTAACATAAGGCTTTAAAATACCAGATTTCCATAGCAAATGTTTGCTTGGTTCATTATAATATAGCCAGACTTTCTGAACTTAGAGAGAAAATTCTATTTATTGCTTATTCTGGCTGATGTTTTAATAAGCTGCCATATTAATTATTTTTTTTATTAATTAAAAGTTTTTAAAACTTTGGGACCCTGTCTATCAAAGAGGCTCATAGCTTTCACCAACCTTATCTAACCTGTTAGCACTTAAAAAACAGATTAATCGGGCACAACTGACTGCTTTAAAAATGTTCCTAAGGTAATTAAGTATATTATGGTTCTGTTCCAATCAACGTGTTTATTTGCATCTGTAGATATTTGCAAGCATCTACAAATGTTCCTTTCTTCCTTAGATTTTTAAATCACTTTTGTTCCAGGAATTCACAATGGCATCACAGTCCTGTTTCCAGTTTTTCCCCCCATAACAACACTCTTGTGAGGCAGGCTAGATTGAGAGAGAATGAGTGGCCCAAACTCACACATTGAATGCCACCTTCCTTCTTTCTGGCAATGTGTAACTGGCCAGTCCTATTTGTTGAAGCCACTATTTTTGCTGATTGTACTGATGAGTAGATGAAGTGTCACAGGTTTTGCCAGAATGCAGTAATTTCTAACTCATGATACAAACTGGACTAGAAAACATGTATTCCTACAAGAAACATTTAGGAGAATCCACCAATTGATGAAACTTTGATCCACCAACCACAGTCTCCAAAGCAAGTTTCAACGCCAGCTGCTTGCATCAGTGCATTCCACTTGGTAGGCCAAATAAATGCAGTTTCCCTACCATAAGAAAGCAAGTACTCATTGTGCAAAAAAATCCATACACAACTTTACAGCCACAATTAAATTAGTTTGGGAGGGAGGAATCTTACTTCACCATCGGGTCCAATTGCTGGGGTCTGTCCTTCCACAACCTCAGCCTTCTAAAAGATATGAAGATCAGGAAAAACTTATATTACAATGGAGAGTATTTTAAATCACAAAAGTATTTGAAAGGCATTTAGGTTACTTTTCCCAGTTTTAAGCACAAAAAACCAACAGTTTTGTTCTGACATTTAGATATTTGAACTTCTTCTGTGCCCTGCGCACAGTCACTCATGCTCTTGTGACCTCCCGACTCGACTACTGCAACACTCTCTATTTAGGGCTGCCCTTGCATGTCATCCAGAGATTGCAGCTGGTGCAGAATATAGCCGTGCGGGTGGTGATGGGGGTTTCCCAATACTCCCACGTTACACCTCTCCTGTGCGACTTGCATTGGCTGCCGGTTGCCCTCCGGGTGAGATTCAAGGTTTTAGTATTAACATTCAAAGTCCTACAAGGCATGGGTCTGGGATATTTGAGGGAGCGTCTCCTGCCAATATCGAGTACCAACCGCCCTGTTTGAGCACACAGACAGGGGCTTCTCTGGCTGCTGTCGGCGAGTCAGTGCCGGCTGGCAGCGCCCCGGGGACGGGCCTACTCTGTGGCGGTTCCCGCCCTATGGAATCAACTACCCCTGGGGCTCCGCCTGGCCCCTGACCTTCGCACCTTCCGCCACGACCTGAAAACCTGGTTATTCGAACAAGCTGGGCTGGGCTGGGCTGATCTCCTGGAGGGGGGGTTTTAAATTTTAAATGGTATACTGGGGTTTTAACTTAAATTAGACTTGTTACTGTTTAATATTGTTTTAAATTAATTTATTGTTGTGTTTTGGTTTTAATTGTGAGCCGCCCCAAGTCCTTGGAGATGGGGCGGCATACAAGTCTAATTAATTAATTAATTAATTAATTAATTAATTAATCAATCAATCATTAACGTAGAAAGGTTTATTTAAATATATTATTTTCATTTGGAAATGCTCTGATTCAGTTTTCTTATAAATTTTGGAGGTGCAGCATCAGTAGACAGCATAGCTTAATGACATCTCAAATTGATGCCAACATTTATAAACGAACACATAAGATATGTATCATTAAACATGGCAGAAATGGAAGACTGACATGGGACACATCTCAAAGATTTACACAGGGCTTCCTTCTGAGTGATTTCACTGATCCGAACAGGTTGATTTAACTCACCTTCTTTTTCTTCTTCTTCTTCTTCTCCTTTGCCACCTGTGCAGCCTTGTGCTGTCTCACCAGTTCTGTGAGGTTGGCCACATATTCATCTGTCTGCTGAAGCAGGTAGGCTAAGCGTTTATCTTTCTTTTGATCAATAAGCTTTCGGTACCCTTCTTCATCCTCAGCCTGTAAAATACACAGACTCAAGTTATAATTTTCTGAAATTATACCAGGAGCATTCATGTAAATGATCAGTCAGATTCATTCTACACACGGACATGAAACATCCATACCATCAACCGGCGCATTCTCTCCTTCTCAATTCTCTCGTTCTCCTTCTTCTGTTCACGCTCCGTATTCGCATGGTAAGTGGCCACAGCCTTTGTCAGCTTCTGAATCTTGCCAGTGACTGATCGATGGTATTCTTTGAAATCCTTGGCATGCTGGAGAATGCTGTTGAGGTACTCCTTAAAAAAGAACAGTTAACAGAAAAGGGCTTCATGAATGAGCCATGCATGGGTTAGGGCAGTGTTTCTCAACCTCAGCAACTTTTAAGCTGTGGGGCTTTCAACTCCCAGAATTCCCCAGCCAAATGGCTACTGGGGAATTTTGGGAACTGAAGTCCACCCAGTTTAAAGTTACTGAGATTACACTGGATTAGAGCTTGTTTGTATCACAAGCATGGTATCAGTAATTACACAGTATGCTGGTGTTAAATCTTTATTCAAGGATATGAAAGGTGTTTCACTGGCCACAGCCTAAGGCACATTTAGCTCATCCACGTTTGACAATGGTTAGCTATTGTCCAAATGTACATCTTTGTATCCTTTATTTATTCCAACAAGCTAATAATAAATATAATGCATTGATTATTTATCCACTCTGGCATCCTATTACATGTTGTCCTTAACTTATAACCATTTGTTTAGTGACTGTTCAAAGTTACCATGGCATTAAAAAAGTGACTTACAATCGGTCCTCACACTTACGACTCCAGCAACATCCTCACAGTCACATGAGCAAAAATTGGGTGCTTAGCACCAGCCTGAATTTACAATGGTTGCAGCATCACAGGGTCATGCAATTGCCACATGTGACCTTCACGGCCGGCTTCCGACAAGTCAATGTGGGAAGCCAGATTTGCTTAACAACTGCAAGGTACACTTAATAACTTCAGGGAGTCACTTAACAACTGCAGCAAAAAAGGCCTGTAAAACCTGGCATAATTCACTTAACAATTGCCTTGCTTGATCGATGGAAACTGTGGTCCCGACTGTGGTTGTAAGCTCAGACAATCTGAGTACATGCCACTTTTTCAAATTAAAGTGGAAACCATATATAGGTACCTGATGTTTTTGCCGGCGTTTTCTTTCTTGTTCAATCTTCTGCTGTTTTTCCAGCTTCTCAGTGATGCGAGCTTCCCGTAAAGATTGCCGTTTGCTACGCTTATAGGCCTTAGCGTTCAGGGCTGTTTCCAGGGCAGTATCCCTTCTCATACAGACCACGACTTCTTGCCGCAACTGTGGAACGAAGTTTTAAAAGAAAAGTAGGCACCAACTGAGAATAAAGTGTGCTCCAACCAAATGCTCCACTTACTGTATATGTTGACCAGAACATTTTATGTTGTCTCTATGTATGTTGTCAAATATCGGAAATCCATGTTAAAATTTAAACATCTCTATTTTACATCACCAAGGATAATGAGGAATACTTCTGAAAAAGAGTTCACTATACCTGACACATCTCTGAGAACAGATTTTTCTGTTGCTTTTCCATAGTTAAATAGTTTTACCTATTCTTAAGTGTATTGAACTCTGCCTGGACAACAGAAGCAAAAGAAAAACACAACACCCATCGAACTATCCTTCTGAAAAGTAGAACAAGAGTGGGTATTACCCAGCAATGTTAGACAGAAATATAAAACTGATTCTAAAAATCTATGGGGAAGAGAGATTAACAAAAAGTAGCAAAGTGTTGAAATAGGAACATGCCTCAGTTCCAATTTGGGGTCTAAAAGAGCACCCAGACATTTATGTGAAACCTGGCATTGTTACTACACCACCATTATACACTCTGGCTGAAAGAACATTTATATTTAAATATTATGTATATTTTGAGTAATTTATTTTTCCTTTTACTTATTCGTTCTTCTGTTCTACACTGCTCAGTCACATTATTTGAATTGGGTGGCCTTACAAATCTAATAAAATAAATAAAAGAAGGCTATTACAGGGAAACCAGGCAGCCAAAGCCACTACAAGATACAGAAGAACTAGACATACTCTCTAGCTTGAGTTGCGAAGGAGCTTCTTTATCAAAAGCTACTTCACTTCTGTCCTTGCCTCCTTGTTTTTTCTAGAGTCAGGCTGCTGCAAAGACCTATTCGTGTCAAACTGTACCAAAAGCTTCATGAACAAAATGAAATACAAAACCCCTGGGTCAGCAAAGCCACTATGATTCTTTTATCATGCCATTGTTTTCTATATTCCAAATGCCTGTGAAATTACCCCACCATTCAGTAGGGACCATTTCAGAGGGCTGAGATTGGACAGGATGATCCACTGGCATGTGAAACTGGAGCTCCAATGCAGCAGAAAATACAGGATCACTATGTTGCATGGGAAGAACTGCCTGCAATGCTGCTTGGCACTTATTTAGGTAAGCTCCATTAAGGGAAGGACATTCTAAGAGTTTCTATAAGAATTTTATTTAAGGGAAGCTACTCAAGCATAAGCTTTATTTTTTACAATATATGCAAGCTCTAGAGACGACTGATTTAATTTAAATGTTCAAAGGTGTCCTGAGTAACAAAATTTCAACCGTGTATCACTGACCTGTCTCTGGAAATTCAGCAGTCGTAGGGCTTTAAGTTCAATGGTTGCTTTGGTTCGCAGGTCTCCAGCCAGGGACCCAGGAAGATTTTCAAGTTCTTGGATTCTATGAGCAATGCGAGCCTGCAAGCTGCAGACAAGAGATTAGGACATCCAGTGAGCTTCAGCATGAAGGATTGTATAGATCAAACAAAAGATATCCAAGAAATCCAGTGCTGATTTGCGAAAATACTTTTTCCCAATATAGTGCCTTAGGAATGATGGGAATTTTAACTCAAAGCATTTGAAGGGCACTGCTTTGAGAAGGTCACATTTAATGTCCAACAGCTAAAGGTGAGACAAGAGACACTAATTCAGTTCTTGGTGGGTTCCTTAAATTCTTGGGGGTTCCAGTAAAGACTAAAAATAACCCCCCGCCCCAAATCTTTGAATGCAACCAGGGACATACATAGCAAGTTTTCTTAGATACAGCAGAAAGGCTATGTTCCAATTAATAGAATCCACCCTTGGCAACCAGATAGCTTTTAATAAATTGCTAAAGTTAAAGCTAAAGTTTGGTGCCAAACAGGCTTACCTACTCCCTGTAGTTTGGTTACTTAATACAGTTAACATGAAAGCTAACCGTAACATCAATAAGACCATTTATTCAAATTAATCTCACCCAGATACCCTATCAGGGCAATACCAGCAAAGTTGCTATTGAAAGCCATAGTTTTACCGGTATTCTCTCTCTTGAAGGATTTCAACTGGATCAAGTCCTCTCGGCTTCTGGATTGGAGTGATACGGTTCTGCTTCTGATGGAACTGCACCATTGGGGCAGGTTGGGCTGGTTGCCCGGGTGACTGAGTTTGGGGAGGCATGACAGGGGATGCTGCTGGAGGTACCGCTGGGGGTGCTGGTGAAGGACGGCCTGTTGGCTGAGGAGGAATCAGTTTCTGAGGTGTGCTAGTAGGGGCTGCAGCATTTGCCATTGGTCCTGTGGAAGAACAATGTTAGGAAGATGTTTGTGGGGTTCCTTCATATACCAATCATATATATAAAATAATGAAATCTTCAGAGACCGGCCTCAACGTTTAGGTGTACTTAGCACTTGAATGTACTTAGCACTTGAATAAGTCGATGCTTTTTATTAAAAGAGCAAAAGGCAAGAATATGCTAGCACTTCCCTGCCTTAGAAATTTCATCTTATAGCATCATCTTGGGAACGGGGTAGGGGTGGGGTGTCTATCACTGTCCACCTTAAAATGTGATGCCGCTCTGCATCTGTTGTATGGCCATTACATTATGCTGGTTCCCAAAGCAGTAAGCGACCTGAGAAGCAATTAACAAAGATCCCTTTAGCCTTTCATCAGGCTCTAAAGACTTGGCTGATTCCCCAGACAGTTGGTCCAAGTTAGGTGAGCTCGTGTAGTTTTTTTTTAATTGTTTATCTTGGGCAACACTGCTTTAACCATTGTTTTAAGATCAATCATTGTTGTGAGATAGGTCTCTATGTAAATTGTTTAAATAAATAAATTAATAATTATTTAGCCTATCTAAAGAGCTCTCAATAAAAGCTGCATAAATATGAACATAATTGCTGAGAATTATCCATGTAATAGGTTGAACAATATTTGATTGTAATTTTACCTGATCATAGGTTTTCTCCAAGCTATAGATGTTATGTCATAGCATTCCAATGAGATACTGACACTGACAGAAGAATTTCTGGGTGGGTGTTCATGCATTATTTTTTTATTTATTTTCATTATTTATACCATATTGTTTAGCCACCTTGATGGTCATTTTGAATAGCGTATGGGCTATAAATCTTGTGAATAGAGGAAAAATAAACATTTTCTGATAAAGTAGATAACTTTATCCTTGAAAACAGAAGTAAAGATATTGCAGCGGCTTGTGGGAATGACTCTGGGAAACGGAGGCACAGCTAGGTAAACAGTGGGATAAGAGGCGGCTTAGTCTGGAGAAGGAATGTGAGCATGGCAATGCTTCAGAAGGAACCTTCCCTAGTTTCTTGAGCTATAAAGGCAATGGGGCAGAAATGTACTTTCAGACTACCAAGATTCTGTTAATGAAAGTTACAAAAAATAGAATTAGTTCATCTAGCACAGGGGTGTCAAACTCACGGCCCATAGGCTGGATGCTTCACACGCTAGCCGTGCCCATGCCCAGTTTAGCAAAAGGGGGGAAATCATGATATCATGCGATGACACGAGTTTGACACCCCTCATCTAGGAATACTTCCTGTCTATTTTGCAAAGCTGACAGAGATACCCATCCTCAAACAAAGTAACTTTTACGGCAATTTTCAGACTGATGACATCTTTTCAGGTTCTAAAAGTCATACGTATATCACTGAAAAAATGTGACATGGTAGCCTCTTACAGCAAAAGCCAGGCTGAGGCTTGGAAACCTTTAATTATTGAGATGCTAATGAAGCAATGTAGCAATGAAAAACCCAATTCCCCCAATCCACAGCCTTACCTTCCGGCCAGGGCTTAGGTGGTCCACCAGGGGGCTGCCCAGGCATTCCTGGAGGAACTCCTGAGGGTCCAGGAGGGGGCATATTAGGCCCTCCCATACCTGTGAGGACATGGGAAAGCATAGTGACACCATTAAGCTTTTCACTCCTCTGGTCTAAGCAGAGGAAAGACAACCCAGAAGAGACCTAGGAGAACCTCACTCCAGATGGGTCTCAAAGACTTCAGCATAACTCACCATGAGGTCTGTTGTAGTTCGGAGGTGTTGGTCCAGGTGCAGGCCCTGGTCCTTGCACTGGTCCTGTTCCAGATACAGAAGGTGGAGGTAGAGTCGGCATTTGCTGCTGCATTCCAGGCATTGGCCTTTTCCCCTGCACAGCCATGTGAAGATGGTCGGGTAACGGCTGCCCTCTGGCAAGCATCTTGTAGGCCATGATCTGAGCCCTCAATTGATGCAGCTGATTCTGGTTAAAAGGAGTTGGGCCTCGATTCTGCTGCCCTAATGCTTGGGGATCAGTACCATCTAATGGGACTCCACCAGGGCCAGATGGCATCTGGGGGCCAGAAGAAGGGCCATTAGCTGGAACTGGACTTGATGCATGCTCAGAACCACCAAGTGGAGAAGGGTAACCTGAAAAAGGGCAAGACAAAAAGAGAAAAGAAATGAAAATGGGAGAGATAGAAAGAAGGCTTAATTTGCTTTGCACTTTCCACAATCAACGATAAAGCAGTTTTAACAGGAGCACCTGCTTGCATTTTAGTAGACAAAGCTTGGTAGAAGCTATCAGAATGGTATATTTTGGGTTTCTTTTTGTGAAATAAAGGATGTCATGTGTTGTTGTTGTTGTGTTGTTCATGGGGCGAGAGGTGTTGCTCGCCGTGGACAGGGCACGGAACCTGGGCGTCCTCCTGGATTCACAGCTCAGGTTGGAGGAGCAGGTGGGAGCTGTGGCCAGGGGGGCCTTTGCCCAGGTTCGGCTGGTTCGCCAGCTCCGCCCTTACCTGAGCCGAGATGCCCTACGAACAGTCACTCATGCGCTCGCCACCTCCCGAATCGACTACTGCAACGCTCTCTACATGGGACTGCCCTTGCGGACCACCCGGAGGTTGCAGCTGCTGCAGAATGCGGCTGCGCGGGCTGTGATGGGGGTGTCCCGATACTCCCATGTTACACCCCTCCTGCGCGACCTGCATTGGTTGCCGGTTGCCTTCCGGGCTAGTTTCAAGGTGCTAGTAACAACTTATAAAGTCCTAAATGGCTTGGGTCCAGGGTACTTGCGGGAACGCCTCCTGCTAGCATCACATTCCGATTGCCCTGTACGCTCCCATAGGCGGGGCCTCCTTGGGGTACCGTTGGTTAGGCTTTGTTGACTGGCGGTGCCCAGGGGTAGGGCCTTCTCTGTGGGAGCACCCGCCCTATGGAACCAACTCCCCATGGACCTCCGTTTGGCCCCTCATCTCCGCTCCTTCCGCCAGGACCTGAAAACCTGGTTGTTTCAACAGGCCGGTCTGGACTGACTTCAGGGGTGTGGGTTGATTTTTACTCTTTGTTTTAATTTTTCAATTTTATAATCACTGATTAGGCTTTTATTTGTTTAATGACTTTTTATTGTAATTTGTATTGGGTTTTTTATTGTTCTCCGCCCTGAGTCCTTAGGGAGAGAGGGCAGCATACAAGTCTAATAAAATAAAAATAATAATAATTGGAGGTTGTATTTACCTACTTTTAAGAACTGCTAAAGACCAGATGATTTTTATTATGTCCTGATATGTAAAACCATAGAACTCAAAGAGGGTGTACTTTCTTTTTCACATGACTATATAGTCATTCCAAAAGGATGTAACTTTCCATATGAGAAGAATGGTGTATTCCCCCACTCCTCAGGTTGAATCTTACCTTCAATATGTTGAGGGCCAGTATTTACAGCAGAGAGACCCTCCTTCTTGCAGGCTTAGAAAACGTGGCTCTAAATTACACAAAAATCCTTTACAGACAGAGAAAGCTCCTTGTAGAAGCTATCTTAAAGTTATGAAGAATCAGAAGGGTAGAAGAAGATTTAATTGTAGAACAAATGCTACATTTAACCAGAAATGTGCTTTACACAAATCCTGAAAGCATGTCATACCTTGAGAATGCTGATCCATTGGACTTGGTGGGGGTCCCATTCCTGTGTGTCCACCAGCCCTCATTCCCATGCCCTTCATTTGACTGTAACGAGGGTCTTCAGATATTCCCTTTTCATGCATGGAATCCATTGGCTGCAATAATGCAAAGCCCACATAAAGAACTCCTCTAAACAAATTTGTTCCAAGGGAAGAACTAAACTATCCATAGAACAGTGAGCAAATACTCTGATGACACAACAGTTAAACAAGACTGAGATGAACTAGAGAGACCAAGCCACGTCCTCTTCCCCAGACGTAAGTCTCATTAAACATAACTGAATTTATTTCTTAGCTGACATGAATGCTTTTAATGTCCTATTTATATTTACACGATAAATGTATTGACTATTTGAAGGAACATAATGAATAAAACAAATCCAATATATAAATGAAAATATATTCTAGATCAAAGTCATATTCAACTTGAACTACATTTGTATGACATTTTAAATCAGCTTGTTAATATACATGCCACACTTTTTAATCTTGCCCTCCATGTCTTCTTAACTACACTCTGCATCCTTTTTTATGGTTTACGCTGACATGTGATAAATGTGTCACAGTGAACCACAAGAGAGCTGCTAATTAGGTTAAGGAGTGATGCAAAAGACAATAAGGAGGCATTCACACTAACTAGCCAGGGTGATTTAATACATTGTGCAGATAAACTCACAATCTAGCTCCCAGAATTCACCAATACTAAATTGTGGAAAATTGACATATATATATATATATATATATATATATATATATATATATATATATATATAGCATCCATGAGAGATTTTGGACTACTGTCTCAATAACACATTACTAGAGAGGCAAAGGCCTTACTTATAAACATGTATTTTATACAACCTCTTTCCTCTGCCTTTCTCACTCCAGGAACTATTTTGCTTCATTTACATATATGCACCAATACACCTTTAGTGTGCTGGTTTCATATAACTGCATCCCAAGACCAGTATTATCTCTCACAGCATGTTAAAATATTTGGCTTGGCATTTTGTTAATAGCTTCTAGTATTATTCTGATACTCACTCTTACTTGTCCTAACATAAACCTTCTGTACAACCCTTCTTGGTGATGGCCCTTGTTTCTATCACAGAACACTCCCTCCCTATAATGTTTTTTTAAAGACATTCAGAAAGGCATTTGGCGACAAATAAAGGTCACAATGCCTCCCCTTCCCCAAAATGGTGGTGCATCAGAGCAGTGATTGTCCTAAATGTAGTTCTTAATAAGCTGCTCAGTGGTTTCAGAAATGGGGAGTAGCATAGAAGCCAAAGAAATCAATAAAATATAGTCCAAAGTAATATAACAAAAGCAACTTGTAACACTAACAATCCTATTACAGGTAGTCCTTGACTAATGACCATTCATTTAATGATCTTTCAAAGTTACAATAGCACTGAAAAAAGTCACTTGTAACTAGTCCTTACACTTATGACCATCACAGCATCTCCATGCTCTTGGAACCAGCATTACAACAGTTGCAATATCCCAGGGTCATATGATTACCGTCTGCAATCTTCCCAGCCAGTGACTGACAAGTGGTTTCAATTGGGGAAGCCAGATTCACTTAACAAGCCCATGATTCACTTAACTACCATGGCAAAAGTTGTAAAATCAACTCACGAACAACCGCCTTGCTTAGTGACAGACATTCCAGTCCCAATTGTGGTCATAAGTCAAGGACTACCTGTGCCTCATTAGCTTGGACTGTGATCCATTAAAAGCAAGTGATAATATATGTAAGTGATAATATATGTGTTAGTCTTATGATGCTGCAGAATATTTTCTTGCTTCTACAACCCAAGACTAACACAGTTACTCCTTGGAAACTATTCCAATGCAGACTGTTCTCTTTGCAAAATCTTTTTTTGTGGAAAGGCATGCAAGATTTCCACTTGGTTGCTGGTTGTGTATCTTAAAAACAAGGTTATCACCTTCTCTTATTACAGATAGTCCTTGACTTACAACAGTCTAAACAGTTTGTTTAGTGACCATTTAAAGTTACAACGGCAGTGAAAAAAGTGACATAACCGTTGTTCACACTTACAACCATTGCAGCATCCCTATGGTCACGTGATCAAAATTCAGATGCTTGGCAACTGGTTCATATTTATAACAGTTGCAGTGTGATCCCTTTTGCAACTTTCCGATAAACAAAGTCAATGGGGAAGTCAGATTCACTTAATACAACCATGTTACTAAGTTAAGAACTGCAGTGATTCGATTAACAACTGTGTCAAAAAAGGTTGCAACATGGGGCAAAATTCATTTCACAAATGTCTCACTTAGCCACAAAAATTTTGGGCTCAAAGTCAAGGACTAATTGTATATGTTTTATTACTTATTACATTTTTGGGAGGAAAAACAGAAGCTCTATGTACATCAACCTGAACTCCTGAATAAATTAAAACACAGAAATACAACTATTCCCCGCCCCTTGTTGAAATTTAACACTAAACAAAACATTCTGCTGTGCTATATTTCATCACCGAAGTAAAGAAGGAATTGGTCCCCCTATTTCCTTTTCTATCTGAGCAAAGCAAGTCATATTGTTAAAGATGTAGACAGATGAAAGAATAGCAACATTAAGAATATCAACCTTGATTACCTTATGCATCGGATGCATGTTATCCTGAGTATAACCTCCAGGCCCTTGTGGTGGTATAGAGTGCCCTGCTGATGGTGGTCCTGGGCTGGGACCCATCATACTGTGTGCAGAACCCGGGGATGGCCCAGGACTAGGGCCCAGCATAGCACCAGGAGAAGGACCAGGCCCAGGAGAAGGTCCAGGACGAGGTGTCCCTCCCATTGGAGGATCAGGAGTAGACATTTTCAGAGATGTTCAAAGTAATATCTTTGGGAAAGAAAATTTATTATCAGAGGCGAGTATTTGTTAATTAAATGCAATCATCGTTAACAATATGGCATAACCATAATATAGGCTTTTCTAAAGATACCACTGCCTGTTGTCAGGAAAAAGAAAGCACTAAAAGTAAGTATCTGAAATCTTTCAAGGACTGTACTGAACAGTATTGAACCGGACTTACCCTCCTTTCAAATCAATATCCTTGGGACATTGGGGAAAATAAAGGACTATGTTGCCAAGCTCCCAAATATCAACACACAAATCATCTACCTATTTATTGATGGAAAATTCTGTGTATTTCAAAATTAAGTATAGCTGAAGCAATCTGGATGACAAGATGGCAGCAAAGAGATACAATGCTTTATTGTAGCACAGACACCTTTCCAGCTTTTTAATTATTTGTATTTTTAAGATTAGGGTATTGCAGTCATAGACAGTAAAGAGTTAAAAATAAAGCACATATTAAAAAATAAGAATAAAAAACAAAACTGACTAAGAATAGTTGATGGATTTGTTGGTGGGCAATCATGTTATGTCTAATTTTACAGGCAATGTAACCAAATCAGACTATGCCGAAGGAAGCTAAATCATGCTAACCTGATAATAATTGTCCCTTAAACGATCAGCTATTTCATCAAGGAGTTATAATGAAGGTCCTTATAGCGGGTACAATATAAGAGGACACAAGCTGTCAGTAACTCTTGATCCCACAGATTCCACACACTGATTCTTGTTATGCCCTTTTTTCTCTGTGACAGCCCCTCAAGTACTGGAAGACAGCTATAATGTCACACATGAGCCTTTTCTTCATTAAGCTACACATACATAGTTCATTTAACTGTTCATTATATGGTTTAGCCTCATTATCATCTTTGTTGCTCTTCTCTGCACTCTTTCTAGGGTCTCAGAATCTTTTTTGTATCATGATGACCAGAACTAAACACAGTATTCTAAGTATAGACACACTAGTGGAGTATAGAGTGCTGCTATCACTTCTTATGATCTTGATCTTGAGCTATCCCTCTATTAATGCAGCCTAGGACTGCAATGGCTTTTTTGGCAGCTGCAACGCACTGTTGGCTCATATTTAAGTAGTTGTCCATTAGGACGCCTAGATCCCTCTCTCAGTCACTACTGGTTCAGCCAAGTTCTGCCTATCCTGTATATAAGTGCAGGACCTTACTTTTCTCAGTACTGAACATAACGGTCCTCAATAAAGAGCTAAAGCCTGTGGGGAAATACAATAACGTCAGATATAATGCAGGTCAGAGATGGTATTGAGCAAGTTCTGGAGAACCAGTAGGGGAAATTTTGAGTAGTTTGGAGAACCAGCAATTACCACCTCTGACTGGACATTTTACAGTATCCTTCCCCTGCCATGCCCACCAAGCCACGCCCATAGAATCAGTAGTAAAAAAATTTGAAGCCCATCACTGATGCAGATCCATGTATTTGTTTCATATTCACTCGGTCCTTAATACTATGTTTAGTGTCAGCGTTCCAATTAAACCCTCCAGACAATTCAAAACTCTGAGACAAAGTAAGACTTTATTAGAGAAGTCATGTTGGTACATCTGGGGAAAATTCAAATCTGAATTCCCGCATTTCCCCCCCACGCACACACACTAAAACGCACACCCTGCCCCATTTAGTGACTCCCAGTTGACATTAGCCAATCAACCTCCTGTCTCAGCTACCGCCAAATTCCAGTCACTCCCCGCCAGCAACTTGTTCTTGATCTCTGGCGAAAGAATATTGTTGTTGCCTCCTGATGTAATAGGCAACTGAAGGAATTGCTCTCTATCACCCTCTGGTGACCAGGCCTGTGGAACTGCAGTGCTTGAGGGAGGCAACAGCTCCTGTTGCACAGGGCGGAAATGACAGGTGCTGTCTGAGGCAAATTTGAATGCTTCCACCACTCTGCTTGTTTTTCAGCTCTGGAGATTTGCTTCTCCAGAGCCTTTTGATGCCTTCTGGCATCCTTCTCTTTGGCTTTAGAGGCCTTTTTTGGAAAAAGGGCTTTTGCCCTTATTTTATCAGCAGCTCCCTTGCTAGCCGACTTGATCTTAATGGAGCTTTGCTCTGTGGGCTTGAGTGGCACAGGTGAAAGTTGTTCCTCCCTACTGTCTGCTGGCACTGTGCGCTCTGCCATTTTTGGCAGCTCCAGCCCTGTGACAGATAGCTTGCTCTGTGAAGGAGCGTTCTGAATGCAGCTGTCACAACAGAGTATGCCTGTAAGGCCACCAGGCAGTGACTCCAAGCTGGTCGGGATTCATTTGACAACCAGGGGCTTACTGTGGTGGTGGCTGTTCCAGCAGAACTGGGTGAGCCAACATACTCACCAATGGCTTCAAGAGCTCCGTGCTCTGAAGCTAGCGCTTAATTGAGGGGGGGGGGCGTTCCAGCCGGACTGGGTGAGCCAGCATGTTCCCAAGCAGCAATTAGGCACACGGTGGCACGAGCGGCATCTCTGGAGTGACCTGGGCAAAGTGCCGCTAAACTGGTAGTCCAGTTGGGGCAACAGCTGTCCCCAAAGCTCTAGGGGAAGCGATTTAATCCAAAGCGGCAAAATCCAAACGCCACGATTACGGAATGGCTAACCGCCGCTTCATTCACTGTTTGTGAACCGCTGCCAAACCTGCCAGGAGAATCCAAATTCTTTCTTTTGCCTTTTTCTGTTTTAATTCTTTGAGTCAGTTGGTCCAACGTCTCTCTAGGGCCAAGACTGAGTCGAAATTGGGGACTCACACAAGCGACAGAGGGGCGTGGCCAAAACTTTGATGGACTCAGTCTCTGGGCAGAAAGGCAAGTGTCAACCCATACTTGGATTCTCCAATTAGCACACTGGAGAATATTCTTTTTAATGGTTTTCTTATAATCAGATGAAAGAGACGATGAACATGGATAAATAAAAGCACTGGAATCAAGAAAAAGAAAACTGAACACACATACACAGAGTATGATGATCATATAATAGTTAAAATATATTTGAAAAACTTGCAGCAGATTAAAGATTATATGATGAAAAGGGCTCCAAATTTCTTTACAATATGAATATATGGGATATTAAATTTGTGACATCATTTAACAAAGAACTTCTATAAACTGATGTGCAGTATCAGTAAATGACACCAGTTAAACTATCAAAAATATATAAAGGAATTTCAAACCAAGTGTAGGAAGTGTAAAAAGAAAGGGGAACTTTCTATCATGCATGGTGGACTTGCAAATAAATTTTGGATCCAAATTCATAGAATGATACAAAACATATTACATATTAACGTTATGATGAAACCGAAAATATATTTATGGGGATTTAAGGACGATGAACTATGAAATATGGGAAATATAGGAAACGAATATTATATATGGTAACTATAGCAAGATTATTGTATGTACAAAGATGGATGAATAATGAATTACCAAGAGTAGAAGACTCGATTATTAGACTGATGGAGCTTGTGGAAATAGGCAAGCCTTTCTATTTTTGTCAGGAAAAAGTTAATATAGACATTTCTAAGAGACTGAAACCCTTATATGGACTTTTTATCAAAAGAACAAAAGACTGCATTTATGGATTTGGGAATTAAAAAAGGTCAAAGAGAAAGGGAAAAGAATAAGATGACTTGATAGGAGAGTCCCAATGTTTTATTTTCTTCCTTTTCCTCTTCTTATTTTCTATATTGTTTTTCCTTATTCTTCTTTTAATTTTGTACGCTTTTACTGTATTGAAAAAACTGAGTTTTGTCTAATGGTTAAGGTCCTGGCCTAGAAGCCAGGAGACTGAATTCTAGTACTACCTTAGGCATGAAAACCAGCTGGGTGACTTTGTACCAGCCATTACCTCAGCTCAACCCAAACTCAAAGTTGTTGGGAAACTGGGAGAAAGAAGTATTAGGTATATTTGCCACTTTAAGTTATTTAAAATAATAATAAATGTGAGATTAAAAAAACTCATAAATAAAAAATAAAAACACCAGATTTCATCAAATCCCTGTTAAATTCCATGGTCCTAGAAAATTCATAGCCGGAACTTTTCCGAAGTAGAATTCAGTAGCATTTATTATTTAAATAGTTATTTATGTACATGTCCTTTCCAAAGAGTTTACAAGTTGCCAATCAAAGTAAGACATGAAGACCCAGCGCAAATTTATTATAATTTCAATTTTACATACCTTCATTTAGTTGTAACAAGATGTAAATATTAAATTAAGCTACATGTGAATTTTGAATAGGGGCTTAAATTAAATTAAACAGGCAGCTCCAAGCATAAGAAACAGCAAGGGAAAACTAATGGAATTACTTCAGATCAAGAGAACTGGATGGCTAATATGGAGGAAGCTTGATGATGATAAATCCTAACAGGAAAATGTCATGGTAGAAATACATGTGGTTTTTAACTTACAACAGTTCATTTAGTGACCATTTAAAGTTACAGTGGCACTGAAAAAAGGGACATATGACTGTTTGTAACATCCCCATAATCACGTGATCAAAATTTGAATGCTTGGCCACTGATTCATAGCTATGATGAGTGCAATGACCTTTTGTGACCTTCTTATAAAAAATGGCAAAACCAGATTCATTTAACAACCATGTTACTAACTTAACAACTGCAGTAATTCACTTAACAACTGTGGCACAAAAAGTCGTAAAATGAGACAAAATTCACTTAACAAATGTTTTGCTTAGCAACTAAAAATTTGGGCTCAATTGTGGTCATAAGTAGAGGACTGCCTGTATAGAGAAATGATGACTGGATTTATGCCAAGGTGTAATGAATTTTGTTGGGTTTTGACTTAGTAAAGGAATCAAGGAGTAGACAAATGGACAGAAAGAGAAATCACCCAGAGAGAGCTACAAAACCTTTTGGAGCAAATAGCTGAAAGAGGACTGAGAAGGAAAACATTGTGTAGGGCAGGATGATGAATACAACCAAGATACACCAGTATTTTGGTTAAATTATGAGAAGAGGTGGTAAAGAAAAAAGCTAGGAAAAGGCGATAATGGTCTGGAATTAAAGAGTAGAAGTCAGACCTTTTGTTACATGAATATTATTTTTAATACTTTTTTCTTTGTCAATTAATTCCTTAAAGTTTGAGTGAATGTATAATTAATGTGACTTTACAGGCAGTCCTTGACTTATGATCATAAGTCACTGAGGTTGTAAGTTAAATCAATTTTGATGGTGATCATTAAACCATTAAATCATTGTGGTCATTAAGCTAATCGAGTGATCATTAAGTGAAATATGGTTGTGTAAATTCAGCTTCCCCAATGGGCAATTTTTACCATTTTTTAAACAGGAAATTGGAAGAAAACAAATTACAATAATGTGGCTGCAGGACAAGGAACCGGTTATAAATGCAAGCTGGCTGCCAAGCTCCAGAACTGCAACCACGTGACCTTGAGGGTAGTGCAATGGACCGAGTATAGGTCACAAGTCAGAGATGGTATTCAGCAGGTTGTGACCAGTTCTGAAGAACCAGTAGTGGAAATTTTGAGTAGTTTGGAGAACCGGCAAATACCACCTCTGACTGGCCTCGCCCCCATCTATTCTCTGCCTCCCGAGTCCCAGCTGATCAGCTGGGTCTTCTTTTGTTGCCCTGCACAAGAGAACGGAGCTGGAAAGCAGGTTAGTGGGGTGGGAATGGAGATTTTACAGTATCCTTCCCCTGCCACACCCACCAAGCCACGCCACAGAACCAGTAGTAAAATTTTTTGAATCCCACCATTGTCACAGTCCCTTTTTTTGAGGCCACTGTAACGATGAATGGTCACTGAATGAATGATCACAGGTTAAGAACTACTTCTAAACTAAAAAGTAATTAATTCTGCATTAAAAAGCAAAACGCTTCCCAAATAAGCAGGAGAAATTTCTCTAACTGAATACTACTTCAGTTTTAACTAACTTCTATTGGATCATCTACTTATAAGCAGATAAATAATTCCAAAATATGCTATTTATGCCATGCTTTAAGTCATCTCCATCTGCTTGTTCCTGAGCAAAGTGTGGTCTTATATACATTTAACAATTTTAAATGTTAACAAAAATTCCAACCCACCCAGGCTGCCCAAGGAGATTCCAGGGAACCAAAATGAGCCTAACAAGTTTGTATTTCCAAGAACAATTGAACTCCAGCAGCTGAGTTACATTGTTCCTCCATATATTATACTAACAGCAGGCTTCCTCCGCTTAAAGGCAGCCTACTTATGGAAATGGATATTTTGCGATATAGTGGCACCTGGGAGGCTAGTTCCCTGCAGGGATGCATACAATAGGTCAGAAGTGTATGATGGTTAATGCAAGCTCCTGCTTACACTTTTTGTAAGTTATTGCAAAAGAAATCATGATATATATCTCCTTTGGATATGAAATGAAAGTATTCCACTGCACCAAAACATTCGGTGGTGATCTTTATTTCCATTCTACCATTTCTACCTGGTTTCCTTATTGCATTTTCTCTCATTCAGGCAGAAATCCACTTGCAGTCATGCCCGGAAACATCCCATTTCAAAACACAAATGTAGACCAAATGTTATATTTTAATCAAAAGCTTCGGGTGAAAGAATCAGTAGCTTGTATTTATAAGAAAAAGTAAAACCTTTTGAATTAAAAATTGAGTGATCTCAATCAAGTGGCTAAGAAGTGAAACAAAATAAGACCAATTACATTATATCTAAAATTTAGATATCTAAATATCTAAAGTTACATTAAAAAATAGCAATGTGTGATTTCCATTATTTTAATAAATAAAATTTCAATTTTAACCCATTAAGTTGTTGATGTTACATAAAATATATCACTGAAATACCTTCTATTTATATTTAAAAAAATTGGAAACAGGGCATTCTTTGTTTTCACGTACCTGGGAAAGTCAATGTGTTACTTAATTCATAACATCTGTCCTGTATAGTGATGAGAGGTCTCTCCCTCTTCCCAGTAACTATTCCAATTCTGTTGGGAGAAAAAAGTTCTTCTATTCAAAATATCTGCAATCTGTCAGTTTCAAATTATGAAATAGTCACCATCTGCCTGTCTAGGATTATGCCCAACACTAAAGGTTACAACATTCCAGTTCTGAAAAATCAATTCATTCAACCTGATGCTCCCAAAACAGAGAGTAACAGTACATATACACATATACCATTTGAAATATATTTCCAACATCAATCCACAAAGAAGACAATCCTTTCTTTGAAGTATTGAATATCTATCATCTTCTAGCAGTAGGGAGGATGAGAGTTGTTAATTAACACAACTGGAGGTTAACTGGTTGGAAAAGGGTGACTTTAAATATGCTCCTACCTCTACTGACAGCCAGTTAAAGGATCAAGCTAAAAACTAGACCAGGAGTCGCCAACCTTTTGGACCTCAGGGACCACCAAACTCGTAATTTTAAATCCTGCGGACCACTAATATGAATTTTGACTGACGGTGGCTTGCTGACGTCGGTGGGCAAGTCAGTCCCATATTCCAGAGCTGCAGTAGTCACAGAACTGGCCCTTTGGTCATCCTACAGCAGCTGCTCCTCCAGTCCATGGCAGACCCGTGCACTGGGTGGAGGAGCAGCTGCTCTGGGATGACCAAAGGGCCAGTCCTGTGACTACTGTAGCTCTGGAATATAAGACCGACTTTCCCACCAACGTCAGCAAGCCACCCTGGGGTGGATTTCCCTCCCGCGCTGTTGGTCTTACCTTCCAGTTCCAGCTCATGTGGCTCTACTCAAGGTAAGGTTTGCGCTTGGCCAAAGGGTGGGGGCCAGCGGGTGGCCAGGCCTTGTGTTTCCACGCAGCCTAGATTAATTGCTTTGGGGGAGTGCTTTGGGGGGACATTTTTGTGCAGAGCACCAAAATTTTCTCGCAGACCACCAGTGGTCCCCAACCCACTGGTTAGCAACCACTGAACTATAAGACTATAAGTTCCAGTTCCACATAAGGCACGAAGCCAGCTGGGTGACCTTGGGCCAGTCACTGTCTTCAGCCCAAGGAAAGAGGTAAAGGCTTAAAAAATCTTGGAAAACAAATTGTGAGGACTTGTGCAGGCAATTCAAAGATTCAAGACAAGTTGAGCAACTGCAAAGAAGCACCATGAATTGGGTCAGGGGATTGGAAACAGTTTGCAAGGAATATCTTTCCTATAGTTCACTCTTCATTTATCGCATTTATCCCTTGCACAATATCTTTCCAGTGGCCTCTGTATTTTCACACCCAGATAATACAACACAGAGAGTTAATATCACCCCACTGGTCAAATTTAGATGGTAACCACCATCTAAAAAGATTAGCCTAGTTTTGCTCCCTTTGCTCTGGCAATTACATATACCATAGATAGCCCTCAACTTAAAACAGTTTAAGGACTGTTCAAAGTTACAAGGGCAGTGAAAAAAGTGACTTATGAGCATTTTTCACATGACTGTTGTCATGTGATCAAAATTCAGATGCTTGGCAAGAGACTCATATTTATGATGGTTGCAGTGTCCCAGGGTCATGTGACCATCTTTTGGACTTTCTGACAAGCAAAATCAATGGGGACACCGGATTCACTTAACAACCATGTTACTAACTTAACAACTGCACTGATTCAATTAACAACCATGACAAGAAAGTTTGTAAAATGGGGCAAAACACACTTAACAAATGTCTTGCTTAATAACAGAAATTTTGGACTCTAACTGAAAGACATAATTTTTTTTACAGGATTATATATATATCAAGACTAGTGTGGTTTCTTACCTAAAAGGCAACTAAAAGATAATGTACTATAATTGAATAATTACAACGTAGTGAGAAACAGGTTGCATTAATCTTTCTGGATGCAGAAAAAGCATTTGACAACTTAAACTAGGCCTTTATGTTTAAAGTAATGGAACAGATGGATTTTGGATTGGGCTTTATACAGGGTCTGAAATCCCATCTATACACTCCAGAAAGCTTGGTGAATGGAGATTTTACCAAACCATGTGAAATCCAGAAGGGAACAAGACAGAGGAATCCTTTATCCCGGTGGTGGGCTGCTGAATGGTTGGTGGGGTTCAGGCGAACCCCTAGCTGTGATCTCTGGCAGGGCCCACTCATCCACCCTTTGCTATGCTTTCCCTAAATAACTAACTTTTCCCCTGCCCAGGCGAGTTCCGCCCTGCTGTACTCACCGGAGCTACCTGAGTCAATTAGCTGCTTGTTTGAAGCTGCCAATCAGCCCCAAAGCAGTGTGTGCGAGCAAAGTGTGTGTGCAGACACGCACGGGCGCTCACGACCAGTGAATCCCTTGTTAACAAAAGTGCAGCCAACCTCTGCTTTATCCCCTTTATTATTTATTCTAGTGTTTGGAACTGTTAAATAGAGATATTAAACAAGATAAGAGAGCAAAAGGACTACAAATTAAAGTGCATATTTACAAATTACATGCATTTGCCAACGATTTGTGCAAGGCCCGGTAGAGAACAATGAATATGTTATGAGGAAAATCAAAATGTTTGGAGAAATGATTGATTTAAAAATAAATAAATCAAAGATGACAATATTGACTAAGAATATAAATGTGGAAGATCAGAAGAAATTGGAATTTAAAACTGGTTTTAAAGTTACGAAAAAAGTACAGTATTTGGGGGTTACTCTGAGGAAAATTCTAAGCTTTATGAAAAAAATCTAAAATATGGAAAGAGATAAAACTGGATTTAAATAGAAGGCAAAAATTACAGTTGTCATTAATGGGAAGAATTTCAGTAATTAAAATTAATGTACTAACTAGAACAGGGGTGTCAAACTCAAGGCCCATGGGCCAGATCCAGCCCATAGGGTGCTTATAGCCCACGGGGCTGCCCTGGAAACAGTGAAGGACCAACCTGCGGTGCTTCTGCCAGAGAAAAACAGAGCTTGGGAGGACTGCATGTGGCCCTCGAGCCCTTTTTGCTGGCAGAGGGTTGCAGGTGGCTGTCCCAGCCAAAAACGCAGCTTGAGAGCCCATTTTCGCTGGCAGAGTGCTCAGGCCTCCATAGGCGCCCCTGACATGAGTGATATCAAGCGGGCCATGCTCCCCACCCCCCCAAAGTCAAACACAACCCTGATGTGGCCTTCAATTAACCAGATTTTGACACCCCTGATCTAGAATGTTATTTTTTATTTCAGACCATACTGATAATTAGAGATTCCATTTTCAAACAGTGGCAGAAAGATAGATCTAAATTTATTTGGCAAAATAAAAAAAATCAAGAATTAGATATAAGATGCTACAAGATTATAAAGATAGAAGAGGTCTGGGTTTGCCAGATTTTAGATTATATTACAACCCTGTTGTCTGGTATGGTTAAAAGATTGGATAACTTTAAAAAATTCAAGGCTATTAGACCTCAAAGGTTTTGATTTGAGATTTGGGTGGTGTGTCTATCTGTGGTATGACAAAGTGAAAGTTAAGATTTTAAGGTTCATGATATTAGGCAATCAATTGCATGTGTATGATAGAAATTCAAAGGAAGATTAGCTATAAACTGCCACGTTGGCTATCACCTCATGCAGCACTTCATAGAACAGAGATGATATCAGAATGCAAAATGAATGACGTATCGAGACTTATTGATATTTGAAAAAGAGGGATTCAAGAGAACAATAAACAGTTTGCTTGTGATTGCTTTAATTATTATAAAATTTTTGAAAGATTTTAATTGGATAAAAAAGTTTTGTTTGCACAGGAATTAAATATGAACTAGACATTAATTTATGTTTTGGAGATGAACACTTGATTTCTAAAGTATATAAAATGTTACTCAAGATGAATCTAGGACGGGCCTGTCAAACTGGTGGTCCGCAGGCTGGATGTGTCATGCACAGGCCACGCCCAGCCCGGCTCCGCAAAGACAAAAATGTTACGATATGTAACAATCTGGCCAGTGACACAATTGAATTCGACACCTGTGATCTCGGAGTATTATACTGAATATATTCACTGCCTTGAGATACTTATAAGTAATAAAGGGGGATAAAAATCTAATAATAAAATATTAGGATACATTCTGGCCCTAAACTAAGACATAACCTTCTGTCAAAAGTATTGTATTCTTCACTTAGTAGAAAGCCGAGTCTGAATTAGGAGCAGTGATTTTTTTTCTGTGAAGGGCCACAATTATTTTAGCGGTTGATTTGATGGCAATGGGAAGAATCCAATGGCAATTAGAAATACTTACTAAGCAACAGCTTGTCTCAGCAGCAACTAGCCTACCTTCCCGCACCTGGGATGAGAAACATTCAAGGAATACCTGTTCTGTAGGTTAGACTGGCAAGTCAAAAAACATCCTGGCAGAAGGTAACTGTCAAAGTACTTTTGTACTGTTGCGAAGAAATCTACAGGGATATATATTCATAACAATGACCAGGAATTAAGTGTAACCTAGAGATTGGAACTCCCCAGATTTAAAGGTAACAGGAAATGTGGCTAACTTAAAAAACAAGAAATTAAGGCTTTAGATGACTAGGCAATAAAAGTGTCGTAATAGATGCAATAAGTTGATTTTTCCTAAACTGGTTCTTGGAGAGTTAAGACTTTTACTGCGATTTTCATACATATTCTGCTTACAATGGTGAAAAAATGTTGTCATCACTTTCATACAATAATGGTCAGATGAGGCTCTAGTTACAAAAAAAGAACCTGAGGGCCACACATTGCTCACCAATGGCTTAAAACTTTAATTCTTCCATAAGTCTATACATATTTTAAGAAGCAGTTTATAGAATAGGGCTTTCTTCTGGGTAAACATGCACAGGATCGCAGCCTTAAGTACTGTTATTATTTCAACCACATAACATCAACCTGTATGGTTACATAATACCTATGTGATCAGCTGCCAACTGGCTGAGCAAGAAACAGCCCTGGAGCTTTTTGGACACATCAGCCAAATTGTGAAATGTCCAACTGTGGAGGCTTTTGTTACATCTTTCTTGAAGTGCCTTAGAGTTTCTTCCAGCATTTAAAAAAAATATTGGTCAAGCCTTTAGAACAGGGGTGTCAAACTGGACTTAAGGGCTGGATTAGCATTGTAGTTCTCTGTGAGACAGCTGGGGGGGGGGGAGGAGATGGGACGGATGCCTCCTGTAGCACTCTGCAGCCTAAAAGGGGCCTCATGTGGCCCCTCCTGTGCCCCGTTTTGGCTGCCAGAGGCACTGTGAGCCACTCCTTTGCTATTTCCAGGCCGGCCCTTCGAGCCAGATTTAAGCATTCCATGTGCCATATCCGGACCATGGGCCTTGAGTTTGACACCCCTGCTTTAGAAGGATCTCCAGTTTCTGTGAGACAGGATCCTGGGGTACATTCAGGAAAATTTCCAATCTGGATGGGATAATTCCCCCCTGGGTTTCCCCTTCCTAAAAGTGGTTCTTCCCAAGTTGGAAATTCCCAATCTCCAAAATCCCTCAAACACTGTGTCTTAGTAGTGGCTGGCTGATGATCTGTTGAAATGGATGGTTCCCAGATATGTCCACTAAAGTCGAACAATGCTAGCTTAATGAATTCTCTCCCATGGAAGAGAGCCTCTTTCCTCCATATAGGAAGGGAGAACCATGGGCATAGGCATCTAAAGAATCTTGCTTTTATGAAGATGACAAAAGCAATATCATGCTGCAAGTTCCACTTTATTTGGAGGCATGTGCAATGCCATTTACAGAAGAAGATGGAGCTTGTTTTATCTGATGTGATGCTACCTTTGCCATTCAGTTCCACCTAGGTGATGCTGACATCATTCATCTGCAGTCTACTGTTGGAAATTTCCTTGAATAGGCGTGATCAGGTGCTCCATTTAACAAGTTAAGTTTATTCTGTTTATCTATCTGCTTTTTGAGGGTAAATGTTAGAAAAGCTTAACTGGAATTACTTAATTTAAATGCATTCATTATACTATTAATATTCTGAAACAAAGCATTTTTAGAATTGGTTTTTTTTTCCCACAGAAAAATATTATTTAAAAAATATTGCTTATAACAACCTAAAAATAAAAGCAAATTGAAAAATAAACTAAACAGAAAAAGGAAAAGCCCGCTCCTGCAAAAAAGGAAGAAAAAAGTGAAGCTGATACCCTGTATTATTTTTATATAATTGAAGAAAGTATAAACATAAAGCATCAGTATTTATTAATCCAAATGGTAGTAATTATAACTAATAATTACATTATCCAGTCACCCTGATTCTATTGCGAATTAAGGGGTTACAGGGTCATGAAAAGGGGGGAATTATATTATTACTTATTGCCAATTTCTAAGTACATTAGTAATATCACTAATAAATGGCATCCACATTTGACTAAATCTATTTTTTATTATAGGATTTTAGAACAGTTTTACTATCAAGTTAATTTTTCTGCCAATGCAATTTCCTTCAATTTATAAGAGCATTGTTTCAATGATAGTTTCATTGGGAGTTTCTCAGTAACAAATCTGAGTCCTAGCACTAAAAATTGATTGGATTTTTATGTAGCATTTTTATATCACAGAAAATTATAAAATTGTTTGCATACATATTGCTAGGCATATGTATAATTTTACAATTTATCATTTATGTATAAATTAATACTAATAGAATACCAGAGGAGCAATTGATTTACCTATTAGCTCTGATGGATTTAAATATTTAGAAATAATAATTTGCTGCAATTAAATTGCTACTTAGGACACAATTTAAAACTTGACAACATCATTTTTTATCATGTGTAGGAAGAAAAGGAAGATCAGAGTGACTATTCCTGCAATTTTTTGCTTCTTTTTCAGATACTCCCTATATCAGAACCTTCTAAGTAATCTGGTAGGCCACAAGAATATCATCATGTATTTGTAAGTACAAAAAAAGAATAAGTAATCTGGTAGGCCACAAGGAATATCATCATGTATTTGTAAGTATAAAAAAAGAATAAGATTTACCGTTTGTTTTGGATAAGAAGTCAAAGCCCTTCTAAACACACATTTAAAACTATCCTTAGAAGCTAAGATAAGAGAGAAACATTTTTCTCCTGTCAATCTTCTCTTAATCCATTCCCCTGTTCATCCTCAGTTAAGAGAATAAATTTGTCTAATTCAAGGAATGGCATGAAAGAGAATGCTACTGAGTTAGTGACTTAATCATGAATACATATTGCAGAAGGAACAGAAATGAACTCCAGCTTGATTTCAAATAAAACAAGCACTATCTGTAAATCATACAAATTGTCTAGATAATTTCATTCAGAGGATTCTATAATGATAAATCTCTGATCTTTTACATGTAATCCTCAATTAACAACAGTTCATTTAGTGACTATTCAAAGTTACAATGGCACTGAAAAAGAGACTTATGACCGTCTTTCACAGTTATGACCTTTGAAGCATCCCCATGATCATGATGAAAATTCAGATGCTTGGTTCATACTTATGACCGTCCCAGGGTCATGTGATCCCCTTTTGCATTCTTTTAACAGACAAAGTCAATGGGGAAACCAGATTCACTTAACAACCCGGTTACTAACTGCAGTGATTCACTTAACATCTGTGGCAAAAAAGGTCGTAAAATGGGGCAAAACTCACTTAACAAATATCTCACTTAACCACAGAAATTGTGGGCTCCATTGTGGTCATAAGTCAAGGACTACCTGTCAACTAACTGCCGGAACCCTGACACTACCTGTAGTAGTACAAGAATCTCATCCATTTTATATAATCTTTTTTCTATCAGCCACATCAGGTCTAGGAAGCTTTAAAATATTTGGGCAACAGGATTTGAATTCCAAACCTGAAGGATTGCAATGAACTCTTTAAGGATGTGTATGAATCTACCTCAACAAATTATTGAGAAATTTTACATAAGGAGTACAGAAATATCAGTTGTACTGCAGGGAATTGTCCAGGCAGCTGTCAGGAGTTGATGCTGCTTTTCAGGCAAAAAATTAAAAATAAAGTTCCAGTAAATGATTGTCTTGTAAGTACAGCAGTAGAAAAATAAATTACTTTTGTTTGCTTTTAGCTAACGTAATTCAGTCTCTTGATTTAACTAATCTGGCAAGTCAGAAAAATGAACTTCAACACTATCATCATATGCTATGTCTCCTTTTTCCAATTGTTTCAATTCTGAATCACAGACCATGCAATGTCCAATTTATCTTATTCTGAGTTCTGATTTGTACATAGTACCAAGCATCACAGTTCAACAAAATGAAAAAGATAGGAAGCTTCAGGATTATACAGAATCAATGTTCCACTTCTCTTTCAGATTGAATATTGTTTAGCTCTATGTGAGAATTTTAGACTGTTCTTGATTTAACTTTAGTGAAAACAAATAAATATATAAATTATAATTTAAAATGACTTGCCTTCACTAAGTGTAGTTAATACCAATCATGGTTAGCACAGCTTGAACATCATGATAACATTTAGTCAAAAAACAGAACTCCAGACTACAATAAAATGAGCACACAACCTTATTTTGCTTCTTCCTATCTCTCCTCAGCTGAAAAGGGTAAAAATAACAGATCCTCTTTTCATCCTGTTTTTAGAGGAGATCACAGAACATTTCCACCTTATGCTAGGTTCCTAGACTAGCTGGAAGTAGCACCAGACTTTCATGTTGAAAGCAAGCAGAAGGCAGTAGGGTCCAACTTTTTCTGCTCTCTAAAGTAGCATTTGAGGAATGCACGTTGGGCAGAAATAGGTGGGAGTGGTGAAAAAACCCTGTAAATTTGATTTTATATCAATTTAATTAAAATAAAATAAAGTTAAAGCATTTACTCCACAAGCATGTATTTAATCATTTTGCCTATTTCTCAAATTATATATTTAATACAGCAACTTTTAGAGGCATGGGTTAAATCTAGCACATCTGAAGGCTAGCTGATGCCTCAGAGGTTTTGCACTTTTGATACTAGATGACTAATTTTGAACATGTAGAAACACATCATTCCCTCTATTTACAGAAGGTTTCTAGATAGAAATTCACAATTATTTTGAGCAGTATATCAAGGAAAATCAAAGCACCTTGATATATGTCTTGGTAGCACCATTCCTAAGACCCTTCTTCAACAGTTAATAAAGAGCTTCCACAAATACAGCTCATCTGCAGGGCCACATATTCAGTCCAGCTCAAGACTGCACAATTTCAGGTTCCTTTCAGTGAGAAGAATATCTATTCTGGTTCACAAGGGAATAAGGGACCCTAACATCTAAGACATAATGAGAAGGACAGTCCTTGTAGATAAAGATGTCTTTGCATTTTACCCCCACTATATGAGGAGTCCATAAGAGCTGTGCAATATTGGACTAAATGAATGGTCCTTCGTTTATGTTGTATTTCGAGATCCTCATCTTTTTGCATCATCTGAAAGGGCTATATGTTTTTTCTTGTATTCTTGGAAGTTCTACATAGATTCTTTACCTCATTCTCAAACTAGGCTGGCATTCCTGACTGTTTCCAAGAAAAGCAAAAGAGAAAAGTGAGAAATTTGTGTAGCATTTGGCCTTTGTTTGCACAGAAACACGACCATGTTCTCCAGATTCTCAAAGTTGAGAAGAGAACTTGATGAATGGTTTTCAGTTGGGAAGAAGAATATATGAATGTAAAGAAAGCAGAACAGAATAAGGGAATCAGATTGGAAGAATAAGGGTAAGGTAAAAGCACTTCCATCCCTTCATGACAAGAGACCAGAAATGAGTCTTATTAAATTAAACCCTTTTCACTGAACAGGGTATAGTCCAAACCCCTTTAATATGACAAACTGTACTCAATGAGCAGTCCTTAATGGTACATCTACATGGAGGAAAGTAAGCAGTGGGGTACCACAAGGTTCTGTCTTAGGCCTAATACTCTTCAATATCTTCATACATGACTTAAATGAGGGAATAAAAGGGGAATTCATCAAATTTGTAGATGACACTAAACTGGCAGGAATAGCCAAAACCCCAGAAGACAAGCTCAGGATCCAAAAAGATCTTGACAGACTTGAACAATGGGCCCTATCCAACAAAATGAAATTTAATGGGGAGAAAAGCAAGGTTTTGCACCTGGGCAGGAAAAACCAAAGGTACAAGTACAGATTAGGCGAAACCTGGCTCAAAAAAGTGAGAGGGACCTTGGAGTCTTAGTGGGTGATCACTTAAACCATGAGTCAGCAATGGGCAGCAGCTGCCAAAAATGTTAATACAATCCTTGGTTGTATAAACAGAGGTATAGAATCAAAATCACACGAATTAGTACTGCTTTATAAAGCCTTAGTAAGATCACACCTAGAATACTGCATCCAGTTTTGGTCACAACATTACAAAAATGTTGAGAATTTGGAAAAAGTGGAAAGAGCAAATAAGATGATTAAAGGCCTGAAGACTAAAACATACGAAGAACAGTTGCAGGATTTGGGTTTGGCTAGTCTAGAGAAAAGAAGGACTGTGGGGGAGGGACATGATAGCACTATTCCAGTATTTGAGAGGCTGCCACAAAGAGGAGGGAGTCAATTTATTCTCCAAAGCACCTGAAGGCAGGACAAGAAACAATGGATGGAAACTAATCAAGGACAGAAGCAACCTGGAATTAAGGAGAAACTTCCCGACAGTGAGGACAATTAACCTGTGGAACAGCTTGTCTTCAGATGCTTGTCTTCAGTGCTTCATTATTGGAGATTTTAAGAAGAGACTGGACAGTCACTTGTCTGAAATGTTATAGGATCTCCTGCTTGGGCAGGGGGCTGGACTAGAAGACCTCCAAGGTCCCTTCCAGCTCTATTCTGATTCTAATATTTTAGAATTAGTCCACAGAAAAGTGGAGAAAAGAATAGGAATACTGCCTATTCACACTTCCAAAAAGAAAGGGGATAAGGCTTAAATGAGACAATGCTAGGAAAGCAGTACCAAAGTTAAAAAACAGTTGGAAGAGCCACATAATCAAAGATTAGAACCATTAAAAAAGGCAAGGGGGGAGGTAGAGGAAAATTGAATTGTTTTTCATAAGAATGAAAACCAACCAACAGGAGATGAAGTGACATCGAAGGTAGCTGGAAGAAAAGCCATATTGGAGGGCTCTTTGAATTAGTCCCTGAGAAAGAAAGTGTGAAGGAAACAGCTGGAGTGACACATGAACTAACTTTACTTGTGTACAATCAACTTTAAACATCACAAAACCAGAAGTCAACTACTGTGTTTTTAAAAAATTAGCAGGATTCCTTAAAATAGTGAAATATGTATCAAGCAATCTTGAATAAGCATCCTTTTGTAAGAGCAACAGACGACCCTTAAGGCCTGCTTGTCCAACATGGTTCACAATAATCTCAGCATCCAGATCAGATAGCAGTATATGATCCTTCACAATTGTGATACACAGGCGGACTACAATCCACTTTTTCTTCACCATTACTGGAACCATTAGACTAGCTAGGTTACCACAGAACAGCAGTGGTAACACAAGATTCTGGGGATTTTGCTTTGTGGGGATGCAGAATGGAAAGATGGAAGACCAACAGTAGAACATGGTGAAAAGAAGCTTATCAGAAAAAGATGGGCACTATCAGAGGAAGGACTAAGAACAAAGGGAAGTGAATGTTGAGTAATTAATCCAACACTCTGAAATCTAAGCTAGCATTTACTATCATTCTGAAATATTTCTGAACATAAAGTTTATGTTGTGATCAGCAAAAAATAATCTGATTTTTCATGTTGCCATATTAATTTAATAAATTATATACCCCTTTTCCAACTCTATTTTCTCCACAGCCAGTTTGTGCTGGTTGTAGAGAATAACTTGAGAAATATTAAAAGAGCAGGGATATAAAATGAATAATAAATGAACTACTGAAACCTAAATAAGACACATCAGGAAGGAATCCATTCCCACAAAGAGCTTGAAAAATCAATAACGAGGATGCTTAGAAGTACCAAAAAAAAGATGCAAAGGCTAGGGTGGGGGAGGGAGGGAGGAAGTATTGTATGCTGGGAGGAGGCGAGCAGGAGGGCGAGAGATGAAAAAAAATGCCGGGCGGGGGCATCTAAAGAGGCGGACTCGGCACACCCCCGCCTGCCTTTACCTCCTTACCCTCGAAACCGATCGCAGAGACTCCGGCTCCAGGCGGAAAATAACGGCGCCCCCCTCCCCATCCGATCAGGATGTGCTGATTTTGCTGAGGTTGCCCCCCGCAGACTCCCGATTCATTCTAAAGCGTTCACACGGTCATTCACTCACTCATTCATTCATCCATCCACGCGCGTGCGCGATCAACGTTCTTTCCCCCCCCCCCAACCTTACCGTGCCGGCCCCCGCCAGCCAGTCGGCCCGAGAGCTCTAGAGCGGTGTGTGTGTGTGTGTGTTGGGGGGGGGGAAACAAAGGAGGAGCCGCTGCCACCGCGCGTGTGAAAGAGATGCTCCGGCTCCCCCTCCTCTCACGGCGCGCTCCCGCAATAGGTAGCACCATACAGCGCGCGCGCCCCCCCTCCTAACAGGCTAGACGAGTTTTCTCAGGAGCGCGCGCTCATTCGTTCCTAGTCGGCAAGGGGGCGCGCTCGCTCTGGTCTGAACCTGCTTGTCTTTTCCACCAATCAGACAGCTCTTCCCTAACAGACCTCCCGAAGCTTAACACCTTCCAAAGACTTGCTACCTATTAGCCAATCACGAGGGGGAGGAAGTGCGAGGCAACCTTTAGAGCATTACGTAGCCATTAATGGACCAATAGCAAAACGCCTCACATTTTTATTCTGATCTTTCCATTTTCTCTCTAAGTGACTCGATCTGATTTGTTTTTTAAAAAAATGCTCAAAAGCACTGGATATAGCAGAGATACAGCACAGTAGACAGCAGCAGGATGGCACGCATGGATACCACTTAGGAAAACGGATTGTCTTTTTTTTCTAAGTCCCACCTTTTTCATTAGCCTCAGCCAATAGAGTGGCGAAGAAAGGCTCTTTCGCGTTCCTTTGAAAAGGGGAGGAGTTATGGTGGAGACGCGCTTGGCTGGATGGAGACGCGCGCGGACTTGCTTTGCCTTCCTAAGTTTCTCTCCCCATCCCCCAACGCCCGTCCGAGCCGGCGGTGGCTGTCGATGCGCATGCGCATTGGTGATACCACTGCGGCTGAGGGTAATACGGGGGGAAGGGGCTTTACTCATGTAAAACTGGCAGCCGTTGAAGCAAAACTGTTCGCTTGGCTGCTTCCTTCGGGGCCCCTATCCAGTGAGTTGCCTCTGTTTCCTTAGCCGACTGAAAGGCCAGGTATTTAAAAGAGGATTTCACAAAAGAGAAGTTCAGTGGAGCTTAGAAGATGGAGAAATGGAAGCGAAACGAAGCTTGCTAACATTTTGAATGGTTAAAAAGGGTAACAACACGACGTCGGCTTTCGAGAGTCAATGGAAGTTAAATCCCCCAAGAGGGATTAGTTCACCAATGTGCAATATCTAGAAGTGTAGAAACGTAGATTAGGGCACATGAAAGGGTAGGCTGAAGAATCCTGTCTACCTAAAATATTTCCTTACGTTTTAATTTATTGAGGTTAAGTAAATATTGCAGGTGGTGGAGAAAAGCTATATTGTGTGTGCTATTGCAAACAAGAAAGGACTGATTCTAAAGGCAAAGATAAGAAACTGCTGTCTGCTCTGAGATGAGATAATTGAGAAAGTTTTTCAGAAAATAGCCTGGGAATCCACTTTGCTGCTTCTACAAAATTTCGTTTTACAGAAGGGTCTTTTGTTGAGGCTAAAAGTGCCCACTTGCCTGACAATTTATTATGAGTGCTGTTAAAAAAACCTATGCTCTAAAACGGCGGTCTCCAACCTTTTTAGCACCAGGGACTGCTTTCGTGGATATTTTGTTGGGGGAGTGGTTTCTTGTGCTACCGAGATCCCATGTATGCGCAGATGAAGCTTTGTTCACTTGAGCAGCCTGGCTCCTAATAGGCCACAGACTGGTGCTGATCCACTGTTCCGGGGGTTGGAGACCTCTGTTCTAAAATACATGTTTGGAGTTTCTATTGTTTTTGCAAAACAGAAGTATGTTTCATGGGAAGGTGAACTAATTGACCTCCAAGGTCACTTCCAACTCTGTCATTCTATGATTCTATGAATAGTGTTAAAATCTAAATAACATGAATGTAAAGCAGAGGTAAGAATAAGCCCCAAGTGCTGAAACCCCAGTTCTCTGTCCTTCTCTGCCATAATCAGCTGATGTAATTTAGCCATCTTGCTCTTTTATGGATCATCACTGTGCACTAAATCTCTTAAATGGACATAAAACTGCCACACCCTGTATCCATTGACAGGCTCCTCCACCCACCCAGATGAGCCTGCTTCTCAGTCTCCTTACATTCATTCATCTGCTCATTTTTTTTCTATTATATTGAATCACTAAGAAGTCTCCAGATCGTTTCCATTTTTCCAGCTCTTGTTCTAGAACAGCTTGCTTTCTGAGATGAGAGTGGCTTTTATGCCTATGCCCTTTTGGAAGCTTGTAAATATTTTTTTCCCCAGAAGGCATGTGGGATATATAAATTATATTCAGTTGAAGTCCCATATAGGGTATATCTGGTTTATTCTGTGACCTGAGTAATTCTGTGAGGTAAGACATTTGAACTTTGGTTTTTATTTTAAAATTAGATTAGATTGGGGGGCTGGATACTCCTTGTTATAAGAAGGTTCTACATTTAAGTTTTGTTCTAAACTTCACAGAATAAAACAGACACTTTACATTTTACTAGTGGAGTATTCTGGGAACCACTGTAAATTTGTGCCAGTTGCTGGGTGCACAAAATGCCATCACATGGCCATATGTGTGGGGTGGCTGTCAAAACTTAGAATCAAGGTTGTTAGTACCTTTTTTGGGGGGGATCCATAGTAACTTCTATTGGGGTTGCTAAACGATCAATTATTAAGTGAGGCGTACCTGTTGTGGAAAGCCCCCTCCTAGAAGAATGAAATATTTCAGGAAATATTAAAAAGGCAGAACATTAGCAAAGCAAATACTGCAGGCAGAAATCCATTCAAGACATGATATTTTGAAACTCCTTGGCAGAATGGTAGGATTAGAAAGCAACCCCTCACCCAAGATCCAACACAGGATGAAAGCCATTAGCCACAATAGGAATTGTCCAACATCCCTTCAGAACACAAGCCCCTTCATTGCACCACCCCCACAACAGTCCAAACTTCAAAGTCACAGAAACCCGGGAGCTCAGATAAACAATAAAACAATAAGCCAGAGGTTGATCAGGTTAGCTCAGACAAGCACCCAAGATTTGCATTTCCTCTTTTGCCTATAGAGCCAGCTATGACCCCTACATAACCCCAACATGATCCCATAGGAATCTGACAACAGCCAATAGAATATTAAAGGACATGTTCTTGCAAAGGAACAAAAAACTCAAATACAAAGCCCAAAGTAAATATAAAAACCCACACACTCTCATCTCCATTTTGTCAGCTGCCCAGAATCATATGTGGTTGGTGGTTCTGCTTCATCAATAAACCTCTCTTTCCAATCAGCCTCCATGTTGTTTCCAGCATTTTTCTCCCAGCTTGGAATTGAACCAAATGGATTTTCCTTCCCACACTGTATACAAGGTTGGTCTGCTGGAGTGTAATATGAAAGAACGCTCCAAAAACATGCTGATTTCAAAGCTCCTGGTTAAATAAGAACAATTGAAAAATATATTTACAGAAGTCATGCTTTTTTAGAAAGTTGTGACACAATCCAAAACTTGAGAAATGCATGAAATAATACATTTGTTAGGAAAAGTATTTATGTGCATTTTACTACACAAAAATTGTTTGCAAAATACATTTCACATGGTATAGAAAAGTACAAAATAATTTTTTTGAATTTTGCTATCACATAAATTGATACAGAAATAAGGCAAAACAACATAGCTAGAAAACAATCCAAATGTGGGATTTAGTGAAAATAGAAGATAAAAAAAATTATCCTATTCCTATCAATCTAAGAATAGCAAAAGCAATAGCAATAGCACAGACTTATACACTGCTTCACTGTGCTTCACACCCCTCTCTAAGTGGTTTACAGAGTCAGCATATTGCCCCCAACAATTTGGGTCCTCATTTTACTCACCTCGGATAGATAGAAGGCTGAGTCAACTTTCAGCCTGGTGAGATTTGAACTGCCAAATTGCAGGCAGCTGGCAGGCAGCAGAAGTAGCCTGCAGTACTGCACTGTGCACTGTGCCACCATGGCTCATAGAACATAGAACATGGTAATTATGTGGTAAAAGGCTGGAGACAAGATAGGCAAGATAATACTGCTGTTTTTTCCTCTCAATCTGATGAGTTTGCTCCTAAATGTCACTATATTAAATGAATTAGGATCCTGCATGATATTCTAATTGCCCCTGAAATCTAATACTCTTTTTAATGAATTTATATTTTAAATGTTTAACCACAAATATTGTGCTTTGTAATGTTTAAAGCTGAGATATAAGAAGAACTGTAAATTACGTAGATCTGCCACCAAGCCAAATCTCTTGGCTAATTTCTTCACACCTTATCAAATTGAAACCAACTCCTTAAGAAGAAGGTGGAGCAATTGTTTAGACAAATGCTTGAAGTATGAGCAAATATAGAGATGGCCATGATTTCTTGAGATCAATTTGTTCTAACATTGGCAAAATTGGAACAAGTTGCTCCAGCTTTGTTTTCATTGGCTTCTAAAACTGGGGGTAGCACGCAGCTTCAGCCAAAGGGTTTTAAACCTCTTTCTCCTGTTTTCAAGTCGATGATCTATTGGATGTTCTTTTTGTTTTCTTAGCTTTGAAATTGGAATGCATCTTCTCCACATTTACACAGGTCTGAACAGTGCTTGTTCACACCTCAACCATTTTAGATTTTTCAGTAAAAATCTGTGATTAAATGTGCAAAAGGAAACAGAAATAGTTTGCATGCTGTAAAATCTGATCACATAATGTTATTTTTAACTAATGTTAATTGTTCATATTCAGCTCTTTAGTAAATGACAACGTTAACATCCTCCAATATCAAAGATATACTTTTCTACCAGGAAAAGAGCTGATAAAAGAAGAGATAATATAAATAAAAGAATTATATTTTTGGCACAGAGATTTTAGATTATTTTAGATTTTAGAATATTTATCTCCAAAATAAATTTAGAAGAAATTGTACCGTTCTGGCCATATGAATCTGGTTTTGTTGCAAGGATTTAATGGAATAATAAGCAGAGAACAAAATGCTACATAATATGAAACCTTTTAAAAATGTTTCTTTTATGTAACTGACACAACATAAAGATGAATACAATTATAATGTCATTACACATTTATTCTGAATATAGTATTAATCATACCTCTCCTACCTCTCGGGCCGTTCGCAGTCGGTGTTGACAGGAGGGCAGAGGTCAAGCCCGAGGCCCCTCACTTGTGGGGTGCCCCAGGGGTCGGTCCTCTCGCCTCTCCTGTTCAACATCTACATGAAGCCGCTGGACAAGATCATCCGCGGTTTCGGGGTGAGGTATCACCAATATGCGGATGATACCCAGCTTTTCATCTCCACCCCAAACCATATCAGTGATGCCGTCTCTGTGATGTCCCGTTGTCTGGATGCAGTGCGGATCTGGATGGGGAGGAACAGGCTTCGACTCAACCCGGCTAAGACTGAGTGGCTGTACATACTGGCATCGTGGATTACTCAGGATATACCATCGTTGGTCATGGGAGGAGAGGTGTTGCACCCCATGGACAGGGTGCTCAACCTGGGCGTCCTCCTGGATACACAGCTCATTTTGGAGGAACAGGTGGGAGCTGTGTCCAGGGGGGCATTTGCCCAGGTGCGGCTGGTTCGCCAGCTGCGCCCTTACCTGAGCCAAGATGCCCTACGGACAGTCACTCATGCACTCATCACTTCCCGAATTGACTGCTGCAACGCTCTCTACATGGGACTGCCCTTGCGGACCACCCAGAGGTTGCAGCTGGTGCAGAATGTGGCCGCGCGGGCTGTGATGGGGGTGTCCCGATACTCCCATATTACACCCCTGCTGCGCGACCTGCATTGGTTGCCGGTTGCCTTCCGGGTGAGATTCAAGGTATTAGTAACAACATATAAAGCCCTACATGGCTTGGGTCCAGGGTACTTGCGGGAGTGTCTCCTGCTGGCATCACGCTCCAATCGCCCTGTACGCTCCCACAGGCAGGGCCTCCTTGGGGTACCGTCGGCCAGACATTGTCGGCTGGCGATGCCCAGGGGTAGGGCCTTCTCTGTGGGAGCACCCACCCTGTGGAATCAGCTCCCCTTGGGCCTTCGTTTGGCCCCTGATCTCCACTCCTTCTGCTGTGACCTGAAGACCTGGCTCTTTCAGCAGGCCAGTCTGGACTGAACCGGGGGGGGGGCGTTGTTTTAGAGTAATTTTAATGAATTTTAAACATTTTATTGTTATTAGGCTTGTAATTGTTTAATTGATTTTTAAGTAAATTATTGTATTGGGTTTTATACTGTGAGCCACCCTGAGTCCTTAGGGAGAGAGGGCGGCATACATTATTATTAAAAATTTAGAGTATATATAGAAACAGTATTTATTTTAAAACCAATTGCTTTTCATCCAAATACCAGTGTGAGAATAATGAAAAGTAATTGTTTGTGATATTTAAACAAAAAAAAGTTGACAATCACAAATAGATTAAAAACTGTGATATTATAGGCAATATAAAACTAGATCAAAAAGTCTCACAATTCCCATGTAACAGAAGACTTGGCTGAATTTTAAACATTTTTAAACATTTAAACATTTTAGGGAATTCCAAAACAGTACTGTAAAAGCATTTTTAAAGGAAAGGAAGACCTGCTTTGTTTTTTATTCCATCTGAAATCTGACTTTTACTTTTAAGACAGATAGCCTCTTTAATTTTTCATCTAATAGTTATTTTGGATTGATATTTGCTCTTTATAATTTCTGGATTTTCTTCGGCTGTCCGAGTTTTGCGTTTCTGTCCCAGTCACTTTACAGTTGCATGCCCTGGTTCCCCAGCAGTAGCAGCAACTGAGCCCTGTAGCCCATTTTTTGACAGATGTCCAGGAGCCATAGCATCTGACGTGGTCCTTGTTGACCCGGGCGAAGACTGATCTGGAATGGAATTTTGTTGATTTCTTCTCATCATTGGTTGCCTGGGTTGGTTCACGGTGGCTAAGCCACTACTGATCCAAAAACCAGCAATTCCATAACCATAGGGACCATACCCGATAGCCGTCCAGGCCCAGCCATGGGGATGATGATGATGATTATTATTATTATTTAATCTTTAGTGAGATTCACACTCTTTGGGGCTGGTTGGTAACTCAACAGCTCAAGTCCTAACCAAGGACCTAGGAACTGTTCAGGTAGCGTCGGAGGATGTAAGCTGTTCCAAGTAGGGTGGTTTTTTGTAGAATCAGGGTATTCAAGTCTGATAAATTCAGATTTTCCAAACAGCGAGGTAGCTGTTAGGTATTGCTCCAAGGGCTCCAATTACAATTGGGATAACACACAATTTCTTTTTCCAAAGTCGCTCAACTTCAATTTGTAAGTTGAATATCCCGATACTTTGTGATTTTTTTCTTGCTGCGTGTCTTCAATTTGTGCATCACCAGGTATTGCAGTGTCAATGAACCAAACCTTTGTCTTTTCAACTATTGTTATGTCAGGTGTGTTATGGGCCAAGTGCCTGTCAGTCTGAATTCTGAAGTCCCACAAGATCTTGACTTTTTCATTCTCCAGAACCTTCTCAACTTGATGTTCCCAGTAGTTGTTACTATACTTAAATCCAAACTTTTGGCACAGTTTCCAGTGAATGATTTTAGCAACTCGGTTATGGCGTTCTAGGTAGTCAATTTGTGAAATTTTGCTACACCCACTGATTAAATGTTTCATCTTTCTCATTACAGAGGCAGCATTTGCTGTTGGTGGTGACATGCTGAATCTTTGCCTTCATGCAATTTGTGGCTAAGGCTTGTTCTTGAGCAGCCAAAATAAATCAGTTTCTTTTTTCAGTATTCCTGATTTTAGCCAATTCCAAGTAAGCTTTTTGGTCAGCTTTGCCTTCAGTACTTTTCAGGTATTGGCCATGCATAGCTTTGCTTTTCCAATTTTCAATTTGCTCCTCAATTACTTCTTTTTTGTATTCAGCTTTTGACTTGGTTGTCTTCAAAAGACCTCCTTTATGTACTTCCTTAATCTTTGGCTCTTCACTTTTCTGGATGTAGTAATTCAAGCTGTGTCTTTCTTCTTCTTCAGTCTGCTTTACTTGTAGGAGACCTCAACCACCCTCTGCTCTTGGTAAATATAATCAATCAACATCACTTTTAGGGTTCAAGGCATGATTCATAGTCATAAGCTTCCTTGTTTTTCTGTCCAAATTGTCCAGCTCCATCTGGGTCCAGTCAATTATTCCTGCAGAGTATCGAATCACAGGTATAGCCCAGGCATTTATTGCTTTTATGATGTTTCCACTACTCAATTTGGACTTTAAAATCTTGTGAATTCTTCGAACATACTTGGCTGAAGTTGATTCCTTGACTTCATTATGCATTAAATCAGAGGCTTCTAAAATCCCTAAGTATTTGTAGCGTGCTTCTGGTTTCATTGGCTTTATCATTTCTTCATTTTCAAGTTCTATTCCATCATCTTCTATGACCTTGCCTGCTTTGATTGCCATTGTTGCACAGTTGTCAATTCCAAAGTGCATGCCGATGTCCTGGCTAAATTCTTTTGTGCTTTCAATTAATGAATTCAGTTCACTTTATTTTACCAAACAGCTTCAAATCATCATCATCATTAATAATAATTGTTCAATTTTCTTTGTTATATATAAAATTTCCATATTCATAATAACAGTGTACTGTCTGGGTACAATCTCTTTTAAATACAAATAATAAGTCTTATACACACAATTATTATAAGTATTATTCTCAAAATCTATTTGCCATGGTCTTCACTTATCTTTATTAAACGTTTTCCATTATTTAATTAAACTCTCTGTTCAGTTTTGTCTATAGTCAGTTAATAATATCAAATATTATAAACATTCCAGTAGTTACCCCCATTTAAATCATGAGTCTCGAGCCAAACTTCCAAAACTTGAAAAGGATTTATTGGGAGTTAAAATGTCCAGCACTGCCTGGGTGTAGCCAACTCTGAGCCACATAATTCATTGTCACCCTTGACCCTGGTTTTCCTCCACTCCCTGGGTGTATCATAATTTATATTCTCCAATGGGACACATCACTAGCCAAGAGTCATCAATCATGTTCTCCAGTTAGAATTTTGCATGGCAGAAACTTCAGTCACCTAGTTACTATCTTTGAAAACTATTTATGGAATGCACTTTTGGTTTGCAAGCTGCCGCACTGCTCCCCCCTCCCTTTCTGTTTCCCTCTCTATGGTCTAAAAAGACCATAGAAATATTTTATGAGTTGACAAACATCATATAAACATCATAGTTATAACTATTATATTCCAAGTTTATTAATCATGTTTACTTATCCTAGTTATTCAGTATTCATTATTTAATTACACATTTTGTCTTTATCTACGTATCCTCCTTAATTCTAAATTTCTAACTTCTGCATCTATTTTCTAACCATTAATAGAGTAATTCCCGAGTTTAAAAAATGAACTATTTTCCCCATTTCTAGTTTCTACCTCTGTACTAATTCTTAATAGAACAACTCGTGTTGCTGTACCTATCTCTCATCTCTTGCCTGTTTTTGTATCTCAACTCTTATTGACTTCTTGGCACACCTCCCATACACCACCCTTGGGATCTTGTATCTTCTTATATTGTTCATGCTTGATCTAAGTATTTCAACTATTTCCACAGCTTCTTCACTCTGTTGAGCCTTCAATGATCCTTTCCTCACTTCAGGGGTGTCCTTCTGTGCATCCTCTTCTGTTTTTTGATCTCTTAAAGTGTAGTTTACCTTTTTCTATTTCATAAGCTTTTGCTATCTCTTTTTATTTTTTTGTATCATTTGTCATTTTTCCTCCCCTGTCCTTTCCTCTGTCCTTTCTATTTTCTATTTTCTTATCTACTTCCTGGATGTCATGTTCATTGTTCAATGTCATTTGCCCATAGTTTTCTGGTCTCTCAGCTATGTCATGTATCAATTCCTTTATCTCCCTGTGATTCCTTGTCATTGTTTCCTGTGTGCCTTGCAGCATCAATAATATTTCTTTTAGTAATACACTTATTTCCCCTTGTTGTTATTCAATTTTGCCTTGTTTTAATGAGTTAAAAATTACTCAGTAATCTATCAAAATCCCAATGTCCCAATTATTCATCACACCAAGAAAGCCAATATTAGACCAGTTCACAAAATCCCTCCATTAAATAGTCCATTAACAACCTCCACTTAGTTTCAGAACAAATCCAAATTTCACACTCTCACACTGCCCAGCATATTTGTAGTCCTCAAAGTTCTAAAAGATGAATGTTTTCACAGTCTGTCTCCAAACACCAAGTATAATGGATTTGTAAGTGTTGTTTAGTATATTCCAGCTTATCTGTCTTAGTCCTAGTCCAAACAACTTTTACTTCTTTCACTTTTTTCAGCTCTATCTTTTTCATCTATCAGCCAATAGATGACTCTCCTTACTCTTTTACTTCGCTTTTGCTGTGAATAAAATGTCTCCAAAAATATTTTTCAATAATTTCAATATTTTCAATAATTTTTCAAAGTCCTTCAGATCCAGGTGATGATAAAAATATTATCCAATATATTACAATTTAAATTGCTGAAAACTAGCCAATCCAGTCTATCCTGTATCTTTAAGATTACTTCTGTCTACAATTTACTTTCATTCTTTTCCAGATCTGACAGTGGCTCCAGTCGCTGCTAATCACCTCACCCCACTTTCCAAAGGGGTTGTTTTAGGGGAAATTCCATGGCCTAAGTTAGAAAATTCTTACCCATATCAAGCACACTGTTTCAGGATCTTTTCTTCTCTTCCGTTTCAGCTGTCACGGCTTCTGTTCAGCCATAATGGCCATCTTCTCTTCCTCTGGGTAAAGGGGCTTCCTTTGGGTCAAATGGGAAGGCTGCACTCTCCTCGCAACCACCGAAGCATCCCCTCTACCTTCATCACCCCTACAGGGTGACTTTTGGCCCCATAGAGCCTCCTGGCTTGAAGAAATCGGCAGGACTTTGTGGAGCTCCGCTCATCCGCACCAGTTCATCACAATATCAGCTGTCATCTCCCGCCAGCCCTATGTTATTGTGTCCTGCTTTATCAGGCCTGAGATCCCCCTTCTTGTAAGCACCTGTACCTCTGAATGACTGGCAGAACCTTCTGGTGAGGTAGGGCACCAAGTAACTTTCTGCTTTGTGGAGAGAAATGACATCCTTTTTCTGAGATGGGAGTTACTAGGTGCACCCTATAAGGCTGTTTCTCCAAATAAAATGGAGAGGTAAGTCTAGAGCCTGGTCTGATAGGGCATTGGCATTTGTTTCCACTCTCAAATTTACACTCAAGTTTGAGAATGATAACTGTATATCGTAAGAGTTTACCTTGATTAGCAAAGCCACAAACAGATGTACAACGTTTGTGCTAGACTGCCTTCTTCACCTTATTAGCAACTGTGTCCTCTTCACGGATGATGTAAAGCTATTCAACACCACCAACAATGCTACTGTTCTTTAAAGTGACCTTGATTATGTGTCTGAATGGTCAAACATTTGGCAGCTCCAAAACTCGACCAAAAAATGCTCTGCCCTACACATTGGTAAAAAAAATCAATTCATCAAATACAAACTAGGCAGATATGACCTCGTTGATGACCCTCACTCTGTCACGTACCTCGGAGTACTCATATCTAATGATCTTAGTGCTAGAGCTCATTGTAACAGCATTGCCAAAAAGGCATTAAGAGTTGTAAATCTAATCTTACGAAGCTTCTCCTCTGGAAATATTGAATTGCTAACTAGGCCATACAAAACCTTTGCTAGACCAATACTCGAATACAGCTCATCTGTCTGGAATCCTCACTGTATATCAGACATTAATACAATTGAGTGAGTCCAGAAGTATTTCACGAGAAGAGTACTACACTCCTCTGCTTACAACAGAATACCCTATATCACCAGGCTTGAGATTTTGGGTTTGGACAATCTTGAACTATGCCGCCTACGGTTGGACTTAAGCATAGTACACAAAATTATCTGCTACAATGACCTACCAGTCAATGACTACTTCATCTTCAACCACAACAATAAAAGAGCACAGAACAGATACAAACTCAATGTTAACCACTCCAAACTTGATTGCAGAAAGTACAACTTCAGCAACAGAGTGGTCAATGCCTGGAATGCACTACCTGACTCTGTTGTTACATCCTCAAACCCCCACTCCTTCAACCTCAAACTGTCCACTATTGACCTCACCCCATTCCTAAGAGGTCTGTAAGGGGTGTGCATAAGTACACCATCGTGCCTCCCATCCCTGTCCTATTGTCCCCATTTATTTGTACCTATTTCCTGTATTCTTACTCATGTTTATACTTATATCTATTATCTTGTAAGCAATTGACAAATCAAATAAATAAATAAATACAATAAAATAAAATAAATAAATTTTGTGATAACTACATAGTTTCCAAGATAATGATACTGGTTTCATTATCAGTGTTTTCACCCATAATCTTTATACTGGTTCTGATACATTTATCTAAACATCAAAGGTGCCAAGGCAACAAGCTGTTTGCTATGAACAATCAAGTTTTATAATGGATTGTAATTGATGAAAATTGTGAAATTAAAAAAAAAACTTCAGTGAGCTTCATAATAATCCTTTTCGTAAAATTGCAGTCCCATTGATAAGTCATGCGAAGAAAGAGCTTGAAAATTTTGATTTTACAATTTTCATGGGAGTTTTCTTCCTTGAAAACCTTATTAGTTTCTACTACTGCCACTATTGTTCTGTATTTTTTCTTTGCATTCAGTTAGTGGTGCATAGTCACATAGTTGTCATGGCCCAGACGCTCAGGGTTGACAAAATACATGATTATTGCAGAAAACCGTAACAGCCAGAGAGAGAGAGAAAAAAACAAATCTTTTATGCATATACGTGAGGTTACAAACAGCACTGCACACATATTGTAGGTTACCCTACCCAATGTAAACCATTAGCATTAGGAAATAAAGACTGAATGACTGCTATACATCACACAAACAGGAACTGGAGAATATAAGCCAGCAAGTCCAAGGAGCAATAAGAGGAGTTTTGCCCATGGAGTTCAGCAAGTAAATATGATAGGCTGTCAAATGTTCTCTCTGTCAACAGGGTGCACTTGGCTCAACTGAAAGTGTTAAAAAGGAACAAAAAGAAAATTTTAAAACTTTTTTACATGAAAATTGATAGAATGAACATTTTGTGGCATGGTTCCAGGTGTTTGTGAATACGATCTTAGTTCTATTTGCCATGTTTGAAGAAATATTCAGAGGATTTGAACAGCAAGTGACTGTTCCTCATGAGAGAGCCAGTTCTCAGCAGGTTCACAAACAAACAAAAGGAAAGTCTCATACCAAAATAAAACAAACAGAAATTGCCCTTCCCCTCTTCAAAAGAGTGGCTTCAAATCTGCTACACAGTACAAATGGGAATAAGAAGAGCAAGAATTTGAACCTTGATTTCACTATAAATAGGACTTGCATTTGATGTACTGTAGTAGCGGGAATTATTTCATATCATTAGTTCCTAAAAATCTCATTGGAGCTTCTGACCTTGGAAGTCTAGCCATGCCAGTTTTTGCCTAGAAACCTGAGGACAAAGCAGTTTTATCACATCAGATGAAAGAGACACTACAACAGAAACTGAAACAAAAAGCAATTTCCATACGGAAAGCAGTGGTGATGATAGTAGAAATTAATTTTTGAGACAAAGATGTGAACAACCTCAATGACAAACTGCCCAACTTCTGATAAAGGCTGGATAGAATGTATCTTGATTTCAGCAAAGCATTTGACAATATATCCTATTCATAATAAGAAGCTAGTTGTGCATAAGTCTAATGGCATTACAGCTAAGTTTGTTCATAGCTGGCTTGAAGATTATACTCAAAAACGTATACTTCAAAGGCCTTTCATTAAACTGGAGAGACGTATGAAGCTGGGTGCCAGAAGGCTCAGTCATAGCCACTGTAATCTTCAATGTTTTTATTAATGAGTTGAATGGACTTGTTGCGGGGAATGCTGCACATATTTGTTAACAACCCAAAATTGAGCTGAATATCCTACAAAAAATATTGAAAGAGTGATCATTATTATTCAGTATTTAAACTGAATATGAACTGGCAATGTGATGTGATGTGGCTTACAAAAAAAACCCAAATGGAATTTTGGGTTGGATTAGTGGGAGTATAGTTTTCACATCATGAAATTAATAGTTTGCATCATGTCTTCTGATTGCTAGTTAGTGTTCATGGATGACCTCTGCTAGTCTTCTGTCTTACCTGTCCTACGCAGTCCTTATACAATATGCTGTAGAAGACTCCTGTTCTTTCTTCTGGGACTCAGTGAGTCTTCAGGTTTACTTAATATGTTTTGGAGGGCTTTATAGTTGCTTTGTGTGCTACGGTGAAGCCATGTGGCTATAGTAGTTAGTTGGTTACTTTTGAGATATTTTTGATGTATGTCAGTTTTTCATTGTGTTGGTTGTGCTGTAGTGGGTTGAGTGGTCAGGTACTTTTTGATACACCTATGTTAAGTAACTCTTTTTTATCTGAATTTATTTTAATTAAAATAATCTGTAATCTGATTGAACACGGAGTCTGTTGGCACTAGTAGCTATAGTGTCACAGGAGTAAGGTTGTACCTATTAATACAGAGTCCTTACATGTAGTGAGATATTTGAGCTAGAACTTCTCTGGTAGGGACTGCAAACAATAGGATCAGATGCACTGTTGATGACTGTCAGTGGTGGTATTCTACCAGTTCGGCTGAACCAAGTAGCTCCGACAGTCATCTGTGAGTGAACCTGTCCTCTCCGACGATCAGCTGCTGGCCCTCCCACCCGCCCTGGCTCTATAGTGACCTTTATTTCCTGTTATGCTTATTTGTGTGCTCAAAAAAGTGGCTAGTATAAAAAGAGAGAGAATTTCACAGAGGAATAGAAGAAACAACATTAGTACTCCCATGGCAAGGTGGAGGACTTGGCACACAAATCTTTGAACCCCATCTCTTAAATACTTTGCAGGAAAACCACAAAGCTGCCCAGAGTTGCTCTGGATAGTGAGATAGGCAGCATATAAATTTAATAAAGTGAATGAATAAATGAATAAATAAATCTGAGCTGAATGAAACCATAAGTCAGATGGGCAAATTTATAATTCAAAAATATAAATTTTGCAATAATGCACATTAGGATTGGTTGATGATTAATTTAAACCATTATATCCATTTCTATTGTTCACAGTGGCTGTTCTAGAAATGTAAGGGTTAAAGTTTATAAAATGAATTGAGAGGGAGGGATTACACAGAAATATCTCACCAGATCCCATAGAAAGAGATTGCAAGATTATTGCAGAGTAGATTGAATACAATATATTTACAATATATAAAAAAATAGTACTGACACATTATAATACATTAATAGTGGATAAAAACTTCCCTGTTAAGATAATATGTTCACCGCCCTGAGTCCTTCGGGAGAAGGGCGGCATACAAGTCTAATAAAATAATAATAATAATAATACATGTTCTCAAACAGGGTCACTCCCTGGTTTATATGAGTGGAGAGCCAATAAGTAATGTGTGTAAATATCATTTCCCAAAGATCGTTCTATCTCCAAAAATTGGCACAAATTGATAGCTATAATTCTGTCACCAATTTTTTTCTTGTAGACATTGTAGCAACACCTGGTGTTTAATTAAAAAAACTAGTGTTTTAAAGATTCTAGGGGCAGATAAAATCTTGTCCAGTTACGTTTGACTCTTCATGACCCAACAGAGATTGTTTGATCAGGCTTACTTCCCTTTGTGTTCTCAGATTGCATAGAGAAGCCTCACAATGAAAAGGATGTTCTTTTACTGAATGCCTCTGCCTCCTTAAGTGCAATAAGAAATGAGAGACGGTTCCCAAGTCCACCTGGGAAAGTGCACAACTTGGTTTAAACCAACCACTTACATGAGCTAGCTTAACTTTCTACAGCTTGGGTCTTCCAGATAAATATGTTGATTGTGCTATCTTGAGAATTCTTGAAGATGCAGTCTTTACCTTTGGAGAATTCTGGGCTAGTTATTTAGGAAGATGTTACATGTGGGCGGGCTACTACTGAAAGAATTTACTTTTTAAAAATATCAAATCTTGCAGCAGTATAAATTTCTGGCTTTATTTGCAGAGAGGTTTTGCATAAGCGCACCAACATGCCTACTGTCGCTGTCCTATTGTTTCTTTTTTTTCTTATACGTATCCATTTCATAAACATGTTTATACTTATACCTGTTATCTAATAATCGCTTGACAAAATAAATAAATAAAACAATTGAAATAATTTAATAATGCCTCTTCCAATTAAGACAGGCTGGTTTGATGACACTGGTAAATTTTCAATTAGGACAGGCCTTTGTATGAGTAAGATACTGCCCTGCTCAGAATATTTTCTCCAAAAATAAGAGAGAGAACCAAAATCTTTGATCTCCAATTCTATAGAAAAATAAGTATCTAGGGAGATATAATCAAATAATCTTGGGTATGTTTAGGATTGTTCTAAGAGCTAGCTCTTAATATTGGTTAAAAGCCTCTTCACAGTGGCTCTGTTTTTCCTTTCTTAATGAAGCGGGGAGGCAAAAAATTGGAAAAATTGTGGACTTTGTGTAATAGAAAGAGAATGCCGCATTTGAGGATTACCAAGAAAATATTACACTTGTTATTTCTCATTAAGATTATAGGAATAAAACAAGGCAGTTGCACTGTGGTAGCCACTGAGATCCTCTGGATGACGCTAGATCAGGGGTGGGCAAACTTTTTGACTCGAGGGCCACAATGGGTTCTTAAACTGGACCGGAGGGCCGGAACAAAAGCATGGATGGAGTGTTTGTGTGAACTAATATAAATTCAAAGTTAGATTACTTCACGTAGCCTTCTGGGAGAGCAAGAGAACCCCCCGCTCTTTCGGCTCCACGGGCCGGATAGAACAGCCGAACGGGCCAGATCCGGCCCCCGGGCCGTAGTTTGCCCATGGCTGCGCTAGATGCTAGCAGCACACTGCAGCCTAGCTGAGGGGGTCTCTTTTGCTACTTCATGATCTCATCCTCTATCTGTTGGGGTGGAAAGTCCCTGATTTTCCAGGTTTACAGGTGATCTCATTTACTAACATCACCACTAATCTTAAGGATTGGTTGGGAGGTTGTACCAATGTGGTTGGGAGGTTTCACCCATGTGGGATCTATTCTCCAATCCAAATACTGCATCTATGCTACTCTTGCTTGCTTGTAAAAATGGTATAAAAGAATAAACGCTGCCAGGCAGTCAGAGATCTTGGCACTCTGCACAATGACTGGTCTTTGAAACCCATCAAGTGGTGCCTGAACAGGGACATCAACCCTGCAGGGCAGGGCCATCAACCCTCCGGGGTAGGCAACAGCCAACATGCTTACCATCGTCTGAAACAGACCCCAAGGTGCACCTTCGTCCTACGGTACCCTGGGTCCTTTGGGACCCATCAATGGTAAGTATGGGTTGCAATCTATCTCAGCATCAGCAGGTAAAGAAGCTGGTGGAAGATAGGGAAATGGTATCCTGAACGAAATAGAATAGAATAGAAGGTTCAGGATACCCAAGGCTCCAGTCCAAATATTACATCGATGGTATCAATGCTGTCATGCAGTGGAAACATCTGGCTCTGATGTCTCAGCAAAACAATAATTGACTATAAGCCCCCCTCCTGATTATGATCAGATAAAAATTGTCACTCAAAAATCTTCTCTAATTGGACTTTCAGCTCCTTCTGAGCAGACTAAATTTTTTGATTCTCCAAAGCCATTGTACACTCCCATAAGACAAATATTAAAGGAACAATAAGAAAAAGGGGGAGATTCAAGCTAGAAACCCAGGACAGAGACACATAAATTTATTTGTTTAAAATTTTTATGTTTAATCCTTTTTAATTATTTAATGCTTAAGAAGATAGAACAATGGATATAACTAGAATGCAGGCAACTGCTCTCTTCTGATGCACTGGATGGCAGAATTGAAAGTGGAAGGCATGCCCTATTGAGTTCAATGGTCCACAATTAGCTCTGCTGTTCAGAAGCATGGAACGAGACACAGATCTGTTAGGAAGCCCCTCCATACAGTACAATGGGGCTGTTCAAAGAAAATATGGTTAATTTAGACTATTACGTATGTTAGGAAGAACTAAGAGAAGAAGAAAATGTCTACTATTCTTTTTAGGATGAGATTTCCATTAAAACTTCTTAGATGTATATGTATAATAATGTATAATAATTGCATGCAGAATAGAGCTTAGCTGTGTATGTATAATAATGTAAAATACTTGTATGCAGAATTGAATAGGATTGAATTGAAGAAAATATCCTTTACCTGTGTATAGCCCTAATTGGAATTGCTGCAGTTCAAAATAAATTAATTGTAACGTGTTTGGCAGCCAGATAATTAAATTGGCTTTTTTTTTTTTTTATTACATTTTATGCGGCCCTTCTCCGAAGACTCAGGGCGGCTTACAATTTTTGGAGCACAACCCAATGCGCTCAGCATTTTTGGATTGGACTTAGAGCTATGGGAAACAGATAGGCAGTGGTTCGGGCTCACAATCGCCTTTGCGATTGGAACTACTCCTTGAGTTCTCCCAATGCTCTGAGAACAAACTACAGGTTTTTCAAAAAAGAAAAAAATAAAATGTGGAAATTTAAAGGGACGAACCCTCCCCAGGTCTGGAAATGTTGGGTGTGAGAATGTGTCTGTACGTAATCATTTCCAGCCCTGGAGGATGGGATCCTCTACAATGGAGCTTATTGGCTCTCAGAAAAGAATTGTAAATATGCAAGCCGTATGATTACAGTGTAAATGTGTGAGTATGTTGATGGTAAAAAAGGTGATATAAATGTTTGTGTGTTGACCCCTATCCCAGATTGAAAAGAGAGTAAGAAAGAGCGTGAGAAAGGTCCTGACCTGAGAAAGATAGGATTATTTGTGTGTGTATTTGTTTGTGCTTTACTGATGATGAAAATTATTTGTGTGTGATTTATTGGTGAAAAGAATGTTGAGTGGAAAAAATGGATGAGATTCATTTTAAACATTTCCCCCCTGCTTCTTGTCCTCGCTGGTTGTTGTAAAGGCGGAGGCAGGAGGAGAGGGGGGAGAGTGAGGCTTTTGATCACTTTAACAATTATTTTTTCTCTGCTTTGAGTTTTTGCCTTGAAAAAGGCGAGGTTAGAAAATAACTTTTTTATAGGTTACATAGCTTCATCTCCTGATTTTTTAGCGATTTTCACACAAAGGAGCCTCAGACAGATAGGTTGAGATTGGCAAATTGCCTGGAATGTTATCTGTAAAAGTGGCTCTGTTCCCAGGTGGGCAATTTGCCCGGATCTTTGAAGATGACTCCATTCCCAGTTTCAGCAAAGGGAATCAAAATTTAAAACTAGCTGCACTTTGTACATGCTCTTAATCCATATTTTGATTAAAACAGAGAATTGACACTAAAATTTAACTCCATCTGGAGGGTTTGCAACACGACTGTGAAGAATGCATGGCTATTGCCAGCACAACAGGTAAAATCATGAAAGGTTTACAATGGGCTTTGCAAATAACTTTTTCTTCTAATTTTTGATAAGTACAGTAAGGTATAAATTGTGGAGTTGTGTAAAGTCTGATTTTCAATTTTATTTTCAGAATAACTTATCTCTTCAATGTCCTTTACCTGACTATGTAAGATGATTGTTTGCCTAAAGAACTTTGGCTTGCTTGCTTACTGACTTCTTCCTTTACAAGGATCCTCATGATGATACCTGGAAAGTGTTTTGCTATTTTAACTTTCAAAACTTTTTCTCAACAGCCTTTCAACTTAATCTCTGACTCTCATTATGTGTGTTAACTTCTTTTAATCTTCCAGGTGCTTATATTACACCCAGGATTGTCCCTAATCTTATGATCTTATTTTTAATTTTGCAACAGCTACTACAAGACCAAAGATATTTCTTACATATGTAGTCACTTGCCCCTTTCTGGGCCTCTTTCTTAAGGCTATAGCTTTGCTGATTTTTTTTTCAGTCACTCTTTTTTTCATCAAAATGCTAGAGGCCTGGCACAAGCTTGCCATATTCCAGTTACTCAAGTCAAGCAGATTGTTTTATCATCAACTTTGGCAAATGGATATTACCTACTAGGCAAGCCCTCTTTTTTACAACATGATATTTTGCTTTTTTGCAATTTTGTACAACCTGGAATATAGCCATAATGGAACATGCTCATTGGTCATTTAAGGCATGTCTCCCCAGATAAATAAAAAAGGAGGGAACGGGTCTCTAAAAAGTTTTTAAAAAACAGTATAATTTACGTTAAATCAATTGAATGTAATTGAATGTTTCTATTTACCTTAAATTAATTGAATGTTTTAGTTAACTATTTGGGGGTGAGGGGGCGAGGCTGTGTTGTTGTGTTTGCTCCTACAGGACCTTTGTGGATCCAAGCCTGTTGTGTCCGTCCAGCCAAGGATGTCTACAACAGTCCCCGGTCCCAGTCCCAGGAATTTGACTTTACAGATGGCACAGTGTCCAATCCGGGTTCATTTGTTTATGCTTGGCTAACATCACACAGAATGATGTATTTTGCTTATTTGAAACCTATGATATGGAACATTTGCTTTCTACATGTTTAGTTCCTGTCTGCACTCCTTCTACAGTAATTCAAAACTTCACTGGCTTAAGCGGATTTTTATTACATGGGAACTTTAACTATAAGACTATATCTAATTGGGGATTTGCTGCTTATTATCCACACCTTGATGCAATTGCCTTACACACCCTAATGGTAGCAGTCCCAGTAAATATAACTTGTGCAAAAGTAGTTAATTGTACATCTTCAAGTAAAAAAACCTCACTGTCATCGTATTAGCTCACCTACTTTGAACTGCACAGCTTTGGAAGAGACTTCTTTCACTTTTCCCATGTTTGGCTACCACAAGGATAGTTTTTACATGTGGTCAAGAAACTTTTAATTATATTCCTGCTAATATTAGTGAAGCGCAATACTGCCTCAGCTGGCTGATTCTGTTTTACTTTCTAAACAGCAACTTCATCACTTGAATTGTTCTCGACGAGGGGTCACGCTAGATAACACCTGTGACTCTGAAGCAACCTTACTTAATAAAGCAGAATATGTAGTGCTAGCTTTGTCTATAGGGGGCGTGCCAGCAATTGCTGCTCATGCTCACCTTAACATTAACTCTGTTGCATGAAATTTAGCAAAAACAATTATGTAATTTAGCAAAAACAATTAATGTTACTTCTTCAGTTATCTCAACAATCAACCATAAGATGCAAGCGTTGAAGAAGGCTATTCTACAAAATCTATATTGCTTTAATTTGTTTGATGGGTCATGAACCATCCAGCACCAGCTTAATATTTTCAACAATTTGGCCTTGGATTTGAAAATTGATAAATTAGGATCTTGGTGGGAAAGCTTTTGGGCTTGGTTGCCCACAGGCTTAATGGGGAAAATTCTATACTATGTAGTCATTATTTGTGATTTAATTAGTGGGTGCTGCTTTGTTCAATGTCTCCCTTCTCTTTGCAACCTTTGTATCACAGCTTTTCACCCTAAACCCTCTCCTACATTGCCTAAGGGTCAAGCATATGCCCTGTATAAACAACCACAAGCGTACTCTTCTAATGATTATTATGAATCCTCCTAACTCGTTTTATGATTAATTAATTAATTAAAATAAAAAAGAGTGAAATGTGGTAGCCCCTGAGATCCCCTGGATGATGCTAGATGCTAGCAGCACACTGCAGCCTAGCTGAGGGGGTCTCTTTTGCTACTTCATGATCTCATCCTCTATCTGTTGGGGTGGAAAGTCCCTGATTTTCCAGGTTTACAGGTGATCTCATTTACTAACATCACCACTAATCTTAAGGATTGATTGAGAGGTTGTACCAATGTGGTTGAGAGGTTTCACCCATGTGGGATCTATTCCCCAATCCAAATACTGCATCTATGCTACTCTTTCTTGCCTGTAAAAATGGTATAAGAATAAACACTACCCAGGCAGTCAGAGATCTTGGCACTCTGCACAATGACTGGTCTTTGAAGCCCATCATTGCATGATGAAAAACTGACCAGGGAGCCCCCAATACTTACACTTATATTTTCCTCAAGGTCCATCCTTAAGACTAGCATGAAATAATAGAATCGGCAATGAATAAACACAATATGTGAACTATACAGTGAATACACACTGTCCTTATTTAACCTCTAATAGATGCTAACGTGGCATACCTTCAAATCAGGGAGGGGTTTTATAAAGCAGAGTATGCTATAAAGTACCATAGCCTGAGAATTCAATTCATGGTAAAGTTCTCAAATTAATTATAATCGTTTCATGTACCTAAGGCCTCCCAATAAGGACAAAACTGATCATACACTGCCTCCTGTTGGTCAGTAAATTACAAAAGTTTCCTAGGAACAATAATATACTATATATACTGGTATACTACAAAATATGAAATTCAAGCCTCCTGTTTAGGAAAGAAGGGATACTTGTACCTAAGGAATTTTGATGATATTCACTTGTCAGTTGACAATAAGTTGGTATAATGGAGCACGAAGTCTTAGAAAGGATCTGCCTATAGTCTCTTCAGCCCTTCCTGTCTTTTTGCCTCCTGCATGGTTTATTACTCATTCCACTACTCACTGGGTGAAAAAACTGTTTGCTAATTGGCACCTATCTCACTTTTTTCTTCCTTGTGCCTTTCATAAGCAAATCTCTACAATATTTCAGTCTTTAGTACAGTCTCTATTTAGATCTCTTTCCGGGATTTCTATAAGTGAGTCTCTTTCTGTTAGTAACAAAGGAATGGAATAAAAAACAGTCACATTAAGTTTGTGGCATAACTTTTTGTATCCTACACACAGATACTCTTAGAATAAGAATGGAAGAGAAATCTGACATGATCACATTTGGCAATATTATAATTATAAATATAAAAAGTTGAGATAATGGCATAATAGAGGGAGTTCTCTTTCCAGATAATTTCCAAATTTATCTCTTAGAAATGGTGCAATTATATATGGTGCAATGCAGTGACTGTTAGCAACTAATACTCAGAAAAGTTATTTTAAAGACTTGAAGTCATTCAAAAGTAAAGGTTGACTCAGCCTTCCATCTTTTCGAGGTTGGTAAAACGAGGACCCAGATTGTTGGGGGCAATATGCTGATTCTGTAAACTACTTAGGGCTATGAAGCACTGTGAAGCAGTATATAAGTCTAAGCACTTTTGCTCAGTGCTAAAAGAGTTTAGATGACAGGTTTGGAGTCATCTAGGCACACATTGATCCAATTTAGCATTGTGGGAAGTATACCCCAAAAGGGTAGTGCCAGAAACCTCACAGCACCAGAAACCTCAGAAAACAGTTTCAAGAAAAACTCAAGCTAGCTCTTCCCCCTTTAAGAAAACCAAGAATCACCAACTGAAAGAGAAAACTCAGCAGCCCTGCTAACAGAGCTGACAATAGAAACAGTTAAGTAGTGCTATTAAGATAAGGAGAATCAAGCTAAAAATAAACTCACCAAGGGAAAACTGAAACTCCCTTTTTCCTGCCCCCTGATAAGATTAACCCCCAGGATAAGACAAAGGTCCTGGGACAGGATTAACCCATTAAGGCAGGAAGACAGGAGCCAGGACAATCACTTTAACTAGAGCAGGGGTCTGCAACCTGCGGCTGTGGAGCCACATGTGGCCACATGGCTCTTTCAGCCCTCTGCTGCAGCTCCTTGTCAGCTGATCCCACCACTGGCTGGCCCCTCCCCTCCCCTCCCCATCACTCCTTGCCTGGCCTGAAAAGGTAAGGATGATGGTGGGGGATGAAGACTCACTCCATATTCCAGAGCAGGAGGTGAGTGGGTGGGAGTGAGTGATGTCAAGTTGGCCATGCCCACCCAGTTACACCGGTTGTTAAATTATTGGCTTCTGGTGTTTTCTCTGGGAAATGAGTCCAAATGGCTCTTTGAGTGTTTACAGTTGCAGACCCCTGAACTAGAGGCACACAAATAAACCCATCAAGCTGCAGGAGCTTCAAATGGGAATTAAGCATAAAAGGCTCAGATTCACATACCCCAAGCTGGATTGCAACCCAGGAACGCTTGAGCTGTGTCACACTTGCTTTTTGCCATCCTTCATTAAAAAATGCCATAGATCTTACCTGGAAAATCAACACAACCCAGGTGGCCAGAAAGGCCCAACAGAGACTCCATTTCCTCAGGGTCCTGCAAAAGAATAAAGTGGAACAACAACTGATGACCTCCTTTTACTAGTCCACTATAGAAAGCGTCCTCTCATATTGCATTACGGTGTGGTATGCTGGCTTGACAGCCATGGATAGAAAGACATTACAGAGGGTGGTGAGCACAGCACAAAACATTGTGGTCTGTTCCCTGATACCACTAGATGACATCGCTAGGGCTCACTGCCTTAGAAGAGTGAAGAAAATGCTCAGGGATGACTCACACCCCAGTCAGCACTTCTTCACTCTCCTACCATCAGGTAGGAGATACAGAAGCATAGCCAGCTGCACCAACAGGCTGAAGAACAGTTTCTACCCGTAGGCTGTCAGACTCCTGAACGGAAAATAACTTCATGTCAACATAGTATGATAGACTTGTGGGGCCGGTGCATTGTACATGGTGCAATGGTGCTCCACATGGTGCAACAAGAATATGTGTTTATTAGTAGGATTCATTGGGTTAGGGCCTTCTGTCTTCACTGTGAGTTGTGTTGGGCGGGTTGCACGAAGGGAGGCTCAGCCAATCTCATTGTACACATGTTGTACTCTGACAATAAAGGTTAATTGATTTCTGGCAGCTGCTTCGGAATTCATTTCTTTTCAGCATCTGTGGTTTTTGCCAGCTGGGAATGAACTTGGGAAAATTTCTTCCAACAGCATAAACCAAAATGAAACTGCATTGAAAGCCATGTAGATGAGCCTTCTGTTGCAAGAATGTCATTAATACTGCATACATAGCCTTCAAGTCTCGGCTTAAATATCCTTGATAAAGGAAAGGTGAAAACAGAGTTCCATTACAGAGTGGTTGCCAGAAGAAAATTCTAATTTTGAATATATTTTTAAATAAATTGAATGCAACTGGGTTCAGAGGAATTAAAAAAACAATCTTCTAAGATATATTTTCCAAATGTAATTTCATACCAGAACAATACACTATTGTATATGGATATTAACTTAGATATCAGCATAAAATGATAGTTGCTTCTATTGTCATGCTAAAATATGTTCCTTAATTTAGGAATTGCTCTTTTGAACAGCATCTATTCTATCTTCTTAATGCTTTTAAACAATAAGAGATTTTAAATGTTTCTTGGATAGTATCCCCAGAAAAGAGAATTCAGAGGAAATTATAGTTCAGAAGACTATGTAAAACACTCTAATTCTGAATAACATCATTGAATCATGTAGCCTAGTGGTATATGTATTTTGTGCTAATTCCACTTAATTTCAGGTAAAAGTTTTGTTTCAGTATATTCTTTTTTATTTGCATCTAAACTGGAAATCCTAGAGATTAAATTGTGGATAATTCATATGCATGATACAACATTGGCAACTCAGAAAAAGTGTTTTGTTTTGCAAAGCTGTTTTCCACAGAAAGAATATAATTATTGCCTGGTTTAAGCCGGAAGATCCCAGGTGTTTCAGTGCCACATATGAACTATTTCCTTTGTTATTCATTACCAGTAATGAATAAAAGACTGGAGAAGTTGCAACCCAGATTTCAGACGAAGCATAGTTCTACAGCATTCTACAGTCTGTTGGATAATGGAAAATTAAAAAAAAAGAACTACATACTGGAATATGCAGTTACTATAGATATCCAAAAGGAACAACCTACCGTTCTTATGAGTACTTTTGAGATTTTAAAGAAAATAGTTTCTGTATTGTGAATTCTTACAATGTTCTTTCCTCTTTAGAACAGGGACAGACACACACTTTACCAGGATGTTATTTCTACAGTACCCAGTTTATTAGACAAGAACATGTAATGGGTGGAGGTGAGCAGGATCTGATGAGTGATGAAAAGCAAGAGAAACAAGAGTTCATAAATAATAGTTTTTGCACATGAGAAAAGATGCTGCATTGAATGTGGTGATCTCAGCAATATTCTGAATAATCCTCTTCTACATAATTTGCTGGGAACCAGCCAATCTGCAGGGAGAAAAGATGGGCAAAGGCTTATTAGAATCCAATAAACAATGAAAATACTCTAAGTCAAGGGAAGAGTCACGGATCCTTGCTGTTGAAATGTTAACTATTCCTCTATTGATGCCAGCATTTTCTAAACTCTAAACTAGCAAATTGTTAACGTAGATTTTTGTCGAATCATCCAACAGTAGGAGCCTAAGATTTGTAGCTACAGCTTATCCTAATTGAAAGTTTAACTTTTTAGCAGCACCTGCTTCAATGGACAGCAGGTCCAAATAACTAGCTGATCGGTTTGCATATGAATCCCATTACTATCCTAAATTCTGCAATCAAACAATTCACACTTATATGGATGCAAAGATGCTCACTCGACCATAGATCTCTCCTCTCCACCATCCTGGGTGTCCTTTCTTATTGAGAATCTTTATGATGTCTCCCTCTGACAAGGACAATTCAGTCCGATCTCGTGCACAGAAATTATAGCGAGCCTTGGCTGAGCCAAAGTACTTGAGACTTTTCCCTGTCAAAGAAACAATATGGATTTAGTAGTAGTCAGAAGATTCACCAGGTCCCTGGAAATGCAGAGAATCTTAGTCATTCTATGATTCTTATGGCATGATTCTTATGAGCCTTGGTGGTGCAGGCTGTTAAATGCCTAGCACTTAAGTTCCAGCTGCCTGCAATTACTGCAGGCTCGAATCCCACCAGGTTCAAGGTTGACTCATCCTTCCATCCTCTCGGGGTAGGTAAATTGAGGACCCAAGATTGTTGGGGGCAATTAGCTGACCTTGTAAAAATGCCGCTTAGTAATAAGCAGGCATATACAATGGAATGAAGGCTATTGCTGAGCACACCGGGTTGTATCCCAAAAAATTGTAAGCCGCCCTGAGTCTTCAGAGAAGGGCGGCATAGAAATGTAATTAAAATAAAATAAATAAATAAAAATAAATAAATGACCATAAGAAGGCCAAATCATATGCTGTCTGAGGATCAATGTATGCCTGCAAAATCTCAACAAGCAGAGCTTTCCTCATTTCAAACTTCTCTGTAGGAGGCATTACCCCACAGTAGTGAAACTATATCTCTTGTGCTATGGCCAGTTAAGAGGGAGCTTATATGAGCCAAATAGCATTAGCAAGCAGGAGGAGGATAGAGAATGTCTAGCAAGTTTACAGCCAACCTTGGCTAATTTCAAAAAGCTTAAGCGGGGTCAGTTAGTATAGGAGACCATCAGGGATATAAGACAGATTGAAAAATTAAAAGAAAAAACTGCAATGGCAAACTTTCTGTATCGTTGCCAAGAAAACTATGTAGACATGTTCATGAAGTCACCGAAAATTGAACTGGCCTTGAAGACAACTTTATCTTTGTGATGCAGAATAGCACATGATCAAAACAGATATTTTGCATAGTTTATAGAAGATAGTACTCAATTTGTGCTTTTCCCCTTCTTGAGATGTAGCAGACTAAGAGTTACAGGAAAAGGCAAATAACCATTGAAGGAAGATAGGAAATTATCTATGTCCAAGAGTTGCCCTCCCAATGTGAAAATTGACATTGATTAAACTTTATTGCTGTACGATATACAGTATTGGTGAACTCAGAACTTCCATGGAGGAGCTGACTTGACCCTCTTCCTCCCAACCAAACTATCTAAATTTTGCTGGCTCTTATTCCTTTGGAATGTACTCCGTCCCTCCTGAGAGTCTAGATTACACTCCACCACAGAATACATGTGCACTGCCACCACGCAAATCTGATAGTGGAGCCACACAGTGATCTCCATTGCTTTTCTAGTTAATTCTTGTTCCACATCAGGTCACTTGAATTTTGAAAGTAAAGGTCTAAATCACATACCAGTTGGCTTGGATCCTATTTTACTTTCTGGCTCTTTGAAAGAAAACTGCAGAACTGTATCAAGAGTCTTAAAGCAATCCTTCAAGGAATTTTCTTGGTAGAACTCCACCAGGTCCTAGGAATAAAATGGAGAAGTGCTCTTTGAAGTAAGGCAACAGCATGAGACGTACATTTGTCATTAGCAAGATGTATCCAGCCCATACATATGAGAAAGACATAAAAGGAAAGCACTTATGACAATGTAACACAGCAAGTTAGATCCTGCTCTGAACTGACACTTTAAGGAGACTATCCAGAGTTTCTTCCTTGATCTCTGCATTACAAATAGAGAAATATAAGCTGGCTCTGTGGTGATACAGTATTATATCCTGCATAAGAGATGCATAGTCTCTCCACAAATTGGGTTTCATTTTAATGAAGAGTATCCACCGTAGATTGCCAATTAGAATGGAGAAAATAGAAATGGAGGAGATTTCTGTCATTTGCTAAACTACTGTACCACCTCTGACCATTTCATTCAAAAGATGAATCTTTTTTTTTTTTGAGGGCACTCATTTATTTGAAATTGGCACAAAGCTGGATTTCTTTTTCCTGCAATGTTACAGCTAAACACAGCTTGTGGACAGTTTGCATTCTCACTGACAGGAACTTCCACCTCACCTACTTCCTGTGGTCAAGCAAACCTCTTTGCTCCCTTTCCCATAGACGCTCTACTTCTTTTTGTCAAGCTTGAATATATGCACCTCTACATTGCCCATGGGGCCACGATGGATCGGACACAACTTCGCGACTAACAACAACAAAACTATTGTTTGAGTTTTTTTGGAGAGAAGTGCCTTCCTATAAAAATAGGATATGCTGGTGTTTTAAAGGCACAACAAAGCAATGTTCTCAAGTGGTCAAGGTAACATCATCCCTCACAGTCACAATAAGGATGAGAGGTACACTTACTTAAGCAATTTCTCTTGCAGAGTGCTTTGGATGAGGTATTTTTCTCTATTTCAGCATCTGCACTAGTTTGGGATATGGGGCACTGACAGGCCATTTTTGAGTTCTACAGGTGAGTTGGAGGAAGCATTAATTGGCTCATATTATTATCTACCTATTTGGATGACCAATTTCAGATAGTTTGCAGGAATAGTGAGTAGAAACAATGCTGGGGAGAAGAGCACTGAGTTTATCAAAGGCCCTACTTGTTCTAAACCTAGAAGTGCTATAATTTTTATGTTCCCTTCAATTTTCCTTCTTATTTCTTTTCTTTCTTTTCTTACTTTAATCTCATTTTTCACTTGTGCTGCAAAAATAATTGTGGTGAAGATCAATTCTTACTACAAGTCCTTTGAAGGCTTTCTTCTCTGTAATGCGATATAGCTCCTCCTTGGTCTGGATTTTGATGTGCTTGACTTCAGCATTGAACCTGTAGACAAGAAATACATATAACAGTAGGTTTTAACAGTAGGTTTCCTTTGAATGATAAGCAATGATAACACAAGTTCATTGAAAACAGATGTACTGTAAACTGAACAGAATTAAACTATAGAAGAGGCCAAGGACTCATCTCATTCAAATATAAATGGATAGAGCCAATAGTCAAGTTGAAAACAAACAAATAATGGCTCTAGAGTCTGTATTTACATTGCTTGAATTGCATAAAATGGCAGGTCTTTGTTTCAGCAAAAAGCCTAGTCCAAATAAAAAGCCAAGTAAAATCTGGAATCTCTTTCTTAGCATTTACATATATTGCAACTACATAATGATCTACCTTCTGAATAAACTGATGAAGCTCCTGCCTGTGGGCCATCTTCTTTGTGGATGATGCATAGACCTTGTGTGTGCATTCAAGACCTTGATATCTGATTTGGAAACCGCTGGTTCTGAAGCTGGAATGCCAGGTTCCAAAGCCTCCTCAAGATCCTGGCAGCCTGATGGGGAGTTCTATTCCTCTTTGAGATTCCAGTTTTAGATCTAGGTAGGACTGAATCCTGACAGGGAGCTACACAATGACTGCATTCACTCTGGCTGAACTCAGCCAGATTCTGGTACCAAAAACAGTCTGTGTACCAGGCCTCATGATGGTTCTTAAAATTAGTAAAAACATAAACTGATCCTATATCTGATATCTTTGCTTTGGCATATCATGAACCCGGCCTGAGTCTCAGAGAAAGTCCAATTCCAACCATGCTAATTCTGTTTCATATGGGGTTCAAAATGGAACATTTTGCAAACATAACACATATTCTACCAGAGTTATGTCCTCCTTTATAGGTGCTATGGAGAAAGATAATATGGTAACATCCAAAGAAATGAGTCACAAGATTCTAATTAAAAGCAAAATATAGGAAGAAATATACTATGTGTTTCTTGGTTCCTTTCAATTCTCCTGGACCTTCTCCTTTATTATTGTAAATACCCAAATCTTCATGATCTTATCGTAGACAATTCTGACAGGAATTAGGCTTACTTGATGCTGATGGCAAATTCAGTTGCATCTTTGATTCTCTGCCGCACCAGGTAAGTTCCATCTGACCGGCTGGCAAGGATTTGTTCTGCTTCTGCCCGCTCCATGGGTCCCGCATACCTGTGTAGGGAGAGTTATTTCTTATTAGCAGTGCAATGTTCAGTCACTGGGTGTCTCCATACTCCATATAACCACGATGAGACAAGAATGCTTCCAAGTGACAGATCCAGCTATTACCTCTCAAAAGAATCTAATAGGTATTCCAACTTTCCCAATAACAATGATTCTTTTTTATTTTCAAAAAAGGAAGAAAAAAGGTAGTACGATGGAATTATAGAACAGTTATAAATAGAAGATGTCATTCTTTGGGCATCTATAACATTCTGTGAATGAATCAGGTTGATTGCACTTAAAAAATACCTCTCTGGAAGTGTTTAGTAATTTGTGACAATGTCACAAGTATGACATTATGTAATGGGAAAATGTATTTAATAACAAACTTGGGAAATTCAAATAGCAAATACTGCATCATATCTACCTGCAGTGGAAAAGTATACTGGATGCAGTTGAAAATATAGGCATTGATACATCCCCAAAGTTGAACCCAACTTAGGCAAATCAAAAGCATTCACACTTCTTATGACAGCACAGGATGAAAACATGATTAACAAGATGGTGGAAATCTGAATTAATTCTTACCAAAGATAAGCTGAGAGATCTGGACAAGGACTCTGGGGAAGAAAAGGTATAATTGTTTGTTTTTCTTGAGGAAAGTTGTGTTTAATGAAAAAATGAATCACAGAAAATTATTTAAAGACACTTTTCCAAAGGGAATTACCATACCAACCTTCACTTGCTCACAACCTTTTGCCTATATTACATTAGCCATTATTGCAAGCGAGGAATGATCAGCTAGGAGACTTAATAACTCCTGCCCAAATCCTCATTTTTCAAATGGAGTGTGCTTACTGACTTTTAAGCAAATACACAAAGAAGTCCAAATCCCAACACCTCCAGCAATATACTACTTACAGAGATATAAGGCTTCACTTTCCTACAAGGGAACCAGCCGACTTCATTGCTTGATGTGTTTCTTCCCTGCAATCCAAATTGAAAGCAAAGGACATATCAGATAGAGTTTTTCAAGTATAATTTTTCAGCTTATTTAGCAAAGGCTGCTGTTATATAATGGGAAAAAATTACAAAAAAATTACAATAATTTTATGTTAGAACTAGAATTTATGTTAGAACTATACTGAAATGCCCTAAATAATTTTGTCAATTTATTCACTTGTGTCTGTCAGATTTAGTATACTTGAATAGAGAGCTAAACTCATGACTAAGCTCACTTCCAAACCAAGCAGAGACAACTGTTCTGAGATAATAACAACCCTATAGATGGTGAAAAGCAATCTCAAAGCACTGCTCAGAAGAAGAAGTATGAGTGTTGGCTGCCATTTGAGCCTTTCCCTTTGATGCTCTGATATGTCAGTGATAATTTAAACCTAAAGCAACATGTCTTCTTCAAATGTACATATTGGAGTAAATCTCCAGCCAGCTTGATTCCCTAAATTATAATAGAGTAGATCTAGAGGCACTATATAGAAGGAGATTGATAAAAAGAACCAACAAGGAAGGTTGAAACCTTCTCCTCTATGATTTTACTCTCCTTCAGGCAGTATTCTGTAAGAGCTCATCATCATGACCAAGGCACAAAAAGTGTCACAAAGTGTTCTGAAGGGTTCTTCCTCATGATGTTACCACCTTCTCATCAGTGGTGGGATTCAAATTTTTTTATTACTGGTTCTGTGGGCATGGCTTGGTGGGCATGGCATAGCTTAGTGGGTGTGGCAGGGGAAGGATACTGTAAAATCTCCATTCCCACCCCGCTCCTGGGGAAAGGTTACCACTGGTTCTCCGAACTACTCAAAATTTCAGCTACCGGTCCTCCAGAACTGGTCAGAACTTGCTGAATACCACCTCTGCTTCTCATCCTGAGCCCACACAGAGTTTTACTTAATTCCTAGATGTTTCATTTTTAAAGTAATGTTTTTTCTTTTCTTCCAACACAAATATTGCTGAATGTATTTATTTTATTAATCAAATTTGTATAGCTGTGCATCTCACCAAAAGCAACTCTAGGCAGCATACAACCAGCAAATAAAGACACCAGACATAAAAATAAAAAAATATGAAAATCACAATTAAAAATAAATAGTATAAAAACAGAAAGGACAGTTTATGATGATTCGTTGATGATGCAGCTGATGACACAGTCAAGGACTGCTTTTAAATTTTCAGTTCAGCATGAAGAAAGAAAAGAGGCATGCACATGTGCCATCCAAATAAAAAAGACAGAACTAATATTTGTTGAGACTGACCTTTCACTCTGTTGCAATTGACCCACTTTATATCTAAATTATTTCCCTTCTCAAAAATGTATTTTTTTAAAACCATAGATTTATCATATTAAAAATGGTTAACAGACACAGGAAGGCACTGCTCAATGCAATAGGAGATCTCCTTCCCACATCTCCTTGCAACTCATTAATATATATCAGTTGTTTTATGGACTACTTCTATACATTAGTTTATTCCACAATCCTGTTCTTCCCGCATCCTGTGTTTTTTAATACCATGTCCAAAATGAGACCATTAGCTAATAGTTGCTGTTCCTTTCAGTGCATTCATAAGAACACAAAATCAGAATATGCAAAACTTAATCTCATCTTCTCTGGAATTCCAGCCTTACTTCACATTAATGTGGATGTTTGTTCTACTGGCAGGTGACAATGGGAAGGAAACAAAACTAAGGGGATTCTCCAATTGCTTTCCTAAACTTTCCAACATTTAATCTGTAAGGTCAGTGTTAAGTTTGCATGAAGAGTCAGACCCGAAGAGCTTCAGTGAAGAGTTTATTAGTGACTACAGCTCGAATGGACCCGTCTTGGCTGGGCTACGGCTGCTACTTATAGCCAGCAGCCGCAGTTGCCAGCCAATCAGAGTGCAGGGTTTTCCCGCACTTTTCAAACCAATCATATTTGACATTTTACAAGAACAATTCAAACTAAACCAATGACATTCAAACCTACATACATAACACCCCTCCCCACTAGGTTCAGTCCATACCAAACCCCAACCTATCTAATGTATTCTTTTAAATAGGTGGGGCTCTTACGTGTACATTGAGACCTTCGTGGTTCAGAAGTTTTAACGTTCTCACCCAGTGAGAGGGGAAATGTGTCTGCTGACATTTTCCTATTGGGACTTCCTGTGAAAGGAGACCCTGTTAGACTGTTAGAATCTGGTCTCTCCTCCCAACCCATCTCCAGCCCAATGTCAGCACCCAAGTCAGGTAGTGATGTACAGTCTTCCACTTCTAAAGATGGATTTTGGCATTGTGACAGGTTTTGGGATGGTTCCTGTCGTAATGGCTCATTACACATGGGGTTGATTCTTGCTTGTTGATTATCCTCATGCTCCTCCCCCTCCCCCCTAGAAAAGGCATTAGGTATGGGAACTAGAGAGGAACAATTGCGATGTTCCTGAGGTAATCTGGATCTAAGTTGATCAATGTGCCTGCTCCAGAGGACTCCATCCTCTGTTTGTACCCTTTAAGAACGAGGGCCTGTGATTTGAGTTATTTCAGCAGGAATCCATGAAGGTTCACCCATAAGGTTTTTAGCATAAATAGAATCACCCACACTGAACGTGCGAACTTTGCTAGCGGAATCTAGTGGTGCGTTGGGTGCGTAAGTGGGATGAAGGCAGTCAAGGGGAGACCTAAGTTTCCTACCCATCAACAACTCTGCTGGGGATAAGTTAGTTGATGAGTTAGGAGTGATGTGCTGAACACTAAGAAGTTTTTCAACTTTCTCACTGATGTCCCCAGGACCCAGTTGCTGAAGCTTTTCCTTGGTAAAACGTACCATGTGTTCAGCCCAGCCGTTAGCCGAAGGGTGCCCAGGGGCAGTCAGGGCATGTCTGATACCCTGTTGAGCTAGATAGGATTCAAAGAGGTTGGATGTAAATTGAGGGCCATTGTCAGAGACAAGAACATCAGGTAACCCGTGGGTTACAAAAAGCTTTTTAAGCTGCTTGATAACAGCATCAGTTGTGGTGGATGCCATAGGGATGACCTCTAGCCATTTGGAATATGCATCTACTATAATAAGGAAGGGGTGCCCTCTGGTAGGGCCAGCAAAATCAATGTGAATCCTGGACCATGGGCCCCTAGGACATTCCCATTCCTGGGGGGGGGGCAAGAGGTGGGGCAGGCCTGATTACCTGACAGTTGGGACAAGATGCAACCCAGTTTTCAACCATTTTGTCAATACCTGGCCACCATACATAACTCCTGGCCAAACCTTTCATCCTTAAAATACTTGGATGACCCTCATGTAACATTTCCAAAACCTCTCTTTGCAGTTTTGCAGGAATAACCACCCTGTTACCCCACAAAATACATCCTCTTAATACAGATAATTCAGTTTGCCTGGATTTAAAAGGTTGGGCAAGGTGAGGTAGATCTTGAAAAGGCCAACTTTTCTTAATCCAGCCTATAACAGGAGCCAATAAAGTGTCTTTGGCAGTCTCTCTGGCAATTTCAGCAGCGTGTACTGGAAGCTTGGCAACAGTTTCTAGGAAAAAGGTGTGTGCCTCAAGTTCAACATCCTCAGTGTGAAACGGAAGTGGGCAGCGACTCAAGGCATCAGCATGGCCAATGTCCTTGCCAGGCTTGTGGATGAGCTTGTATGAATAAGCAGCAAGAAATTCAGTGCACCTCAGCATTCTTGGTGACAGATAGTGGGTGTAGGTTTGTCTCCTGCCACAATGCCTAACAAAGGTTTGTGATCTGTGACAATGGTAAATGTTCTCCTATATAGATACTCATGAAATTTTTTGACAGCTGCAACAATTGCCAATGCTTCCTTGTCCAATTGGCTGTAATTCCTCTTTGCTTTGGTCAAAGTGCAAGAGTAAAATGCAATAGGGGCTTCCCTCCCGCTGGGAAGCCTGTGGCTCAAACCCCCACTCCAAAGGGGGATGCATCACAAGTCAGTACAACAGGCAAATTCTCAGAGAACTGTATCAGTACAGCATCAGACGTGATTAGTCTTTTAATATTGTTAAATGCTGATTGTTCCTTCCTGCCCCAGACCCAAACAGACTTTTTGTCAAGCAATCTGTGTAATGGTTCTGCAATGGTTGCCTTCTGAGGTAGGAACATGTGATAAAAGTTAATAAGTCCAAGGAAGGCTTGCAAATCTGTTTTGCATTTTGGTCTAGGGGCTTCTTTGATTGCTTGAACCTTGGCATCTGTAAGGTGGATGCCATGCTTGTCAATCATATAGCCCAAGAACTCAACCTTGTCAGTTCTAAGAGTGCATTTTTCTTCCTTGACTTTTAACCCCGCTTTCTTGAATCTGGTAAGGACTTCTCTGAGTCTCTCTTGTAATTGAGTGTCATTTTCGGCAGAGATTAACACATCATCAAAATAAGGCACTACCCCTGGCAGTCCTTGGAGCATCCTTTCCATAAGGCTTTGGAAGATGCCTGGTGCCACGCTTACTCCAAACTGTAACCTTTTACATTTGAAGGCACCTCTATGAGTCACAATGGTTTGGGCCTCTGCAGTGGCATCATCAACTGTTAGTTGTTGATATGCCTGGGCCAGATCCAATTTGGCAAAGACTGTACCCCTGCCAATTGAATGTAATAAATGATGCACCACTGGAACTGGATATGCTCTGTTGAAGCGCATGGTCAATGTCCCCTTATAGTCCCCACAGATTCTCACTGACCCATCAGTCTTGACTGGTGTGACTATGGGTGTCTCCCATCTGGAGTGGTCAGTGGGCTCTAAAACTCCTTGAGCTATTAGTTTATCTAATTGTGCATCAATTTTTTCCTTTAAGGCAAATGGGACCCTCCTGGGCTTTAAACGAATTGGGGCACCTTGGGATCTAGGTTGAAAGTGATAGGGGTCCCCATATACTTGCCCAATCCGTCGCTGAAGACCTCTGGAAACTCAGACTTCAAGGCCTCCTCCCATTCAGTGCTGCTCACGTGATTGATGCCAGTCACCTCGATGCCTAGTGGATTGAACCACTCAAGTCCCAGCAAGCTTGGGCGATCCTTGTCCACGATGGTCAGGGGCAAACGTTTGGTGTGGCCTTTGAACTTCATGTTGAATTCTCTTGTTCCAACTACTGGAATCTTGTTCCCTTGGTAGTCTTTAAGAGTCAGTGCTTGCTTCTTGAAATGTTTCTTCTGAATGTTGGGAAGTAGCCTGTGAATAGTGTCCCATGACACCATAGATAAATAGGAGCCTGAGTCCACTTCCATTTGGCAAGGCCTTCCTTCAATTAGTACCTTCACATGTACTTTTCTGCTTCTTAAGGGTGAAGAATGACCAATGGTGACTGTTTGATGAGTTTCATTCTTCCCATTTGCTTCTGTGTTGCCCCATTTTCTCACTGAAGTTGTTGGGCTTGAATTCTTTGTCAGGAAACTTCCTTCTGTGGGGTGGAGTTCTGGATGATTTGCAGACTCTTGCTAGATGACCTCTTTTTTTCACAACGGAGGCAGATGGTATCAAGAAACTTGTATTCAGTCCGGGGGTGGCTTCCCCACAACCTCTGCAGTAAAAATCTTGCCTCTTTCTTCCCAGGTCTTTCTTTTTCCTCTCCATTCTGAGTCTATAAATTCCTTCCTCCACCTCACTACAGTCTGACTCAGAATCTATTTGCTCACAATGGGTTGTTGTGGACTTTTCCACATCAGGATGGCTTGAGGCTTTGTTAATTTTCTTCATGGCTGCTGCTGAGGACTTGGTGGCTTCTGCTGAGGAGGCCTCTTCTATGGCTTCCTTCAACGTGATCTTAGGCTTTAATAATAATTTGCTCTGAAGCACCTTGTCTTTGAGGCCTAGAACAAATCGATCGCGCATGGCCTCTTCCAAGTTGTTAAACTCGCATGCACCCCCAATGTCTCTTAAACTTGCCATGAAGTTGTTAATGTTTTCACTTTCCCCTTGATCCCGATGGTAAAACTCGTGTCTCTTAATGAGGCACGATACTTTTGGGGCGTAATAGGCTCTTAAAAGCTTTTCTAAGTCGGGCCAGTCCATTACCTTCACGTCTGCAGCTCCTGCCAATGCCTTCTCCATCTTGAAAACTGCCGGACCGCAGTGCATGAGAAAGACCGCCCTTCTTCGCTCGGAAATGTCGGAGATTGTTTCCCTCCAAATACATTTGGAAACGATCCGCATACGAGTCCCGGTCTTCTGCCGTCGGATCGAACGGGGCTGGGGGGGTGTTCAGCGCAGCCATCTCTCTCAGCTTGTTTTCCGCGTCGTCTTCTCTTCAGGAAGGATCCCACCTTCATCGCCAGTGTTAAGTTTGCATGAAGAGTCAGACGCGGAGTGCTTCAGTGAAGAGTTTATTAGTGACTACAGCTCATAACAGGCCCGATTTAGCTGGGCTGCAGCTGCTACTTATAGCCAGCAGCCGCAGTTGCCAGCCAATCAGAGTGCAGGATTTTCCCGCACTTTTTAAATCAATCATTTCTGACATTTTACAAGAAGAGTTCAAACTAAACCAATGACATTCAAACCTGCACACATAACAGTCAGCACATTAGTCTTCTTCTTGAAGATGAACAAGACTTGGTCATAAGAGCCATGCAATTTATATTGGTCTATTTTCTTCTGTGGATTCAAGACTGAAGGAATGCATATTTGTGCAACTTGGAGAAAGGATCCCTAACTAACTTGGGTGAAAACAGTTGCTGTCAAATCACTGTAATAGATACTTTCCAACCTGGTGTTCCTTTTGGCATTTTGTATTTTAATATGGCAGTTGGGATGAACCAATTTACATACTTCTTTCAGGGGCAATTTTAAATAAAAGATATGCACCTGCAGTATCATCTTAGTTTCACCTCCATTGCCTGCTGGTGCCACTCCTAGGCTGCCCTCTGACAGTCCTGGGAATGACATTTACCTGCCACCACAGCTGTTCTGCTTCAGCTTTGTTCAGTTCCACGATGTCCCCTACACTGAGCCTCAGCGGTGGACCAAACGCTACTGGTGGAGGAGGGACACCATAATACTCCTGGCAGACTTCCAGTTTGGGCAACCCTGAAGAGTGAAAAAATAATCACAGTTGAATTGTGTCTGAAACAAACCAAATTCTCATTTTTTTTGCACATTCCATACATATGAATCTTTTCAAATAATTAAAAAGAACAAGTAGGCAATGAAAATACTACAATTATTGGGTGCGTTCAAATGATAGAGCTAACTGGGTCATTCTTTCACAACATCAAGGTTTTTTTATCTCCTTGTACAGTCTGTGAGAGTTGGAGAGCATATTATTATTTTGGTTGGTTGCAAGTCAGCCAGATGTTTACACTGAATTTAGCATTTTTATCCATTTATCAAGTCCTTGCCAAGGAGCTGGGATAGGCAGATATTGTTTGATGGCGTTAAAGGCATCACCACAGGATGTAAGCTGTTCCAAATAGAGCTGTCTTTTGCAACTAACTGTTGGCAATTTTGTCAATGCTGATAGTGTTCAAATGGTGCTCCAGATATTTTGAAACTGCACCCAAGATCTCTATTTTATTGATACTGTATTTGCCTTTTTTGCCATATTCATTCTACTTCTATTTGCAGGTCTTTGTTATCTTCTCTTATTCTTTTCTATTTTGCTGTCCCCAGGTACTGCAATGTCCATTCTGAATATTTTTTTGCCTTTCTTTTGGACAATTATTAAGTCTAGCGTGTTATGTCATAAGTGCTTCTCTGTTTGAATTCTAAAGTTCCAAAGCACTTTAGCTTGTTCATTTTCTATTGATTTGCTAATTTTGTGGCCCCACCAGTTCTTGCTTGCTGTTCTGAAGCAGTAAAATAAAAAGAATGTCATCAATGGGATGGAGAACAGATGACACAACAAGAACCTTTCTGTCTTTTAATAATGGCAAAACCAAACATTTTAACAATGTTTGCCTATTTGTAATTTTATTGTTTTCGTTGTTTTGCAATTTGGACTTGTTTTTATTCGTTTTTATTGTATATCTTTTTGTATGTTCGCCGCCCTGAGTGCATCGGGAGTAGGGTGGCATACAAGTCTAAATAAATAATAATAAATAATAATTAGGGGAGGAGAATCTCACTGGAATTGCTCTTAATGATTTCTGAGCTGAACCTAACAGATCTATATATTGTATCTTCTATAAGGTCCAACTTTATTTAGTTTCTCTTAGGAATTTCTATCAGTTATTATCCCCATTACCATGACAACTAAATATCATTATTCTGTGTTCTTCACTATCACCCTGTAAACTAACTGCCAGGATAAAAACAATAACTTACCTAGATCTGTTTTGTCTCTTTCCATTGTTTGTCTGTTGGATTTATTCTGCACCAAAAATACAGAAAAATAGGTCCAAACAGTAAAAATGGAGTCACAAATCTAGAAAAATGCCCTACTTTGAGATTGCTTCTATGTGATTCATTAACTTTACACAATATACACATTTTAAGTTACAGTCATTTGCTAACAATGGCCTGTAGACCTTTCTTCTTGTCTATTCTTCCTTTTTTGCCATGGTGACGTGTAATATTTAAAAATACTCACACAGAGGAAGATTCTACAAATAGCATGAAGGCAAATCTCTGTCATAGAAATTGAACTGCAAAGTAAGGGTTCATATCCTTTCCAGAATGGAGGTGAAGATCCAGCTATGGAATAAGTTGAACTCCTCTCCCAGTTATTACAAAAAGAATGCAATTATACCAAATCCCATCATCCTTCTGTTTCAGTTATATGGATTTGGGCACATAAGTTTGGCATCCTAGGAATAGACAAAGTGGGTGGGTCTGATTTCACTTGATGTACTGCTTTTGGTATTAAGGACAGAAAACAGAATCTTGGGAAACTGAAGAGGTAAAGAATCAAAGAGGGAAGAATACAATAGGAAATAGAAGATGGAGGTATAGGGGAAGATATACTGCAAAGCAAGGAAGAGGCTTGGACAGAGATATGTAAAGGATAAAGGGAGTAGGAAAAAAGGGAAATAAAAAGAGCCAGAGATTCAAATAGCAAGAAAAGGCAAGCTATTACGGTAGTGACTACATTTGTATCTCATGCTTAGCTGTTATTTGTTTCAATCATGGTTTGCTAAACAAGCCAAAATCAATCTAGTGGAGGAGTAAACTAATAATGGCTAGGTTGGCCAATTTCTTATTTGGTTTTCCTTTTTTAGATGCTCTGGCCTTGCACATAGTATGCTAAAAACCTGGGAGGATATATAGTCTGAATAGAAACAAATCACAATTTCCATTTATACACTACAACAAGCTATAGATACAATCAACAACTATTGATTTATAATACACACATTCACATTGCTGAAATTAAAAATGTTAGATCTCTGCTATAAAGCCACAAATTTATGCACAGGCTTTAACATTTGGACAGAATAAGAAAATAAAAATTTTTATTACTCTTTAATTTCCTCACATCAGAATGACTGGGGAGGGAAATTTAAGGTTGAAAAAAATATGTGTTGTGTCAGCCTGCCTTCCAATCCAGTAAGTGCTTTTCCTACCCATCTTTGCAGTGATGAAGTTGCTGAGGAAAATGGCCAAGTTACCATATTGTTTTTAACTAGTTTTTTTAATTTTGTGGTTTGCCAAATCAACATTAGTGATCTGATTAACACATTATGCTAAGCCACAATGGCTGGCTTCATACATTCTGCTATATGAAAACCAAACTGCATCATTAAAGGCATCTATGGGACAGAGTTTTCAATCATCCAGTCCTTTCACCATGTTGGCTAATGTGTAAACCAGGCCCATCTGTCTTTCCACTGTTTATCCATCATTAATTTCCCATTTTTAAAAACTTGTCACAAATTTAAATTTAAATTTTCTTTTTTACCTTTTTTACAGTAAATCCAGAGTCACCTTTAAACAGAAAAAAAGCAGTATTACAATTGTTACAGTGACAAGAGAATCTCACAATTAACATGACAGAACAAAGGTGATTAGCCACCAGCAGTAAGGAAGGGAAGGAAGAAGGAAAGTAAGTAGGCGTAGGCCTGTGCTAAAATATCAGAAGTGGTATACTCTATAGACAGAAGGGAGCCACTCAAGTTTGACACCAACTTACAGTGTATATTTGCCCTGCAGGGAAGACATATTTCAACTCTTTCCTAATCCTTATTGTGAGAGCGTAGAATAGGACAGGAAGGGACCTTGGAGGTTTTCTAATCCAACCAAGCAGGAAACCTTATACCAGGGGTGTCAAACTCGTCAAGGCATCATCACATGAAAAATTGGGACTTTTTTCCCCTTCACTAAACCAGGCATCAGTGTGGCCAGCGCATGACACATCTGGCCCACGGGCTGGGAGTTTGATAGCCCTGCCTTATGCTATTCCCAACAAATGGCTACCCAGTCTGGAAAAAAAGGAGGAGGAGAATGGAATTCCTTCACACATCCAGCCATTTCTTTGCATTTTCAAAGTATAGTCAGAAGCAACCTCAACAGTTTGATACTCGAATACTTGTAACTGATCACATTCACTATGGCAACTATTTTATAAGCAGCCAATCTCACCCCCAAAATAACTATTTTATAAAATAGTTTCCATCAGCCCTCCAAATTGTTTCCCTGCTGCCTCAAGACATTTGGACTAAAATTGCCCAACCATTTATAGCCCCAAATATGCAGAGGGAACAGGTAGCCAACCTTTGCTGCATATTGTCCCAAATAAAGCCTCACTTCCAAAGGGTGAGAACAGCTGCAGGACCTAGGCACACAGATTCACAGGCTTTCCCCATTCCTGTGCAATATCATAGCCCTTTTAGGGACTTCCCTACCACTGATTTAATGTCCTGAGTCAGGAATAAGAACTGCTGCCATGAATCAGTGGCCTTGCCTGTGGCCTTCCTGTAGAGCTCATAGCACTTTGTTAAATAAATTAGGGCTCTGCAATAGAGGGCAAGAACACTGCCAGATTGTTATGGCACATCCAAGCAAGGAGAAGGATTTGGCTACTAGAAACTTACCTGAACTGGACTTTCCACATTGTGACACCCGGCCAAGACATTCCTTATGAGCAGGTGACCTGCATTTGCTGCAACGGTAGCCCTGGTAGAAGGTTCCTCTGTGAGCAGATAGAAGAGTATGGAGAGTAAGTCCACATACTTGACTTTTCAAGATAAAGTGGAATATGGCCTAGTTATTTTGCAAGGCTGTCTGCTTCTACGCATAAAATGGCAGCTGTATTATTAAATATTTAGAATTTATTCAAGCAGGGATTGAAGAATATGGCATAGCATATACATACCTCAGCAGCATCTGACAGGCTTTGCAGGAGGTGGTATCTTCAAATGAATACATGTAGAATTCGTGTCTATTGGCCTTGGCATTTTCAGGATAGATATTGGAGCTGTACCATGGAATAAGAAGGCACTTAGCAAGTAAAATGCAATGCCTCTGCTTGTTAGGTCTTTTGCTTTGTAAAAGGCATTAGGAAAGCAGTATATAATTTGGCCCTCTGAAATTAATTTTCTCTTTTTGTTCCTGCGTAATTCAGTTTGGTTTTCTACACTCCATGTAGAATGAATACACAAAGATTCTTAACAGAAATTGTCTCAGTCCGAGAAGTCCTCTATCTTATTTTCTGAATCCTATTTCTCATCTTGCTTTGTCAAAGAGAACTCAAGGAATTTTGCTGAACATGTGGGAAATGTTACTGCTTTCGTTGATCAGCTAACAGGAAACACATGATTAATGACTATCTAATTTCTATAGGAGCCTTCTGATTAATCGATTCCCTTCCTTCCTTCCTTCCTTCCTTCCTTCCTTCCTTCCTTCCTTCCTTCCTTCCTTCCTTCCTTCCCTCCCTCCCTCCCTCCCTCCCATTAATGTGCCCCGTGAAATCTGGAATGGATCCATCATGCTGAAATTGGTCCAAAGCACAGCAGACTTGGAATGATAAAGGTCATCATGCCAAGGCTAGAGGAATAGAAGAGACTTACAGAGCCATTTCAAATTGTTCCATCCATTTCTTTTTCAGCTCTCGTGTCTTGAAGTACAATTCATAGCCCGAGAATCCATTAAGTTCAATTAGAAAGAACATATGAGTCCACTGACAACAAAAATTGCAGAATAATTTATTAAGGCAAAATCTGGGGCACTTTAATCCCAAACCCCTTTTCCCTTATTAATCCTCTTTGGAGGGAACATAATACAATGGATTAAAAAGGAAGCATGGCATTGTCCTATTGGGCTAAAATAAAATTTAGGTCTAATTCTAGAGCAAAGTAGAATCCATGATTGCCATTCCTTTCCCAGGTTTCCCCCCTATAAGATGTAACTCAGACTTTACCTTCTTGTTGTCTTTTTCTGTAGAAGAATCATCTCGGACTTGGTAGTTGCACAGATCCACAAATATCTTCATTTCATATGAATCCCCTTTTCGCTTGCAGATTAGCAGAGCTTTATCCAGGAGAAAACCGTATCTACAAGAGATGGTTAACTTGAGAAAGTCCAGCAAGAAATATATTTTATAAACAAATGCAATGCTGAAACAGACCTCTCTGGATAACAACTGTAGTCATCAAACTATGTTGATTTGCTCAGTATTCTCTTGAGCAACCTCTGGCCCTTCCCTCACCAACTCATAACTGGTTAGGCCCTTGATGTTACTTGACAAAGAATATTAGAAAGCAACAATTAGATGGACAATTCCACTCATGAATGAAAACAGCTGCAGGCATTTGAAGGAGCAAACATTTGCCCCGTCCTTTCCTCAAACAAAATTGTTATCAATACAGAGAGTAACTATAATGGCAAAATCAAGCAGTACAAGCCAAGGCTAGACCTATTATTAGGCAGAGGTAGCAGATGTTAGTTGCTATGAAAAAGAAGCAAATTGTTGTGGAAGATGATCTTGTACATGGGATAAGCATGAAAAAAGTCACAGAGCTATGAATGACAGACAAACCAGAGCTATTTGCTTGCCCTGCAGAGAAGAGGGATAGATAACAGGAACCAGACTGTTGTCTGGTGTTAAGGGAGGCAATATATGGGCACAATATATCCAACTCATTGTGATCCATGTTGTTAATAACTATAATTAGGGTGGGCTAAAATCCTTTTAGTAGAGAAGAATGTAGGTGGGTAGCCATAGTAAAGTCATCCTACTGTACCATCAGATGTTATATTCCATGTTACATTACAGCTGTAAAGAACACAGTTTGATATATTGCTTTCTTTATCATTCCTGTGTAAGAGTTCTGGGGTATATAACCCACAACGTTGCTTGGTTTGGGGCTCTTTTGTATTCTTTTGGCTAGGAGCCCAGCAAAGGACATTTTGTTGCATCTATCTTCAAACTGTTTGGTTCCTTATTTAAAGTGGGCATTTTCTACTACAAATCCTATTTTGCTGTAAATATTTTAAAAATATACAACCTCCCCCCACTAATTTTCAAATATGACAGCAAGTACAATAATCCAATCTTGTCCTGATTAGAATAGGGCTACTATACCTGGGCTGCAAAATTTATCAGATGTCAGAAAAGAAATGCTAAATAAAACATCTTTTTACTGCCATTTAGTGACAGATTTTTACAGCCTGGACATGACAGGCCTAATTCAGAAAAAAGTATGATTCCACTGAGTACAATAAACATTACTCAAATAATACCTGACCATTAGTTCTCCCACCATACCCAGCAGAAAGCAATAAAATGAAGCAAAGCAATTACCGAAAAATATCTACAAATAAGCCACTTAGTTTATCCTCTGTACTAAATAGGTTTGTGCTATATAAGGCAGTAGAAAAAATACTGGTTGCTCCCTATCTCAAACTTTTTTGTCTTACTTCTGACTCTCTCAGGTTAGGCAACAAAAGCAGAACAGCTAATAGCACATTTAACAGATTAACAGAGTTGGAAGCAGTAGTGGAATTCAATTTTTTTTACTACTGGTTCTATGGGTGTGGCTTGGTGGGTGTGGCAGGGGAAGGATACTGTAAAATCTCCAGTCAGAGGTGGTATTTGCTGGTTCTCCGAACTACTCAAAATTTCTACTACTGGTTCTTCAGAACTGGTCAGAACCTGCTGAATACCACCTCTGGTTGGAAGGGTCTTGTAAGTCATCTAGTCCAACCCCTTGCCCAAGCAGACAGTACATCATTTCTGACAGATAGCAGTCCAGTCTCTTCTTGAAAGCTTCCAGTGATGAAGCTCCCATGACTTCTGTGTCAAGCCTGAAGCTGACTTGGCTCTGGCCCATTTTCTGTTTTGTGGGAGAGGGGTCTTCCTTCCAAGTAATAATAGGGTTATTACTTGGAATGTTGACATTCTGAAGGCAAGCTGTTCCATTGGTTGATTGTTCTCACTGTCAGAAAATTTCTCCTTATTGCCAGGTTGAACCTCTCCTCCCTCCCTCCCCCCTCCCCCCCTTCCTTCTTTTCTTCCTTTATTCCATGTCTGGCCTTCAGGTGCTTTGGGAAATAGCTTGATCCCACCACTCTCTCTGACAGTCCCTCAATTATTGGAACATTGCTATCATGTCTCCCCTGGTCTCTCTTCACTAGACTAGCCATGCCCAGTTCCTGCAACTGTTCATCATATGTTTTAATGAAATGCTTTCATGCTTGCAGACACTACTTTTGCTTTCAGTATTTCAGTAAACATCATGATATACAGTATCTGATAAATTTGGCTTTGGGACATATGAATTTATATTGCAACCAAAATGTTCATGCTATCCATCACCTGTCTAATTTGGAGCGCTTCTCCCCAGTGATAATCTTCAGCTCTCCATCAATTTTCGGCCTCCCAAAGTGAGCCAGGGATTGTGACTAGGAAGAAAGAAGACCATCTTATTTACAAGATATAAACTCTTTATATGTAAGGAGTTGCTTGGGACTGCCAACTCCTTCCGGTGGCTGGTTTCCAAAATAACATTAATAAAGGGAAACATGAGTGATTTCATTCTCCAGATTTTATTTTCCAAATAGTAGCCATGAGCTTCTGCATTCTGCATGAAGGCCATGATGTTAAGGTACAATATAGTTTGCTGAATAAAATATTACTTTGCCTTCTCCCAGCCTAAAAATAAGAACGGATATCAAATGGAGGGAACAAATCAGAACTGGGAATGAGAGAAAGAATATTTACTGGAAGAATGGTACAAATGCCCTTTATTCTTGAGGTCATTGTTGAACTAAAGGTAGTCATTAGCAGATTTGCATTGCAGGCAGCAGCAAAAGAAAAAAGCTCTTTGGAAAAAGCCATTGAATCAATCTACTGGGAGTCATGGAAGATGAAAGAAGAAGGGTGGACTATATACAATGTGGAAGAAGGTGAAATGCAGTGGTAGAATTCTACAGATGAAAATTCAAAACAGATCAAGTTTGGGTGAAAAGAGCACCCAAAGGAGCAATGGAAGGAGGAGGCTGGGCACTGGGCAGAGGCTGGACAAAAGGGGGGAAAGATAGACATCCATTCTGAAACTACCCAGCAACATTCCTCAGAGATGAAAAGAGCTAAGCAAGACATAATAGCCTGAAACAAAAACTAAGAGGGAACCAGAAGAAGGTAAACAATGGAAGGGTCAAAGACAAATTAGAGGGTTACAGAATGGTGAATGATCTGACAAGATGTGGAAAGATAAGACCCCCCACCTTCAGGATGAGGATACATTAGAAACTTCCAAGATATATCAGCATTTGGGGAAGAAGGCAGGTAATGTATTAGTAGGCTGTGGGTGTGGGTGCTATTTTAGCATTTTCCTTCTTAGTGATTTCCCCTCCTTAGCCTGAACCCACATTGGTTGGTGACCTCTTGATACGATAAAAGCAACAATTCCCAACCAAGAGGCTCAACAGCTGGGCTAGCTGGAGACAATGGAAAGATATAATCTATTTGGACCAGTGATCTGTCCCATTGGTTTGGTATTGGGTGTAATTAGTGTACAGGATTAATCTCAAAAGGAATTGAAATTGTTCAAATCTAGATTCTACAAAAGTCCCTCACAGCAGCACTCACCAAATTCTCTATGGAAAGTTGGAAATTAGTTATTTGTTTCAGTGTTTCATTGTCTCTTTTGACCTCATTCACGCATTGAGCCAGATCCTAGTGAAATAAACAATTAATTTTTTCTTCCAAAGAGAAAAAAGTCATATATTTAAAAAACTCCAAGAAAATTATATCCAAATTTTTCACTAAATACCCAAGATGAAGTGGCTTACTTCCTAAACAACCTTTTGCTGAACTGAATATATTATCTGATTCTGAGAGAGTCCTGCACTATAGAAATAATGTAAATCAATTTTGACTTTCAAATATTGTTTTGCAACCATTTAAATTTTCCTTGACAGCTGGTTGATGAGAGTTATAGTCCCAAATTGGAAACCCCTTGGATTAGAGTGGGAGCAAATGACTCCTTCTCCTTCTACTACTACTACTACTACTACTACACTACTACTGCTATTATCACTACTAAGTTTCTTTCCTGGTCACTGTGGTTTAGACTATGGCTATAGGAGCTCCAATAGAGCTACAGGTTCGTAGTAGCTGCCATCAAAGAGATTACATTCCCAAACTCCTTTTTAATTATGCCTAGAAGAGCCACAGATATTTCTCTCACCCGCATGGCATCTAGCGCTTGCCTCAGGTTTTCCTTTTCAGTTGGGTCTAGTGTGTATTTGGTCAGCTCCTGGAAGAAAGAAGGAAATAACAGGAGTTAAGAGACTTCACAATTATATGATAAAATAGTTATTGTGTGTTTCTCTGATGTTCATGCTCTACATCTCCACTGACAGCTGAAACTAAGATTGTTTTTTTTGACTGTATAAATTGTAGAATCTTGTCCCAAGGAACAAAAGGGTAGAAATAGTCTCACTGCTTTGAAGAAGTATCTAAGAAAAAGAGTCAGGAGACTCAAATTAAGGAGACCTTGTCTAAACAAAATTAAGATTCTTGGCTTCCAGCTTCTTCTTTGTCTTCCTCCTTCAAACTCCCTCTCCCCCTGCCTCTCACCAACCACCATGTTTCTGAATTTGTTCAAGGAACTGGCTGTAGGCACCTGAGCTCAATTTTCTGGGAATTTCTCCAGCCCAAACTCAACAGGAGAGAAAGCTGCAGAAAAGACCTTGCTTAGGCTTTCTGAGAATCTTTCCTCCTTTTCCCATTCTTCATTCCCTCTCCATGACATGGGGGACATAATCTGATAATACGCTATTACCTGAAGGAGAAGATGATATTTCAAGACCCGCTGCATGGGTACCATAAGGAGATCACGCAGGCTGAACCGGCCGTTATTGGCCCGTTGGGAGCATTCCTGAAAGGCAAAAACATGATTTATGATTCATTCATAGCCATTTATACTTCTCTAGCAGTGGAGATATATTATTGCACAAGACCAAACTATAACTTACCAGCTATCAGGTATAGTTTCCTGATACTATGAGGTATCAGGAAATAAAACTCCACAGGAAGTTAGAACTTAACTTTATTGAGAGAGGCTTTACTTACAGAATTTTGCAGACCTGATTGTGCTGTCCCTCCATTCCCTTTTACATCCCAGAGGGTCAGAGAAGGATCCTGCCTGAATCTCTTTAGAATATTACTTTGTACCCTATTATCATATATCCCAGGACTTAAGGGATGTTTCAACTTTCTCAACTTATATAACAATTCTTGCCTATTTCTCTCCAGATCATCTCCCTGACCCTCCACACCAGCAAAACAACATTTGCCATTCCTGACTTCTTGTTTTTAACTTAACATGCCAGTGGTAAGACCACATGTCTGCATCTAGAGCCTTGGAGTAGCTGCCAGACTCACCAGTATTGCATCAGACCAGCAAGGCTTCTGTTCACTTGAGAACTAGGACATGACACTGTCCTTCCTCTTTCCATTTATTCTGGGGTTTTATTTTGCACATCTGATTTTTGCTGAGGTGTTTTGTTCTTTAGATTTTTCTCTGGTTTTGTTCAGGATCAGTTCAAGACCTGAAAGTCTTGGATGTGGGGGAAGGGACTCAGAACTTTCCAAAAGTAGCAGTTGAATTTTTTTTACTTTTAATGTAACAGAGAAAAAAGACTACTGCTAAATGTATTGGTGTATTAATTTGATTGTGCACTTTTGTGTAATTCTATTGCATAATGACAGCATGTAATAATAGTTATTTAGTCTCAGCTTCCCCAGCTAAACCAAATGGGAAACAGATCAGATGAGTTAATTCTACTGTATTGTAGAATAAGGCTACAGTAATAGAATCTTCCAAATCTGAACATACAAAGCTCCTGTCATCTCTTCTTACAGTCTGATAAGAGGATCCATTTTGAGTTTCTTTCTCTGCCAATTATTCAGCTGCAGGCTGCCCCTCCCCTTATCTGTTTGTTCCCTAGGCCACATCTCTTTCCTTGTTTACCAAGGTAATTCACACATACCATTACATAAATCAATGTACATTGATTTTTTTAAAAAAAGTTAACAGTCTTCCTCCACTTGCCCTCCAAGCATGCTAGCTGAAAATTATGGAAAATGAATCTCAATTCATCTGACAGTAATCAGGTTGATGAAGCTGGGTTATATCATTGCTAAAGTGGAAAGGCCAATAAAAGGATTATCATCTGTGATGCAAAAACCTTGAATGATCACTAGATGGCAACAAAGGGTAAGTGTTACCGTACAGTATATCTTTCTTCGTTGCCATCTAGCGGTCATTCAGTTCTTGCAGCATAGATATGGAACCCGTAGATCATCATGAAAGCAATTCTCTCCACTAAATATGATACATAAAGCAGCTTTTTGGTGCAATGGGAGAGACTCTAGCACATGTATGAAATAGCATCTCTCACCTCTAGTTTCATGCGCACATCCACACTAATATTTGATACTTGGTCCAGGTATTTAGTAGCTGCCTCTATCTGACTGCAGTAGCGACCATAGAGCAAGAACCTGTAAGTGAAGTATAAGAAACCAGGGTAAATGTAAGTTACACATCTATAGAGAAATATTCCAACTTGAACTTAGCTGTTACTGCCAGTACAGTTTATGTACTTGTGTATATTGCTAGGGAGTATTAGTGTTTGCATGGGTGAAAAGTCCAGTTCTGAATGTTAAACAACACTCTGTTATTTGATTCAAATTTTATATTTCTCTGGGAACACAGGGAAATTAAGCAATTGAGCAACTAAATCTGGGCTCCAAATATATGAATAGCTGTTAGATGGCAGCTATCTTTGTCTTGCAATCTTGCATTGCAAGAAGGTCACACCACTCAATTCTAGATGAAATAGGGCCAGACTGCTCACAGGAAGATCTAATGAAGCTAAAGCTTAAATAATTTGGACATTCAAGTAGGCAAAATAATACAGGATGCACATGAGGAAAAATTGAAGCCAATTGAGAAAGGGAAAGGACAGAAAACAATGTGGCTGCATACTATTTCTCATGACATTAGCAAGCACTTATGAAAAGAACCTCAAAGAAACATATATTGAGACATGATGTTGATGAAATTATGTCCGGAGTTGAATGAATGATTTAATGACCAAGTGGTTATGCTGAACGTCTGCAGCCAGATTAGGTTATCCTAATTTAAAATATCTGCTTCTGGGATGGGTATAGAATAACATGCCTGTTGTGTTAGATATCAGCGTGGGGCAGTATAGAAATGGCATCTTTCCAAAGACATGGTTTCTATGTCAATAAAGATCAAAGCATCTAGTACAACTCTATATCAATCTTTTTATCTAGTAGTGCATTTCCACTGTAACATGTGTCTATTCACAGATCTTAATACATTATACATTTTGTAGCCTCAAAGTGTATATGAAAGAGAAAATACTTCTGTGTTACAGTCTTAGGTAATCTGTAGCATCATGGATATGATAAAGGGCTGGGCCAACTTTGGCTTAGATTTCCATAATTTGGGGGCAGCTTTAGATCTGTTGAGGAAGTCACTTACCGTTCTTTGTATTTGATAAACACTTGGTAGAGATTCTGAGAGTGATTAAAAGACAAAGCGTTCTTCAGCTCGACTAGAAAGCACCGATGAACTTTCAAAAGTTCCTGATGGAGTAGAAAAACCATTGATAAGGTATAACTCATTTGCTTGGCTTGTTTACATCTGACATTTCAGTTCCAGATTAACTCTGTCAGGCAATTGTCTAAAGATAAGGATTGTTATGTCACAGTTGTGCTAAGTATTTAGAGAAAGGTCAGATAAAAATATGAAAACAAAGACACTTGTTTAATAATTGTCTGTTTTCCTTCTTTTTTTTCATTTTGGTAATTTAAAAATGTTGAATTTAAATGTCATGGAAATTCTTATTTCTTTCCATTTTTAAAATATGTCTTTTGTACATGGGCTATATCTTTCTAGTAAATATATATTGTTGATATAAAGGAGGAGGAGAAGAAAGAGAATGAGGAAGAGGAGATGATTAAAAAATTTAGATTAAATTTCACTGAACACAGAGGGAATTACTTTGAGTTAAGCTTTCATCCTAGCCAGGCCATTTTGAAATGAAGTTTCATAATACATACACAGATTAAAGCAAAGAGAATGTAAATGTCCAACCTCCCAGGTAAACTAGACAGGAAACAGAACTAGATGAACTAATTCTAATTTATTTTAAGGAAACATTAATAGAGTCTTCCAAGTCTGAAAGTAAAATTTCCCACCACCACTTTTAAATGGTGGTGGGATGGTACAGGATATTAAAAACAAGGACAAATAGGCTTGAAAACAGCTTCTGAAAACAGTAACTATACTGAATTCTACTTTATAGTGAAATATTAATGCAGTATCAGCGGTTTTCAATTCCATTGTACAGAATGTGAAGGAAGGATGTGTGTTTATGTTTTATTTTTTATAGTTATAATGTACACTGAAGATGGCATTTAATTTTGTTGTACGAGATACAATGACAATAAAGTAAACTAACTAACTAAATGCTTGATCCATTAGGGCAGGTCCTTCCTAAGTTTCTTTCCCTGACCATTAAGCCACTGAGGGCTCCTGCCTCTCTGATCTGTTTGTTTTCTAGGTAGCATTTCTTCTCCTCATTCCCCAGGGCCATCCACACATTCCTTTACAGAAAGCAAATTTAGTCTTTATTCTCCATAAAAATAAATAGCACTTAGCACTTAGATTTATATACTGCTTCACAGCTCTCTCTAAGTGGTTTACAGAGTCAGCCTATTGCCCCCAACAATCTGGGTCCTCATTTTACCGACCTCGGAAGGATGGAAGGCTGAGTCAACCTTGAGCCTGGTGGGATTCTAACTGCCAAGGCAGCCAACAGTCAGCAGAAGTAGCCTGCAGTACTGCACTCTAACCACTGCGCCACCATCTGCTTTTTCACCCTTTGGAAGGGAAACCCCGTTCACTGGAAAGGATAATGAATCCAAAGGCTCCTCTGCTGCTATTTCAGGACTGAGGTTTGAGCCACAAAGCTCTTGTCTAAAATAAATAGCTCATCTTTGCAGGTGAGTCACTCTGGCCATGGAAAGAGAGAAGGGAAGTGACACATAAGCAAACTCAAACCAGCAAGGTTACAGAGGACATAGCAAAGGAAGGAAGTCTAGGCCACAAGTGTAGCCTGTCCAGGAGGGAGATTATTGGAATCCAGCTGTCCTGGGGGCCATAGTCAATTCTTTTAAATGCATTGCAGATGAGGTTTTTGGTGCTCTGTGGTCATGGGATCTGAGGACTGCATCAACATGCAATATAATGCATGGACATATATACTGCAAATCACTACAAATGCATTATGATTATTTGTAAAAAAAAGTAGCTGTGTGTGGGTGATAAAGGGAAAAAGGGCAGGAAGACTTCAAGGCTGGAGTTGTCTGGCTCCATATGGAAAGACTGCCAGGGCCAAAGGATATTATTATACTATGGAAGATATTGAAACCATGCTGGTTGACCACTAGAATCCTGTCCCAATCTTTCCTGCCTAGTACTATAAAATCCATCACTGGTCAGGCTGGTTTCAGGATGGTGGGCCCTATCCCCTCAGTGTAAAAGAAAAAGGGATTGAGATGGTTGTAAGGAAATTAAATATTTGTATTGATTTATTTGGTCATTACATAATGAGGCAGAGATCGTTACCGTGTTTCCCCGAAAATAAGACACTGTCTTATTTTTTTTTTGGCTCCCAAAAACACACTAGGTCTTATTTTCAGGGTAGGTCTTATATATATATATATATATATATATATATATATATATATATATATATGTAGGTCTTGGTGTATTCGGTCTTGTCCGTGTATGATTGAGAATACCTTGGCAACGTTTCGACGAAATCTCATCCGTCATCTTCAGGCTGGTGTCTTCAGCTTCGTTCTCCTGGGAGAAGTGTGTGATCGTGGCTGTTTTTCCTTTTTAAACTCTAGAGTTGGCTGTGTTGTTACTTCTTGATTGGTTTGTGGAGTTGATGTATGCAGATTGGATGGCTTTTCCTGAGACCCTGTGTGGCTGAGGTGCTGGCTGTGTGTCTCTCAGACTTTTGTGTTGTAACGACCTGGGTAATGGGCTGTGTGATGACCTTCTGAGTTCTATTGTTGTGACGTCCTGGGTGTGGTGCTGTAATCTCCTGGGTCATTGTCTGTGCTGCAACCTCCTGATGTTTTGTGTTGTGATCTCCTGAGTTCTGTGATGTAGTATCCTGGGTGGAAGGCTGTGATGTGGCATTCTGGGCCTTGGTTTGGCTCGAGTTTGAGGTCTGGCTATGTGTTTATAGCGTGTGTCAGTTTGCTTAGTTTGGGGGTTGGAAGGGGGTGTAGCAGCTGGTGTTGCAGCCATGGTCTGGTTTCTGGATGGTGGTTGCCCTTCATCTGTGGCGTGGGCTTGGGTTTGAGTCTGGTGAAGGAGATTGGTGGTGGCATCCTGTGTTATTTTGGGTCCGGTGTTGGTTTTCGTGGCTGGGACTTGTTTGTTGATTAGGGCTAGTTTCCAGATGTCTGGTAGGCGGGAAGTATCATCCCGTTTATTCATGTTATGGGGTGTTTCTCTGTTTCGATGGCTTCCCTAATTATTCTCTTGTTGAAGTGTTCAGTATTGGAGATAAGTTTGGATCCCTCAAAATCAATTTCATGTCCTGTGGCTTTAAGGTGCTGGAAAAGGGAGGAAGTTTTTTCTTCTTTTCTGACTGCGTTCTTGTGTTCTGCGATGCGTGCATTTATTCTCCTGTTAGTTTGTCCAATGTATGTGGCTGGGCAAATTTTGCATGGTATTTTATAAACTCCTTGGTTTTCTAGCTGGATCTTGTCTTTGGGGTTTCTTAAGATGTTGGCTATTTTTTGGTCAGTGCCAAAGGCTGTCCTGATATTGTGTTTGTGGAGAATTTTACACCCCCCTCCAACCCCCAAACTAAGCAAACTGACACACGCTATAAACACATAGCCAGACCTCAAACTCGAGCCAAACCAAGGCCCAGAATGCCACATCACAGCCTTCCACCCAGGATACTACATCACAGAACTCAGGAGATCACAACACAAAACATCAGGAGGTTGCAGCACAGACAACGACCCAGGAGATTACAGCACCACACCCAGGACATCACAACAATAGAACTCAGAAGGTCATCACACAGCCCATTACCCAGGTCGTTACAACACAAAGGCTGAGAGACACACCTCCAGCACCTCAGCCACACAGGGTCTCAGGAAAAAGCCATCCAATCTGCATACATCAACTCCACAAACCAATCAAAAGTAACAACACATCCAACTCTAGAGTTTAAAAGGAAAAACAGCCACGATCACACACTTCTCCCAGGAGAACGAAGCTGAAGACACCAGCCTGAAGATGACGGATGAGATTTCGTCGAAACGTTGCCAAGGTATTCTCAACCTTACACGGGACAAGACCCGAATACACCAAGACCTACATACCTTTACCCGTGAAAATCTACGAAAACAAACATATATATATATATATATATATATATATATATATATATATATATAAAAATGAAAAAAAACACTTACCATATTCATGTAGAACAATGTACATTTATTCATGTATGAAACCATGAACAAATCGCATACCGTGTTTCCCCTAACATAAGACACTGTCTTATATATTTTTTGGCTCCCAAAAACACACTAGGTCTTATTTTTGGGTTAGGTCTTATTTTCAGGGTAGGTCTTATTTTTGGGGAAACACGGTATATTTATGTCTGAAAATAAATTTTATAACCTTTATTTTCCTTCTGCTTATTATTTATTTATGATATTGGTTTATATGACCAAATGACAGGCAAACAACTTAAGATAGCTAACAATAAAACCCCCACCATGATTAAAACAGCAGCTCACCCAAAGAAGAAAACCTAGAAAAGAAAAAACAACCACTCTATCAAAACAGGCTCAGTTAGAACCTGGGCACAATGCTTTTTCTTTTTTCTTTTTTCTTTAACATCAAGGAGCATGCATAGCTCTCCTTTCTATTTTACTTTCTAAATGTATGTATGTATCTACTGTATGTATCTATGTGTCAGTGGTGGGATTCAAATTTTTTTACTACTGGTTCTGTGGGCATGGCTTGGTGGGCCTGGCAGGGGAAGGAGACTGTAAAATCTCCAGTCAGAAGTGGTATTTGCTGGTTCTCTGAACTGCTCAAAATTTCCACTACTGGTTCTCCAGAACTGGTCAGAACCTGCTGAATACCACCTCTGCTCTGTGTGTGTGTGTGTGTGTGTATGTATGTATGTGTTTATATAGACTTTTTTCATGAAACGAAAAATTTGCTTTATGATTTGTGGTTTTGATGATTAGAAAAAACTGGATGATTAGAAAAATCTTTTTTGTAATTATAACACAAAAGTTAATATTGTAAATGTACTTTTATTTGTGCAGAAGAAATGGCAAGCTTTTAAATATTTCTTTTGTTTTTTCTTTCTGCACTTCTTTCTTTCTCCTTCCTTCCTTCCTTCCTTCCTTCCTTCCTTCCTTCCTCCTCCCTCCCTCCCTCCCTCCCTCCCTTCATTTTAGTTTTTATGTAAAACTTCTAATAAAACCATTAACTTGTTTCCATTGCGTCCCTTCTACAGACTTGATTTACCTCATTTCTACATCTTAGTGCTGTCTTATGGTGTGAAACTATATCAGTAAACAAAAAACTTTATCAGGCATAATGGAACTGAAACCTACATGTTTCTTTGCCATTGTCAAGATTTCTACACTGGAACCGATTCTGGAGTTTGCATTGCAAACTGTATTGGAAGCAAATTTACTGGGTGCCAGCTGTCTGTAGCTTTCAGACCAATGAAATCCTGACTATGCTCATATAAATCTCTCTAAGGTGCCTGCATGGCAATGCCTTGCCTATTCTTGCACTAAATTAATTAAATCTATCTCTTGAAGTTCAACTATAAAAAGGAGCATTACATTTATGTAGGATTGCTGATACAAAATTCCTGAAAATTAGTATAATCAAAACGTGGGACAAACTTACCTCAATATTAATAAAAATATTCTCAAGGTCCTGAGGTTGCAAGAACAATTGCAGTGGTTTCATAAAATGCTGCAAAGAACAGATCCTAGTTGAAATGACCAGTAACAAGATAATTCAAGAGAGAAGATACTGAAGAGAGATAAATATGCTATGTTAAGTGAAAGAACACTTCATGTTAGGAGGAACCAAGACAAACTGCAACCGCATTTGCACAATTCTCATCAAAATCTTGTGGAAGAAGTTCAGGAGACTCAAAAAATGAGTGAGTGCATATTCTGACTTCTTCTTTGAAATGAAAGTACTTGACATCTCAACTGCTGGATTAGGAATAGCATGGAGACAGAGTGGCATTTTTCCAATGGCTATGGAACAGTGGTGGTATTCAAATTTTTTTTTACTATCGGTTCTGTGGGCATGGCTTGGTGGGCATGGTATGGGAAGGATACTGTAAAATCTCCAGTCAGAGGTGGTATTTGCTGGTTCTCTGAACTACTCAAAATTTCCACTACCGGTTCTCCAGAACTGGTCAAAACCTGCTGAATATCACCTCTGCTATGGAAGCTCATGCCACCCTAACAGATCTCTTAGAAGACATGTTTGACTCAGGGATTTCCAACCCCATCTTCTGCATGTGCAAATCTAATGCAGATGTGGAGAACCCAGGACCATATAGATTTCCCTTGGACCTCATGATGTTAAAAGTAACACAGCATGTCCATTTTTTCAAAGTTGCTGAGTTCAGCATTTCCATGAGAGCATTAAGTAATGAAATGGGGAGACAAAGCCCTGAGGGATTTCTGTACCTAGTCAGAGGGGCTCAAGATCACAACTTATATTTTGGTTAGCTATAAATAATGGAGTACTAAATATTGTGGCAGTAGTGGGCCAACCCCATTTTTTATTTCTTTTCTGATACTCAATAAGGTCCTGAGTCACTGACTTTATGTTTCTTATCTTTCACATCAATTAATCCTGTTCCAAGGAAGCTGCTCTTTTCAAATACATGGCAGAGAAAAATACAATACCACCTGAACTATTGGTAAGGAAGAGGTGAATTAGATGTATATGGAGCATAAATACCTGGTGAATAGATTCTAGTGTGCTTGTGTATTTTTCTTCTGTTTGTTGGATCTCCTGAAGGCAGCATTTCCTCTTATCGAGTTCAGTCATTCGCTGTTGCAAGACACAAAACATAGTGAAAGTTCTTGTTTATGGAAAAAGGATAATATGTCTATTGAATATCCATGGCCTCTGCCGTTGAAGCCAGGAGATTACATTTCAAATATAACTCCATCTATAAAATGGAAATGAAAATGACCTTCCTATTTTTAATTTGGTTTAGTTCTTTCTCAAAGTGCCTACAATCTGTTGGGGACATAATTCTCCTCTACAAAAAGGTATTAACACATCAATTACAGAAGCAATGTTTTCTTTGGATAGATTGCTGAAGTGTTTGAAAGTTTTGCAGCCAATTCTGCCTCATAGAGAAATACCACTTCCCAGCTACTTACTGGTGTGACACTTGACTCTGATCTCATCAGGTCCTGGTAGATCTCATCCCCTTCCTCTTCCTCATTCTCAACACAGTCATAAAGGTCATCATCTTCCTCCATAGTGTCACTGGTGAAAAAGGAAACAGAAAAGGTAAACCCACAGTGTAAATATTACAAGATCAGCCTTTCCCAGAGAAAGTTGGGCAATCCAACATTTTAGAAAAGCTGAATCCAAATAGCAGTCTGATTATAAGAAATCATCTGGATAATATTAGAGGCTGGTGCCCCCAAAGTGACAAAATGTGACTTTTGAAGGTCTATATCTCTATCCCTTGGCATTGAAATATGTGATGTATAGCTAACAGGCTCCTCCTAACAATAATATCACTAAACAAGATCTTAAGTGCACTTCCAGTATGGCATTTCCCTTAAAAACAGAACTTTAGGAACTTCATATCCATCATTTATTCAAACAGCTAATTGCATTTCTCCAGTCTCTGTGGAAGATGCAATTGCACATTTGTTAGTTAGGAACCTACATAACATGTAAAAACATTTTCCCCAATATGCCCTGCTTTGTTAGAGAAGCTAAAGATTCAGTGGCAACAATTCTTAGAAGTGTTAGTTTGAAGGCTGATTTCGTTTTAACATGAAAAGGATGAAGCATTAGCACCATAACCCTTTGGGGGCACAATTTTTTCTTACAACCGAGGACACATATATGTGTCCCAGGATAATGTTGCAGAATCCAATCTGAGCTGGTCACTGGAACGAAGCTTTATTCTTCCAAGCTTTGGGGCTTGGGCTAAGGATGAATTCCATATAAAACTTTGATTTGGGTGACCAACTCAGATTGGATTCTGCATATCTTTTGCTCCCAAATACTCTTTACTCTACTCTGTAAATACTTCTTTAACTGTGATATGAATAACGACCTCAAAGGAGACAAATCTACAGTTGGTCAATATTAGGCCTCAAGGTTTAGTGACAGTGGACTAGATGACAGATTTCCTAATGTCAAGAAGCATGACTAGCATTAAGGTGGTCTGTAAACAAATCTGCAGGTTTTCAACATGCAATAATACAAAATGTTGAATTTGTAATTGTATATTTATTCAAGACTTCCACCCCATAACCACCCCAAAAATCAAAAGCAATTCCAGTCCATGATTATCTTTCCCTTCTCAAAGTAAAGTGCTTCTTACTCAATTTGGTCTGATAAACCACTGTAGATGTCATCATCTGCAATGCTCTCTTCTGTGGGAAATGGCCTGTAGAATAATAAAAATGCTTAAGTTCAGGCAAACATAGCCACAATGCCAATCACGCAATTATAGAATATTAAAAGTAATATTCACAATATTTGGAGATTTTAAAGCCACCCATTTCACAAAGCAAGTGACTCTGAGCAGTGTAATATCTAAAATCATTATAATTAATAAACATTAAAAAACCTATACAATAAACAGCTAGAACAACAATAATAGATGAAGGGGATCCCTGAACACAACTGGATCATGAGAGACTTTTGGAGGCTTAGGAGTAACAAGGCCATCCTTGCCTCAATGGGGGAAGAGATGACACAGCATAGGGGCCAAATCAGAAAAGGCCAGTCCATCTCAGGCAAACACTAATCAGGAACTACTAACTGTGTAGGATGATTGCAGCTGCCACCCAAGTCTTCATCCTTTCAAAGTAAGTCTAAGGGAAAATACTGCATGTTTTATCTAGCAGAAATTAAAAGTATGCTGGAAAAATAGCTCCAAGGTTATGTGTCAAAAATCTTCTTCAAGTAAGGGTCATAGTCAATGTCCTTATGGCATATGTGTCCCAAAAAGAAGCAAGGCTGCTTCTCATCCTTAATTTAAGTCATGGTGAAAAGAAAGACCAAGGTTTTCCCACCTTACAGTGCTATTAATGTAGGAGGTCTATGGCATAAATTCTAGAGGGATAATACCGTTCACCCAATAAAGAATCCCGGGGAACTTTAAAGGTGAATTTGTTTATTAGGTACAAGTCCATCAGCTGCATCTAATGATTTAGTTAGTCAACGCTTATGCTGCAGTGAATGCCAAAATTTTTTGTCATAAAGCCATAAGCTGAAAGCGATTATCCATTCAATATATATGCCTGGATGGATGGGAAACCTCTGATACACATTCTTTGGGGTCTTCCATCCCCCGCCCAAGTTTAAAGTACTATTTGTTACCCTTTGATCTTGAAGAAAACTAGAATAACATAAAATTTCCTGCCCTCACAGACAAACTCAATCCTGCCAGAGATGCAATACTGGCAAATGGGGCTGTTCTTATTAATTGGTGGACAACCAATTAAATATGAGCTAACGGTATGTGGCGGCAGCCAAAAAACTAATACAATCCTAAATTGCATTAACAGAGGGATACAATCAAGATCAAGTGAGGTACTAACACCATTCTATAAAGCCTTAGTAAGACTACATCTAGAATACTGCATTCGTTTTGGTCACCACACTATAAAAAAGATATGGAGGATCTAGAAAGAGTGCAGAAAAAAACAAACAAGATGATTAGGGGACTGGTGGCTAAAACACACGATGAACAGTTGCTGGAACTAGGCATGGCTAGTCTAGTGAAGAGAAGGACCAGGGGAGACATGATAGCAGTCTTCCAATATTTGAGGGGCTGCCACAGAGAGGAAAGGGTCAAGCTATTTTCTAAAGTGCCTGTAGGCCAGACAAGGAATAATGGATGGAAACTGAACAAGGAGAGATTTAACCTGGAAATAAGGAGAAATTTTCTAACAGTGAGAGTAATCAACTAATGGAACAGCTTGCCTTCAGAAGTTGTGGGAGCTCCATCACTGGAAGCTTTCAAGAAGAGACTGGACTGCCATCTGTCAGAAATGGTGTAGGGTCTCCTGCTTGGGCTGGGAGTTGGACTAGATGACCTACAAGATCCCTTCCAACACTGTTAATCTGTAATCTGTAATATTTGCAGTGTAAATTGAGCCTTAAGGATAAGAACTGGTGGATCTGCCAGCTTTGTTGTCATTTTCAACCAAATGTTGTTAGCTGACAGGAAGATATCCATCAATCACACTCCTTAATATGGAATGGGGGTGAGCAAGTGTTCATAGGCAGCTAAATTGATAGGCTTAGTCACCTAACAAAATGTCCTCTAATTCTAGAGTATCAGTTGCTTTTAAACATGGGTTAACTTTAGCACTATTCCAGAACAGTGCTACTTTGGAATTACATAATCACAATACAATGGGAATTAATAATTGATGGTCCTTTGCAATTATCCTAAATCCAAAGGACATTGAAATAGGATAATCTTCACTGTCTTGCAAAATTCAAGTACGTCCAGGACCACTGTACCTCTAGGAAGAATTATCCAAAATGCAAAAGTCACTGCTGAAAAAAACCTAATGTATAGTCAATGCCACCTATACTTCCAGGGAGAACAGTATCCTCAGCAAACATTTTTTCAGTGTTTGGACTGAACAAACAGAATTACATTTGGCAAGGAGGTTCCTGATGTACTTTGATGCTGTACTATATTGGGATGAATAACTGCCACTCGATTGAGCCAGGAGGCAGCACGTTCCATTCCTCTTAATAGTGCTGCTACAAACTGCCCTCCCACAAGCTGGCCCTGAGCTGAACCTGGACCAAGTGACAACAGGCTCAGATGACACATGGATTAACAGCCATATATTACGAGCAGCAACCTTCTTTGCCATCTGTCCTGCCTGCCACTTTACCACTTTTGGGAAGTGTCCACACAGAGGACCAAAGTAAAGGCGGCAGGAGACAACTCACGTGGACATGAAATGGCATTCATCGATCTGAAAGTGAATCCTGCAAATTGTGGGGGTAAACTAGGAAGAAGATTTGAATTGGGTCAGGAATCCTATTGGCAAACAATGCAGCAATTTCAAACTAGTTCTGCTCTGGAGTAGCAGGTTTGCCCTATTAGCAGCAGCCACTGTTTTGGTACTACCTGTAGCTTCTGAGACTTGCATGCTATATACTGTAAGAAGCTTAAATTAAAAGCAACTCAGATTAAAAGCTTGTTTTTAAATGAAAATTGTACAAATGTCTCTTTGAATGAACTAATTTTGTACTTACATGAACCCTTTCTTTTGGGCAACTTGTGTCCATGATAGTATTGATAAAGTGTCAATCACCTGCAGGGAAGAAGGAAACAAAAAGGCAAAGATTCAGGGATGTGCAGATCATGACATCATAGGATTTAATTACTAAATCCTCATTGACTTAAATATTACTTTTCAGGTCAGGATAGGTTTTGCAGATTAAAATGATAAGCTTCTGTGCATAACACTAAAGGACTGCAAAAATCTGACTGATGATAGAATTTATGCCCAAACATGGGAGCAACTAATGTCCTTATCCCCAAAATAATTCTTGCCTGAACTCTTGTTTGACCTATACATTCCCCAATTTTTCTCCAGGCAGTCTTATAAACAATACCCAAAGGTAGAAGTCACATACTTTAACCGGGTTGTGATGAAGGTTGGTGGATTATCCTCTACTGCAAGGGTGACAAACTCAAGGCCCAGGGGCTGGATCTGGCCCATGGGGCCGCTCTAGAAACAGCAAAGGCCCACCCCTCAGTGCCTCTGCCAGTGAAAATGGAGCTCAGGAGGGCTGCACGCCAGAGGTGGTATTCAGCAGGTCCTGACCAGTTCTGGAGAACCGGTAGCAGAAATTTTGAGCAGTTTGGAGAACCGGCAAATCCCACCTCTGACTGGAGGTTTTACAGTGTCCTTCCCCTGCCAGGCCCACCAAGCCATGCCCACAGAACCGGTAGTAAAAAAAATTGAATCCCACCACTGTCGCACGCTCCATTTTCACTCGCAGAAGGCGGTAGGAGGCCGTCACGGCTGAAAACAGAACTCTGGAGCCTGTTTTCACTGGCAGAGCACAGATGACCCTGACACAAGTGACATCAAGCTGGCCATGCCCACCCCAGCCCTAGAGGTCAAACACAACCTTGATGCGGCCCTCCATGAAATCGAGTTTGACATCCCTGCTCTACTGCCTGTTTCTCTGTTTTCTTTCTTTCAATAATGTCTTCTGTATTTTATTACTGTTTTAATCTTTTAAACTTAGCTTCCCCAAGGTACAGAATAGTACATCAAGTATAATATGGTTAAATACCGTGTTTCCCCGAAAATAAGACCTACCCCAAAAATAAGACCTACCTCGAAAAATAAGACCTACCCCGAAAATAAGACCTAGTGTGTTTTTGGAAGCCAAAAAAAATATAAGACAGTGTCTTATGTTAGGGGAAACATGGTATGCGATTTGTTTGTGGTTTCGTACATGAATAAATGTACATTGTTCTACATGAATATGGTAAGTGTTTTTTTCATTAAATATATATATATATATATATATATATATATATATATATATATATATATATATAAGACCTACCCCAAAAATAAGACCTAGTGTGTTTTTGGGAGCCAAAAAAAATATAAGACAGTGTCTTATTTTCGGGGAAACACGGTATTAAACATTTAATCCCATGTATACCTAGATATAATAATTTAGATGACATTCTGTTCCACCTTGGTTAGACTCACTTATTTTGCCAATATATCTTAAGTTTACAACAGTTAACTATTCTTCAGTTAACTGTTCAATATACCTGACTGATTTATGGTGTTCAACTATTTATTTCATTTATGTATGTTCCACAACCAAGTCACAAGTTCATTATCAACTGCTGATTCATGTTTTTTAAAGCATGTTAACAAGTAGCAATAAAAAAATTACAGCAAAGCAGACGTAACCTCCCTACATGGATGTGTGTGTGTGTATGTGTATAAAAGATGATATATTCTTGAAACCGTGTTAGTTTTTCAACCAATCCTATTTCCCTCAGTGCTAAGTACCAAAGAATAATATATTGTAGGTTTTCAGCATTTTGCTATATTTTACAGCTAACCATATATTTTGAATTAGTCTCTTCTGTTGCAGTTTTTATATGGTGGGGATGGGCAACAAAACTATACTAACATTTATGATTAAAAATAGGAATGCAATTTTTCTAATATCTTTGAATACTTTCAGCCAAAACTAGCATCATTTATTATGGATATTTCAGTAGAGATGGTAATATATATTGGTTTGCTTGCAATCCTTCCAATTCAATCTAGAACACTTTAACATAATGCAGTGTTAAGGAGTTGTTATAAGATCTAATGCAGGGCTGTCAAACTTGAGGCCCATGGGCCAGATGTGTCACGTGCTGGCCACACCCAGTTTAGCAAAGGGGGAAAAAGTCACAATACATCATGAGATGACGCCATGACAACGCGGGTTTGACACCCCTGATCTAATGACTTATTTTTGCAGTCAATTTTTGATGATATCATAATAGGTTTAAAAATATACCAAGTTTCAAGTTGACTCATCTAGTTCAAATCCCAAGCCTGTCTTCTTAAAACTTTCTTGTGAATTTTGATTTGGTCTCAAGAGTATTTTTATAAGAAGTTCTTACATACTGTAAGCAAAGCAAACACACCATACTGTTGTATGTTCCCATTACTTGAAAAAAAAAGTATTTTAGATCTCATGTCACACAGTTGTCATATAGTCTAGCCTAACCTAGCATACCATATAGATACATAAATATTTTGTAGAATTGGCCAGCCATGTTTTGCAGCAGCAAAGTGGCAACATCTATTTGTTGACAATAATAGGTATAATAATTTAATTTAATTTAATTTAATAATTGGACTTGTATGCCACCCCCTCTCCGAAAGGACTCAGGGCGGCTCACAACTAAAAATACAAACAATAAATACTTTAAAAACAAATTAAACCCAACAAGCCCAAATAAAATCAATTTAAACCTCCCCCCCCCAAAGAGGTCAGTCCAGCCCAGCCTGTTCAAACAGCCAAGTTTTCAGATCGTGGCAGAAAGAGCAGAGATCTGGAGCCAAACGGAGCCCCAAGGGCAGTTGGTTCCACAAGGCAGGAGCCGCTACAGAGTAGGCCGTTCCCCGGGGCACCACCAGCCGACACTGTCTGGCGGACGGCACCCCGAGAAGTCCCAGTCTGTGCTCTCGCACAGGGCAATCGGCATTCGATGTCGGCAGGTTATAATAGGTTATAAGGTTGGGGTTATCCTCTGGGCTTTGCCTCCAGCAGCAAAATTCCTCAAATAGTCATTATATGAAGAGTGGCTGCCATGATAAATATGTTAGTCTTCAAGATGACAAAAGGATTTTTTTCTTTTTATGCTTATTATATAGTATAGAGTGGGTGTGGGGTAGTGATTCAGAACAAGATGTGGAAATCCCCTACTTCAAATTTGGTCTCAGCCATAAATTTTGTAATTTTTGTACTGTATGTTTTTATTGCCCTGTAAACCGCCCTGAGTCCCTTTGGGAGAAGGGCGGTATATAAAACTAATAAAACTAAAACTAAACTAAACTAAACTAAATTCAGTTGGCAAATCACTCTTTCTCAGCCATTAGCTCTTAAACTAGATCTTAAGGGTTCTGAGATGATGAAGCTTTTAAATAGGGATATCAAAATTCCCTATTTTGGAAGCAGAACATTTCAAAGAATTTGGGAATGCTCATCTTTTAGCTTCTGGACCAAAATGACAATAATATAATTCAAAATAAATAAAACTATTGCATGCTGTTAATAAAACTATATTTATTTATTTATTTATTTATTTATTTATTTATTTATTTATTTATTTATTTATTTATTTATTTAAATGGTCTTATATGCCGCTCTATCTCCCAAAGGACTCAGGGCGGCTCACATAAAAAACACCCAATACAAAAGTTAAAAACATTAAAAATAATTAAACTAATTAGACCAAATAAATATTTAAAACCCAAACCACAAAACATTTAAAATGAAAGTCCCCCCCTCAGTCCAGGCCAGTTTGTTCAAATAACCAAGTCTTTAGGCCACAGCGAAAGGAGCGGGGGTCAGGGGCCAATTGTAGCTCCAGGGGAAGCTGGTTCCACAAAGTGGGCGCCCCTGCAGAGAAGGCCCTCCCCCTAGGGACCGCCAGCCGACATTGTTTGGCTGACGGTACCCCAAGGTGGCCCTGTCTGTGAGCGCGCACCAGACAATTGGTGTTCGATGCTGGCAGGAGACGTTCCCACAGGTACCCCGGCCCTAAGCCATGTAGGGCTTTATAGGTAAGTATCAGCATCTTGAATCTCACATGGAGGGCAGCCAGCAACCAATGCAACTTGCGCAGGAGGGGTGTAACATGGGAGTATCAGGATACCCCCATCACAACCCATGCGGCCGCATTCTGCACCAGCTGAAGCCTCCGCGTGATCTGCAAGGGCAGCCCCATGTAGAGAGCATTACAGTAGTCGATCCGGGACATAATGAGCACATGAGTGACCGTGTGTAGCGCATCTCGGTCCAGGTAGGGGCACAACTTGTGCACCAGGCGCACCTGGGCAAATGCTCCCATGGTCACAGCTCCCACCTGCTCCTCCAAACTGAGCCGTGAATCCAGGAGGACACCCAAGTTGTGGACTCTTTCCACGGGGGGCAACACCTCTCCCCCCATGACTAGAGATGGAACATCCTGGATCACCCGAGATGCCGGTATGCATAGCTACTGGGTCTTGGCTGGAGCCTGTTCCTCCCCATCCAGATCTGCACTGCCTCCAGGCACCGGACCATCACATCGAAGGCATCACTGAGTTGGTTTGGGGTGGAGATGAAGAGCTGGGTATCATCAGCATACTGATGATACCTCACCCCAAAACCACGGATGATCTCGTCCAGCAGCTTCATGTAGATGTTGAACAGGAGGGGAGAGAGGACCGACCCCTGGGGCACCCTGCAAGCAAGGGGCTGCGGAGCTGACCTCTGCCCTCCTGCCAACACCGATTGCGAACGCCCCGAAACGTAGGAGGAGAACCACCGAAGGACGGTGCCTCCCACCCACAACCCCCCGAGGCGCTGCAACAGGATACCATGATCGATGGTATCAAAAGCCACTGAGAGGTCTAATAGGACTAAGAGAGAGGAATATCCCCTGTCCCGAGCCCTCCAAAGATCATCCATCAGCGCGACCAATGCCGTCTCCATGCTGTACCCAGGCCTGAAACCCAATTGGTACGGATCTAGGTAATCAGCTTCCACTAGATAAAATCATCCTACCTGAATCTCCCTAAAAGAAGTCTTTCATAATTTTTTTAAATACTATAAGGAATGGGCACTGGACCTTAGAGACCCAGACTGGCATGGTAGTTAAGCAATCAGCATAGAAGCCCTGAATTCTAGTTCTGTCTTAGGCATAAAGCCAGCTGAGTGACCTTGGGCCATCATACTCTCAACGGTAGGAAGGAGGCAAGGATAGAGTACTTATTAAAATCATGCCAGGAAAACTCCAGACAATTACTAGGACTCAAAGGCAAAAGAAAGAAAGAAAGAAAGAAAGAAAGAAAGAAAGAAAGAAAGAAAGAAAGAAAGAAAGAAAGAAAGAAAGAAAGAAAGAAAGAAAGAAAGAAGATATGGGATATGGGATATGGTATTCCAAAAACAGGGGTCTGAATGAAATTCATGCTTTAATGCTTTTTTCCTGGAGCATGCCAGGTTTGTTTTGTTTTGCTTTATTTATTTTTTTTGACAATCTGTGGTTTCAAGGAGACGTTCTGCTGCAGCATGTTACAGCCAGACCTTAGGATACACCCACTACAGCCAGCTATGTGGTCCTGCTACTATATTTCACATCCTATTGTGGACAACAGCACATGGTTGCTCCCAGACTTATTGAATGAAAGCAGAAGGTCTGGGAATGCAGTGAGGTTACACTGCACCTCTTTTCAGAAAAGGCTAGGTAATGCTGCACTTAAGTGAAACCAAGAATGACACGATATGCTTGGCTCTCTCAAGCAGTTGAGACATGTTTTGTAGGTACTAGAGATAGAAATGAGAGAGAGGTGGGGGAGGGAGAGAGAGTCAGAAAGACAGACAGAGAGAGAACAGGCTTTGGGACAAGGCATATCCAGTTTGCAGCTATGTGGAGTGATAATCTACAAGCACCACCAAAGACAAATAAGAATATTCACCTGCTTTGAATATCTGAAGGGATACACTCATATCTGTGAAATGCTGGCTGAGCTATCATTTCATTATTTCATTTTATGCCCTTTTTAACATAACTATAACTACTCCTCTTAAAAATACCTCCCTTCTTTTAAGTTTTCTCCTGAGGTATCAGATCTTCAGTCACTGATGTGGAACATTTTTTTGGCTCAATAAGGTGGCCCTAATCTTAAAGCCTTCCATCCTCTCGGGGTAGGTAAATTGAGGACCCAAGATTGTTGGGGGCAATTAGCTGACCTTGTAAAAATGCCGCTTAGTAATAAGCAGGCGTATACAATGGAATGAAGGCTATTGCTGAGCGCATTGGGTTGTGCTCCAAAAATTGTAAGCCGCCCTGAGTCTTCGGAGAAGGGCGGCATATAAATGTAATTAAAAAAAAAATCTGAGCATCAGGGACCTGCCAATCCTAGTTTGCTGAATTGAGATGTCATACCCGGTCAGGGTATCACAATCCTGAGAGGGGCACAATGGAGTGCACCTATATTCTTTAGCCATTATGTTTGATTGTGACCTCTGAATTCATTCCAAAACAATTACTGTAATTTGCTACAATTTGCACATGATTTTACTTCCTGTTCATTTTTGCCCCCTTGCATTGTAAAAGTTGCTTAAATGTCTGCATCACAGTGGAATTGTCACTTTTAATATAATGCAATTGATTACATTGTTTTATGGTTTTTAATATTTTAAATTTATGGTCCATCCAAATGCAAATGTAAATAAATAAATGCAAATAAAAGTGCAAATAAAATACAAATAAAGAATACAATAGTTGAATAGATGTTTGATTTGTAGGTAGATATAGATAAAGATAGATGCTAGAGATAGAGATAGAAGACAGTAAGGAATTCTGCTAGCTGCAATTACAACATCAGCTAACTAATTTTACTAGAAATGGGATTTGGTTTGGAAAATTCTGAAAATTGCTTTTAGGAGCAAATACTAGGAACAATAATGAATATTAATAATTAAAGCTGCTTTTTCCAACATGGTGCCATTACTGAATGTAGTATTCATAGAGGATTGAGAATCTTCCATTCCATCCATCATTCCACAACGACTTCTTTGTGCTGATATAAAACATTCAGGATCAAAAGGAATTTGATTACTATCATATGCAAACTGTTAATGTGGGTGGGGGGAAGTACCTTTGCAAAATCTTTTACGTCGAACAAATCAAAGACCTCAAAAAGATCACTTTTCCGCAGACCAAACTTCTCACAGCAGGTAGCTAGGAAGGTTCGGATATTCTTTAGGCACAGGAACTGGAAAGGAAATGTAAAGAATAGACATAAGGCTATCAGAAATAGGTGATATTGAGTAAGAACATTGGCAAGCAGGTCATCATACTAAATATATAATTAATTCAGTCAAAACACTAGTTTCCAGTTTCCTCTGAACAATTTCTGTTTCATTATATTACCGGTAGGTTGCCCTAACTTTGAGCCAAATTAGCAATAAATGATGCTGATGAAGTGCAATATTTATATTAAAAAGATAAGTTCACCCTAAAAGTTTCATTTCTTCTGTTTTATTTTTTAACCTTTTAAAAAAGTTTTATTTGTTTTATTAATATAATAGGGGATAGGGGTTATTCCTCTATCCTGGTCCTTTTAGATCTCTCAGCGGCTTTCGATACCATCGACCATGGTATCTTGCTGTGGCGCCTTGAGGGGTTGGGAGTGGGGGGGCACCATTTTACGGTGGTTCTCCTCCTACCTCTTGGGCCGTACGCAAGTGGTGTTGGTGGGTTAGAGATTGGCCCCGAGGCCCCTCCTTTGTGGGGTGCCTCAGGGGTCGGGGCTCTCACCCCTCCTGTTCAACATCTACATGAAGCCGCTGGGTGAGATCATCCGTGGTTTTGGGGTGAGGTATCACCAGTATGCTGATGATACCCAGCTTTTCAACTCCACCCCAAACCAACCCAGTGATGCCCTCAACATGATGTCCAGGTGCCTGGAAGCGGTGTGGATCTGGATGGGGAGGAACAGGCTCCAGCTCAACCTGATTAACACCGAGTGGCTGTATGTACCGGCATCTCCAGGACATTCCATCTCTGGCTATGGGGGGAGAGATGTTGCCCCCCATGGATAGGGCTCGCAACTTGGGTGTCCTCCTGGACTAACAGCTCAGTTTGGAGGAGCAGGTGGGAGCTGTGGCCAGGGGGTCATTTGCCCAGCTTCATCTGGTATGACAGTTGCGCCCCTACCTGGACTGAGATGCCCTACGTACAATCACTCACGCGCTCGTCACCTCCCGTCTGGACTACTGCAATGCTCTTTACATGGGGCTGCCCTTGAAGACCATCCGGAGGCTTCAACTTGTCCAGAATGCAGCAGCGCGGGTTGTGGTGGGAGGGTCCCGATACTCCCACATCACACCTCTTTTACGTGAGCTGCACTGGTTACCGGTTGCCCTCCGGGTGAGATTCAAGGTGCTGGTGTTGACCTATAAAGCCCTTCATGGCTTAGGACCAGGGTATTTGCGGGGAGCTCTGCAGCCAGCAACGGTCTCCCAGCGTCCTGTGAGCTCCCATAGGCAGGGCCTCCTTGGGGTGCCATTGGCCAGACAATGTTGGCTGGCAGCCCCTAGGGGTAGGGCCTTCTCTATGGGAGCACCCACCCTCTGGAATCAACTTCCCCTGGAGCTTCGGGTGGCCCCTGACCTTTGATCTTTCCGCCGTGGCCTAAAAACATGGCTTTTCCAGCTTGCCAACCCAGACTGACGGAGGGATGGGAGTTTTTAGCAGTTAGTCTTTATGGTTAGCTTAGTGAGATTTCTTATTTAATTTAATTCTGTTTTAATTTTTGTACTGTTTCTTTTTAATGTAAGCCGCCCTGAGTCCTTCGGGAGATAGGGTGGCATAGAAGTCTCATAATAATAATAATAATATAAAAATTCCATTTCAATCCAACAGTGTGTTGTCTGGGTACAATCGTTTTTAGGCAATCGTAATCAAGATGTTTACAATAACATTCATTACAATAACATTAATAATGTAGTAACAATAATATTTTGTTTGTCCATTTTAACAAATTTCCATTTTAACATTTATCTTTTTTATGTCCCTTTCTTTCTAACTTCTGTTTTTATTGTCTAGCCATCAATAAAATAAGTCCCATGTCAAAAAGTATTTAGTTTCTTTTTTGTCATTAATAGTAAGTGTTACTCTACCCATTTCTGCACATTCTAGTATTTTCTTAATTACATTCTCATCTGTCGGGATCCCGTCATACTTCCATTGTTAAGTATATACTGCTGCAGTTAATACATGTAAAATCAAGTATGCAGTCTCTTTATCATATTTTTCTGGAATGCCCAATAAAAATATTTCTGGTTTCATGTCTATATGCTGTTTTATCATTTTTTCCAACCAGGTATGTATTTTTGTCCAATATTTTTTAATTTGTGGACATGTCCGCCACATATGGTAATATGAACCAGGTGTATTTCTGCTTCTAGCAGAACTTCAATATAAACATCCAACATCACTGCGCCTAATATATCTTGTTATTTTTTATAAAATTCTGTCAGTAACCCATCAGGCCCTGGTGTTTTATTGCTCTTTTGTCTCTTCATTGCTTCTGTCAATTCCATCATAATTATTCTTTCATTCAAATGACTTTAACTGTTTCAGGTACTTTATGGAGTTCAGATTGTTCCAAACATTGTTGTATTTTGTTTTCTGGAATTTTCTCCTGATCATACAATTTCCCATAATACTCTTTTATTTTTTCTATTTTTTTATTTTGGTAATAAAGCATCCCTTTCTCATCTATTAGTCAATGTATCATCTTTCCCTCTCTCCTTTTTTCAGTTTATATGCCAACCAACTTCCTGGCATTTTCAAAAATGTTTTGTTTTGCATTTTTAATTTTTTGTGCCACTACATCTTTTTCCAATAGATTCACTTTGTGTTTTATTAAATCCATTTGATTTTTTAGTTTCTTTTTTGTGGTTCTTTCTGTAATTCTGTTTCTAGTCAACCTGGCCAAGACTGAGTGGCTGTGTGTACCGGCATCTCGGATAATCCAAGAGGTTCCATCATTGGCCATGAGGGGAGAGGTGTTGCTCCCTGTGGATAGGGTTAGCAATTTGGGTGTCCTCCTGGATTCACAGCTCAGTTTGGAGGAGCACGTGGGAGCTGTGACCAGGGGGGCATTTGCCCAGATTCGTCTGGTGCACCAATTGCGTCCCTATTTGGACCGAGATTCCCTATGGACAGTTACTCATACACTCGTGACTTCCCGAATCGACTACTGTAATGCTCTTTACATGGGACTGCCTTTGCGGACCATCCGGAGGCTTCAGCTGGTGCAGAATGTGGCTGCGTGGGTAGTGATGGGAGTGTCCCGATACTCCCATGTTACACTCCTCCGGTGCGACCTGCATTGGCTGCCAGTTGCCCTCTGGGTGAGATTCAAGGCATTAGTCATCACATATAAAGTCCTTCATGGCTTGGGTCTGGGGTACTTGCTGGAGCGTCTCCTGCCAGCATCGACCTCCAATCACCCTGTATGCTCCCACAGGCAGGGCCTCCTGGGGGTGCTGTCGACCAGACACGGTCGGTCGGCGGCACCCAGGGGTAGGGCCTTCTCTGTGGGAACACCCACCCTGTGGAATCAGCTCCCCTTGGAGCTCCAGTTGGCCCCTGACCTCCGTTCCTTTTGCCGCGACCTAAAGACTTGGTTGTTTCAACAGGCAAGCCTGGACTGAATGGGGTGGAGGTGAGGTTTTTTCATTAATTCTTAGTTTTAATTTTATTGGGCTTAGTTTAGTTTAATTCTATTTTAATATTTGTATTCTTGTTTTTTATTGTAAGCCGCCCTGAGTCCTTCGGGAGAGAGGGCGACCTATAAGTCCAATAAAATAAATTAAAAAAATAAAATAAATAAAAATAAATAAATAAATAAAATCTTTTGTATTCTTCCTCTAGCATTTTCTTTTGTTCCTTCTTTTTATTTTTCTTCCCCATGTAAGTTATAACTAATCCCCAAATATACGCTTTAACAGTATCCCATACAGTTTACAGTGAAATCTCTCTTTTCCTGTTCTCTTTGAAAAAAAGTCCAATTCTTTTTCCATATTTTGTATAAATTCTTTATCTTGCAATATTGTTTAATTCAACATCCATCTCAATTTTCTTTTTTGTTCTTTCCATGTAACTTTTATTGGATTGTGATCTGCCCATATATTAGGTTCTATTTCTATCTCTTGTACACTGATGATGTAAAACTATTCAACACCACCGTCAATGCTACCATCCTTCAAAAAGACCTTGATTATGTGTCTGAATTGTCTAACAGAGCAGTGTGATTCAATTTTTTTTACCACCGGTTCTGTGGATGTGGCTTGGTGGGCGTGGCAGGGGAAGGATACTGTAAAATCTCCAGTCAGAGGTGGTATTTGCTGGTCCTCCGAACTACTAAAAATTTCCACTACCAGTTCCCCAGAACTGGTCAGAACCTGCTCAATACCACCTCTGGTCTAACAGTTGGCAACTCCAAATCTCAACCAACAAATACTCTGTCCTACACATTAGTAAAAAAAAATCTATATACCAAATACATGCTAGGTGGATATGACCTTGTTGATGACCCTCAATCTGTCAAGGACCTTGGAGTTCTCATATCGAATGACCTAAGTGCCAGAGCTCATTGCAACAGTATTGCCAAAAAGGCTTTAAGAGTTGTAAATTTAATTTTACGAAGTTTCTCCTCTGGTAATACTGATTTGCAAACTAGGGCATTCAAAACCTTTGCTAGACCAATGCTTGAATTCAGCTCTGCTGTCTGGAATCCACACTGTATATCAGACATAAATACAACTGAGTGAGTCCAGAAGTATTTCACCAGAAGACTAGTACATTCCTCTGTTCGCAACAGAATACCCTACACCACCAGACTTGAGTTTCTAGGCTTAGACAACCTTGAACTACGCCGGCTAAGATTGGACTTAAGCATAGTACATAAAATCATATGTTACAATGTCTTACCAGTTAATAAATATTTCAGCTTTAACCACAACACAAGAGCACACAACAGATATAAACTTAATGTAAACCACTCCAAACTTGATTGCAGGGAGTACAATTTCAGCAACAGAGTGGTCAATGTCTGGAACTCACTACCTGATTCTGTTCAAATCCCCACTCCTTTACCCTCAAACTAATCTCTAGTGACCTCACCCCATTCCTAAGAGGTCTGTAAGGTGTGTGCATAAACGCACAATTGTGCCTACCGTCCCTGTCCTATTATCCCCAATTATTACTTCCTATTTCTTAAATTTAAACTTATGTTTATTCTTTCTATTGTATTGTAAGCTTTTGACAAAATAAATAAATAAATAAATAAATAAAATAAATAAACATGTTTTCAATTCTGAGGACATCCATGCCATATCTATTCTAGACCAGGATTTATGCCTATTTGAATAGAATGAATACTGATTTTTCTGGGGGTGAGCTTCTCTCCATACATCTTGAATTCCTATTTCTTCTGCCATTTTAAAGAAGGATTTAGGGAACATTTTTAAAAAACTTTTTAACCTGATCACTGCTCTTATAGTCAAGTTCTATATCTACAATTGCATTAAAATCTCCTACCATACAAATATTTTCATATTCCAATTCTATAATTTTCTTATGAAGTTTACAATAAAACTCATATTGGTTGTTACTAGGTGCATATATCATTATTAACAATATCTGTTTTTGTTCATTGTTATCTCCACCATCAACATTCTCCCATCTTCATCTGCAAAAATTTATCTAGCCTTTATTGTTTCTTTAATATATAAAACCATCCCCCATTTCTTTTGCTGAGCTAATGAAAAATATAGTTTCCCAATTTTGGGATACTCTAATAGTTTTTATGTTTTATTTTTTAATCTGATGCCTATTTAAACCAGAGACATGCCCCTAAAATTATAGCATACTGCATTTTAAAGTGATGTATGTAACCCTAAAATGTTTGAATTTATAAATACAAAAGAGGCTATTGGAACTAGTGGCACAATCGTTTAGCTCAACCCAACCCAACCTATTAATTAGAGAAATTCTAGCAAAATCTAACACATTCACTCAAATGGGAAGGCAAAGAACTTTGATGGCATTTCCTTCTCAGGTCCTTTTTCATTTCTTGTAGACAGAATTGATCTAAGACTATACTCCTAATGACACAATTAGGTTGTATAAAAGTGTTGCCTGAATAGATATAGGCAAAGAAATGACATCATGGTTAAAACAGGATTAGGAAGACACAGGCTACAGTTTCTATTCAGCTATGATATCTCCTACTAATCTTTAGCCAATTGCTATCTGCTAACATAATTGATCTCGCGTGGTTGTTGTATACATAAATGTAAGGTAAGAACCATGTATATTATTTTAATTTGAAAATATGCAGGATGTAAATGTAATAAATGAATGCATTTTAATTTGTTGTCAAAATACTTTACAAAAATTTGGGTAGTGTGACAAAATAGTACAATCTTCCTTAACCTGACTGTGTCCAGATTATCCATTTGCTTTTGCTGTTACTAGGAAATGAGCACAAAGGCAAAATGCCCATTATTATGACAGAGAGGAACAGAGGAAGTCCATATAGGAAGCTAATTGAACGGAAGCCATTCTCTCATACGCACAACTGACTTCCTTATACACGGTAGATGGGAGGAAACAGTTATATTTCTTCAGCATATTTGTTTATTTCAGAAAACTGCTGAGGATCATATCTGGTGCTGGGAACCATCCTAATTTCTCAATTATGCTATAAGATTGTTTCGTATTTCATAACTTTTGGTGGTTGAGAGCAGATTGGAGAGTTTCAGTTTTTTCCATTGTTCCAGTCAATGTACCCTAAACAACCAAGGTGTAGTGACAGCCTGGAACAACAAAGGAATTAAAGATTCCTACTTCCATCCATTCTTTGCTTTCCTAGCCATCAAAACAATAGCAAATCTGGTCCAACTTCTTACTGCACTACACTATATACAAGCACTTCCATTTGCAACAGAAGCTATTTTGAGGTAGGAAGAAAACTATGCTGATCTGAATGTTAGGCACTTTCCAAGCAGAATGTTGAACGTTATAGAATTGTGATGGTGGACCTATGGCACACATGCAGGAAGTGGCATGCAGAGCCACTTCTGCTGGCATGCGAGAGGTCGCCCAGAAGAGCCCCACTGCACATATGTGCACGCTGCCCACCCAACAGCTGATTGTTAGGTATCTGGCGCACATGCACGGGGGTGGTGTGTGTGTGTGAGACATGCGTGCATGCGCAGAGATGGGCAGGGCACACGGGGGAGTCACACATGCATGCACAGGGGTGTGGCCCCCCCACATCTTGCCTTCTGGGTGCTGGCATGTGAGCGAGTGAGCATGAGGACGCACACATATTTCAGCACGGGAGACAAAAAAGGTTAGCCACCACTGCTATAGAAGATATATCAAAGAAGGCTACTGCATTATGATCTTCTGACCATACATTTCTTAACTCCATCTCTTTTGGGGGATTCTGTGCACGTACTGTATCCTATTCACAAATCATGATCTCTGATGTGCTAATCCCTGCTGGCCTATATAGTGTATGAAAAAGCTTCCAGCAGCAGCAACACAAGGCAGAAAAAGAACAGAAGGGCAGCTCATCTTCTCCTTTGTGAGGTTCTACAAACACTATCTGTACTTCCTGTCTCACCGAAGATGCTAAGATCTTTCCTTAGCAGTTCTACACCTTCTCCCCACGTTTTTTTCCCTACTTTTTAAAGATTACTACAAACTTTGGGATTCCGCAACCCTGATGATTTTGACTTCTGTGCTTTATGAATTTTTGATGCCATTAAGATGTCATTCTCATATTCTGAAAATAAACACACTGTAATACAAAGAACTGTACAGAAAACATTAGATAATGCAGCACGCTTCCAGCCACACCTTTCCTCATTCCTCCTATTCCATTTTTCATTTCCAATAGTCCTTGTAAATCTTTCTTTTGGGAGAAGGAGTTCTTAAGCATTTGTTGTGTTTCTGCAAAATGTAGGATTCCCCCAATGCTGCTGATACAAACTTTTTAGTTTCTTTAGGGCCAAAGTTGTACACATATTGACTTTTGTTAGTTAATAAGAATACAACAAATGATTCAAGAATTATTGCTCATTCAGTTATTCTATACATTATTGCAGATAGAATATATTATTTATATCATGTTCTGATTCAGAGCCAATCACATGCATATTAGCCTTCCAAAGTGCCCATTGGAATGCTTGGGCTAACACTCAAGGGAAAAATTGTTCAGATAGACCCAGATCCAGAAATCTTGCTTTGAATTGTTATTGAATAAGGCGAGAAGGTCCTATCTCTCCACCCTCATAGCGTCCACAGATAACCGCCCAGCCGCCCTGTTTAGGGCCACCTGCTCCCTCCTACATCCGGGGAAGGTGGTGGACCCTCTCCGGGGAAGAGCTGAGGAATTTGGTCAATATCTGTCGGATAAGATCGCACGGATTCGGGGCGGGTTGTGTTCCACCTTGCAGTGGTCTGAGGATCGTGGTGCAAGCAGTCTGGCCAATGTGATCTGGGCTGAGTTCGATCCTGTTTCCGAGGATGAAATGGACAGGATTATGTGGCGTCTGAGCTCCACCACATGTTTGTTGGACCCGTGCCCTTCCTGGTTGGCTTATGCCGCCAGGGAAGTCACCTGCGGTTGGCTCCGGGCAGTGGTCAATGCTTCGTTAAGGGAGGGTGTCTTTCCCTCTGCCTTGAAAGAGGCGGTGGTGAGGCCCCTCCTCAAGAAGCCTGCCCTGGACCCAACCGTGTTAGACAACTTCCATCCAGTCTCCAACCTTCGTTTTTTGGTGAAGGTTGTTGAGAGTGTGGTGGCTCAGCAGTTTCCACTTTTCCTGGATGAAGCAGACTACCTAGATCCGTACCAATCGGGCTTCCGGCCTGGTTTCAGCACGGAGACGGCATTGGTCGCACTGATGGATGATCTCTGGAGGGCCCGGGACAGGGGTTTTTCCTCTGTCCTGGTCCTATTAGACCTCTCAGCGGCTTTTGATACCATTGACCATGGTATCCTTTTGCGACGCCTTGAGGGGCTGGGGGTGGGGGGCACTGTTTTTCGGTGGCTCTCCTCCTACCTCTCAGGGTGGTCGCAATCGGTGTTGATGTGGGGACAGAGGTCGGCCCCGAGGGCAATCACTTGTGGGGTCCCTCAGGGGTCGGTCTTCTCCCCCCTTTTATTTAATATATACATGAAACTGCTGGGTGAGATCATTCGTGGTTTTGGGGTGAGGTACCACCAGTATGCTGATGATACCCAGTTACACATTTCTACCACAAACCAGATCAGTGATGCCCTCTCCGTGATGACTCGCTGTCTGGATGCGGTACAGATCTGGATGGACGGAAACATGCTTCAGGTCAACCCGGCCAAGACTGAGTGGCTGTACATACCGGCATCTCGGTCCAGTCAGGAATGTCCATCATTGACCATAGGGGGAGTGGTGTTGCCCCCTGTGGATAGGGCGTGGAACCTGGGGGTCCTCCTGGATGCGCAGCTCCAATTGGAGGAGCAGGTGGGGGCCATCGCCAGGGGGGCCTTTGCCCAGGTCCGGCTGGTTCGCCAGCTTTGCCTGTTTCTGGACCGAGATGCCCTGCGTACAGTCACCCATGCTCTTGTTACCTCGCAACTCGACTATTGCAACGCCCTCTATTTAGGACTGCCCTTGCATACCATCCGGAGATTGCAGCTGGTGCAGAATGCGGCCGCGTGGGTGGTGATGGGAGTCACCCGATTCTCCCATATTACCCCCCTCCTGCATGACCTGCATTGGTTGCCGGTTGCACTCCGGGTGAGATTCAAGGTCTTGGCTTTAACATTCAAAGTCCTACACGACATGGGTCCACAATATTTAAGGGAGCATCTCCTGCCGATATCGAGTGCCAACCGCCCTGTACGGGCACACAGGCAGGGGCTCCTCGGGGTCCCGTCAGCAAGTCAATGTTGGCTGGCGGTCCCCCAGCGGCAAGCCTATTCTGTGGCGGTCCCGGACTTATGGAACCAACTGCCTCTGGACCTCTGTCTGGCCCCTGACCTCCGCACCTTCCGCCGCGATTTGAAGACCTGGCTATTCGACCAAGTCGGGCTGTGACTACCTCACGGTGGGTATGGGATAGTTTTAAAGTATTTTAATTTGGTCTTATTGGACTTTATCGTTGTTTAATTCTTTTTAATTCTTTATTGTATTTGTATGTTTTAATTGTGAGCCGCCCCGAGTCTTCGGAGATGGGGTGGCATATAAGTCCAATAAAATAAAATAAAATAAATAAATAAATATAAAATAAGTGAATGACCTCCAAACAACAAAAATTGTGAGAAGGTATTATGTTCTTGTTAGGATTTCTTGTCAACCATTTCAGATTTGTTAGGCATAATTTATTTTTTCTTATTCACAGATAATCTTTTCCTATGTTGACTCCCTGCAGTGACCTCTTAAATTCTCACTGTTGACTGTTGCTAAAAACACTGCAGTCCATCTATTTGAATGGCATTCTAGCCAACTGCTCATTTTATTATCTAAGCTTTGTAAATGGAAATATAATTTTGGGTATCTATACTGCCTCATTAATGTTGTGATTCAAGTTGTGTTTCTTATTCAATGGATAATGAATGTGATGTTTGCAGAATAAACTATTCAGTCAATGATTGTTGAGCTCCAAAATTATTATCCTAGCTTTTTCATCATTGCATATGCTTAGTTCTTGAAAACAAATGCCTTTTGCATGGATAACAATTATATTGAAGATATTATGCATGCGAAGATGGAAGACTACAAAAAGACCAGTTATGGAGGAATGAATTGTGAAGATGGCTGAGTTTGAAAAAAAATGGCTAAACTGACTTTTTGGTTACACCTTCTGTACATTTAAAAAGACTGGAAAACCTTTATAGACTTTTTGCTGAAAAATGGATAAAAACGAACTGCAGGTTTTGGGATTTATTGATTAAAAGCTTTGTTTATCTGAAAAAGGAAAGTATGTTATGCAGTGTGGGAGGGTAGAGGTGATAATTGTTATGTTTGTAATTGCTGCAAAGAAGTTTAAAAGTTGCTTCTTTAGATAGTTTTCTTTTTCTTGCTTTTTTGTTATTTTTCACTTTTTCTTTAACCCTTTTATAACATTTTTAAATTTCTTCTTCTATGATTCTGTAGTTTTAAAATCTTTGTAAAGATTTATCTTTCAATAAAAAATTATTTCATATAAAAAGAAAATGACTGCCTCCCATAGAAAGACAAGAAAAAAAAACTTGCTAATACTTTCTCCACACATCTATTTGTGTCCTGTAAAAACAACTTTTGGAGATTGTGGAGTAAGTGAATGATTTTCTGAAGCGCTAGGTGGGAGAGAAATACATTTGAGTGAAATGACCTCATAAAGCAATTGCCACTGCAGAAAGTGAAAAAGGCTATGAGATTATAATGGGCCTGAGCCTGTTTCTGAGGAGATTTTTTTTATGACAGAGGACAAATTCTGAGCTGCCCACTGGATGAAGTTGATGTAGCCAGAATAAGATGTTCATTTTGTAGAAATGGAATATTCTGGTGACCCTAGAAGACCCCTTAGATCCACAATTTTTGGGGCCTGAGCAAGCAACTGCAAAGTTTATACCTAATCTCTTCCTCTGTTATCATACCTTGCAAATCTGAGTCATGAAATAAGATTAAATGCCATAAATGGCTAATGCTTATGTTTCTATGTATCAGTTTGAAAAGAGGGAAAAGTATTTGAGAAAATATGAAATTCATTTCCATTTTGCTTTGCACCTTACGAAAAGATAAGAGACTTGTTATCAAATTATATAAACACGCAAACAATTTGCTCAATAATTTGCCAGCTACTTTTTAGTATTATAGATTTAGTATTAGAAAGCAATTCTAAATGGGAGTGGACATGGTGGTTATTATTCATAACATCAAAATTTTAACTTTAAAAATCTGTCTCCCCACCCCCATCCTTTGAAATCAGTAAGAAAATGATCTTCAACAAGAACATACTTCAAAAGGAAGCACTAGCAAGATTTGCTGAATCAGAACTATTGATTTCTGTCACTCTATGGGAGTTAAAAAGCAAACTATCTTATTGTCACTGGTTACTGACAGTAATAATTAATTGGACATGTTTTTCATGCTTGCAGCTAGTTACGGTAGTCATTAGCTTGTCAAATAGGGCCCAGAACCCTGAACCCATATACAAATCATTCAAATCATCACCGTATACAAATCATTCTCCTTGCCTTAGCTACATTGCAGAATTGTTCTAAAGAAATTGTGGGAAAAGTCCATGCATATCAAACTGAGCTTGGAAGAAGTAATAAACTTTGCATTTATTTGCAATTTACTAGTGTCTCTTTAAGTTTCTTAGACCTTTGACTTCACCTCTGACTATTTTCCCCTGCAGCCATAAATCTGCCTCTAGTGTATAGAGAGACCAAATGAGAACCCCACGCATATGGCAAAATATGCTCTTATACTGTGAGAAAGAACAGGCCAAACTAGATTATTTTTGGTCCTTTGGTTATTAGCCAGAAGCAGTACAGCTGGGATTTCGACTAAATACAAAGTAACCCCAAAACCACTCTTTCTACCCAGATAAAAAGTAAGCAAATGCAGTTTTTAGGTATCAACAGTATTAGAAGAGAGACTTTCTGTTAAGATGAGAATCATTCATAGATTGTACAAGGGCACACCAAGGGACAGACTTATAGGTCACGTTCATCTACATATGAAGAATAATTCTGTTTATTACAGGTGCAACACTGAGCAAATATTCAAGCAAGGCCCTAAGAGCAGATTTTGGGCAAAAGGAGAGAGGCCATAACAGTGCAATCAGAGCTTTGCCTGTTTCTTTCTTTCTTTCTGTGCATCACACAAAACCAGTAACTGGGTGACTGGTTCAGATTACTAAAGTAGAGCTGCAATTCTTTGGGGGGAAGTTAAATCCCACAGAATTAATTTTTCCCATACAAGAGGTTGAAAAGCTTTGCAATCTACAAACATATTTTAGTCAGAGGATGGAAGCGGGGTTTTTGTTTAATACCAGAAGTGCTGTGTTTTAATAATCTGCTGTTAATCCCAGAATCCCTGATAGTGCTTCAGAAGATATTGAAACCTTTGGTGTGCCCTTTGACTATGTGCTAGTTTCAGTTTCTAACCACATTCATTTTGCTACAGCTGTCAAACATGGTTAAAATCAAGAGTGCTGCTGCTAGGTTGATGGGAAAAAGGAAATCAGAAGCAAACATGCCATTCTCAGTCTCTGGGCAAACTCACTTAACACTTTAATGTCTAACTAACTTCTGGGTATTTCCAGAGCATGTCTGAATATCATATGACCAGCTAGAAAAGATCTAAATCAATTTCTGAACTAATCTCAGCCACTTGTTAGGTTGGTTGAGTTTCTGAATCATGCTGTAACCATGGTTTGTTAAGTAATCCCCAGAGCCTGATTCATGTGAGCTGGTTAAGGCAAAAATTATCCCTAACACACGACTGCATGAAAACCGAACATAACATATTACAGTAAAGTGTAACCCACTTTAGGTTTTGAGTGCAAGGTGAATAAATAATATTTTTCTTCTTTATCCTTCAACAAGGCAATACTATCAGCTAACATTGGGAAAAGATGTCCACAAAGGAATCCTTAGATTTAAATTTCCCCAACAACCCCAAAGACCCAGGGTGTAATCAGAAATTGATAACTGACTTAAAGAATTATGTAAGTTGCATAAAATATCATACAGTGGGCCAGTTTGTTGGGCTGTCCAGTACAGTATTGTCTATTTTAATTGACAGCCAACAAGTAAACTACATATGATATTGTACTAGTGCTCCAAATAAAATCCCCTTGCAGATGATAGGAAAAATAAAACAGATGGTAATATGGTCTCTGAATTCTTTTCTTCTGCAACCAGCAGCAGGTAGGAAGAATTACTGTCATTGGGGAAAGCAATGAAAACCACAGATTAGATCTCTTGGAAAACTCCTTGGGGGCAGTTCCTGGAAATTATAAGAGCCAATTTTGTTTGCTCTTGTAAGATGGCTGTCATGGCCAACATTTTACCATAGGATATGTGTCCAGACATCCACGGAGGGCAAATGGCATATCTCCTCCCTGTTTTTCTATTAATCCAGGTTTCTGTTTCTTATTCTAGCTTAGCTTTGTCTTTGGCTAGGCACTAAGTTGAGCATTACGTTCAAATCACCTGCCATTATTACTTCCTAAGCAAGCCCATGGGGCCCATGTAGAAGAGAAGGTGTTCCGGGAGGATTGTTATCCATTGGCATTATTTTTCACAGGATGCCAGTTTTCCTTCATTTTCTTTGAATTAAAACTACTTTTGAAGGTAACTTTAAAAAAAATCAGATGGGGCTGGCACTCCTACCAAGGGAGTTTTCTATGGGCATATCAACTGTCAATGGGTATCATGTTACCTAGCTGTATCTGAATGACATCTGAATGATCTGAAGACACTGGAGACACTGAGAATGCAAGTATCACCTTCTGCAAGTAAGAAGACACAGTTATGCTCTGTTATGTATACAGGTTTGAATGTCATTGGTTAAGTTTGAACTGTTCTCGTAAAATGTCAGAAATGATTGGTTTAAAAAGTGCAGGAAAACCCTGCACTCTGATTGGCTGGCAACTGCAGCTGCTGGCTATAAGTAGCAGCCACAGACCAGCCAAATCGGGTCTGTTATGAGCTGTAGTCACTAATAAACTCTTCACTGTAGCACTTCGCGTCTGACTCTTCATGCAAATCTAACACTGGCGACGAGGGTGGGATCCTTCCTGAAGAGAAGACAATGCGGAGAAGAAGCCGAGAGAGATGGCTGTGCTGAACACCCCCCCAGCCCCGTTCGATCCGACAGCAGAAGACTGGGACTCGTATGCAGATCGTTTCCAAATGTATTTGGAGGGAAATGATCTCACCGACATTTCTGACAAGCGGAAGAGGGCAGTCTTTCTCACCCACTGCGATCCGGCCATTTTCAAGATGGCGAAGGCATTGGCAGGAGCTGCAGATGTGAAGGTAATGGACTGGCCCAATTTAGAAAAGTTATTAAGAGCCCATTACGCGCCACAAGTATCGTGCCTCATTAAGAGACACAAATTCTACTGTCGGGATCAAGGGGAAAGCGAAAACATTAATGACTTCGTGGCAAGTTTAAGGGACATTGGGGGTGCATGTGAATTTATCAACTTAGAAGAGGCCATGCGTGATCAATTTGTTCTAGGCCTAAAAGACAAGGTTTTGCAGAGCAAATTATTAATGAAACCTAAGATCATGCTTAAGGAGGCCATAGAAGAAGCTTCTTCAGCGGAAGCTACCAAGTCCTCAGCAGCAGCCATGAAGAAAATTAACAAGGTCGAAGCCATCCTGATGTGGAAAAATCCACAACAACCCATTGCGAGCAATTAGATTCTGATTCAGACTGTAGCGAGGTGGAGGAAGGAATTTATAGACTCAGAATGGAGAAGAAAAGGAAAGACCTTGGAAGAAAGAGGCAAGATTTTTATTGCAGAGGTTGTGGGGAAGCCACCCCCGCACTGAATACAAGTTTCTTGATACCATCTGCCTCCGTTGTGAAAAAAGAGGTCACCTAGCAAGAGTCTGCAAATCATCCAGAACTCCACCAAGCAGAAAGAAGTTTCCTGACAAAGATTTCAAGCCTAACAACTTCAGTGAGAAAATGGGGCGCAACACAGAAGCAAATGGGAAGAATGGAACTCATCAAACAGTCACCATTGGTCATTCTTCAACCTTAAAAAGCAGAAAAGTACATGTGAAGGTACTAATTGAAGGAAGGCCTTGCCAAATGGAAGTGGACTCAGGCTCCCATTTATCTATGGTGTCATGGGACACTATTCACAGGCTACTTCCCAACATTCAGAAGAAGCATTTCCAGAAGCAAGCACTGACTCTTAAAGTCTACCAAGGGAACAAGATTCCAGTAGTTGGAACAAGAGAATTCATCGTGAAGTTCAAAGGCCACACCAAACGTTTGCCCCTGACCATCGTGGACAACGATCGCCCAAGCTTGCTGGGACTTGAGTGGTTCAATCCACTAGGCATCAAGGTGACTGGCATCAATCACGTGAGCAACACTGAATGGGAGGAGTCCTTGAAGTCTGAGTTTCCAGAGGTCTTCAGCGACGGATTGGGCAAGTATATGGGGACCCCTATCACTTTCAACCTAGATCCCAAGGTGCCCCCAATTTGCTTAAAGCCCAGAAGGGTCCCATTTGCCTTAAAGGAAAAAATGATGCACAATTAGATAAACTAATAGCTCAAGGAGTTTTAGAGCCCACTGACCACTCCAGATGGGAGACACCCATAGTCACACCAGTCAAGACTGATGGGTCAGTGAGAATCTGTGGGGACTATAAGGGGACATTGAACCATGCACTTCAACAGAGCGCATATCCAGTTCCAGTGGTGTATCATTTATTACATTCACTTGGTAGGGGTACAGTCTTTGCCAAATTGGATCTGGCCCAGGCATATCAACAACTAACAGTTGATGATGCCACTGCAGAGGCCCAAACCATTGTGACTCATAGAGGTGCCTTCAAATGTAAAAGGTTACAGTTTGGAGTAAGCTGGCACCAGGCATTTTCCAAAGCCTTATGGAAAGGATGCTCCAAGGACTGCCAGGGGTAGTGCCTTACTTTGATGATGTGTTAATCTCTGCTGAAAATGACACTCAATTACAAGAGAGACTCAGAGAAGTCCTTACCAGATTCAAGAAAGCGGGTTAAAAGTCAAGGAAGAAAATGCACTCTTAGAACTGACAAGGTTGAGTTCTTGGGCTATATGATTGACAAGCATGGCATCCACCCTACAGATGCCAAGGTTCAAGCAGTCAAAGAAGCCCCTAGACTAAAATGCAAAACAGATTTGCAAGCCTTCCTTGGACTTATTAACTTTTACCACATGTTCCTACCTCAGAAGGCAACAATTGCAGAACAATTACACAGATTGCTTGACAAAAAGTCTGTTTGGGTCTGGGGCAGGAAAGAACAATCAGCATTTAACAGTATTAAAAGACTAATCACAACTGATGCTGTACTGATACAGTTCTCTGAGAATTTACCTGTTGTACTTTTTTTTTTTTAATTACATTTATATGCCGCCCTTCTCCGAAGACTCAGGGCGGCTTACAATTTTTTGGGATACAACCCAGTGTGCACAGCAATAGCCTTCATTCCATTGTATATGCCTGCTTATTACTAAGCAGCATTTTTACAAGGTCAGCTAATTGCCCCCAACCATCTTGGGTCCTCAATTTACCTACCCCGAGAGGATGGAAGGCTGAGTCAACCTTGAGCCTGGTGGGATTCGAGCCTACAGTAATTGTAGACAGCTGGATCTTAAGAGCAGGCATTTACAGCCTGAGCCACCAAGGCTCTTTTAATTCCTCTACTGACTTGTGATGCATCCCCCTTTGGAGTGGGGGGTGGGTTTGAGCCACAGGCTTCCCAGCAGGAGGGAAGCCCCTATTGCATTTTACTCTCGCACCTTGACCAAAGCAGAGAGGAATTACAGCCAATTGGACAAGGAAGCATTGGCAATTGTTGCAGCTATCAAGAAATTTCATGAGTATTTATATGGGAGAACATTTACCATTGTCACAGATCACAAACCTTTGTTAGGCATTGTGGCAGGAGACAAACCTACACCCATTATCCTGTCACCAAGAATGCTGAGGTGGACTGAATTTCTTGCTGCTTATTCATACAAACTTATCCACAAGCCTGGCAAGGACATTGGACATGCTGATGCCTTGAGTCGTTGCCCACTTCCTTGTCACAAGGAGGACTTTGAACCTGAGGCACACACCTTTTTCCTAGAAACTGTTGCCAAGCTTCTAGTACACACTGCTGAAATTGCCAGAGAGACTGCCAAAGACACTTTATTGGCTCCTATTATAGGCTGGATTAAGAAAGGTTGGCCTCTTCAAGATCTACCTCACCTTGCCCAACCTTTTAAATCCAGGCAAACTGAATTATCTGTATTAAGAGGATGTATTTTGTGGGGTAACAGGGTGGTTATTCCTGCAAAACTACAAAGAGAGGTTTTGGAAATGTTACATGAGGGTCATCCTGGTATTGTAAGGATGAAGGGATTGGCCAGGAGTTATGTATGGTGGCCAGGTATTGACAAAATGGTTGAAAACTGGGTTGCATCTTGTCCCAACTGTCAGGTAGTCAGGCCTGCCCCACCTCTCACCCCCAAACAGGAATGGGAATGTCCTAGGGGCCCATGGTCTAGGATTCACATTGATTTTGCTGGCCCTACCAGAGGGCACACCTTCCTTATTATAGTAGATGCATATTCCAAATGGCTAGAGATAATCCCTATGGCATCCACCACAACAGATGCTGTCATCAAGCAGCTTAAAAGCTTTTGTAACCCACGGGTTACCTGATGTTCTTGTCTCTGACAATGGCCCTCAATTTACATCCAACCCTTTTGAATCCTATCTAGCACAACTGGGTATCAGACATGCCCTGACTGCCCCTGGGCACCCTTCAGCTAACGGCCGGGCTGAACGAATGGTATGTTTTACCAAGGAAAAGCTTCAGCAATTGGGTCCTGGGGACATCACTGAGAAAGTTGAAAACTTCTTAGTGTTCAGCACATCACTCCTAACCCATCAACTAACTTATCCCCAGCAGAGTTGTTAATGGGTAGGAAACTTAGGTCTTCCCTTGACTGCCTTCATCCCACTTACACACCCAACACCACTAGATTCCACTAGCAAAGTTCACGTTCAGTGTGGGTGATTCTGTTTATGCTAAGAACCTTATGGGTGAGCCTTCATGGATTCCTGCTGAAATAACTCAAATCACAGGCCCTCGTTCTTACAGGGTACAAACAGAGGATGGAGTCCTCTGGAGCAGGCACATTGATCAGCTTAGATCCAGGTTACCTCAGGAACATCGCAATTGTTCCTCTCTAGTTCCCATACCTAATGCTTTTTCTAGGGGAGGGGAGGAACATGAGGATAATCAGCAAACAAGAATCAACCCCATGTGTAACGAGCCATTACGACAGGAACCATCCCAAAACCTGTCACAATGCCAAAATCCATCCTTACAAGTGGAAGATTGCACATCACTATCTGACTTGGGTGCTAACATTGGGCTGGAGATGGGTTGGGAGGAGAGACCAGATTCTAACAATCAAACAGGGTCTTCTTTCACAGGAAGTCCAACTAGGGAAATGTCAACAGACACATTTCCCTCTCACTGGGTGAGAACGTTAAAACTTCTGAACCACGAAGGTCTCAACGTACACATAAGAGCCCCACCTATTTAAAAGAATACATTAGATAGGTTGGGGTTTGAGTATGGACTGAACCTAGTGGGGAGGGGTGTTATGTATGCAGGTTTGAATGTCATTAGTTAAGTTTGAACTGTTCTTGTAAAATGTCAGAAATGATTGGTTTAAAAAGTGCAGGAAAACCCTGCACTCTGATTGGCTGGCAACTGCGGCTGCTGGCTATAAGTAGCAGCCACAGACCAGGCAAATCGGGTCTGTTATGAGCTGTAGTCACTAATAAACTCTTCACTGAAGCACTTCGCGTCTGACTCTTCATGCAAATCTAACATGCTCCTTTCCCCATCAAACAGCAAATGACTTTAAAAAAAAACAACTTAATCTGAGCTTTTCTCTCAAACGCTGGCAATTTGTCCTTAGTCAATGCTGCTTTATGTTTCTTTCTAAGGCTTTCTGTACTTGATGATGTTCTGTCCATTTATAGCAGGGGTGTCAAACTCAATTTCATTGAGGGCTGCATCAGGGTTGTGCTTGACTTTGGGGGGGCCACGGTGGATGTGGCCATGCTAAGTGTGGCCAGCTCGACATCACTCATGTTGGGGACGTTTGTGGTGGCCTCAGAGCTCTGCCAGCAAAAACAGGCTCCCAAGCTCCATTTTTGGATGCGACAACCTCCTGCAACCATCTGCCAGTGAAAATGGAACTTGGGGCCCCACATGTGGACCTCCCAAGCTCCATTTTTGCTGGCAGAAGCACTGCAGGCTGGTCCTTCACTGTTTCCAGGGTGGTCCCGCGGACCAGATCTAAGCACCCTGTGGGTAGAATCTGGCCCCTGGGCTTGAGTTTGACACCTCTGATCTATAGTATCATAACCAACCCTGTTGATGAACACATAGTTTGGGTTATAGTTTATGGCACACGATTCCTGAAAGCTGTCATGAGAACTTGCAACTTTAATTTCTAAATGTTATTTACTTGGGTGTCTTATTGATAATGGACAATCAATTTCTTTCCTGTCTTAATATTTTTCCTTTGTATTATCAGGGACACTAGTTTAGATAAAGATTGTTTGTGTTCTGACCGAGGCTTCCTGAGACCTTAATTAATCACACGCTTAGTCCAAACAACTCTCTTTTTATTTTAACACTGGGAATCATGTTCATTCCCAGCCCATAATGAGTCCCAAACAGTCTCTCGAGAAAAGCACCCACCTTTATCTCCTTTGAATTGCTGCCAACAACTAAAATGCCAAATTAACTGTAAAAAGCCAGAGTACAAAGTCCACACAGAGCTTCAAAGGTTTAATCTGAACAGAGTGAATGAAGTTGCTACCTGCAAAGGTTCCTGTCCCTTTGCTCTTCCTTTATGTCTTATGGGAGATCCAATCACCTCCAAGCCTTACTCCCGAGTCGCCCCTTTTGTCTTAACTGTTCTTGCCTTCTGGCAGCTCTGCACACATGTGCACTGGGAACAGGCCCCCTGTGATGACCCAGGGCATAGCACAAAGGCAACACAGTCACATAAGTAAGAAAAGTCTCTTTAATACCTCCAACTTTGCCCCCAATGTCCAGTTACCTTCGGCTGGAGAAAAACTCTCCCAGGAAAAGCCTTTAACAGAAGAAAATTCAGCCCAAAACAAGGTACATACAGACTGTAACTAAAAATCCAAGCAAACCAAGCTGAAATAATTAGCTTGACAGGGCAGGAGAAGGAATTTCAGACTTGAAAGCACAGCAAAACTCACACAGTTGGGAAGACACCAGGAACACAGATAAGTCATGGCAATACAAGATAAATTCACATTTGCTCCCAACAGCTTGCTGTGCGCAGCTTCCTTTTTTATACACTGTTTCCTGCTGCAGCTAATGAAGAGAATCAGGGCCCTTTCCTCCCCATAAGCCATGCAACTCACATTGCTCCCTTCTCCCTTCCTCCCTGTGTGCCCTAGAATGAAGAGGGGGTGGGCCTGGATCTTCCTCCAAATTCCCTCTGTCTTGCTCTACCTCTCCCCTGCTCTGCCCAGCTGGACTGTGCCCTTCCCCAGTTTCTTCCCCAGCCAACGGAGCTGCACTCCCACTCCCTGTCAGCTGCTCAGCCTCCCCCTCGGACTCAGATTCTGACAGGGGCATGACACTCCCCTTGTTCCTCTGCCTCACTACTGTCAGATTCTGGAGGCTCTGGAGTCAGCACATAACTCCCAGATGGCTCTGGCCCCATCTCTGTATCAGATGTAGGACCCTCATCCAAGTCCTCCCCAGACTCCTGGACTGGCCCATGTTCTTCCCCATTGTCCAACTCTGCTGCTGTCTCCGCAGGCTGCTGGCGGACCACAACAGTTTGGACGTTATACTCATAATCATTTTTAAAGAAATTCTTAGTTTTCCTATTCCACTTCTTTGATGAGGTTTCATAGAGAAAAGGAAGTAATCTTCCTAGAATATACTGGCTGAGAGTGATTCTGGGTTTTCAGGCCTGGGAAATTTTACACTTCTAAATGATCCAGAATTCCCTCTCAGGATACCCTGCAAAGCCTTCCCCTGGAGCTCCGTCTGGCCCCTGACCTCCGCACCTTCCACCATGATCTGAAGACCTGGTTATTTAACCAATCCGGGTTGTGATTTTTTGGGGTGGGATGGTTTTATTTGTTATATTTGTAATTGTATTGGGGCTTATTTAGTTTAATCTGTTTTTAATTATTTATTGTTGTTGTTGTTTTTATTTGTGAGCCGCCCTGAGTCTTCGGAGATGGGGCGGTATAGAAGTCCCATTAATAAATAAATAAATAAAATAAATAAATAAATATATACAAATATAAGGACACCCTAGTGTGCCTTGAAACATTGCAGTAGATCATGAGCACATTCTGCAGAATAATCCCAAAATAAATATTTGATTTACTTGTTTATGCTGAGCCTGAATGCATATTGATTGTACTATGCATAACATTATGTAATATGAATGTTGCTTGTGTATGCTTGACCTTCATACAGCAGTATTGAATAACAGAATAACAAAGTTGGAAGAGATGTTCTAATCTAACCTCCCACCCAAGCAGGAGACCCTATGCCTATACCATTCTAGACAAATGGCTGCCCAATCTCTTCTTAAAATCCTCCAATGGTGGAGCACTCACAACTTCTGAAGGCAAGCATCCCACTGGTTAATAGTTAGTGCCTAAGCAGGGGTGTCAAACTGGTGGCCCACCGGCCAGATGTGTCACGTGCAGGCCACACCCACCCCAGCTCCACAAAAGGAAAAATGTCGCAAAACGTCATGTGATGGCAATGTGACACCACAAGTTTGACACCCGTGGCCTAAGGGTAGGACAAAAATCACTGGGTAGATGTTTTACAGAGAGAAATACAAACTCAAAATGAGAAATTTCCTAAGCATGAGAGCAATTAGGCAGTGGAATAACTTGTCACCTGCGATTGTGGATGCTCTATCACTGAAGGTTTCAAACAAAGGTTGGACTGCCATTTCTCTGGGATGGTTTCAGGATTCCACTCCTATGATTCCATGACTCCATGAATTGCTGTTCACAACATGCAGCTGAATCTGGCCAAGAATGGAATCCCCAGTATTTGATTCAAGGGAGGAATTTAATTATCCAGAAATGTTTTGGGGTGACCAGATTACATCTCTCTTGGATATGCCTCCTGGATTTCCCCTACCACTCTTTTTTCTATCTTTCCAGAATAAATATATGTTTACCTGGAAGCTTCTCAGAGTTTGGAACATACTTAAGTAGTGCTTTGAATTGCAGCAAGTGTTTGCAAACAAAACTGCTTTCCCAACTGCTATGCTAGCTATGCTAGCTCAAGGGATTTGACGCATTGGGCCGGCACCTTTTTCAGTTGCCTACTCTCCAGCATTACGCAACCGCTTTGTCAGCAGCAATCCTCTTGCTGACATAGCCCTGCTCTCTGTCACTTTAATTTCTATACAATGTCTCAGAATGCCCTGGCCCAACACCAATGCATCCCTAGAATCCTGGAAGGAAATTAACAATTAGTTGTAGCTGCCCATGTTTCAGCTCAACTTGGGCTCAACCATATCGTGGAAATGACCATCGTCCCCCTTAAAGCAGACTTGCATCATCAATCTGAAACAGGTTCCTATGGTGCTGCCTGAAGCAGCATCATTGGGTGCGTATCTCGTTCCCTACGAGTCCTTTCCTCTTTTCTGTAACTCACTGCAGTCATACCTGTCCCCAGGCACTCTAGAGTGGAGGAATTGGGTAGTTCAAACATGAAGAACCTAAGAGCTCTGATTAGCAGGATGTATTAGAGGAAATGTTAGAGTCACAATTTAAAAATTCCAGCATAGTGTCCTACTTTCGGATGAGAGAAATATATAGGCAACCTATGGCTGCAAAACCCTTGTCAATTTCAGCTTCTTTCCCCCCCAGTGTAGAACAGGGAAACATTCCAATTTTATGAATGGGAATGGCAGCCTGCATCTGAGCATTGTTTTGATAACTGCTTTTCCTTTTATCAGCATAAGAAATAACTTTCACAACTATCCCTTTCTCTCTCTTCCCTACAAGAGTAAATTTCTTCCCACTAAGACCTCATTGAGAGGCTTGCGAGCAGCATTGTTACAATGAAACACAGATTCCTCCTTCCTCTTTTGTTCATGCTCAGGCCTCATTAGTCTCCCTCATTAGTTTGAAAAGAGAGAGCTGGCCCTTTATGTGCTTCTGCAAACCATGATTTACTCCAGCCCTATTAAGTTCTTCTTGTTTCTCACTGGCCTTATGCCAGAAGAAAATATTTGCTGATTCTGATCTTCTGTAAGCCTTATCAGAAGAAGTGAAAATGTTAGATTTAATAATTTTCCTGAAAATACCAATTAAACTAATGGATGTATTTTACCTTGCCCTGTAATAAATGGAGATGCCTAGAAAGATGATTTAGTTTTCATCTTTGCACAACTGGATTCTACAATGGAATAGCATAACTTATAGATGAGAGGCCAGCTAGAGAGGCACCAGAGAGTATGTTCTAATATTTGTACTACGCTACTGCAATTAGGCAACCGAGCTCTAGAGTTGTAGCACTGCTAAAGTCTCATCCACATGTCCTGGTGGCTGTGACACAAAATTTACCCACCAACCATTTGCTGAAGATAAGTCCTCATGACAGAACTTCCATTTTACTAGCAGCCAGTGCTGAGGCAGGCTGAAGGTGTTCCAGCAGGATATTTTCCATTTATGCCAGCAGACAACCATCCATGTGGACACTCCAGACCATTTAGAGGAGACTTTTGAGACTGGTGATCTGGTGGCCTCCAACTGGCCCCTCTCATCTTTTTCCTTCTCTGACAGAGGACTTGACCTCTCACTGGCACCATGAGATTTGTTGTTGTTGTTCAGAATGGGATATTAGCCTCAAAAAAGATTGACAGCAAGTCTACTAACAGCTCAATATTCTCTCAATTGGCAGAATCAATTGGCATCAATCAGTTTTTCCTGTTGGTAGGTGAGGTAAATGAACAAGTGGAAAGGAGTGGCTGCAGGATATCACAGTTGGTTACACAATTCTGAGTTTGTGCATGTGCAAGTACATGTAATGTATAAATAAGTATGTGCACACATATATGGAGGTGTGTGTCTGTAGGCATGTGTTTGTGGTGTGTGTGAGAGAGATCTATAGTAAAAAGACATTCTGAAATCTTTTTCCTTTTCCCTAACCAATTTGCAAGGTAAATTATTCCACCAGCTACATTCCTCCACATTTGACCACTATGTATTAAGGTAGTATCCATTTATATTTATTTTGAGGCAAATCCTACGCATTGTGTATTTTTGAACCACCTGTGTATAAAACAACTTAAGGAGTACTTGGGAGTAGAGGGAAATGGTTTCCTAGTCTGAAACAACATTTAGATTTTCCAAACAGGAGGGCTTGTTTCAGTAGGAGGGAGGAACGACATAGAGTTGGAACTGCAGGACTGTTCTCATTCAAGAACTCCTTTTTATGTGCAAGCAGCAAAATTGAATGGCTCTGGGACCAAAGCATGGCAAGATAACCAATTGGGGGCTATTGGGGCCTATACTGTCTATATATAGATATCTCTTGACTCAAGGGCAGGAAGAAGAGTTCCAGGACACTCTTCCTCATTAGTTCTCCTCAGATGACTTTCATTGACAAAAAACACCATATCCACTGATATAAAAAGCTGTGGAAGGGAAATACTTTTGTGCGACTTGCTTTGGGCTCCTTCCACTTTCAAGGAAGCAATCTGACATGCAATCTGCACCCTTCCCTCAATTTTCTGCCAAACAATTTGCAAAATGTAGATTGTTGCAAGTGGCATTTTAAAGAAGAGCATTTTCACCTGGCAAAACAAGCCTATTTATTGATGCCAGTAAAACAAGGCTATTTATTTTACTGACAATGAAATGTTTTACAAAAAGAGGGACTTTTCTGGCCCTGCAGTAAGTATTATGTTTCAATGTGTATATATAGATCACTCAGGTAAAAGTGGCTTGCACTCCCCATCTATACTTGTCCCTCCCCTTATTCTTGCTCCCTTCTTTGTAACCTGCACAATTATGGGAAGTGGGAAATAAGATCACATTAGCTCAATGGTCTTCAAACATGGCAAGTTTAAGACTTGTGGACTTCAACTCCCAGAATTTCTGAGCTAGCATGACTGAAGGAGGAATTCTGGGAGTTGAAGTCCACAAGTCTTAAAGCTGTCAAGTTTGAAGACCCCTGCATTAGCTAATCCTGCCCTTATCATGCCCACCAGCTTAGCATCATACCCTCTGCCCTTCTGATTATTCAAATGCTGGGGAGAAGACAAAATGCAGATGGGGGGGGGGGAAATCACATAAAACTGAACCACAAACTCCAAGGACAATCAATATTCTAGGCACCAGAAGGTCTACAGCCACTTTTCCTCTGGAGATCTTCCCACCAACACCTGGATTCAAGTGGGGCTAGGCCGAAATGGAGGTGATGGAAGGGCCAGCTGACATGGCCATGTTTTCTTTGTATGACCATTGTATTCATCCAAGGAATTATTCCCGAATACAGCTCAGATTGTTTCCTGATCCATGTTGTAGCAGATTAGTGGAAGTTGAAACAAAACTGTCAAAAAGAACTGCAGTAACCAACAGGGTTGATTTTTAAGTTTAGAAATCAGGTAATTAAGAAAAACAGAAGGCAGAGCCTGCTGGGCTCTGTGGAAGCAGAAAAAAGTTTTCTTCCTATAGCAGGAAGAATGTCTTGCATTCTAAGGCAAGCAAATACATGCAATGCCCACCCTCATCTCCACTGCACCTGCAACAGTCATCTACTGTTGTTCTTAGTCCAACACATTTGAATTGAGGGCTTTTTTATGGCACTGTGTGAAACCTCGTGTGCACGAGCAGGAACTAGGACTTCAAATATGGGTGCTAGGTAAAATTGATCCTGAGATCTGCTGGCAGCTTACTCAAGAGTCATCCTAACCTAAATAAATTCAGCAGAATTTTATTCTTTACATTCTTACATCATCTTTCACCCAAAAGGCTTTTAGAAATATTCACAAAAACAACATGGTCCCTGGCCAACTTAATAAAACCTCTTGCCCTCAGCTGAAGAGCTGCTCCTTTCTAAACTAAGTTAAGGCATGAGCTCAAGTCATTTAAGAGAGTGGAAGCCATGAACTGAATTAGGGTACATATGCACAACTAACTGATTGATTGATTGACTGATTATGTGCCATCAAGTCACATAGATCTGTTTTCTCTATGACATTCATCCCTAATCTGTTCTTTCAGGTCTCCCAACAGTGCACTCATTTTCTCTGTAACTGCATTGACCCCCACCCCCTTGCTGCCAGTCACCTCCTTCTTTTTCCTGCTACCTTTCCCAGCAGTGGAGTCTTCTCTAGAGAGCTTGGTCCTCTCATAATCTGTCTGAAGTAGGATAATTCGAGTCTGGTCATATTTGCCTTGAGTGAGAACTTTGATGATCCATTTGTTGGTTTTCTTGGCTGTCCATGGTGCTCTCAAGAGTCTTCTTCAACACCAACATTCAGTGCAGAGGTCTCCAAACTTGGCAACTTTAAGACTTGTGGACTTCAACTTCCAGAATTCCCCAGCCAGCATAGCTTAAAGTTGCCAAGTTTGGGAACCCCAGATTCGGAGGTATCAATACTATTCCTGTCCTGCTCCCAGTGGTGCATTAACCATTAAGCAGACTAAGCACGTGCTTAGGGCACCAGGCCCAAAGGGGGCACCACAAAAACTTTTATGTAGCCTAAGCTTGGCTTCGTTTGAACAGTATGTAGAAAGGAGGGGGAGCACCAAGATTTGCCAGTGCTTAGGGCACCTGTGAGCCTTAATCCGCCATTGCCTGCTCCTCCAAAGTCAAATATGCAAGTTTCCTCCCAAACAAGCCTCAAGTTTCCCTTCACACAGAGTCATGCAAACTACCTGGATTTGGCAGGTGGTCAGTCATACATTTTGGTTGGAACAAGATGGAGACAATAAAAAGTAGGGCTTGGATTTAAATGGTTAAGGAAAAAAATAATAATGGTTGCATCATACAGCATCCCATAGTCCTTGAAATGCTGGAGACACTAGGCTGTTTACCCAAAATGGACCACCAAGGGAACAAAGGAAAATTCTCTGTCCCAAGGGACCAGGTTAATTCAGACTGGATGCTTGGGTGATCCTTCACAGCCTCTAAATGTCATTAATCTAGTTCAAAGTTCACCAAAACAAAATGAAGATTTTCCCAAAGGTGCCATGTCAAAAGGCAGCTGGATTTTATTTTTCCTTGGAGATGTCCCACTTTTCATCCAAGAAGCTTCATCAGTTCCGACTGAAAAAACACCTTGGGGATCACCATGACCTGAATGACTCAGAATCTCAATAGACAAAATGAAGATCTACATCTTGTTTTTTCCAATACCATCCCCAATAAATTGACCCTGCTTCTTGTAGCTGCCAGCTGTTTACCCATACTTTTTGTGCAGCATTCAACAAGGGGGATTTTTAATAACAATTAGATAATATTTAAAAGAGCACATAATAAAAAAGTAATGTATTGACTACATTCATATATTGATCCATGCTTAGTCTATTGAATGTTCTCATTTCACATAGCCTCCTGAACCATAAATTATAAACAGTAGCTGTTTTCCACACATATTTATTATATGTGTATTCTATCTCAAAGTAGTGCGCACAACAACACTCCCCCCCCAAAAGCAGCCTTGTGATGTATGTTGGGCTGAAAGAGAGCAGCTGGCCTCATATCATTCATGCAGCTTCCACAGCTCTGGGTGGACTTGAATGTGACACTTAGTCAGCTGTTTAGCAGCTATACCACTCTGGTCTTTTCTTATGCAATGATCCCACTTCCTTTACAACATGTTAAGGTTTTGTGGAGATGAGATGCTCATCCTGCAATTATAAACCTATGTTTTCATGGCTTCTCTCTCTTTTTGTGCAGAGACAGACACAAAGAGCTAATCTGGAAAAGAGAACAGCTGCTCTCCCTTTGACTGATGATCTGATCTTTGTTTACAGATTAACAGAGTTGGAAGAGGGAAGGTAATCTAGTCCAACCCCCCCACCCAAGCAGGAGACCCTACAACATTTCTGACAAATGGCAGTCCAATCTCTTCTTGAAAGCCACCAGTGATGAAGCTTCTACAACTTCCGAAGGCAAGCTGTTCCATTAGTTGATTGTTCTCACTGTCAGAAAATTTCTCCTTATTTCTAGGTTGAATCTCTCCTTGTTCACTTTCCATCCATTATTCCTTGTCTGGCCTTCGGGTGCCTTGGAAAATAGCTTGACCCCTCCTCTCTGTGGCAGCTCCTCAAATATCTGAAGACTGCTATCATGTCTCCCCTGGTCCTTCTCTTCACTAGACTAGCCATGCCCAGTTCCTGTAACCGTTCTTCATATGATGAGCTGTCCTTGGTTTGTGTCAAAAATTCTGAAATTTGATTGAGGTAAATAATAAACAAATAAAATTAAAAATAACAACTGGTAATGTATTTTGGTGTATTTTTGGTGTATTTTTCAACTTCTGCAGAAGTTGAAATCTATATAGTTTTGGCAACTGCTTTTTGTTGCAAAAAAATGATTGATTTCAAAATTGGCCCAATTTTGAATTAGTAACACAAGTCAATGCATTAAAACATTCTTCCAATTTCAGTGCATTGAATGACAGCACCAGGAGCTGCCTCTTTGGAAGTCTCACTCTCTGCGTTTATATTTTAAATTAAGGTCAGCTTGTATATGTGCCAGATGTGAGCTTTGTATTATAATTTCTGTTTGGGTATAAGTTTTCAATAGCATTAATAGCTCGTTGGGGAAAGCTCTATTCCTAGGAAAGGTGGAAGGAGTTAGTGTGCAACACTTGCATTCTAACCACTACTCCACCAGAGCTCTGGGTGCACTGTTGGAAGACTTGAAAAACCTATTTAATGACTGATCATCAAGGAGTGATTGTCTATGTGGTCATCGTTTTGATAGCACATAATCAATCAATCAGTCAGTCAGTCAATCGATCAGAACTCTGATTATGCTTTTATGATTCCAGACTTTGCATGTTGTATCAAAAAACATTTGGATCATCAAGGATATATATGGATTTCAAAAGAATTGTTTGCAATTTAGGCTCTCAGATCAAAACAGAATTAGGCACAGTCCTCATCTTATGTCATGGATCCTTTCTCAAAATATGTTGTCTGCCTCCTGCCCAGAATTCTGGCTTCCCTAAAATGGTGATTTTCTTTTAGCTGAACTCAGATCGCACTCCAGATTCATGGATACATCCATGTAATTTCCTGGATTACTTTCTTCCAGGACTGCTTTTTTAAAAACATTTGAATCTAGAAACACTGTGGGGCAATTTTCTGATTGTCCTGTCCAAGTACCAATCAGATTTAACCCAATTTATTTGGGAGTAAGGGCAGGGATCAGCCAAGGCTAGCCAAATGCCACATTTTTTTTTGCAAAATTGTTGCAAAACTAAACACACACACACACACACACACACAACATATACTGAATGAGGTTCTTTCCATTCCATTTGTATGGCCTCCCACATTTTCCTTCTCATTTCAAATAGCAAGTCTCACCTCCTATCTTACCAACAAAGTCAAAGTGAAATCTACAGATCTGTTCTCTGCTATGCACCTTAGTAACTCCACCCCCATCATTACTTCAAACATAGCTATGAGCAAACCAATATTCCCCACCCACACATATATGAACATACTGCAATTACTTCCTTAGATACACATTAACCATTTTGCTACTAGATTATTGCCTCAAGCACAAGCCAAGTGGATCTCAAGATCCTCTTAATGCCCAGTACTTTATATTATCTCACATTCCACTGAAAGTATCACAGCTCACTGATTCTGGTTGCACAATATCAGGTTGTATCACTCAATAATTCTTTTCTTGCTGCTTGGAACTTCCATCTCACCCCATATACACACATGTTGGCAAAATTACAAGTTTACACAATCACACATTCACCCACTTCCACTCAACCACATTCTCAGTTGCCACTGTGACTAGTCTGGCTTTGTGAACTTGATATGTTTCTGGTAAACTTCGGCTCTAGCCCCTCTTTCTTAGCACTGAGGGATCTGTGCCTCTGCCATCCAGATACCTTTTCTCCCTTCCCCCATCCACTCACCTGGGACATTTGGGGGCGCAAATTGATTTCCCGAAGGTTGACGGCTTGAGGCATGAGGTTGTTGAGAAGCTGGCAGAGGAGGACACCGTCACGCAAGGCCTGGGCCAAATCACAGACCTGGGCCCCCTCCGAAGTCACTCTGTGGTTGGGCGGCAACACCCGGCACTGGATGAGCCATTGGGCGCACTGCTTCCACAGTTCCATCTCCCGCCACCCCCAAGTGGCTGCTTCAGTTGCTGGAAGAGCTGCTTTCCACTACCTTCCTTGCAGCTGGGAAAGACAATGAGAAGCCACCAGCTTCCTCTTCTGCAACTGACACCAGACCACAAAGACAAGGGCCAGGGTGGGGGCTGGGGAGCTTCCTCACCCCACCCCTGAGAAGGAGGGGCTGAAAAGGAGAAAAATGAGCTCAGCCCTTCCTCCTTGAAGAACATTGCAGTAGAATTGTTGTTTTTTTTGCAGGAAAATCTCCCTTTCCCATATATCCCTAGGGTTCAAAGTCTCTTTTCTCTCATAGCAGCATCATAAAAGTGTTGAGTTCACAGTGACTGGGATACAACATGAAGAGACATGTCACCGGCAGATTCTTAAGTCTGAGGCAGACTTTTGTTGAATTTCTTTTGTTCAGAAAATCCTTCAATTTGTCAGATAAAATAAAAGTAACAGCAAAGAGGAAATAGCCAAACAAAGCCACAAGAAGCAATGAATTGTAAAAAAAAAGCAGTTTAACAATAAACATGAAATTGAAATACTTGAATTGTACCATTTTGTGAGTCTCTTGGCTAATACTAACTTTTGAATAACTCCCACTGTGGAAACTCTTTCTTGGGTTCCTCTAATATAGACTATTCACCTAGAACATCTTTAGTTAGTTGGACTGTTGGGATAAAATGTTAGTTGGGAAAAAATATAATAATGTCAAATATTATCTTTTATTAGAAAGATTGCGTTACGCCAATTTATTTCTGGGAAATGCCATTCTGACATGTTATTATAGGGTAATTTAGATCTTAGAATTAATTAAGAATCTATTATATGGAAATGGTTGATGCAAGACAGGATTTATATTTTGGGTTAATTAGTAGAGAAAAATGATTACTTTATATCATTTTCCATTTTAAATACCTAATATTATGTGTTTAGAATCTTTCAGTAATAGTGATTTAGACAAATGCTATTACCAGTAATACAGGTAATCCTCAGCTTACAACCATTTGTTTAATGACAATACAAAGTTACGATGGCATTGAAAAAAAGTGTCTTATGACCAGTTCTCATACTTATGACTATTGCAGTACTTCCATAATCACATGCTCAGACTTCAGGTGCTTGTGCAACCAGCATGTATTTACAAGGGCTGCAGTATCCTGGGGCCCTGGGGTTGGTCATGAGCAGCCTTCCTAGGTAGCTTCTGACAAGCAAAGTCAATGGGGGAACCCAGATTAATTTAACAACCTCATGATTCACTTAACAGTCATGGGGAAAAAAGGTTATAAAATAGGGCATGACTCACTTAAAAACTGCCTTGCTTAGCAACAGAAATTTTGGGCTCAATGGTGTATGACCAATGTCAAGGATTATCTGTAATCCATTTGGCATCTGCAGCTTTCCAAGTTTTGAAACACTCTGTTAGAAGTGATCATTAAATCCTTTATAAAATTCTGTGTGTAATGAATCGATGTAACAGATAATAGATAATCAGAGTTGGAAAGGACCTTGTAGGTCATCTAGTCCAACCCCCCACCCAAGCAGGAGACCCTACACCATTTCTGACAAATGGCAGTCCAATCTCTTCTTGAAAGTCTCAAGTGATCATGCTCCCACAACTTCTGAAGGCAAAGCTGTTCCATTGGTTGTTCGTTCTCACTGTCAGAAAGTTTCTCCTTATTTCCAGGTTGAATCTCTCCTTGTTCAGTTTCCATCCATTATTCTTTGTCTGGCCTTCAGGTGTCTTGGAAAACAGGTTGACCCCTTCCTCTCTGTGGCAGCCCCTCAAATATTGGAACACTGCTATCATGTCTCCCCTGGTGCTTCTCTTCACTAGACTAGCCAAGCCCAGTTCCTGTAACCGTTCTTCATATGTTTTAGTCTCTAGTCCCCTAATCATCCTGGTTGCTCTTCTCTGTACTTTTTCTAGAGTCTCAACATCTTTTTATAGTGGGGTGACCAAAACTGGATACAGTACTCTAGATGTGGTCTTACTAAGGCTTTATAGAGTGGTATTAGTACCTCACTTGATCTTGATTGTATCCCTCTGTTAATGCAATTTAGGATTGCATTGGTTTTTTTGGCTGCTGCTGCACACTGCTGGCTCATATTTAGCTGGTTGTCCACTAAGATTTGATATGTAAACTTTAACAAATGAATGGAATAAAGAATTAGAAGTTCTTATTTTGCTCAGAAAGTAGGAAGAGGATGTTTATACCATTCCCAAAAATGAAAGTAGATCTTAGATTTCTCTTATTCAACAAATAATAATGTTTTGGACTTACTGCCAGTGTCACTTGTTATAAATACTTAGCACAGGAAATACATTGTAATTTATACTGGTTAATATTTTCCCCGTGTTGTTTTTATTTGAAACCAGACAACCTATGACCCACTGGGTCATCATTTCAGAAACATTTCCTCACCCAGATTCCTCAATGTCCAGCAGTGGTGGAAATTCTAATGTACTTCTAAAGTTCTTAAAAATTCAGTGAGATATTCAGATATCTGCCTTGAAAATAGCCTATGTTGAACCGTACAGCACAGTCAAACATCCAGAGTTAACCACAGGAAAGGTTTTATAACATTTTGTATTATGTCATGAAATGTTTTATGATAATTTTTATGGCATAAAATGTTGTATGAAATTTTCCAAATTTCAATTCTATAGGAGTCATTGGTTTCCATATTTGGACACATTCTGAAAGTTAGCTCATTTGAAGTGCCGTGGTTTAAAAATAGTTGCTCTATGCTGCACCATTTCACCCAGTTAAAGGTTGCACACAGACAAACATGAGAGTTTTAGTAATATATAGATTGTTGTCAGATTTTGGTTAGCAAGATAAAATGCATTCAAATCCTGGCCCATCCACATGGTCTCCTCACAAATCTATGCCTAGTGAACTTAGAAAAAACAGCTGCGATTGATGTCAATATAACTTTTATTTCTAAAACTAATTGGTATTTGGGGAATGAGAATATTGACTACTTCTGTAAAAGTTTCTTCTGTTGTATAGCAATTTGTTTATTAAAACAACTTGGCTTCAATCAGACTGTTTCTCTAAATCTAATTGCTACAGATGGGGGTAAAGGACACAAAGCCCCGGACTGGATCTAAATGGATTTTGAGCTACGTTCCAGGATGCTGAGGAGAAAAACTGTACAGGGAATACTGTACAGGGCTTGGATTATGACAACTGGACCATATTGTTCAGAGCAGGAAGAACCTCAAATCATTCTCAACTCTTAATGCCATTCATGTCGTTTTATTGGCAACACCAAGGAAGTGGTGCTTCTCATGTGTTCTGCTGAGATGCTTCTTCCGTTCCTAGTGTATCCTTAGCTCTGAGCTTTCTGGTGATTTCCCATCCAGACAATGACTAAGTCTAACCCTCCTGCATTTTTCAGAATCAGTATCTTTGAGTATTTAGGGAAGGAATTTTGAGGAATAATCCACAGGAAAGCATATTGAATATGGAAGGTGATTTTTTTTTAAAAAAGTTTATGCTTGTATTTTCTTGGACTTGATGGTCTGGAGGCAGGACTAACAGTGTTAACTAACCAGATAGACTCTTTCCAAGTTTGCCATATTGTCCCATGAACTTGGTGCTCTTTCTTCTCAGCTAACGTTTATATAAAATCAATAGAAAATAATGTATAAAATATTATTTATTTATTTATTTTATTTATTTGAACTTATATGCCGCCCCATCTCCGAAGACTCGGGGCGGCTTACAACTAAAACATGAGACAATAAATACTTAAAAAACAATTAAATTAAATTATAAGTCCAAATATGAACACTATAAAACCTTTAAAAACCATCCCTCCCCCCAGAGGGGGGTCACAGCCCGGGTTGGTCAAATAACCAGGTCTTTAACTCACAGCAAAAGGTGCAGAGGTCAGGGGCCAGGCGGAGCTCCAGAGGCAGTTGATTCCAGAGGTCAGGGGCTGCGACAGAAAAGGCTCGTCGTCGGGGAACCACCAGCCGGCATTGACCTGCCGACGGGACCCCGAGGAGTCCTTGCCTATGGGCTCGCACAGGGCGACCGGTATTCGATATTGGAAGAAGACGCTCCCTTAAATATTGAGGACCCATGTCATGAAGGACTTTGTATGTTAACACCAAAACCTTGAATCTCACCTGGAGCACAACCGGCAACCAATGCAGGCCACTCAGGAGGGGGGTCGTATGGGAGAACCGGGTAACTCCCATCACCACCCGCGCCGCCACATTCTGCACCAGTTGCAATCTCCGGATGGTATGCAAGGGCAGTCCCAGATAGAGAGCGTTGGATGACTTTCCAAAAATTGTAAAAGAAGCATCTCCACACTTGCAAAAAGACAAGTCCAAAATAATTCTGAACTAGCAGAATGGATCAAACTACTAAACTTTTTTACTTTGATAGTTTTGAAATGCAAATATTCAAGTAGTCTGGAATTATCACATTTACATATTGGCTTGGCTGAATAAACTTGACTTCACTGAGGAAATGCAAGAATTCTATTCAATTACCATTTGGCTGCTTTACTCTATTGCTAACCTCTTCTCCTTCCTGAAGTCTGATGCGATGAATCTGCTCTTTCTGTAGAAATCAGGCTTTGCAGTCTTCTGGATCAAGGGTTTATGTAGAACAGGCTCCAAATGGCAGAGTAGCTGCCATCTGGTGCATGGCAAAAAACAGGAAAGGAAAACAGGTCAGCGGCCACTATGCGGCCGCTATGCTCCTTCATCTTCTGGCAGATTACAAATGCTCAAAAGGCACATGAGAGGAAAAAGAAGCAATAGACTAGTAAAATTATGAGGAGACAACTCCTTGAATAAGAAATAATAGAGATGTAAAAATAAACTCAATAATACATAAATATTTTTAAATGTATTTGAATATAAATAGCTTGGGTTGGTAGTTGGGCTATTGGTCTGAGCTTCGAGCTTGGCAATTTGATTGCAAACGTTTTGGCACCATTCAAGGACACATTGTCAGCGCATTTTTAATTTTGGTCATCTGTCAGAGCACTGCTCTTTAAATGCCTTTTTATGTGATGCAAATTAGTGTGCATGTTGTTTGTTTGGCTATTTCTGATCTGACTTCGGACTGTTTGATTGGCTAACTGTTGTTACTGAGGCATGGTCTTTGGTTTTAGGTATCATCTGATTTAAATTAGTGTTGTTTGTTCAGATGCTCTTTCTCTCCTTGATTTCGCCTGGGTTACAACTGTAATCCTGGTTAGATCAAATTTGTGTCCTTCTGAATCTTTATGGAGGGATGTGATTATGACATAGAACATGTAAACAAGCTAAATTCACTACTAACATGGACAACATCCTGCCCACACATTTTTATCTTTCTTGGTGACTTCAATCTACCTCACATTAACTGCACCCTAAACGAATGTAAAACTGAACCCATACATGCAACCTTCTACAATGCTGTAACAAATCTGGGACTGGAACAACTAGTAACCAACAATACTAGACTCAACAACTGCTTTGATCTCATCTTCTGCAATAGTTTGAATTCAATTTACGGAATACAAATTAAAGAACCCTTTTCCAACAGTGACCACAGCATGATTGACTTTTGTCTCAACATACGCCCACACAAAAATCAACACAACGATGTGATCCCCAATTATAACTTCAAAAAAGGCAACTATGATCTTATAGACAATGATCTCTCATCCCTTGATTGGCAGTTTCTATTCACTGGATGCAATACTGTTGAAGACCTTTACAGCATATTTTTATTTGAAGTCAAAAAAGTCATCAAACTATATGTACCAATAACTCCCAAAACCAGAAAAAACAGATTACCCATAACAATAAGGAAACTTCAATCCAAAAAGAGATCACTTTGGCAGAAAAACAAATCTGGTCACGTTGCCAACTTCAAAAAGCCGATACAAAAATTTATGCCACCAGATAAAGACTGAATGCACCAATTATCACATTAAACAAGAGGAAAACCTTCTATGCACCAATTCCACCCGTGCTTTCTACAATTTTGTAAACAACAAACTAAAAGACTCAAGGTCCATCGCACCCCTGAAAGGACCTAATGGTAAAGACTGCAATGAAGACACCATTAAAGCCAACCTCTAACACATTCTTTGGCTCAGTATTTGTAAACAGCAATGGATCATGCCCAGTATTTCCTAGTCGAACCACAGACAACTACAATGATCTAATACATATCGATTTTACAGAAGACAATGTTGAAAAAGCACTATGCAATCTAAAACCATCTCTATCAATTGGACCGGATGGAATATGTGCCTACTTCTTTAAAAAGCTATCCACTGCCATAACCAAACCTCTAAAGATAATCTTTGAAAAATCTTTCAGGACCAGCTCCTTGCCAAAACTATGGTCACAAGCCACAGTCATCCCCATCTTCAAAAAGGGGACCCCAGCCTAGCTGAAAATTACAGACCAATCTCTTTATGCTGCATCACCTGTAAAGTCATGGAATCAATTATTAACCAATCCATTACCCTCCACTTAGAGACAAACAACCAACTCTCTAATAAACAATTTGGTTTCAGAAAAAACTATCCTGTAATCTGTAACTCTTACACTGTAAAACATATGGACTACACAACTCGATCAGGGCAAAGCAATAGACGCAATCTACATAGACTTCTGTAAAGCCTTTGATTCACTGGTACATGACAAACTACTCCTAAAACTAAAATCTTATGGTATCTCTGGACACCTGCATAACTGGATAGAAGCATTCCTGTCAAACAAACAACAAATGGTCAAAATTGGGAGTGTCCTATCAAATTCTGTACCTGTCAACAGTGGTGTCCCCCAAGGCAGTGTTCTAGGACCAACTCTCTTCATACTCTACATAAATGACCTCTGTGATCATATTAAGAGCAACTGTGTTCTCTTTGCTGATGATGTAAAGCTATTCAACACCACAGACAATACTGCTACCCTTCAAAAAGACCTTGACTATGTATCAGAATGGTCAAACAAATGGCAATTTCAAATCTCAACAAATAAATGGTCTGTCTTACATATTGGCAAAAAAATCAGAAAATAAAATACAGGCTGAATAGTCAAGATTTTGTTGATGATCCAAACTCTGTCAAGGATCTTGGAGTACTCATCTCAAATGATCTAAGTGCTAGAGCTCACTGTAACTACATAGCCAAAAAGGCATTAAGAGTTGTTAACCTAATCTTACATAGCTTTTTCTCTGGTAATATTATACTACTAACTAGAGCATACAAAACATTTGCTCTTCTCAAATACAGTTCATCAGTCTGGAATCCACATTACGTATCTGATATTAACATAGTTGAGAAAATCCAGAAATATTTCACAAGAGTTCTCCACTCCTCTACTCATTGCAGAATTCCTTATGCCACCAGACTTGAAATTCTACACCTAGAAAACCTAGAACTACGCCGCCTTTGGTCTGATCTAAGTATAGTATATAAAATTATATATTGCAATGTCCTACCTGTCAATGAATACTTCAGCTTCAACCATAACAATACAAGAGCACACAATAGATACAAACTCAAGGTAAACTGCACCAAACTTGATTGCAGGAAATACGACTTCAGCAACAGAATGGTCAATGTCTGGAATATTCTTCCTGACTCTGTGGTTTCTTCCCCAAACCCCAAAAACTTTAACCTTAGACTGTCTACTATTGACCTCACCCCTTTCCTAAGAGGTCTGTAGGGGGCGTGCATAAGCGCACCAACGTGCCTACTGTCCCTGTCCTATTGTTTCTTTTTATTTCTCTTATATGTATCCATTTCATGTATTCATAACTATGTTTATACTTATACCTATTATCTTGCAAGCGATTGACAAATAAATAAATGAATGAATGAATGAATGAATGAATGAATGAATAAATGTGTCTTTGGTTTGGCCTCTCCTGCAGTTTAGTTAAAATGCCCATGGAAGACTGTGCCGGCAACTGGAAGGAAGGAAAAGTGCCTGCAACACTGCAACAGCCTAATCTGGCCAATAGATAGGGACAGGTCATACTAGTGACTCTCTCAGAATAACAGAGTTGGAAGGGACCTTGGAGATCTTCTAGTGCAAATCCTGTTCAAGCAGGAGACCCTATACCATTCCAGACAAGTAGCTGTCCAATCTCCTAAAAGCTTCCCATGATGGAGCATCCACAACATCTGAAGGCAAACCATTCCATTGGTTAATTGTTCTCACTGTTAGAAATTTCTCCTTACTTCTAGGTTGTTTTTTCTCCTTGATTAGCCCATTGATTCTTTTTCTTGCCTCTGGAGCTTTGGGGAATAGGTTGAACCCCTCTTCTTTGTGGCAGCCTCTCAAATATTGGAACACTGCTATCGTGTTACCCCTAGCCCTTCTTTTCACTAGATTAGACGTACCCAATCCATGTAACCGTTCTTCGTATTTTTTAGCCTCCAGCCTCCTAGTCATCCTTGTTAGTTATGTCAATTAGGAAGCATCATGGATCATGTATATGGCAAAAATATGTCAGGAGAAAAAAAGAAAAAAAACACTAATATCTGAACAAGCTAAATAAATATTAAGTTGCCATAAAAGATCTTTTTAGAAGGGACCACAGTAGTGCTTGCCTGCCAATGTTTTAGTGCTATCAAATAAAAATATAAGAAACAAAATTTTCCAAAAGGACTTATCTGAAAGTATTGCCAATAAAATTTGTTCTTGATCTGAATGCTTGCTCATTGTCTGAGGTCAAGCTATTGCTACAGAACTGGCAATGTTTTCAGGTTTACAGTTTAAAAGACAATAGTTCTAGGAACTAATCATTTGTAATAGTTGAAAAGAAACATATGAGTATAACCCTAATTCAAGTAGACATAGTATTGTTGGTCGTTTTTGAAAACAGTGCCCACATAAAAGCTACAATTATTTTGTCAATCACCACCAGTCTGCAACAAGGACAAACTACAAAGTGGGATCATTTCATCTGCCCTCCTGAATTACTAGCAGAGTACTTTTTGAGTATTTAAATCCCTGAATATCTTGTCCAAGAACCTAGTCATCTGACAAACACATTCTTAAACATCAAGAATCCAAATAACATAACTTTCCATAGATGTCTTACACATGTCTACAGTATGTTTAGGTGTACTTGTTCATTATTCACGTGATTAGCTTGCTCAAAGCTTGAAGCAGCTCTTGCATGATGGAAATTGGATCACACAGTACTTCTGCAACAATGTTCCTCTGCTGAAATTCTTTAAAAGGTGCTTCCTCCTTTTTGGGGGTCCTTTGTTCTTTGTCAGCATTTTTTGGACAATATTAATGGATTTTTTTAAAGGACATTTAGAACTTCCTTGTTTTAACAGTCAAATAGCCACATCAAGCAAACAACCACATTAATACAGATGAATTGTGTAATTCTATGCAAAGGGGACAGTATGACAAAACAGTATGGCTCCTTGATGAGGATTCTTTGGCCAAACATTTATGTAACAGTGTGCTTATGTGCTTGAAGATATATTTAGAATTATCAAATATACACAGAAACAGAAATACCCTGTTTTTTGAATCTTGTGTTTAATATACCTTTGTATAACAAGAGAAAGTATAAACAAAACATAACCCAGTATAGAATAAATGAAAAAGCTAGTCAGATAATAGATTTGGCTCAAAGACAGAACTCAAGGGGCTGGAAGGAAAGAAACTAATGCATAGGCTGTGCTAAGTCATGATTTGCATGACTGTGGTTTGATGGATTGAACATAATTAATTAATACTATGAATGTTGTTGTCTTGCCAACTGGCAGAATTCAGATATTCCTAATAAACATTGGCGTGTGTATACTGTACACTTAGAATCTACATTTCCATGAGGCTGTTTGTTATGAGAAATACACTGCCTCTTCCCTTTATTCTATGAAGAAAAAATTGTTTGTCTTCCAAAAGGCAAAAGCAGAACTGGAGGAATAGAGGGAAGCAAGGATGAAGCTAGGGTGTGTGGCTAACATTTTCCCACAGCCTCAGATTAAAGACCAGAATTTCCAGAAAAGAGGGAAATCCAAGAAGATGGCAGGGAGTTTTCTAGTTTCAGAAAGCCTGCTACAGTCAAATGAAAGGGGCGACTATAATAATCAAAAGTTGCATTAGTTCTTTAATTTCGGATTTACTGTGATTGTACTAAATCAAGTTTTATAGCCTTATTTCTATCTACAAACATTTGTATGTACACATTATAACACTGAGTTTTGTGTCAGCCTTGAATTAAACTTTAGATTTTTATCAAGAAGATATTGATTACATTTATAATTTTCTTATGATTTGCATAATACCATTCCTCTATATTGATGACTTTTTTATTTGTAGCAGAGCTGTACCCCCCTGTTATTCATTAGAGCATTTCTTTTGCATTTGGATTTTCTAGAGTGCTGGCTATTCCACCCCAGCTTGGTATTGTCTCCAAATTGGATGCGCTCTCCTAATTTGTAATCTACAGGTGAATAAAAGAATGAAAGGGGAAAAAAATAAAATCTCAGCTGAAAAGAAAAAAATGAAATATCAACTCACAGTTACTATAAAAAGTTATCAAAGAATAGTAGTTGTAATAGTACTGAAGAAAGCCCCTTCTTTCCTTTAAAATTTTTGTAGCCTTTGGGTTACAAGATACAGTTTATAATCCACATAGGGAAGTAGAGAAATAGAAATATTTTGCTGCAGAATCACATATTCTTGTGTTAAAAATTATTCTTTTGCTCCCTGTTGTGGCTAATATTGAAGTAGAAAAATAGATTGTAGAGAAGGGCAGCAAAGATGATAGGAGTCTGGAAGCTAAATCATGTAATAAAAGGCTAAGGGAATTAGTTATGTTTAGCCTAATGGAGAGAAGGCCTGGGGTAACATGATAGCTGTCTTCCATCACTTGAAGGGCAATCACAGGGAAGAAGGGGTCAATTTATTCTCCCTAGCACCCAAGGGCGGGACAAGAAGCAAAGGAAGAAGAGAAATTTCCTCAGAGTGAGAACAGTTAACAGTTTGTCTCCCAAAGTTGCGGGTGCTCCATCTCTGAAGGTTTTCAAGAAAACATTGGACAACCATTTGTTTGGAATAGTATAAGGACTCCTTCCTTGGACACAGGGTTGGACTAAAAGACCTCCAAGGTCCTTTCCAGTCTTGTGAGTTGAACTGTTGGATTCTGCTTTCAATAATACTTCAGAAGATTTGGGATCTGGATATCTGCTTTTGGGTTCACTTTCCCATCCAGCATCTAAGTTTGTGGGTGTCTGTGGCAAAGTGAAGCCTCTAGATATTATCCCTCATTTTAAAATAGTAAAAGCTCAGGGGGAACTAGAAGTCATGAGGAAATCCCTGAAACAGCTTGATGATGATGATCATGATGGTGATAATGCTTGAATTTTGCAGAAATTATCTTCAAGGCAAATTGCAAAATTCTCAGAAACAGATCCATATATTGGCCAGTAACTTCTTTCTCCTATTTCCAGCAGATCTAGGCTGCAGGAGGAAGGAGGCCGAAAAACAAATACTGTAGTCTTTTTTCAGTTTGTAATACATGGAGAATCTTTCATGTTCTCTGTGAGAAACTATCCCTCTGTTGATACAACCTAAACTGCATAGATTTTTTGGCAGCTGCAGGGGGCTCATATTTAAATGGTGATTGACTAGGGCACCTAGAACCCTCTCACAGTTGCATTCTCTCACAGAGAATCTTTCATGTTCTCTTCTTCCCAAGGAGCTTCTGATTCAGTTCTACAGAGGAATTATTGAGTCTGTCATCTGCACCTCTATAACTGTCTGGTTTAGTTCTGCAACTCAACAGGACAGACACAGACTTCAGAGGATAATTAGGACTGCAGAAAAAACAATTCCTACCAACCTGCCTTCCATCGAGGACCTGCATACTGCATGAGTCAAAAAGAGGGCTGTGAAAATATCTACAAACCCTCACATCCTGAACATAAACTGTTTCAACTCCTTCCCTCAGAACAACACTATAGGGCACTGCACACCAAAACAACTAGACACAAGGACAAGCTTGGGGGCTGCAATGCAGCTTCAAACAGGCAGCTAATAGACTCAGACAGCTTCGGTGAGTACATCAGAGTGGCGCAGAACTCACCTGGGCAGCCTGGGTGGGGGAAAAGTTAGTTATGTAGGGAAAGCATAGCACAAGGGTGGGTGGGCAGGCCCAGCCAGAGATCACAGCAAGGGGTTTGCCTGAACCCTGCCAACCACCCAGCAGCCCACCACTGCTTTTGAAGTTCTGCGCCATCTGTCCTTTTTTTTTATACCTGTATATACTTAGATAGAGATTCCTTGCTATATGTGTGTGAAAAGGATGGAACTTGAGATTAATTTATAAATGGTGGGCTTTGTAAGTGATATGGGGGATTGGCAGGGAGGTTGAGTGTCAAGAGTTGCTCTCAATCAGGATGAGAAATAGCTGGTAGATGGGAACAGCCCATAAGACTCCTAAGGATATCAAAGGGCGCTGTGTACCTATTAGGTGGATGTACAGAAGATGGAAGTAGCAGTAGAAAAGCATGGGAAAACTTTTTTCATAGAGAAAGAAGACATTTAAAATGTCTGATCTATTCTTTGCCCTGTACCCATGAGAAGTCAATTAGCTGCACCCTGTGAATTTAGAAATCCTATGATTGTTAAGTGAGGTGCATGAATTGGACTGTGACTTCACAGGATTAGACTACTAATAAATCTCAGAGACTTCTAATTTCAGTATAGGAATGCTACTTTGTAAATTTTTCCATCTTCCTTACAAGTTACAACCACACAAGGTCACTCTTCTGTGTGAATTGTAGCTTTCAGAGCTCAAATGATTGGAAATTATATATTTAACTGATAATTAAATTCTCTTTCATTGCAAGACCCAGATCACATACAACCAATTGTAACTCTTGCAGCTGTTGCATAGTTTATCTGTTGTAATTCTTTTGTTTACCATCTTCCTTACAAGTTACAACCACACGAGGTCACTCTTCTCTGTGAATTGTAGTTTTCAGAGCTCAAATGATTGGAAATTATATATTTAACTGAGAATTAAAGACCCAGATCACATATAACCAATTGTAACTCTTGCAGCTGTTGCATCTGTTGTAATTCTTTTTGTTTACCACAATTCTATCTGCTTATTTTTGCTTACCTTTGCAGTTCCTTTTTCTATCATTTCCTGTGTAAAGTGCTTTAAACTGGAGAATGTCTTGTAAGTTTTTTTTTTTGAGTTGATCAATACAAAAAGATAGCCTAGCAAATAAAACTTATTTCTTTACTTTTAAATAATAACACTTTTTACATTATTCTGAAATTATCTCCAGTGCTAACAATATGCTGTAAAGGCCCAAAGTGGGTGCATGGATATGTTCTCAGGTTTCAGCTGTAAGGAGATCCCTGGTGATTGATAACATTTTATGATTAAAAAATATTTACATATAGATTCAGAATGAACATAGCATGAAAGTTTACTGCAGGCAACAGATCCTTTTCTAGATTAGAATCCCCAGAATGCCCAGTCACATATTTACTAGGAATTATATTCCCAATAAATTTGGAAGGTGCTAAGTTGCAACTGGCTGATTTACCAAATAAATAAGCAACAAATCCAACAGTTTCTATGGGAACTCACAGAGCTAAATTGATCTAAGATCATAATACAGTTGCTTCGGCATAAGTTAATTTATTTTAACAAGAAAAAATGGTTACTTCCTTTGCAGGCCTATTTCTAGCACAGCCCTGTCATAGCCTGTCCTGGCATCATCTATAGAGTAGTCATGTACATGGAGATCCAGTGCTAGAGAAATAACCAGTAGCTGCTCCAGTCATATTAGGAATATTTGACTGGCGTCCAGCCTACTTTTGCACCCATCATTTTCTTGTCCATCATCCCCTTTTTGGATTTACTTCAGGAGCAGAAAGAAAGGGTGATCAGGAAAGCCCTATTTAGAAGCTCATCTGGCTTTCTATGCCCCAAGGCTGAAATCAATGTTTAATGTAGTGAGCATGTCTTCTGAATTCAGGTGAAACAGGAATTCAAGGTTGACTTCCAGTGGCACTTCCATCAGTTCTTACGGTGGCACTGTGGCACTTCCATCGAAGACGGATCGGAGTCCATGATCGTGCGCAGCTTTGATTTGTGCTCTACCTGTTGGAGGGTCCCAAATGGGGCTGGAACCACCTTGTAGGGGTAGTGAAAAGGGGGGAGACTGCCTGCCGGGTCGAGGGGAGCTGCATCTCCCCTCTCTGGCTAGGAACACTCCCTCTAAAGATGGGCTGTAGTGGTAGTCTAAAATGGCCACTCTGAAGACAGAAGGCTAACCAGGAAATAAGGTTGTGCTGGAGCGGAGAAGCTGTGAACAGTGTGTGGACCAGGCAAAATATTTGGACATTTAAAGATAACCCCGGAATTAAAGGAAATAATTTTTGTTAAAGATTGTAGAAGCGGCAACCAGAGAGAGAGAGGAGAATTGGAAATTTATGAAATTGGATTTTGTACTTTGTGAAGAATTAAATTGGATGTGGAAAATTTTAAAGGAAAACGTTTGACTACAACAGATTTGGAAATTGAACTGGATAATTACTTGGATTTTAGCACTAAATAGGCATTGATTAAATGCTGGAATTGACTGTGTTAAAAAGGAATAATAGGAATAATAGCCATGACTTGAAGACCTGGTTGTTTAACCAATCCGGGTTGTGATTTTCTGGGACGGGATGGTTTTTATGGGATAGTTTTAAGGGATATTTTTATGGGTTGTACTTGTAATTGTAATGGGGCTTATTTAGTTTAATCTGCTTTTAAATTATTTATTGTTGCTGTTGTTTTATTTGTAAGCCGCCCCGAGTCTTCGGAGATGGGGCGGCATATAAGTCCCATTAATAAATAAATAAATAAATAGCTAATAATTGGGAATTAGCAAAATAAATAAAAGCTCAAAAAAGATAAAAAGCAGAAAAATAAAGGGTGGTGTGGAAACAGATTTAAGAGTGCCACCTAATGGTACAGGAAAATTTTCAGTGACTTTTTGAAAAGCATTTCCTCTATTTAAAATTGGAATGCGAAATGAAATAAGAGGAATTCTATAACAACAAAATAAAAACCCTGAAAAGTGAACATTACAGAAAAGGGATACATGAAGATATTACTCCAGAATTGTTTGGTGGCTTTGAAAAGAAGTTTGAAAAGAAATTAATTGAAGAAAATTTGGAAATAAAGACTTATAGACATTGACTGTTGAAACTAAACATTAAAGATGCTGGTTGAAATAAATTATTGGACAATCGGATTGGATATAAATATTAAAGAAGGAAAAGAAGAAGTGCACAAAATGAGTGAATTATGTGTGGAAATAAGATTGGAACTACAAAGCATGAAGGGAATGATGAAAGAAAGCTCGGAAATGTATAGTATTATACTACAAAAAATAGAAATGGCAATGCAAATCAAAGAAGAACAAAGAGAGCCGGGGGGGAGGAGTTAAGCAAAGAAGAAATCAGCTTTAAAGAACAAGTGGAACAACGATCACTAAAACAGGATAAAAAAGAGTTAAAATTAAAACTTTAAGGTTTGATGTGAGAAACAAAGGGGGAATTGTTTGGAAGGTAAAACAAAGGAAGAGGAAACAACAGAAGAGGGAACTACAGAGGAAAGATCAAAAGAGGGAGGGGGATAAAGCAAATAATTGGAGTAAGAAATGGAGGGAAATAACAGGGAAAAAAGGGGAAATTAAGAGAAAGGACCAGAAAATGATAGAATATAGAAAGCAAGCAAAAATGAGAAGAAATTATATAGTCAGGAGAGTGAGAGACAATGGCTAGAAGAAGACTAGGAAAAGGAATTCTGCATGGGAATATATTGTGGTATTTAAGAATATAGATATAAAAATAGAAAAAACTGGAATTGACATTTTAGTAAGAATTGTTGCTAAATTCTTACTAAATCTTAATAAATCTAACTGAAATAGATATGGAAATAAGTACTCACTATAAGAATATTAATTATTATTTAACAATGTGATGAATAAAATAAAAATGAATTATGAGAATTGCAACGGAAAGACTATTATCAGTTTTCAAAACTAATTGAACAGATCAATGTCCCCCAAGAGAGTGTTCTAGGACCCACACTCTTTACACTCTATATAAATGACCTTTGTGATCACCTTATAGGCAACTGTGTTCTCTTCGCTGATGACATAAAACTATTCAACACCACCGACAATGCTACCATCCTTCAAAATGACCTTGATTATGTGTCTGAATGATCTAACAGTTGGCAACTTCAAATCTCAACCAACAAATGCTCTGTCCTACACATTGGTAAAAAAAAATCAATACACCAAATACAAGCAAGGCGGATATGACCTTGTTGATGATCCTCACTCTGTCAAGGACCTTGGAGTTCTCATATTGAATGACCTAAGTGCCAGAGCTCACTGCAACAGTATTGCCAAAAAGGTTTAAGAATTGTAAGTCTAATTTTACGAAGCTTCTCCTCTTGTAATACTGATTTACAAACTAGGGCATTCAAAAACCTTTGCTAGACCAATACTTGAATACAGCCCTGCTGTCTGGAATCCACACTGTATATCAGACATAGATACAATTGAGCGAGACTCTGGAAGTATTTTACCAGAAGAGTACTACATTCCTCTGTTTGCAATGGAATACCCTACCTACACCACCAGACTTGAGATTCTAGGCTTAGACAACCTTCAACTACGCCGGCTAAGATTGGACTTAAGCATAGTACATAAAATCATATGTTACAATGTCTTACCAGTTAATAAATATTTCAGCTTTAACCACAACACAAGAGCACACAACAGATATAAACTTAATGTAAACCACTCCAAACTTGATTGCAGGGAGTACAATTTCAGCAACAGAGTGGTCAATGTCTGGAACTCACTACCTGATTCTGTTCAAATCCCCACTCCTTTACCCTCAAACTAATCTCTATTGACCTCACCCCATTGCTAAGAAGTCTGTAAGGGGCATGCAGAAGTGCACAATCATGCCTACCATCCTTGCCCTATTGTCCCCAATTATTAGTTCTATTTCTTGTATTTAAACTTAGGTTTATTCTTATTTCTATCATATTGTAAGCATTTGACAAAATAAATATATAAATAAATATTTTTGGAAGAAATATATGACTTATAATATATTGAGAAATTGAGAAAAGGGAATACCATGTAGAATCTGATTTACATGTGTGTGTGTGTGTGTGTGTGTGTAGTAGTTAAGGGATTATATATAGTAGTTAAGGGATTATTAATGTAGAATGTGGTAATTAAAAAATGACTATATTGTGGTAAATTTGGGGAAATGCATAAGGTAAAGGGGTGGCAAGCTTGAGCTGACAATGAAAGGGGATAATATTTGGATAATGAGGATTAGGATTAATTTTATTGAACAATGAATGGAATAATAGTATGTGATAAACTTGCAAACGTGACGGATATAAGAAAATGTGTGTAATGTGTATAGAAATGGAACAAGAATTTAGATAATATTGCAAAATAAGGTATGAGAATATTCAAAGAAAAATTAAATAAGCTATAATATGAATTGAAATTGGATAAAATGAGTGTAATGAACATAATGCATGAAAATATTTAAAGAAATATGGAATGAGCAATAATATAATATGAATTGGATATGCAAGATGAATATGTATCATGGTCATGTTTATACTGAAATGTAAAAACCTGGAACCATATTGTTCACCTAAGGAGATGTTTTTTAAAATATAAAAATAAAAAATTGATATGTTAAAAAAAGGAATCCAAGGTTAAAGTATCACCAACAAAATCTGGGTCCTACCCTAGCTAAATTTTGTCCAAGGTTGAAATTCAAATCATATGTGTCTATTAATGACCTTACTCAGGATTAGGATGCTTGGTCTGAGTAGCCATTGCCTTTTTGTTTCTACCAACCTGGATCATTATTTCCCCTCATTTAGCAGAGTTCAACATCTCCTTTCACTTTCTACAATTTCTTGGGCCATAAAACGCAGTCTTGGGAATCAGCTACCCTTTGTCAGTTATAGAAAGACAAGGCTTTCAATCTTACTATCTTGTTAGTACTGGAAAACTAAGTTCAGAAGGGCAGGTCTGGAAAGGGTCTTATAGTATAATTCTGATCCAACCCATACAGTCTTTTCAGTTTCCATTTAAATTGGGAAATGTCATACAGTTTCTACATAGACTCTTTAATCCAGTTAGGATAAAGTCATACATGTGCATTTAAAATCAGATTTTGTGTGCTGGATGGCACAGTTCAACAAAAAAAGTTGTACTTTGAGAAAACAGTACAGTATTCAGGATGGGTTCCAAGGGTTGAATTTAATTCTAACCATTTTTCAAATGGTGTATTTTTTTAAAGAAAACTTAGGGCACAATTCTAACTAGTTTGCATACTCTGTATTGGAGTTTTTCTTCTAAAAATAAGGTCTTGGTTATACATTTCATGTGAATATTTATCAAATACTAGAACTGATAACATTTAATGGGAACATTTGGACATTTATTGGGTGAGTTCAGAATAATACTAGCTTTTAAAAAGTCCTTATAAAGTTATCTATCACTGGAGTCCTCTGCCCTCTAAATTTTTGGCAAGAATTACAGCAATGTCCATGATAATTTTTAATAAATGATTTCCCTCCCTGAAATATCCAGACTAACATTCTCCAAAACTGAGTCATCACCATCAGTTGTCAGCATAGGGGAGAAGAGCATGAAGAGGAAGCAGAGTGAATCAATATTACAAATCACAGCGAGTGTTGTGAGAATATGTTAGGTGACCTGAGCATAACCAGAGTTCTGCTGTTTAATGCAGCATTTAACTCCCATCTGGGCCAGCCAGAGACTTCTGAGAAGTCACAGGCAGGACATCAGCACATCCTGATCCACCAAATGACATCAGTAAGAACAGCCCTGCCAGTTCAAAAGGGGATGGCTATGACAACATGGCTGGCTGATACTCTACTTTGACTGGACCCCTGGAGAACTTTTTTGGCTTTTTTCTGTGAAGTACAAAGTTGATTCCCATGTCCTCCTCCTTTGCTCTATCAAGTCTTTTGCATTTCTGTCTTACCAGGTATGAGCTGTAGGAAATTTCCTTTTACAATGAGAAGTTTTTTAAAAAAATTCCAGGCAATCAGTCTAATAGATTTGTCATATTTCTAATCATTTTTGTTGAGCTTAGCTCAATCAAGCGTGTATAGTTCTTACAGATTTGAAAAATAATTCATAGAAATTTCCTTCTGACAGGGATGAACTGCGACAATAAACTGTGCGCTGACAATACTCGGCACATGAAAGCCTGATAGCATCTGTTAGCATTGACTGCAAATAAAAACAATTCCAAACCCATTTTTAAAGATGTCAATATAAGTTCACTCATTATGGCATAAACTCTGAAAAATCCAGTGTGTGTTACTTCAGAGTAAGCCCCTGTACATTTCTGTCATCAGAACTATTAAAGAAAGCACCAGCTGGGATGTTGTATATACTTATATGGAAGCACTGTGATAAACAAACACACTTGTCTTCCTTGGAGAACCCTCTCTGTGTTTAAGAAGTCTGGAAACGATGCGTATAAGTTCATTTTTCAAAAGTATTTGCCATCCATTTCCGCACAATGTAAAGTTGGGCTTGCCTGGAAAGAGCTGGAAATAAAAGAGAACCCTTATGAAATGGGCTGGATTGGAATGCAGTGCTAATTTACCCTCAGCCCCACTAATTTTGAACTAAAACCACGAGAGTCTTAATTAGATGGTTCACACTCAGATTTAAGTTGACTTGTCCTGAAAATTTTTTAGGCTGCAGAAGAAGAAAGACAAACACACCAGACGTCAGACCGCACTTCTGTGGCAGTAACGTAAAAATGAATTTAGAAAACGCCTTCAGGGAGGTGGGGCAGAACAGCTAGACTGTTGCCATTTTCTCCGGAGGGACGCTGAAAAGGTGCTGCCTTGAAGGGAGTCAGCGCGGCTGCTACTCCTCCCCTCAAGGGCCGTATCGCAAGTTTCCCTCTCCCAGTCGCGCAGGTTTTCTCCACACGAGGCGTGCGCAGCGCCGCCAGAAACTTCAAATCGGCTGTTGAGTGGCAGGAGCCACGCTTGAGGCGGGGTCGGTACAGATAGCGGAGGAATGCGCGAAGCGGGGAAGGGCGGGGATCCTGACTGGTGGAGAACTGAGGGGGGGTGAGGGGGATAGGAGGCAGGCAGGTTCCGCCCCAGCTGCGTGGCGGGTCGCACCTCAAGGTAGCCGCGCGGAGCCCGGTGACCTCTGGCTGCATCTGGGCTTAGTGCGTGGAGCGGAGGGTCAGGGTTTGCTTTTGCCCCAGCGGGGATTAATGCCGGCGTGAGGTCGAAAACGCGTGGGAGGGCCCTCCAACCTCAGTCCTGCCTCTCCTGGCGTGGCGGGCGGTTTTTTTCTCCCTTCGGGCGCACCTTTTCCGCCGTCTTTTATCGACGGTTGCCTGAGGACCTGCCTTGCTGTCTTCTCTTTCGACATAATTTCCACATTTCCTCCTTAACTCAGCGGAAAAAGGTACAGTACGTGCCTACTACTACTTGTTATTCCTTAGGTGCAGGAGGTCTTGTTCACCTGAACCTGCGTTTTCAGAATGGCTATCCGGGTTTAGACTGAGAATGCACGTATCCTCCCTTGAGGAGTAAGGCAGAGGATTCCCACACCTGCTAGCCCTATTATGGGGCTTACCTCTACGCCCACCCCCCCTTTTTGCAACATTGATTGCGTTCTTGGCATCTAGCAGATGCAGCTGTGTTCTTCCACTTTCTAGCTAGGTAGATAGGAGAACGAGAGTTTCTGATGTATTGTTTTTGACATGTTCCCTTTAAGTATGTTTTTATTGTTGTAACATGTTAGTAATCCAGAGAGTAATTGTGTATAAATAAATGAGAAGTAAGCTATTCTTTGTTAGGTATGTATTCTCAAGCCAGTATGGATGGGTGCAATGTGTAAATATTCTTAGCCTGAGTGAATATGGTAAGGGCAAATATCAGACCTAAATATGGCATAAATCATTCTGGAAAAAGGTTTGTTGAACAACATTCAGACACAAAATGTAATAAAAACATTTTAAGAGCCAGTTTTGGCCTGTCGTTAAGACACCCGGCTAAAAATCAGGCTAGATGGTGAGTTCTAGTTCCGCCTTAGCCATGAAAGCCAGCTGGGTGACCTTAGGCCCATCAGTCTTTCTCAGCCCAACCCACCTCATAGGGTTATAGTGAGGAAAATGGAAGGAGTCATATTAGCTATGTTCACTGCCTTATTTGTTAAAATAATAAAAGTGGGATACAAATAAAATGGGAGGAGCATTTTCAGATATTGGAGGGGGCTTAATCATAATCTCTCTGTGAGATAGACCGTTCTTTCCCCATCTAGGTTTAAACTCTGCAACATCAATTTAACATTGTTATTATGAAGATAAAATTTGGGGGTTTAAAAAGAAATGGGGACTTACGTATGTATTACAATAAATAAAATGTATACTTGTAAATATATTTGAATGTATAGAAGTCAGTGTAAGTTTTGGGATTTTGGGATTGCCACATACAAAGTGTGCAATAAGAGCTTTAAGGCTCAAGCCCTCCTCCTCCCTTTCTTCATCTTTGACTGAGCTCTCTTGCCTGTGAAACCATGTTTGACTGAGTTCTTCAATCTGTAAAAAGTCCATGCCTGCATTAGTCCTGGGCATGTATAGCTGACTTTTTGCCTGATCTCAATTGTAACCTCTGGGCAGGTTTTAAATTTATAGTGGCTCCTTCGTTCTAGAAGCAAATCGAAGTCTGAATGAATGACATTGTGGTCTGAAGAAGCTAGAAGCAAATTCTGGGAAGGACTACCTCACTAGTCAGTTGGAAGATGATTCAACTAAGTGAAATGACAGAGTGTGTGTGGAAACTTTACCAAATCACTGCAATGCCTTGATTTAACTCTGGAGGAACTGAGTTCATTACAAAGCTGGGAAGTGGCTTTTCTTATGTTCCCACAGATTAATCAGATGAGAGGAATTATTCATGCCAAGTTTAGAAAATCCCAAGTACCCTTTGATTATGTATTGGATTTATATTTGAGCCCAAAATTTATGTTGCTAAGTGAAATAGATGTTAAATGAACTTTGTCCCATTATATGACCTTTCCTGCCACAGTTAAGTGAATCACTGCAGTTGTTAAGTTAGTAACACCATTGCTAAATAAATCTGGTTTCCCCACTGACTTTGCTTGTCAGATGGTTGCAAAAGCGAATCACGTGATCATATGACCACGGGAATGCTGCAACTGTCTTAAGAGTAAAAACAATTGTAAGTCATTATCTTCAGTGCTGTTGTAACTTCGAACAGCCACTAAGCAAACTGTTGTAAGTCAAGGATTATCTGTACTCTTCAATGTCTTCATAAATGATCTAGATGAGGGAATAGAAGGGGAACTCATCAAATGAGGGTGACATGATACTCAACTAGGAGTGACACGAGAACAGTCTTCCAATGTTTTAGAGGCTGTCACAGAGAAGAGGGGGTCAACCTATTCTCCAAAGCAAGACAAGAAGTTACAGATGGAAGCTTAACAAATAGAGACCCAACTTAGAATTAATGAGAAATTTCCTGAGAGTTAGAACAATTAATCAGTGAAACAGCTTACCTGCAGAACTTGTGGGTGCTTCATCACTGGATGCTTTCAAGAAGAGATTGGAAAGCCATATGTCTAAAATGGTCCAAGAGGTTGGACTAGATGACCTCCAAGGTCCCTTCCACCTCTGTTCTTTTATTCTGTAAAATTGGGCTCTAAGAATGAAAGGGGACAGAAATTATGAAAGACCAAATAAGGAAGAATATACATTATGTTCAGCTATGCTCAGACTTAGTTATAAAGTCCCAATTTATTTCTACATTAGATTTCTACCCTGACTTTTTTCATAGGAACGCAAGGTGGCTTCCAAGGTGGTCTCTATTTTATCTCTGTAGCCATATCTCTTTGGGGTAGAATGGGCTGAAAGAGTACAATTGTCCCAAAGCGATCAAGTGGATTTCTGTGGTTGAGAATGGACTTTAACCAGAGTGTGTTCAGGGGAAGATGAAAATGTTCACGGGAAAAACATGCTAGAGAAGGAGTTTGCAAGGAGTAAGGGTGATAAGCATTAGTTAGATGTTCTGTGAAGCAGTTCCAAATATGAGGAGCACCAAGAGAAGAGTCAAATCTTTCATGTGGCGAGCAGGAGTTTCTTGATGTGCAGAGCAAAAATTCCAAAGTAGAGACATAGCTGCAATTGAGCAATATATGGATTTTTCCCCATTGCCTTTAGGCAATAAATCCTTTCTGTATCAAACACTTTTGAGAATGAGGGAGTCGGATCCTCAGTAGACCGAAAAAAAATGCTCTCTTCTTTGGATTGCTGTTTCATGATGAAGAGAAACACACAAAAATATCCAGGGGCCTACTCTTCAAGATTCAACCAACTGAAGGTGCTAGGTTAGGAGAGAAACTCACTGGTTTCAAGAGAAAATTATTCCAAATATATATTTTAGCAAAATCACTATTTTAAGTATAAGCTCTCCTTCTTGAGCAGGGGCTTGGACTAGAAGTCCTTGCAAGCCCTTCCAACTCTGTTATTCTGTATTCTGCAAGTGCTTTTCAGGAAGAGATAAATATGGCTTGAAACAACGTATATGTGTGTATTTGTCATCTCTCCATAAATGGTGCTGCTTCTAAGGGTTGAACTCATTTAAATCCTCTAGATTATGTCTTTTCTATATATTTGTTGATTTTGCTCTTATGTTGGGAACAGTGTTCAAACCTGGGGAAGAGAGTCACATAAACCATTTCCTTTCTATTGTGTAGCTCATCCGTTTCTCTCCGTTAGTTCCGGCTCATGGAGCTATTAGAGTAACTATCAAATAGCTTGGGACAAACATAATTAGTTCTGCATCAGTGAGGTACATCCCATATGGGTGAGCTTGGAATTATAAAATGGATTAGTTAAAATTATACCTATCTATCAGTGATAAATTCCGTGAAATCTCTCTTCTGGATGAGAACCAAGTTTTAGGAAGTTTGAAAGCATTAATGGTATTAATGTTGTCTCCTACTTTTATCTTGTTGAACAAAATTAGTAAATTGGGGGAGAACAATCAATCAATCAATTGGAACTCAACCCATCCAGCATTTTCTCAGACAAGTTGAGTTCAGATTGGTTGGGCCAGTTTTGCAGAACAGATTAAAAAGGAAGGATCTAATCCACAATCTTTTTCATGAATTGATGTTGCAACCAAATCATTAACTCTTCCTAGATTGTCTCTATTGCAAGCTTCCTGCTTTTTTCCTTAGTTTTCTTTCTTCCTTTCTAAGTGGATTCGTGTGTCTTTTAAAGGCATTTTAAAAACATGCTAAGCTCTCTTGGAGTTTGGACAGTTCAGAAAATCTTGCTTCCCCCACCCCACTCATCATTTATTTGACGCTATTTCCTCCTCTTCTAAGTATTTAGCCTGAATCTTGTCATAGCCTTTCCAGTTCTTTTCAAAAGGAACAATTTTCCACCAGTTGTTCAGAAGCACATGCTGGGTTAGAGGCTGGTAGTTTTTTTTTCCTGTGCAAAATGGTAAATGTTCCTAAAATACTAAAGGATACTTCTGGAGTTGGTGTTTTTTTTCTACAAGAAGTTAAGCAGCATCTGTTATTTGTTTTATTTTTAATATTTTACCCCACCCCTGTTAGAAAGCAGCCTACTTTCTGAATTCAATTTATGTTCTCTAAGCAAATTCTTAGATTTAATTGTTGGATTTCTGTGGACCTTTGACCCTGCTGAGAGAGTTATGGTATGTTGTCCTCTGGTATCAGTTCTCCCCACCCCCTAAACTCAGGAAAAATAGATTTCTCCCAACTCAGACAGAAGCTAGCTTTGTACCAGGCTGGTTATCTGTGAGGTAATAATATTACCAACTCACCTGTGCCCCTTTCCTTGGAGTAATATTTTTCAGCTTTTTCATTTGTTATTTTTGAAATAGATGTTTCTTCTTTGTGTGCACATCTAGCATGAAGCAAATTGAAGATGAAATCTAATTTATCCTTGAATTTTGGTGAAAATAGCTGTATCAGTAGCTAGCTAGAATGTTCTGGCAGCCAGATATGTTTGGAAAACTCTTGAAAAAGATTCCTTTAGATTGCTCTGATGGCTCAGCTTTTGATAGAACTACTTTATTTTTTAGAACAGCACTGAAAAATAGTGCTGTTAATGATGGTAGTACACTTCAAGATGGGAGACAATTTAACTGAAAAATCTCAACTGGCTTGTTTGGAAAGGAGAATTGGTAGCATATTAGTATTTCTTCATGTACGTAAAATGCAATTTGGAAACTTAATAGCTTTATTTTCCATGTCTTTCCCCCACTGTTAATAGTTAATTTTGTCCTAGGTGGGCACTATTAACTTGTTCCAGCAGGGCAAGTTCTGTAATGCTGCTCAAGAGCATGGTGGCAATCCAGGAATCCACTTCTATACTCTAAACTCCAGTGAAATGCTGGAAGCACAATTGAGCACACAACATAAGTTGCACTGCCACTTTCCCTGTTGCATCAAAGTGATTCGGGAAGGTCTATATAACTTGCATATACCATCCGCTTGTATGCCATACAGGTTAAGTGGAATTCTGCTCATTTTCAGAACAGCAAGTAGAATATCAATTGTCCCCCCATAAGAAGGGATAATAAAAATAATCAGGCCAATTATTTTTGAGGTCATACTTGTCCACAATTAGTCACTGTACATTCTTATTCAGTCCTTGAACTTGGGGAGAGCAGAAGCACGTCTTCATATTAATATTATTAAATAATATTAAATAATAATATATAATATTAATATTATTAAATAATATTCATATTAATTCATATCCCTATCTGTTGGCCCCGATGTATTATGTGCATACTTCTTAAAAAAGCTCTCCTCTGCTGAACCCCTAAGCATTATATATGAGATACCATTCAGAACCAGCTCCTTACTGAACCTATGGTCCTTAGCTACAGTCACCCCTATCTTCAAAAAAGGTGACCCCAGCCTGGTTGAAAACTACAGACCAATCTCACTGTGTTGTGTCATGTGCAGAGTCATGGAATCAATCATTAACCAATTCATCACTCTCCACTTAGAGTCAAACAACCTACTCTCCCAAAAAACAATTTGGTTTCAGGAAAAAATTGTCCTGCAATCTACAACTCCTACACTGCAAAATCTATGGTGCATTGCCAAGAGAAAGATGAGAGACATGAGGCTGAACAATGCAGAAGAGCTGAAGGCTGCTATTGAAGCATCCTGGTCTTCCATAACACCTCAGCAGTGCCACAGGCTGATCGCTTCCATGCCATGCCGTATTGAGGTAGTAATTGCTGCAAAAGGGGCCCAAACCGAGTACTGAGTACATATGCATGCTTATACTTTTCAGAGGCCCGATATTGTTCTATGTACAATCGTTGTTTTATTGATTGCATGTCATATTCTAATTTTCTGAGATTGTGGATTTGGGGTTTTCATGAGCTGTAAGCCATCATCATCACAATTATGACAGATCATGGCTTGAACTATCTTGCTTTGCTATCTCATATATTAGTTTCACCTTTTAAGTTGCATTACTGAAATAAATGAACTTTTGCACGATATTCTAATTTTTCGAGTTTCACCTGTAGACTGGATGGAACAGAATGCTGACATGGTTCTGAACACAGACTTTATTTCAAATAGAAATAAAGTAAAATGTAAAAATAAACGATGTTTGAGGGACTGTCACAGAGAAGAGTGGATGGATCTATTCTGCAAAGCACCTGAGGGCAGGACAAGAAGTAATGGGCGAAAGATCTTTAAAGAGAGATCCAACCTAGAACGAAGGAGAAATTTCCTTACAGTAAGAGTAATTAATCAGTGGAACAGCTTATCTCTGGAGGTTGTGGGTGTGCCATCATTGGAGATTTTCCAGCAGGGACTGGACAGCCGTTTATCCAAAATGGTAAAGGCTCTCCTGCTTGAGCAGGGGGTTGGACTAGATGACCTACAAGGTCCCTTCCAACCCTACTATTCTATGTTCTGTGTTCTCCCTGTTGGTCCATAACAAATGATCTGTAAAAAAAAGTTTAAAAGGGGGGAGGCGGTAACACCTCCTCTCTGGTTAAAAAGAACGTGGAAGGGAGGTAACAAGAAAACCATTAACAGCCAAAGGAACTTCAACTACAGGCTTCAGTGTGATGTTTTGATTTTTGAAAATGAAAGAATGAGTGGAGATTGAGGTTTCTTTAGTTTAAAGATTAATACACCATGCATCAATTAAAATAAAGCAGCATGATCAGTCTACACAAATCCTTTATTTCTTTATTTTTTTTAATCAAAATTCCATGTTATCTCAGCCTGATTAGTTGTAATTCTCCATTCTGAATCCAAGACCCTTTAGCCCTGCATTTCACATTCCTGTGGCTATCTGTGCCCTGTTCTGGGCTTTCCTTGTTACCAGGAGATAAGACCCGCAATTTGATGTGATGCTGCTTTTGTGGGGTTTGCTTGTGTTTGTATTGGATTTTGAGGTAATATGTGCCCTGCTGCTGCAGGTTGTGTGGAGGGTTTTTCTTCATTCCTGGTACTTTTCAGGGTCTTCCACTGAAAATTCTGGGACTGGTGATCCTGAGGTATCCGTGGGGCACAGATTGGGAAAAACTGCTCCACATGCTTTCTGGCTTTTTAAAATGGATACTGCCTCTAAAAGTATTTGAAATGCCTCATTTATACTTGTAGCATTTATAGTTTTCTTTCCTGAGGTGAACATTCCTTCTGCTATTTTTTACTTTGATAATAATCCCTTGAGGTTGAGTAGGCTGGGTGACACTTCAAGGCCATTTAGTGAATTTCATGACTGTGCATAAATTTAAGCCCCGTTTCTTCAACCAGTCCTCCATGATGACTTCATCTGAGTCAAACTGTATCAGCAGCTCTTTCCAGGGATCGGTTCTGTTTATGTCATGTAACTGTTTAATCATGCTTTGCCTGTCCAAGAAAAATTGGGATATAAGGATTCTTCTCTGCTTTTTTTGAGCTTGTTGGGGATATAGCCAATGATGTTTATAAGCTGATTTTTTCCTAGGAGATTTAATTCTTGAAGAACATGGAATTGGCCAATGAGAGACTAAGAAAGGAGCTGGAGGAGGAGTTGAAACTTGGTACTGAACAGTTGTGCAGCCATGCATGGTACCATGGTTGCCTGCCACGGAAGGTAAGGCAGCAAAAAATGGTTACTTGGTTACTAGCTGTCATGCAGTCAGTGAAAAACAGCATAGTAGCAAAATGTAATTATAGAGGCAAAGGGCAAATTGAGACAAATCAACCCTTTCAAAAGAAGAGGCCAAATTATCAATTTTGCAGCATGGAAAGAAAAAAGAAAGCTAGGGGTTTACATACATATATCCTTTTTATACTGTGGCTCCTGGATGCTAACATTTATTGCATTTGTTTCAAGTTTGTTCTTAGAAATATCACTATTATTCCCATGGGGAGATCCATAAATTCTTTTCTGCCCTTTCTTTTGTCAGTTTAGTCATAAATAATTTCATCACATTTTAGTATAATTTAACTTTGCTGAAGGATTCTTACTTAGCCATTTTGCCCATTTTCAGAACAAATATTTATTTCCAAGATTGTTCTGTATTTTCTCTGTGTAAAAGTAATCTTAATGGTTCCTTGCTTTGACTACTTCTTTTTCTCTTTATATAATATCTTTTTGTTTTTTTTATAACATTCCTTTATATGCTTTTTTTGGGTAAATTGCAGAATTCTGCTACAAGCATCTGATTTAGTGATAGTAATGTAAGTGCTATCATAGTAATGGTAGTTACTTGCAGTGCTTTTCCTACACAATGAGGAACTGTCTTTAGTAAGATTAACATGGCAATCTTTGCTGTTATCTGACTTTGGGCAAATGTGCTTTTAGCAGAGAATGGCCATTAAGTTAACTTTCCCGTCTTTCATAGGAAGAGTAGTTTTCAGGATGAAGTAATCCAGATAGAATTATTTTAAAGAAGTAATGAAGATTAGGTAGTTGCGATAGATATAGTTCATTCCCACGACTACTAACCAAATCAAATCTTTACTATAGTCATAGACCAGCATTTTGTACCCATGTGATATAGTTTGTTCTCATAGTTTAGTTTTCTCAGTGGTAATAGTCAACATTTAATCATAAAGAATTAACATACATCTCTTTCTGTATGGAGGGGAAGAGAAGAAACATTTGAGGGGAAACAGCATTTGGATGGAGGATGGATGGATAAGGTAAAAGAGGAAGGATAGGATCAAATTTGACTAGGAGATTTTTTTTCTCCAAAGTTCCTAGTGAAGGGAAAACAATTGGAGTGGTTGCTTGGAAACAGTGTTTTTGCTAAGGGAAACATGTTATTTTTTTTCTTAAAGTACATACAGTTTGTTCTCTCAATTGTTAGACACCAAAAACTATATTTTCTTGCATGTTAACTCAACTGTTCATTTGGGACAGGTTTTTGTGTAACATATGGCCTCCTTATTCAGAATTTTCTGTCATAGTGCCAAATGAGAAAGCAAAACATAAAAAGATTTCCTGGTTTATCCAGGGACGATAGATCCAATCAGAAAAGCATCTGTCAGCTTGTACCCATGAAAAAGTTATTCCTGCACCAGGAAGTCACTCGTGCTTATTTTTCTTGGCATCTGACTTAGAAAACGGAGACTAGGAATGGAAGCTAGCTAAGGGAAAGGAATGGAGGCATGAGATGGGGATGATAGAGGTCACACTGCTGTAACATCATTAGCAAGATGTATATATATATATCTCATCAACAGAATGTTAATACTTCTATATCAAGACTATCCTCATTGAAGCCTAGTCTTTTATGTGTCCCATTACTACTAGGCTTAGTTATATGTTTTTTCTATCATAATAACATCCTCCTGAACGAAATCAGAAGTAAACAGGGATTTCCTGGATTTTGGAACTTGAAAAACAATGAGAAGGTTCAGTTCCAGATAAAACAAGTGTAAAGAACCATTATAATCTGAAGAACAGCTCTTAGGTTGCTGAACATACCTGGCTTAGAAAAAGAGTTAGGTTTCCCAGGAAGCCAAGAACAGGAATGAGGTGTTGACCAAAACAATTCAGATCTTCCAAACATATAGGAGAGAATACTAATTTTCCAGGTTAGCTTTTAAAAAAAAATTCCTGTAGAAGCCTAGTGCTGCTGGGATTCACAACAACAATAACAACAACAACAAAAAACTCTTGCATAGTGGCTGTGGCAGTACTTGGAGACAGAAGAATAGAAGAGAAAGAATGGAGAAAATCACAATAATACTCTGTTTTGTTGGCCCTCCCCTTAAATAAAGACAGACCTTCCTTCTATCTTGACTTCTCTCTCCCTCTCTCCTCTCTCTCAGGAGGCAGAATCCATGTTGCAGAATGATGGGGAGTTCTTGATCCGTGATTCACGCTCTAGCCTGGGTGATTATGTCTTGTCATGCCACTGGGGAGGACAGGCCCTGCACTTCAAGATAATTCGTGTGGTACTCCGTCCCCGAAAGGGCTATTCTCGTACCCTTTTCCAATTTGAACAGGAGCAGTTTGATAATGTACCTGCCCTGGTGCGCTTTTATGTGGGCAACCGGAAGATCATCTCAGATATTTCAGGAGCTGTGGTGTCTCGACCAGTCAACAGGAGTGTACCACTTCGCTGTCTGAAGGAGCGTTTCAGTGACACTGGGAGGCCTCCTGGCCCATCGAAGGAGGAGGAAGCACCTCTTCGACAGTTCAGTTTTCGTTCTGCCACAGCTGGAGAACAAATTGGAGATGGAAACTTGCTGCGGTGAGGAACCTTGCTCCATGGTGAAACAGTTGGGGGTGGGGGGTTGGTGGCAATCCTTGGCAGTGTGGCAGAGAATATGATATGGTACTCCTCCTAAATTGTGCTTTTAAATAGACCCACTTAGAAGTGGGTGGGCATGCTTGAGGCACACTTTGAAGTAATTATGGCCAATTCCCTGGCTCTTGCTCAGATTTGTTGTGCAGGATCTTTATCACAGTCTATGCCTCAAAATGTGGAAAGCCTTACCAGTGAAAGAACATGTGGTGGTCAGATCATGAAAGTCCCCAGTGTCAATTAGCTTTTCTGGAAGTTTTTGAGAAATGGGCTTTGTGGGGAAGAATGGATCACTTAGTTCGGTAATCTCGGTTTTTCCCTCTCAGAACAAAAGATCGAAGTGGAAGTGACCCCAGTAGACTAGATCAGCTGGGCCAGAGACCTTCATTGCATGGTGCCCAATCAGACAGCAACCTATTGACTGGTGGGTATATGGAAGACTCCATATGGCCAGGTTGGCAATAAAGCAACTTCAGTCTACAAATGGTGAAAGGAATATGGTTCCTCTACTGCTTTATCTGCAATGTAATGCAATACAATCCTATGCAGGTTAATATATTTTCCCCAAGTCCCCTAAATGGAAGGAGAGATTCTTCAGCTTTTCAGGATTATCCAACTCATCCTGTATTTTCCCTGATATCAGTTAAATCGTGCAGGAAAGCAGTGCACTAAGAGCAACACAGTTGTCTGGGAGTCAAAGAAAAGGTACAGAAGTTGGTATGGCTAAAACTGCTCTGTAGGATGTGGAATGTAAAATATAGAATGTGATTCCTTTCTCCTGAAAATATTTAATTGCCATTTAATGAAAAATGTGTTTCTAGTTATAGACAAAACTGAGCAGTTTGACTCTTAGTGCTTTGTGTAAAAGCATGAAAAAAGAGTAAAACATGTTGTGACATCACAGTGTACCCCTTTTCTTTCATTCATGCATCATGACATCGGTCACAAGTACGTAACTTACAGGGTTTGCATTGTGATGTCACAATTCATGTTTTTGTCGGTTGCCCCCTCCAACACCTTTAGAGTGATGTATATTTTACAAGAAAGCATTTAATGTCTCATGATGCTTGCAGGTGATGGCTACCATTGTGATATCATGCCAAAAATGTTATATTTTCCATCTGAGGCTATATCAGTTTATAGACCATGTATTTTGCATTTGCTGACAAACGTGGCATGGAACCAGAAATAATAGCTTGATGGTTTGTATAACATCAGAGCCCACAGTAGACTGTCAGGATATAATTAAAGCCATTGCTCTTCCTCAGTTTATGCCAGGCCTTGTACACCACGTGGTTTTCCTTGGATGAGTGCTGGGCCTTAAGGCTCTGATAGAATCCACGGCCTTTAACACTGGGTAGCTTTTGTTGGTGACATTGAATGGCAGCAGCTGCTGGCTATAGCTGTTAATCAGTTTTGACCAGGGCTACCTGTCTAACTTTCCAGTGGCCAAGCATCCCGTTGAACAAATCTTGATGGTATTGGGACTTACATTGCAATAACATCATCTTGAACATGTGCCTTTGCTTGATTAGGGAATGATGATCTAAATTTGGGGTAATCAAATGTTTTTACAAGTGTTTTCTTCATTAGGAGTTTATCCACCGTAATCAGTGATCAATGTGGTTAATCAATTGATCCTTATTTTCAGATGAAATTCTCCTGCACCATCTTCATTTAGTTGATAAACTGCCATATTTTTCAGAGTATAAGATCTTCCGAAGTATAAGACACACCTAGCTTTTGGGGCGGAAAACAAGAAAAATCTGTCTCTGCCTCCCAGCAATTTGCCTCCTTGCAGCAACAGCCTGTTTCAGCTTCAGCACAGCCTGATTAGCACAAGCAGCTGATTGTTGGGTGGATCGGCCTCCCAACAATTAGCTGTTTCATGCTGTAGGGATTGCCATAGCCTATTGCTGCCTCCATACACCCCATTTTCGGCCTCCGCACACCCCATTTTTGGCATCCACGTGCCGGGTGGTGGGGATCGGAACAGGTGGGAAATGGGGTGTGTGGAGGCCAAAAATGGGGTGCAAAGACCAAAAATGGGATGCGGAGGCCAAAAATGGGATGCACAGAGGTGGCAATAGGCATTGGCAATCCCTGTAGCTTGAAACAGCTGATCATCCGATCCTACCGATAATCAGCTATTTGTGCTAATCAGGCTGCGCTGAAGCTGAAACAGGCTGTTTTCTGTTTGCTACAAGGAGGCAAATTGCTGGGAGGCAGAGGTCAAAGGGTGGGGGCTGGTGGGCAGGTGGGGTTTCGGCAACATTCGCTGTATAAGACACACAGACATTTCCACCCACTTTTAGGGGTGGAAAAAATGCATCTTGTACTCCAAAAAATACGGTAAATATATTTTAAAGATTAGCGAGTACGTCTGAAATGTTGCATATATTATATATGGCACCATAATGCCATAACATCTTGTTTTTAATACTGAAATTCCCAGCATTTCATTTCATAGAAATTCAGTATAATAAACCTATTCAGACAGATGTACACTTGTGGCAGGGAATATTTGTGTGCCAATCAAAAAGAATTATCTAACTCTAATCCATCTGCACCCAAACCACTCATCCTTCTGCCCACAGGAAGCCCAGAAACACCACCTGGAGACCAGGACCGAACCCAACCCCCTCCTTTGTCTCCTGCCTTTCGCACAGGCAGTGACCCTGTCCTACGGGCAAGTGCCTCAGCATCTCATCTGCTGGAAGGTTTGGGACTGAGTGGTTCAGAGGGCCGGCTTCATTCCAAAGCTCCCCCAAAGCCCCTGAGGGCCCCTTCCATGCTGATGAGTGACTACTGTGAACTGGTTCCTAAGGTTCCTCAGGGGCCCCGAAGCCACGTGGAGCGCTTGCAGACAGAAGGAGATGGCGTGGCCGGGCTCACATTACAGAGACCGCTTTTGGGTTCCTGGACTCTGTTGAAGCTCCTTTTCCTTCTCCCCAGTCAGAGGAGACAGAAGAGGAACCAGGGTTTGAGCGCCCCCTGCTAGAGACTGCTTCCTCCTTCCAGCTTCAGCACTTTAACTCATTGCTTTTGACCCCGAACAACAAGCCCCTGGACCCCAGCACACTCCAGCACCTCAAGGACATTTTTGCTACTCATGATTGCCACACAACAGCCCTTCATGTTTTAAAAATGGACTGCCAGGTGAGGGCCACAGAAGACAATTATTTATATAATATTATTTTAGTGACCTTCAGTTGCCTCCTTTACCATGGATTGCATTTATTCATATTTAACAGATGATTGGTTTTGTACAGTTGTATTTTGACCTGAGCCAGGACTTGAACTCTGGTTGTGGCTATCTGATCTACTTGACTATTATCGGAGAGATTCCCTTTCCCATGTTAGGGAGCTAACTCTAAGGCATTTTGGGTTAGGAGTTCTGAGCAGGAGATAGTGTCTGATGCAACCTGGGTCCTTTGTTAAGTGAATTTGGACTACTACCATCTCCTGGTTTTATGAATGCTCATGGGCTGATCCCGAAGAGTCATGGGGCTCCTTTTCCATTGTTCAGAGAAAATGCTCACCCTGGGCCACAGAGGACTTGCTTAGGCTCTGATAGATTTAAGTGGGCCTGCGGCTTTTGGAAGGGAGCTCAAACAGCCTACATCTGACAGAGTTGTTTTGTGGTTCATATAAGTCAAGAAATAAACTGTGCTTTGCTAAGAAACATTAACATCACTTCCATTCCAGAATTCACTTATTACCCATAGAATGGGCATTCTAAAAGCATTTTTGTGCTTTCCTCATCCAGGCTGGCAAAACCATCATAAATGAAAGAGGTGGTAATTTGCAGGTTGGAATAATCAGAAATCTATGAGCAGCCTGAATAACAGAATTGGAAGGGAACCAGGATGGCTTTTAGTCCAACCCCCTGCACTAAATAATAATGAGGTTGATACAACCAACCCTTAGAGCTAAAATGAGGTATACCTTTTTTAAAAAAAATATGTCTGAGCAGAAAGTTTTTAATCCATAATTTCACTCTAGCCTCTTCAGCACCCTTATTTATTTGTAATTTCTGTTTAGTTCTTCCAGATTCAGCTAGAAAAGTAAATCTAATCTAAAACAGGGAACCTCTCGGAAAAGGATTTGAAAAGAAGTCATGAGAGTACATTTAGTTGAAATTTTAATGGGGGTGATGGTGGAACCAGTATTGTGTAGAAACATAGTAGCAGGGAAAACAAATTCTTTTCTATTAAAAAAGAAAAAGAAAAAGTGACTTTTATTGCCTTGCTCCTTTTTTTCAGCATTGAAATAAGAATTGGGTTACAGATCTTTCCAGCTCGGAATAGTTAAAAGTAATTTCCTCAAATGTGTGTCTCCCGCCCCCCCCCAATCTGCTGCCTGGTTCTGACATGTTGGAAAGAATATGATGGGGATTTTGGGATTTCTATCTCAGCTGACTCTCTGAGCCCTTTGGCTCTCCTGCTAAAATAACTTGCTGTCGTAGAAAGTATAATTGATTTAGCCCACAAGAAAAATTCCCCTCAAGGGTGAAACGGAGATGATATAAGAAACAACTGTTGGCTTAAACGCTAACGTCTTGTGAAATACACCATATCTCTTCTACAGGCATTGAGGATCATTGGAGTATCTAAAGAGCAGCAGCGGGCCATGGGGGTGAGCTCGGGTCTGGAGCTTATAACCCTGCCTCAAGGGCATCAGTTTCGGAAGGACTTGCTGGAAAGGTACTGACTAAAGTTCTGTGGTGGCTGGTAGGTGCCAGAGAAGAAATTGTGAAATGGTGTGTACAATATCTGTGTGTGTTCTCCAGAACGTGCTTGCCTGCCTCTTGAGGATGTATTGTAGGTGCCAATTTACTGAGGACTAATACAGGTAGTCCTCAATTTATGTAGAGGGGCAGTGTCTCAGTGTCTTAAAAGATACTGGAGAAGGTTTGTGGCTCTGGTGGTTCAAGTCCTACCACATGTGACGGAATGAGATCCCATCACTTGCCCCAGCTCTTGCCAACCTAGCTGTTTGAAAATGCACAAGTAGATAAATAGGTATCACTTTGGTGGGGAGGTAACAGCACTCCATGTTCACTACACTTTCTATGCTACAATGTGATGTCATGCTGGCCATATGCCTGCTGTCTTTAGACAGTGCTGGCTCAATAGCCTAAAGAAACAGAGATAAGCACCACCGCCTGAAGTTAGCTACAACTAGCAGAGTAAAACCCCTTGACTTAGGACCACAATTGAGACCAGAATTCCATTGCTAAGTCAAGTGGTTCTTAAGTGAGTCATGCCCAATTTTATGACCTTTTTGGTAGGCTGTTAAGTGAATCACTATAGTTGTTAAGTGAATTATGGAATTGTTAAATGAATCCTGCTTCCTACATTGACTTTGCTTGTTAGAAGCTGGCTGGGAAGGTTGGATATGATGATCACATGATCCCAGGAATCTGCAATTGTAAACATATGCTAATTGCCTAGTGCCTGAATTTTGATCGCGTGACTGGAGATGCTACAATAGTTGTAAGTGCAGGTACCAGTTGTAAGTTACTTTTTTCAGGGCCATTGTAACTTTGAATGGTCAGTAAACAAATTATTGTAAGTTAAGGACTATCTGCAATTTAATTATTGCTTACTGTAATTGTTTTCATTTTATTTTGATTAATTTACCTACTGTCACTGTTTTTAATTTTTGCATAACAAATGTTTAGAGCATAGTTGCAAACACATTATGAGTCTTCTGAAGATTTAATGGTATAGAAAACCATTTTCTGTTTAGTGGTATAGAAAATAAAAAATAAAAAATAAAGGACTTTCTGGGAGAGCAGAGAATGAAGTCCTGAAGACAAAGGTTCAGTCATTCTCAGGAGGCCACTTCATAGTTGACTGCTGACTGTGCTTTGGTGGCCTTTCTCACCCTCTGGCCATATTCCCTGCATAGTATCTAGATCAGCCTGGAGCAGGCAAATAAAAACCCCTTTTAGACGTAAGCAAAATGAGGGAGATGCAAATGGCTCTGTCTATTCCCTTCAGCCACTCCCTAGCCTGCAGGTGTTCAAGTTGTGGATCACACGCCAAAAGAAACTATAGCCCAACCTACCAAAAAATAATTGTAAAAGACAGACTAGAAATAAAAGTTAAAATAAGAAATAAAATGATAAGAGAACTGATCTTGATGAATCACTAAGACCTGAGGGGTTACATCCCAGAGTTCCAAAGGAGCTGGTAGAGGTAATCTCTGAACCACTGTACCACATCTTTCAAAAATCCTGGAGCACCGGGGAACTACCAGAGGACTGGAAAGGAGCTGATGTGGTTCCCATCTTCAAAAAAAAGAAAAAAAACCTGGAAACTACAGACCAATCAGCCTAACATCAATACCCAGGAAGACCCTGGAAAACAATAAAAGAACAGATCTGCCAACATCTAGAAACGAGTAAAGTAATAACTAGAGGTCAGCATGGCTTTGTTAAAAACAGATCATGCCAAACCAATCTTATTTCATTCTTCAAGATAGGTCTAAATCAGTAGACCAGCGAAATACTGTGGACATAATATACTTAGACCAGCTATGCGTTCGACAAAGTAGACCACAACCTACTTCTTGGTAAGCTAGAAAAAAGTGGGATAGATAGCCTTACCACCAGATGGATTCGTAACTGGCTGACAAACTGTACTCAACGAGTAGTCCTTAATGGGTCTAAGTCTGCATGGAGGGAAGTAAGCAGTGAGGTACCACAAGTTTCTGTCTTAGGCCCAGTACTTTTCAATATCTTCATAAACAACTTAGCTGAGGGAATAGAAAGGGAACTTAACAAATTTGCAGATGATACTAAGCTGGCAGGAATAGCTAACATCCAAGAAGATAGCTCAAGATCCAGATGGATCTTGACAGACTTGAACACTGGGCCCTATCTAACAAAATGAAATTCAGTGTAGAGAAAAGTAAAGTCTTACACTAAGGAAAGAAAAATCAAAAGTACACATATAGACTGGAGAAACCAGGCTTAATAGCAGTAACCGTGAGATGGATCTTGGAGTCTTAGTGGACAACCAATCAAATGTGAGCCAACATGTGTGGTGGCAGCCAAAAAAGCCAATGCAATCCTAAATTGCATTAACAGAGGGATACAATCAAGATCAAGTGAAGTACTAATACTACTCTATAAAGCTTTGGTAAGACCACACTTAGAGTACTGCATCCAGTTTTGGTCACCACACTATAAAAAAGATGTTGAGACTCTAGAAAGAGTGCAGAGAAGAGCAACCGGGATGATTAGGGGACTGGAGGCTAAAACATATGAAGAACTAGCTAGTCTAGTGAAGAGAAGGACCAGGGGAGACATGATAGCAGTCTTCCAATATTTGAGGGGCTGCCACAGAGAGGAGGGGGTCAAACTATTTTCCAAGGCACCTGAAGGCCAGACAAGGAATAATGGATGGAAACTGAACAAGGAGAGATTCAACCTGGAAATAAGGAGAAACTTTCTGACAGTGAGAACAATCAACCAATGGAACAGCTTTGCCTTCAGAAGTTGTGGAAGCTTCATCATTGGAAGCTTTCAAGAAGAGACTGGACTGCCAGTTGTCAGAAATAGTGCAGGGTCTCCTGCTTGGGCAGGGGTTGGACTAGATGACCTACAAGATCACTTCCAGCTCTGTTAATCTGAATCTTCTGATGGTGAAAGCTAGCTAGTCCTTCCAAGGTCCAATTTGAGAACGTATTTTCTGGAATTATGAGTGCTTGATGAACAGCTTTTCCCAATCAATCTATTTAACACTGTATACATAGAAAGGTCCAACTAGTGCATTATTCTGCAGCAGAGCATCTCAGGGTCCTGCACTGTAGACCGAGGGACAGAAGATATTCCTCTAGTTCAGATGGGATCTTGCATGTCAGCTTGACATGGAAAAACTGGTCTGGCCCACCTCCTGGCTTCTATTCTGCCAGTAAAAGAGCAAGTAGGAATCCTGTTACCACTTTTGAGTGAGACTCTTTCCAGATGGCAGTGACAAAATAAGCCGGAATGTATCTGAGAGTTGCAGCAGCATGCCATTTCTTGTGTTTTCTTTTTCCGTCCTCAGGCACCAACTTATAGCTCTGGGCATTGCTGTGGACATCCTGGGCTGTACAGGGTCAGTGGCTGAACGGGCTGCCACCCTCCACAAGGTCATCCAGCTAGCCGTGGAGCTGTGGAGGCCAGTTGGCGACCTCTTTGCCCTCTCTGCTGTGATGAAAGCACTTCAGCTGCCACAGGTGAGGGGGTGGCAGTGGGTGGACTTGTGTGGGAGGAAAGCCAAAGCCCAGGTTAGCCTTGTGCTCCTAAGAGGCACCACACAAAGAAGGTGGAAAAGTATAGTTTGAGTTCAGATACTTGATCAGAAGCAGCTCACCTAAGCTAGCTAGCTCTGGCTTCAGTCCATATGTTGCTGTTAGAACGAAAGATGGAATGCATTTAATCTACTGAAATGTAAATATTTATATCCCTTTCTCTTTCTTTATTAAAGTAGCACTTAAGTATCTGGCCAAGCCAGTAATTCCATTCTGAACCCCAGAGGCTGTGGAGGTAGCTCTATTTATACTTCTCTCCTGTTTTTGAATCTGCAGATCACCCGGCTGGAGCAAACATGGAGGCATCTGCGCCAGAGCCATACCGCAAGCGCCATTGTCTATGAGAAGGAGCTCAAGCCTCTCTTGGGGAATCTGAACCAGGCTGAAGGTAGGGCCTTGCAATCATTCTGGCCAACTCATCATTATCACTGCGTAGAGCTTCTGGTTCATTGCTCTATTTTCATGACTAGCTCAGAAGTCAGCAGCCTTTTGAAGCACCATCTTGTGCACCATGGACACAATTTTACTTAGGGCTGAGATGTAGGAACTGTTGGGAAGTCAGTTTAGACTTCAACTACTCCATGGTATATCATCAGGGGAGCTTCCATGTAATATGCCATAAAATATTGGAAACACTCCTTTAGACTGTAAACATTTTTATGAGCCACTTAGTAAATATATTAAATATTCATTGAATCACTTTTAAAATAATTTTACCCCTTTTAAAATTCATTCGAAATTGCATGCATCCATTCCCATTCCAGAAAATTCAAAACAAAAAATAATATGAGCAGAGCTGGAGTTAAGGGTGTGTTTTTCTTCTTCTTGGACACAGGGTCCTGCTTTGGGGGTTTCTGTCTTTTAGAGAAGATACTTATTACATCACTCAAAGTTTGATCTTGCAGTCACTCTTAAGAATGCCTCCAACAGAGTTGTACCTGCGTCAGAGATGGCCCTAAAATGCAATTTAGGAAGGATTTATTTTATTATTTTATTAATTTATGTGCCACCTACCTTGTTTAGAGGCGACTCTGGGCAGTTTGAGTTCTTGATGAGAGTTCTGGGACTATTTTAATTAAGTCAGAATAGCTTTAGTGTATCTGGAAAGTCATATACACTTGTTCCAGAGTGAGCAGATTGCTGTTTTAAGGTAAATAATGGTGCCAAAGTTTATATATTCTTATTAACTGAAAATCCTTCTTGCCAGGGTGTAGAGCAGGGGTCTTCAAACTTGGCAAGTTTAAGACTTGTGGACTTCAACTCCCAGAATTCCTCCTCTAGTCATGTTAGCTCAGGAATTCTGGGAGTTGAAGTCCACCAGTCTTAAATTTGCCAAGTTTGAAGACCCTTAGTGTAGAGTGTGGTATTTTTCATAGAGTCAAAGAATTTGCTAGATATACCTCATAGATAATTATCTAGTCTCTGTTTGAAGACCTCTAGAGTGAAGGAGAACTTGTCACTTCATGTGACAGCTTATTCTTCTGGCTGACAGCTGACAGAGTCAGAATATTCTTCCTGATGTCTGGACTGAATTTCCTTCTTTGCTGTTGAAATCTAACTGCTGTTTGATTAGGGTGCATTCATGCAATGGGCCAGCATTTGAAAGGCTGCCCATCATGGTGCATGAATGCATTCCTCTGAGCAGGATTGCTTTCCGAACTTTCTGACCGCAATCTAGTAAGCAGCCAAAAGTTGGTGAGTTCTGCATCAGTCAGACTTCTCTATAGAGATTAGCATCTAAACTAATATAGGGACAGCCTTGGGAAAATGTCCAGGCCACTCAGGGTCTCCTTTGGTGAGATGGGTGACTATGTAAATTTGATTATTAATTAATAAAAATATGCCTTAAACTGAATTACATCACACTTTCTCAGCTTACAGGCTTTCTCCTAAAATGTTTACAGATAGTCTTCATTTAGCGACCACAGTTGAGACTGATAACTCAGTTGTTAACCAAAATGGCTGCTAAGTGAAACAAAAACTGTTTGATTTTGCTTCACTCTTCATTTGCTTTACAGACTGCAAAGGTCATACATGTGAGGATTGGTTGCAAAGCCAGTTCGGTCTAGTGGTGAAGGCATCAGGCTAGAAAGCAGGAGATCATAAGTTCAAGTCCTGTCCCAGCCCTGAAAGCAAGTTGGGTGACTTTGGGCCAGTCACTTTCTCTCAGCCCAACCCACCTCACAGGGTTGTTGTGGGGAAAATAGGAAGAGGAAGGAGTGTTTGATTATTCACTGCCTGCAGTCATTTGTAAAAATAATAAATGTGGGCTACATTACAGCTGTAATTGTGAACAGTTGTTAAAAAAGGACTACCTGTAATTCCATCTGTGATCTAAAAGGCCATTGTCTGTGCCCTACAGGGAATTCTGTCTTCTCCCCAAAGGAGGTAGCAGTTCCTCATATCCTGCCACTTCTCAGTCTCATGGAAGGAGAACAACTATGGGACGACAATGAAGAGACGTGTGATGTCCTCTTGCGGACGCTGGAAGCAGCTCGCTTTGTTGCCACCAACACTGGCGCTTATCGCATCAGGGCTGAGGCCAGACTTCAAGGTAGAGTTGCTCTTGGCAGTGAGAGCTGGGCTTTTTCTATCTACCTTGGTGGTTCAGATTGTTCAGTTCAGATTGGTTAGAGACCATCCATTCCCCTTCCCAGTTGCCCATGCATGGAATACCTGTGCATGGAATACATGTGCATGAATAGCAGCCCAGAAGAAAGCTATCAGAGCACTGTTGTGGTGGACTGCACTGGGAATAGCCAGGCTGTAAGCCATTCTCAGCTGCAGTAGCTCACTGAGGGTTTGGGCTATCCTCTCAGTCCAGTCTACCTTGCAAGGTTGTTGTGGAGAGAAAATCAAGAGGAGCCTTATGCATTCTGCCTTGAGCCGCTAAATAAAAGCTGAGATAAGTTTCTAACCAATGAAAAGTCCACCCATCTGAACTTTGTAGCTATTTTGGTGATGGAAATATGACCCAGCAATGATTTATTAACAGCTAATCTTGGCTAGCCTGTGCTGCACACCATCTCTAAAAGCAGCAGCAATTTTAGGCAAGCACAGCTTGTACGAGCTGGATGACTTCTGCACTATGAGTGACTCAAACTGTCTTGTTTTAATTCTATCCTGCTCCTACCACACTGGATAGGACTGGTGATTAGCCAGTGGATGGGTGCCTCAAGTAAAGTTTTGCCCCTTAAACACTGCAAAGATCTTTGGCTGGGAACCCCATGGATGATAGCCAGTGGGGCTGCCTTATGCACACTCTATTTTCTCAGCTCTGCTGCCGAAGTTGCAAATTCCACTGCAGTTTTAAGAAAGTAAAATGCTCAGCGTGCAGTATGATTTATTAGAAGTGTGCAGCAGTCAGATCCAAAGTGGGCATTCTTACTGTACCGGCTGGCTGCTCCTTAAAGGACTCAAGCCTTTTCCTGGGTTTGCAGGATAGTGGCGTGGCTCAGGAAAATGCCTGATTGGGTTCAGGTGGTGACAGTCACATCCTGTCACACCCCCTTAACTTGGACGTGTTTTCTCAAGCCTGAACAGCTGCAGCACAAATGCCAAAAAAGGTGTGGCTTCTTAAACTACAGAGAGGTGTGGCAACTGTGCTCATTCCAGAAGGGAAGCACCTTTGCTTAGTTCATATCTGAATACTGCACACCTTTCTGAGTCACTTTTCAATCTTTGCTAAGCAAAACTAGTGTCTCAAGCAAAGGCTTTCTAAGAGTTTATCTTTGTGCCACCTTAAAACAGTGCACCATAATGGCAGTCCCACGACATAACAAGCTATAAAGTAGGTTTTATGGCTGGCCAGATGTAAACTTTAAAAACATACATCCTTCAACTCTTGATTAGAATTTCATGAGATGGGTTGATTTTAATTTTGCAGTTGCTTTATTATTAAAAATGAGACATCTAGTGGCATAGTATCTGTGGGTACTACATTCCTAATCTCTAAATTAAGTCATTTTATAGCTTATCTTGGTGTTTAAACCCAGCCTTGTTGTGGTGGTCATTGTTATTCTCGAGTAAAAGAATTCTGTTATACAGATAGTTCTCAATGTACAATTGGTCACTTAATGACCTAAGTTACAAGGGATCTGAAGTTAATTTATAACCTGTTCTCAAAGTTACAACTGCCCCACCATCTCCAGTGTCATGTGCTTGACAACTGGCTTGCTTACTGGACAAGCTAGATTTGGACTTACAACCCATGATTGACTTAACAACCATTGTGACCTATTGTGACTGTCATAAAATCGAGTCTGATCATATGATGACTCGACTTATAACCACCACAACCTATGACCAAAATTCTGGGCTCAGTTGTCACAAAACAAGGTCTGCCTGTACTCACATTGGCTATACTAATCCTTTTTGTTCTGGCCTTCTCTTACTAGAGGTTCAGTCTTATTCTGAATCTGGTACGTGAGGCTTTCATGGTAGGTGGTAGGTGACGCACATAAGAGGAGAGTTAGTTAATACCAGGATGTGCACTCTGTGTAGTACTGATTGATGTTGCGGAATTCAGCTGATGTTTCCTTTTTACATCCTTTTCTCCACTCAGAATTCAAGAGCACTCCAGAGCTCCTGGAAGTATTTCAGACGGAGTTCTCCCTTCGGTTATTCTGGGGCAGTAAAGGAGCGCAGGCGGAACAGGGTGAACGATACAAGAAATTTGAACGGATCTTGACTGTGCTTTCTCAGAAACTAGAGTGAACTCATGGGAGAAGTATTTCCCCATCCCCCTCTGCCAGGCCAGCTGGAATGCAAGGCAAGGGTGGCAAAGATGTTTAGTAAGCAGTAAAGAGGAGAGTCACCCAGTGTCAGAATAAGATGTTGACTGGCTGAAATTTGAAGGCCTTCCAAGGAATGAATGAGCAGGAAACTCCTCTGTGGTAGACATTCCTTCTAGATCAAGGGGGCCAGGGCTTTGGAAAGAAGCAATCTGGAAACATTTTTAACCTATGCAAAGGAGCCAGCCTGCAATAAAGAAAGCGGACGGTTTTTAATCGGTTTGTGCTATAAAAATAACTTTGCTCTCTGCCTATTCTTGCCGGATTTAGAAATTTCACAGCATTGGTTTACAGACCCCAAAACCAGAAAATAACAGCTTCCAGGATTGTTATCTGCACCCAAAAGTTTAAATGCATTCATATCCAAGTTAGAAGAGTCCAAGAATCCATCCTGAATAGAAAAGCAAGCTTCCTCACTTGGAATACTTTTCCTGTTTTTGTAGTTAGGAGTCCATTATGCAGAGTTGAATTCTGCAGATAATATTTATTCCTTTTTCAAAGTATGATTCATGTATTACATGGAAAGAAATTTGCATCAGTCTTTCCAAATTTTTTTTCCTTCAACTTGAACAGTACTTGAGAAAAGTACTTTTATTGACAGAGGTTGTCTTAAGAAGGGTTTTCTCCCTGACCCATACAAGACCTTGAGAGAAGCTCAAGCAGGGGGAAAGCTTATATGTATCCCTTTTAATATACCACCAGTGGAGGTCCATAAAAGGTTTCTCCCAGCACCCAAAGTCAGACACTGAAGAATTGGGCACCACAGAGGAAAGACTTCAAACAGAATTCACAGTGGAATCCTGCTTTCTCTTGTGATCCAGAGACAGCCACCAACTTGGATAACTTTAATGAAGAAGCACGAGTTTACCCATGGCTAACTGCATCGTATCTTTTTTTTTGCTGAGGAACATATAACAGAAAAGTATTGCTACAGTTGTGGATCCTTCTACTTGGCCACAATGGGAAGAGAATACAATGTTAGAGGAGTCTTTGGTCTGATGCAGTGCAGTTCTTAGGTTTTTATTTGACCAGCAGATGCTAGCAGCTACTTCCATAGTAAGGCATCCCCCCCCACCCCCTCAGAACCAAGTGGACAGTACTCAGGCCCCTCTCCAGATCTACAGACAAGATTTGCACAGAAGCACTGCCTGGTTAAGCACAAGTGGAGGTGAGGGGAATATACCCCCAACTGATCTACCAATAGGTCCAGTGTCAGATGACAAACCTGTTTTCTCCTTCCCCTCCCACACACTGCGCCCACTTTGTGCTGTTCTATGGATAGGCAGGCAGCAGCAAGCAGCAACTGTTGGCTGCCTTGGCTTCCTGTGGCATTTGCCTCCTGCTTTTTCCTCCAGCTCCCCCATTCGGTGTGGTGATGAACTGTACACAACCAGAAAGGTAGAGGACCTTCCTTTAGCTCCCAAACAGTGGATATGAATGTTGCAGATGTTAAGAAGTCCACGCTTGGAGGTCAGAGGGACAAAAAGGCAATGGCACAGGCATCCACTAATTAATTTCCCCTCTACTATTTACATAAAGTGTAAAAGGCACCCAGAAATACATTCTGCATCTCAAGAGAGAAGGGAGGGGCAAATTTTGGCCCCTTCCTTCCAAGGCTGGAGGGATAAGAGCTGAGGCCACGTTACAGGTTTTATGTGAACATGTCAAACTGAATGGTAAAATAAACTGGTCGCTGTATAAAACTACTAAGAATACATCAGAGCGTTCTTTAAAACAAACAGGGACAGGAGTGGAGGAGGCCAGAGCCAACTGCTTTTGCTTCTCATGTAATGTATTCCCATGGGGGGAAGCAAACCCAAAGACTCTGGCACAGGCACTTTTGAATGGCTGACGGAGCCAGGCTAATCAAATCCAAGAAAACTATAAAGTGCATTTCAAGGAAAGAATATAGAGATGTTGGTCTGGCGCCTTCAGCCTGCCCTCAGACAAGAAGGCTATGGTGACACTTGCATCTAATTGAAGGAGCACTGGGAGTGCCTGGTGTGCCCAGCATCTGTTGTCCTCCCTCTCTGCTTCTGGTCAAACAACAGGCATAGCAGCAATCTTAAGGATACACATTCCAGGCTTCTAATCCAACCCGGTGTCCTCCTTGAATATGGACACACACACACACACATCCCAAGTCCCCAAGCGCCCACAATCCCCTTGAGGCTTGGACACAGTCTACTGAATGCAGCATAAAAGCAGAAGCTTTTCTCTGGAGAGAGCCCTTTGCTCTGACCAACCTGACAAAGAGAGGAGGGACAGCCAGCTCTGCACTTGAAATAGGAGCCACATCCTTTCTGCTATTGCAGCCACATTTCATCTGATGGGGCAACTACCACAGTCCAGAGCCATGAATCCAGGAATCTTCCTGTATGCAAAATTGCACATTTTTATCTACTTTGGCTGAAGGGTATTTCCTATGGAATATTTTGTAACTGTGCCATGAAGATAATGGAGGAAAGAGGAGCAATTACTAGCTGGAAGTCAACCCCCTCTTGTACTCCCATCTGAGGCCTTGCTTTCAGCTGGCTACAGCCATCGCTTTGTTATTCTGCTAGTCAGTTCTTGTCCTGCAGTAGTGATTTGGTGCAAATTCCTTCTTTTACCATCTCACCCAGAGCAAACATCATGGAGCAGTTTCCAGGCAATTGAAACTCCACCCCTCTTCCACTCAGACATTGATGTTGGTGCAGCTCTTGGAACTTGGATGTCAGTCCCCTACTCAGTTCACACTCAGTCGCAAATAGGAGGTAGGGACGTAACCCTCACCCCCTTTACTACGCCTTCGTACACGTGTCCACCCATCCCCTTTGTCTTCCTCCATCAAGTTGAGCTCTTCACCTTCCTGAATGGAGATGGTGCCCTCACTGGAACCTTTGGGAAGCAAAGAAAAGAAAAAAAAAGAAGAAGAAAGAGCAAGGGCATTGATTAGAGGAAGCCAAGAATATCTGGGAGGCCAAACTGTTCAGACCATGAGAGTACGCAGCAGTTGCCAAGGGCAGAATTGGGAGGGTGGATGGGTGAATGACGTACCAAGGCTTTAAAGCAGGATGTGAACCAGACTATGGAGTTGCAGAGCCCTTCACAGAGTAAGCAATGCTTTTTGTCCAATTCAAAATTTCAGGCATTGATATTTTTTTAACTCAAAACTGTTTCCCTGCTGTTGGCAGTTCACTGAGCTGTTTATTACAATGAACGGAAAAAATTACATTAACAGAAGATGCCCCGGGGGGGGGGGGATCAAATGAATACTGTGCCCTGTATTATTATTTATTATTATTGTTGTTGTTGTTGTTGACTTAACACTCGCCTTTGTGGCTTTACTGCTGTCACCATCACGGCCCAAGAGTGGAACAAAAGAGACACGCTTAGAGGCTGCTCCCTCCATAGCACAACTGTTAAGACTAGGAGAAAGCAATTGCTCTTTGGAGAAAAAGGACTATTGAACTGCTGAAAGTCACGGCATGGTGCAAATAACACATACACGCAGCAAAAAAACAAAAAACAAAACCCATATAATTGTGTTTTCTGAGGATGCAAGCTTTCATTATTAGGTATTTTGAAAAGCAGGTTCCCAATCCTTTGTGGTTAAAAACAGTGCAATTAAAAAATAGTCTGGGCAAGACTAGTGAACAGCTTTGGGCTATTTCATGCTGAAGCTTGGACAATGCAGTTGTGGTTGCTTTTCTGAACAGAAGCCTGCTTACCATTAAGCTCCCATAAAAGTGAGATATGTACATGGCTAGGAATGTCAGCCAGAATGATTACCTCACATCTTGAGTGAAAGGTTGGGATTTAAAAACCCAAATATCTTTTCTTTTTAAAACACATTTCTGCTCAGAGTTGGTGGGACTCAGACAGTGTGTAAATCTAATTAATTAAATCAATGCCAAATTATTATTTATTTATTTTTAATTACATTTATATGCCGCCCTTCTCCGAAGACTCAGGGCGGCTTACAATTTTTGGGGGGATACAACCCAGTGTGCTCAGCAATAGCCTTCCTTCCATTGTATATGCCTGCTTATTACTAAGCGGCATTTTTACAAAGTCAGCTTATTGCCCCCAACAATCTTGGGTCCTCAATTTACCTACCCTGAGAGGATGGAAGGCTGAGTCAACCTTGAGCCTGGTGGGATTCGAGCCTGCAATAATTACAGGCAGCTGGAACTTAAGAGCAGGCATTTAACAGCCTGAGCCACCAAGGCTCATTTTATATATATTTTATACAAGTAATTGGAACTGCAGATTTTTAAATCTATTTTTGGTACAGAACCAATCATGCATGGGGATGGGGTGTGGGGAGAGAAATGCAGGATTAGGAAATAATGCTAGGAGAAAGAGAGTAAAAGTCTAAAAGTGACAGACCTAAACTCCTTCCCCAAGACAAGAACAATTGCAGACATGAAGAATAAACACATAATTCCACTGGGTGTATTTCACAAGACAGTCCTTTGAGCTAGCGAAATAGAAAGGCTTTGCCCCTGGTCTCAGCTATTCCACACAAACACAGCAACTGGAGAAGCTTGCCAAGATGCTACCTTCAAACTGATACATGGCCACACAGGTTCCAATGGGTGATGCCAATTCCTCTTCAAAGTCCTCATCGAACTCTGTGTAAATGGGTTGGTTGACTGTGTCCTGGCTCTCGTTAGAATGAGTAGTCTCAGGGCTGGAAGGAGAAAAGCGAGTATTGAGTATGTCGTATTACAAGTTGGGGGTGGGGGTGGGGAGGGTGTAGGCAAAACCTAATCTGATGCCATCATAATGAAGATAAAATATTACTTCTTGTAAGAAAACTTCAACTGGCTTTCCTGATGGGACTATCAATCTCATTTTTTTCCTTGATCACTTGTGAATAGATGCACTCCAGGGATTATTAACAGGACAAGCCAACTTTGGTTCAGAACAGGGGACAATATCTTATGCTGTCTCCTGGTAATGGATATGCTAGGGATTGTTTTATGTGCAGGCTCATCAGAGACATTTTACGCAATAGGCAGTCCTTGTTCAGCAACCGACTTGTATTTGTCCTTGCAATGTTCATGCCCACATTTACAATCTCTGCAGTGTCTTTCTCCCAGTCAGGTACCTTTCATTACACCGTTAACACTGGTCCTGTACCTGACCTTTTTTTCTTCCCTATAGCAGAGGGGAAAGATTGCTTAAACAAGCAAGTCTTTTCCTGAGCTATCTTTCTCCAACACAGTGCATCCGTAAAAGTTAACAAGATGAACTCCCTGACTTAATTATTGGGGGTAGGTGAGTGAGTGGATTAGAACCCAAGATAGTTGGTAACTGCTGCCTGAAACCAACAGGACCCTAAGCAGTTTTATATTAGAGCAGGGCTGTCAAACCCATGGCCTGCATGCGTCACGCACTGGCCACGCCTGCTTTAATGAAGGGGGAATTGTGATATGTCATGTGACGCCACCATGACGACTGCTCTAGAGGCCTTTATTTGCCTCCTATATGGTGTGTGTGCTAGGCAAATAGCCAGAAGTAAAATCACACAGTTATGGTCACATGATTCTCACTTTGGGTAACAGCAAGGTTGCTGTTTCCAACTATGATTGCTAAACAAGGACTGTTAAAAGTTTTGTCAGGGGAAAGAAATCGGTCTCCAGCTTCTTGTGGAAGGGGAAAAAAAAAGTGACCTCAAACCTGGACAGGATGTGGCTTTTCCCTTCCATTCCAGTTTAACTTCAGTGAAAACACAGAATTGCTCGAGAGGAAGAGCAACTGGCTGGATCACGAGGAAAGACCTAGGAATCCTGCAGATCAGGACCACACTCTGGGATTACTCCTGAGGAACCATGGCAGCTAGAACTGCAGTGAGAGTGTCTCAGCCCCATCTTAGGAACCTCAAAGAGGCTCTAATGCCTGGTTGCTCTTCTTTGGCTGCTTGCGCTTACCTGTCTTTTTCATGGGAGCAGTTGTTGTTGTTCAGGGCACTGGCAGGATCCAAGTGGCGGTTATAGCGGGTAACCGTGTCAGGGCGGTTGCTCAGCATCCTACTCTCGGCATCTGCCAGCCAAGCCTGTAGAGAGGCCAAAAGGTGAGCATGGATCATTATGGCTTCCCTGCAGAGGATCTGTCTCTCTGCCAGAAATGGGGCCCCAACCATGTGAACATGGCTCTGCTAATGTAACTCCAAAAGGCAGAACACTGGCTAATGGTTTGCCAAGCCGTGATGCTCTAAAGAAGGCATACAGACTCTCCCCAGGTTTACATCATCCTTCTTCTGACCAGGCTTTTGTCAAGCACCATCCAGGGCAACATGGACTTATGAAGAACACTTGAGGGAGAAAAGAGTACCAAGCCTCCTCGTGGCTATTGCTGAACGCAACCTACGGAAAATTCCCTTGTGCAAATCTCCTGCAAACAAATGGCAGAGTCCTTGGCCCTCAAGAAGCTTTCGTTGCTGCTCTGAGCAGGTAACATGAAGCCAATGTGAGCTAAGAAGTCTAGAGCTAAAATTCAGCAATAACTGGCAATCTCAAGCAAGCAGAGAAATCACTTACTGAGAGGTCCCTCTGACCCGTGCAGAATGACAGAAGAGTCACCCTAGAAGCTCTAGGCCCTTAATAAAGGCTTGACCCCACACTCCTCTGGAACCAGCCCAATTCAAAGTTTCCTATTAACTATGATTCAGCAAGCCAAACTTCTGCTTCTGCCATCCTTTGCTCAATCCACAATTCAATGTTAACTACTGTCCTATTCAACAAGGTTACTTGTAATGCAGCAGCAATTTCAGGAACACATGACACTCTCCAAAATCTTGGCAATGTTCTCAGAAACTCTCTAAAAGTTGCACTTGGACGGTATTTTCAAGTTAGTGAAATGGAAAAATCATTCTGAAGGTAATCAGATGCACGGCCTCCCCCCCTTCTAAGTCCTTACTTCACATTTCTGAATCTCTAGACGCAACCTTTCAATATTGCTCAGTGTCTCCGAGATCTTTGGCTCCAAACTATTGGGGTCTCCCATCTGTGGTGTCTTTTGGTAAACATCCTTCATCTTATTTAAGGCATCCCTGAAACAAGGAAGAGAGCAAAAATGATTATTGAGAGAAGTTACTGCAACGTAGGTGAGAAAAGGGCAATCAAATCTCAAAATATTTGGAACAAAGCAAAGCCTTCATTAATAAATTAGCATTAATAAACAGTTAATGAAATATTGCTGATTGCCTTGTCAGCTTCATTTGCCCAACACCACCAGATGTGGTCTGTCCAACCTCCTCCCACCCACAGGTCAATATATGTGTCTGTGTGTGTGTGCGCGCGCGTGTGTGTGTATGTATCTTTGTATATGTATATATGTTTTCCGGGTATTTATATGTATGGTATTTAGGTTTCTTCGGGTATTTTCCCACGTAATAGTTGTGCTTTTATAGTGACGTTTCGGCAGAATCTCATCTGCCATCTTCAGGCTTCTGTAGCATACACAATATAATAAGTAATACCCCCTTCTCACTCCTAATGGTGGAAGAGTGGGTTAGGTCTGGCCAGCTGGGCCATGATGGCCTAGCTGGATATTGACTCTATATGACCCAAATGGGTGACAGACACAGGATTAAGACAGCAATTAAAACCTGCAAGAAAGTAATCTTAAAAAAGGGGAACATCATCAAAATATAAAATGATGAAGAGTTCCCCCCAGCTCCAAGTACACTGAATTTTAAGGGTGAAACTGGTCATGCACTGCCTCCTGGTGGTCACATCTTGTAAGGAATAATGTATGATAAGGATTCAACCTGACCCAACCTACACCACAACTACTAACTAGAATACTTGTATTTTTGCTTGGCGCTGACTAGTTGTCCTTTCTGTTGTCCTGCAAAATTTTGAAGTGTGCCTTTTCCTTGGTGTCTAAAGTCTAGATCACAGCGATCCAGAGTGCAACAACATAATGAGGGTCATCCTTTCTAGCCTGTTATTTTTGTCTAATGAAATCTATTGTCGGAGAAGTTGACCATTTGCAGCAAATATTACTTGTGGGATTCTGGACCAAATGCTGTACTGCACTTCTCCCTTGACATTTACTTTTAAAGAAGTAGCATACTTTTCTTTGACATACACAACTTTAGTTTCTTGGTTCTGCCCCTACCCCGGACACTGATACTTTTCTCTCAAATACGCATATCTAACCTTATTGCCCTTCCTACCCACCTCCACCACATGGGCTATTTTGGTTTTTACTAGGGCTTTGTAGCAAAAACTCAGACAGGTTAGAGATCTCTTTGTTGGATTGGACCACAGATCTTGGCTTAGTCTCGAAGTCTCCTACAAAGTTAAGTCCAACTTAACCTACAAAGACACTGGGGAAGGAGATGCTCCCAGTCCTGGGTTGCAGGGAGCATAACCAAGGAGGTAGGCAGAAGCAGAGTGCACATCCTGTACATCCCAGTGAGGATCAGCTCTCAGAGCTGAGGGGGGTCTTTTTCTTCCAGATGCTCCAGCAGCCACTGTCCTTGCCACTCAGCTGTCCTCATCTCCTCTTCCGTGGCCTGCTTGATCTCACGGAACATTTGCTGTTGCCACTGGCCAGCTTAGCCACAAATGGAGCAGATGCCATCCAGGAGGCTGACGAGCTCTAGCAGGCAGGCAGACCTTTAGTGGGTGGGCAGGAGGCAGGACCAGGAAGGGAGGGATGTGGCAAGAGTAGGGGAGGCTTTGCTGGGGCTCAAAACAGCTGCAAGTGCTTTGTACCCCTAGAACTGGCCCTGCTCAAAAGCAAAATAATAACACAAATGTGTGCACATCACTGATTTTTGCTTTTTGTTAGGTGAGACTAAAAAGATCTTTATTGTTAAGCAAGCTGCAAAATCTTCAAATAGGAAAGGACCAAAGAGATACTTTTTTTCCTCCAATGAAGGCTGAGTAGCTAAAACATGATTGTCAGGGATATTCAAATCAATATTAATAATGGAGCTTGAAAGAACCAATTTTTTGAAATCTCAGAATTTTTTTTACTTGGAAAAAGTTAGTTTCTTCTCTTTCTGGATTGCCTAGATCACAGGAAGGACATTAGCCAAATGCTCTGACTCTGACCTTTGATCCAGCTCTTTCTGCAACTCCCGGCTTCTTTCTTCAATTTTCTGTTGTAATTTTTTTCTCCTCTGCTCTGGAGGCAAGTGGCTAAAATCTTCTGTGATCACAGTCTGGCAGTAGGAAAAGACACACATCATTTCCCCCCCAGATGCTTCTCCGCTCTCCGCAAAACCAACTTTTCTCCCACAGGCTGTATCTAAGTGTGCTACTTTTGAGAAACATCATCTTCCATTGCGCAGAATCAAGACTGGCAACTAACTGGCTGTAGGCAATGATTCCCTATAGCCCCAGAATCCTGTTGCACTATAGGGGGGATGTTGTACCTACTTAGCTCTGATTATACAGCAGGGAACCATCTTCAAATAAATAATGCTTTTAAACATTGAACCACCTCCTTTCCCATATTGTTTTGGGGTGATTATCGTATTTATTTCTCCTGTGGAATTCGAAGTAGCTGGGAGAAAATAATAAGACCCCAGTAAGTGAGCTCACACATCATAGTACATCAAATCTAAACAAGCTACATTGTGGCTTAGTACAATGAAGGAATCCAGCCTCATGTGGAATGGGAACCAAGAATGATGTCAGAACTTTGTGACTTACTTCTTACATTCTCTTGAATTTTCCTTACATTCTCTTGAATTAAACAATTAAAAACCTGCAACTTTAAGGTATTTTAAAAAATCACCAAACACTTAGGGTCTTCAGTTCAAGAGGACTCATTTTCAAGAGACCTCATTTTCAAGAGACCTGGAGCACCTAGCTTGGGGCAAGGACCCACAGAGAAAATGTTATTTCAAGTAACCTGGAACGATGCTGGACAGGACTCTAAACTGAAAACCAGTATGTAGTCTTAGCCAGTAATTGCTTATGAGCAGACAATGATTCTTAGCTGGATGTGCTGCAATCATTCAACATTGGAAATGTAGCCACCTCCTCTGAACCATATTTGCCATGAAAGTATGAATGGTGAGATTTTGCTGTGTACTGAGGCTGACTAGATTCAAGTCTTTTGGTATTTTTTAATAACACATTCCTTATCTCTTCCTTAAGGAATTACTATATTGGTAACTTGATTGATCATGGTGGTTGCTGTTAAAGGATAATCTACCTCAAGTTAATTGGGCAATATTAGGGCAGAGAATTTTTGCCTTCCTCATGTGGAGACTATGACTTTGCTCAGTTGCATAAATCTTTCCAAATTCCTCATTCCAAATCTTCTGCTTTTATGACATGCATGTCTCTCTTGGGACAGAGGCTCAGACAGGTTGTATTCCCATTTTTCCCAGGACAAAATGTGTGAATCAGATGCCAAATAAAACTGAAAATGAGCCCAATTCCCTGAGAATTGGAGCAAATAAGCATTATCTTCCTGTACTTACAAATTGAACTGGTTTGGACATGGACTGTGGGAAGAGTAGTATTAAAATATTAACCATGAATATCTCTAAACATGTGCATGTGTGCAAAATTACAGGAACGCACTCAATTAATGCCCCATCTCTTTACCCACATCTGCTAAGATGCTTATTTTACACGTTTTAAATTTTATGTTCTTGTACTTATGTCTACACATGAAAATTTAATAACGATGCTTCTGACACAAATAAATAAATTTGTCTACCTAAGTACTCAAAGCAGGTTATAGCAATAAAACGAAGTATAAAACACAACAATAATATCAATATAATTAAAATCAGTAGAAGTCTTGCTTACTGTGAAGTAGAACTATTACCAATTTGTGTAAAGAATAAAAAAAAAGGAAGGGAAGGACATTTTTACTCAATGGACATTCCACATTCTCCCACCATGACCACTCTATGGCATTCATGGGCAGGTGAAGAGAAGGAGGAGCAGCACCTAAGTAAGATTCAGGAAACAGGTGCAAGAAGTGCAATCAAAGTCACAGCTCTAGCATCTGGGCTTTTTAAGGCTAGGGTGGGGAAGCAGCAATGTCAGAGAGATATTCCATGGTATGGAAAATGGGAACAGTTGTTTTCTGCTTTGAATCTTATAAAGTTGGATTGAGAGGTCATCTGCTAAAACAAACTTTTGGGAGACTTATAAGTAATCAAAGAAAGATCTTTTTTTTTTACAAAACACAATTAAAATGAGGAATTTGCTGTCATCAAACATGGCTATGGCCACCAATGTATCATTTAAAAAAAATGGGGCTAGAGAAATTTGTATGTGATCAGACTATCAGTGACCTTGGGGCTGCTTACTCCCTCCAGAATCTCATGCCTTGAATATCAGTTGTTGGGGAACAATGGTAGTGAAGAGCTTTCCTTTCCATACGTGTAATTTCCTCATGCTATGGAGCAAGAAGGTTGGATGCAAACCCTTGTCCCGATCAAGCAGAGCTCTTAGGTACACTGTGTTCTTGCTTTCTCTTTTGCTTTGTCATCCTTTTAAAATTTCTAAAGACAACTGGTCAAAATCTTGGTTTAGTTCTGCCTTACCAATGTAAAACTTACCAACAAGGAAACTGAATGGATTTTCCCTGCTAGAAATGTCTTTTTTCCATATTCACTGAACTGAGTAATTACTGCTTCAAAGGAAACAGCAGAAGGCTAGGATCTAGAGTGTGTATGAATTTTCATCTTATCAGCACATAAACCACAACTGACTTTCTACCTGGCAGGTGCCTTTGGTGGTGATGGTGGTGGCGGTGGCGGTGGCAGCAGCAGAGGACATATGACAGTGATTTAAGCAAACAAAGTTATCCACTTACCCCCCGTTTGAGGCTGCGGAAGGACGTGATGCGGGGTTTGACTGTCTTATTGATCTCGTTCAAACAGTAAGACAGAGGGTCACGGGTGAATTTGGGGGATGGAGGTCCATTGATGGCAGAGGAGGAGGGGGAAGATGAAGAGGAAGGGCAATTTATAGGGGAGAGGGGAGGGGTTGGGAGCTAGCGACAGATAAGGGCCATGAACAAGAAACAAAGAAAAAAAACACACAAAAGGATGGGAAAAATATATTGTAAGAAAATAAAAAGACACACATACAAAAAAAAAATATCCCGCCACCAGAAAAACTACAGTACATTCCATCTATATTGCATATATACTCCTAATGGAAAGGACTACATTGGCCAATAGTTGAGAGGGGTTGCTAGCCATTTATTTTGAGTAGAAACAGCGGGTACATCAGCTACCACATTCACCAGACAAGGCAATAACTGTAAACCCACGAGGTCCAATATAACAGGAATGTACTGTAACAGAACCCAAGAATACATGGGGAAGAGACAGCAGCACGCAAGGCACAGAAACACCTGGTCACCGGGGAGCAAATGAAAAAAGATGAGGAGTGTGGCAAGATGCAGAGCTGACTTGGCATTGACATATCTCAGGGCAACATGGCATAGTTCCTTCCCTGCCTCCCCCTCCCCCCAGCTTCCCCTCCAGCCACCCAGTCTGGTAATCTGGCTCTCAAAATCTGTTATGTGGGAGGGCTGAACTTGGCCTTAAACTTCAAAGTTATTGTCTGAAAAGGTCCAATGTTAGTAGCCAAAGATGGAAAGCCTTTGAGGGGAGCCAGAGGCTACTGCTGCGCAGCACTTCAGAGCATGCATTTAACCCTTTTCACTCCTTCAAGGTCTTGGGTCCTTTCCTGGGATTGTGCTGCTGTTGCCCAACGCCATTAAAAGCGCAGTGTGTTAAGGAGTTGCAGAGCGGTGCTGGACAAGCACCTTCAGGCGCTCAGAAGCACCCTGTTGCCTTTTCATGGAATGATTCACAGGGAGGTACAACAAAACCACCAATATGAGGAATTCTGAGAGTTGAAATCCACATATCTGGAAGGTGCTGAGGCTAAAAGAAGCTCGTTATCTACCCAACTATCTGTCTTCTCTCCAAGGTCAATACAGGTCCATCTTTGCTGCAGCCAATTTAAGATGGATATAGATGTGGAAATGCCTGTTCAGCTCAGAAGAACTTATTCATTTTGCTTTAAAATCTCTTGAAGCATTGCTGACAAGATAAAATGCTCTAAGTAGGAGAGAACAACCCAAGTAGCATTGAGTTATATTAGCAGGGTGAGACTGATCAAACCTCCCCTCATTTCTGAACTGGTCATATTTGCCTTAGGCAAGGCTGCTTCCTCTCCACCCGCTTCTGTAGTACAACAAAGACAATATGTACTGACTTAAAGTTGTTTAGGCAACCAAAAAGGGCTCGTGTTTAATAATATAAAGCTTTATCAATTATCATGTTTGCTGAGCTTTGGTAATGGCACGCACACCATAGAGGCAAATTTTTATTTAATGTTGACTTGCAAGTTAGCGAGTGCATGTTATATGAGTATATGTTCTCTCATATAGTTTATTAGGGAAAGGGAAAGTAATTTGGGACAGTTTATAAACGGGTTGCTCTGAAACACAATAATTAGTCAGGAAAGTGAAAGGAATCACTACTGCACCATCCTCCAGCTATTTCTTGCAGGCTCAAAAGCAGCTTAGCAAGCTCCTTAGGGGAGAATTCAGGAATGCCATTTTTGTCTTTCCTGCCCTGAAGTCAAGGACAAAAGGCAGCAAAGTTCACACGTGCACAGAGGCAAGGAGGCAGTACGGAGGACATGGAGGAAATTACGCAGTAGGAAAACAGAGATGTAGGCAAAGTAGATGTGAGCAAAGGCCGTGGAGCTTGGCTTTTGTGCAGCATCTGCACTGCAAGATTAATAGGGCAGATGTGACTAAGAAAACATTTGCACGGCAGAACTAAAATGATAGGGGGTGGGAGAACATGCTTAGTTCAGATATAAGGCAAGAGAGTTCAGGACTCTCTAGATGGCCATAGCAAATGGGAAAAAGGAGCCCTGTGTGGATGGAAAAAGGAGGCCTTTGCTAAAGCACAGGCCAGCTGAAATAGTGTCCTCACAAAGGCTATGAAGGAACCTCTGGGGAAAATTAGTAGGAAACAAAATGAGAGCTCCCTGAAGCAGCCTTTGGCCTCTGACATCATCATCTCCAGCACACAAGCCCATGGGGTCATCTAGGGACTACAGGAAAAAGACAGGGGCAGCTGGGAATGGCTTCTTGGAATATGCCGTTCTAGGGCAGGCTTCCAAGGCCTCCACAGTGGGAGGGCCTTGAGCAACAGGAGGCTGATGAGATCCAGTGGCAGAGAGGGAAGGGATTTTCGAGCTAAGGCCCTCCAGCAGCAGATCTAATAGCCAAACTCTATCTTGGCCCATATTTTCCTGAGCAGCATTGGTTTGACTTAGCAAGTCAGAAAAGGAAGCTCTTTCATGAGGACTAGTGCGAACAACTGGAAAGAAGAAAGAAGTCAGCCAAAGGATGAATGGAGGTGGCAATGAGTGTTAGTATGGTAACTTGCAGACTTCCATAGGATATTTCAGCTGAGAAATCTGCTGTGGTAGGCCAGCAGCCTGAAAGGCAGGGGCAATTAAATGCAATAGGGCTGCAGTGGAAACCCTGGATTTCAGAGTAATATTCAAACATGCCAACAAAACACTGTGATTATCCTCTTCCTTCCCTCCATCCCTGACCCCAGATACTGCTGGTCTGTGAATCCAGGAGATATTAAGAGAGAGATGTCAGAAGACCAATCGTTCTCAATTACCTTCAGGATGCTGCCAGCCCTCTATATCGATCCTCACCTTATTCTTCCTGCTGAAGAGCCAGCGTTTTCCCTTGTTCTTGCCTAGCAGTCGGGGATCCAGACGGCCATCCAGTGTGCCCCGGGGAGTTCCCAGGCTGCTATCGGAAGAGGTGCGGTTCATGGGTTGGCTGAAGTCTTCAAAATCCATTTCTCCTGGCCTTTCAAAACCTGATTTGTGCAGTTCAATTAACATTTGCGAGTCCTAACAGAAGAAAAGCATCTTTTTGAAATAAAACAGGAAAAAGCTCACACAAAAACTGTCAACCCAGCTCCAACTGAGCCTGCAACAGAGATTAGTAGCAAAGCTCCATACTGACCAAGAAATGGGATCTAAGAGCACCATTTCAATCATGCAATTGTAAGAGTAGCTTAAATGTATCTTCTCACATAAAGGTCAAAGAACAAATGTAATGTTGAAGAAATCGAGCACCTTTTAATTAAACAAAATAAGTTCCTGGTGCCTGTCCAGGAACAGGATTGTTTCTAAGCACAACCATAATTCAAAGGCAGAAAACATATTTGTCAGCAAAAAAAAAAAGCAACAACCCCAACTTCCCCAGGCAAAGGATATTAGGTGCCACTGTTGGAAGGTTTGGGGTTAACAAAAAATCCACATTCTTTTCAGCCTCTACCATACACGGGGGAGTAAGGTATCTTCAGACACCTACATTTTTTTCATCAACCACCTCTGCAGCTGCCTTCATGCCTTCCAGGCATTTGCCAATGATCGGCATGACCTGCTGTTCTATCTCTGAAAAGATGCTATAGCCTCCCTTGAGACGCCGTGTCCGTCTTTCATCCATCTCTTGCATCTTCTAGAAAACAAGCAAGAAAAAAAGGACTAAACAATAACCGAGATATGAGGATTATTCACAATACCCAATTGTTGTTGCCTTGGTGGCTCAGGCTGTTAGTTGCCTGCACTTAAGTTCCAGCTGCCTACAACTGCTGTAGGCTCGAATCCCACCAGGCTCAAGGTTGACTCAGCCTTCCATCCTCTCGGGGTAGGTAAATTGAGGACCCAAGATTGTTGGGGGCAATTAGCTGACCTTGTAAAAATGCCGCTTAGTAATAAGCAGGCATATACAATGGAATGAAGGCTATTGCTGAGCACACTGGGTTGCATCCCAAAAGTTGTAAGCCGCCCTGAGTCTCCGGAGAAGGGCGACATATAAATGTAATTAAAAAAAAATACAGGAAACTTTCTTATTCACAAAATAGTAGCCACAATGGACATGGTCAGTCACAAACAAGTTGACAAAAAAGCTAAGACGGACCCCAGAATAGTCTCAAACACACCAATGTAATGTTTCTGGGCCCCTTAGGTATTTCTGCAAAGATTTATGACATTGATACTAGGGGATGTTGCTTTGCTGTGCAGCACAATAGTTTCCAAAATCACTTGATTAAAATTCTATGCAGCATGTATGAGCCTATGTGTGAGTTGCCTCAGGACTTGGGCCTCTCCTCCATCCTACTTAACATCTAACACAAAACCATTGGGAGATGTCACCTGTCAGTTCTAGATGAAGTATGGTCAGTGAGGAGATGATATCCAGGAGTGGGCAGGAGATACCATGGATGCTTCAGTGTCTTTGGGCTATGGGAAGCTGGACCGGACAAAAATTCCTTACATTTAATCCTAGCAAGATAAGAGTGGCTAGAATCACCTGGATCCAGGGGCAACACTATCCTTTATTCTTGATGGGTTTGCATTTCCCCAGAAACTGGTCCAAGATCTAGAAAATCCCTGAACTAACTACTCCTGCAACAAGTGAAAGTCATGGCTAGAAACTTTGCTCAGCTTCATAGCTGGCAATCCAGATAAGGCTGTTCCTGGACTAAGATGCCCTGCCCTCGTGAGCTTGTCGACGATGCTTGAAGCTGTTCTTGAAGACTACTCAGGTACTATAGTTGGCATAAAAAGGCCAAACCTCATTTAACTGACCTAGTTTTCAAGAGCCGCATCGGTTTCCAAAGGGGTTTTGGACACATTCACAGTACTGATCACCCCTTATAAAGTTTATAGCCTATAGGTCTTCAGTTTCTGCAGGATTTTTTGCTGTGTTGCTGTGTTGGTAATGTGAACTGACCTGTTTTACAACCATCATGACTATCAACCATAATAGGCTTCACTACAGTCACATGTGGAGGGCTTCTAGCTCTTCACCTACACATTTAATACTGTCTCTCCCAATGTGAGGCAAGCTATATGCTCTATGATCACTTAGATTCTCTGCTTTGGTCCACAGAGAACATCTGGCTTGCCAGACAGCACCAAGGGCGAAGACCTACTTAGGAGAATATCTTAGGAGAATATGAGGAAATATTTTCTGGTAGGAAGTATGGCTGTTTCCTCACTTTTAAGTGATATTCAAAGACCTACTTCTTCACGTGAGCATCTGGACATGAAATCTACATATTTTATTAGCCCAAGAGGAATTTTGTGATCAAGATCACGGTTATAATTACTGATCACCACAGTATTTTTCTGGCAGCAGACTGAGACACTGGCGGAAAAAAAGCCTCTCATTTTATGAGTCAGGATGAGAGAGCCATTCTAGGACCTCTGATTCTGGGAACTGCCTGCAGGGTGGGAGCTATGAAATATAATCCCCTGGACTTCTCTGATGACCTACTGCAGATCTTTGTTTTCCTTTTCCAGGTTTTTTGTAATCCTTATATTTGAACTGATTCCATGATTTTGGCTCCTGTTTGATTAATGCTTAGATCTGTTCCTATTGTTTGCCATTTCAGATTATGGTTATTTTAGAAGCAATTAGAGTGGATGATGTGCAATTTTTACTGCACGATCATTATTACTGCTTGTACAAACTACTGTGAGGGACTGCTTAATATAGAAAAGGGCATCAATTCAGGAGAAAAAAATGGTAAAAACTGCTCAGAAACTTACATTGAAGATCTGTGGCATCTCCAGAAAGTAAAACTGGTTCTGATTGTGATTGAACTTCTGAAGATATGAAGCGTATTCATTTTTGCTCTCCTCGGCCATGTGACTACGCAGGTTGGCTTGCTGCTTGGCCTGGAAAAAGTTGGGGAAGTGATGAGAGAAAAACCGTATTTCAAGCGAAGCCACAAGTGAAGAATACAATCCAGCTTTGAATTTCCTTTATTCAAGGATGCACTTTAGGTAATCTTGTTCTTTGCCTCAGTGCTGCTTAATTTGATGGTCCTCAGTAGCAAATGATCATCCAGATGGAAACAAGAGCACTCTAGTTTCTACCAGTTAGAACTAAGGATCACTTTCTTCTGGCGCTCCAAACCTCCAACCCCAAATGCTAAACCCCCATAAAGGTTTGAATAATGTGGGCAAAGATTCTGGGAACTGAGTTTTTTTTAAGTCTGCATTTTTAAACTTTTCTTCCAAAGGAACTAGAAGTGACTTATGTACAATATCCCAAAGGCCTCCCATCTGGAAGATGTAAGTCCAGTGCATCTGGGACTTCAAAGGACCGCTTTGACAATAGGTTGCTGTTCTTGGTGCTTTGGGGGCAAGGGGAGGTAGCTGGCATAAACTGGCATCATTCTTTCTCTGCAAATTCCCCCCACCCCAGATATGCCCCAGGTTTTATGACTTACTGGGGAAACAAGCCATCATTAGCTTAGAAAGATAACACCAGCATAACCAGCAGAAAGTTCAACAGCAGAGCTCCATTCCTGGGTTTTAGCACAAATGAGTCAGGATCTTAATTATCACTTCTACTACAGAAGTCCTCATAACTACCCCTGGGGATGGGAATCAGCAGCACAGTTCAGATGCTGACCTTCTCCACATCTGCCTTGGTAGTATTGATGTCCTGATCCAGCTTCTCTGCATTCAGCACAGCTTTCTCAGCCTCCCGGCAGTCACGTTCAAACTTGCGTTTGCTCTGTGAAGAAAAGCAGCAGAGTGTTGCCCTTGTGTGCAGCCCACTGCTATGCCTTCCTTTGCTGGCTTAGTGGGAATGACTTGAATAATGAAATACCATTTCAGTAACAGACTCATCGCTCGAGCTATGGAACAACTACTGCTAAGGCTTGATGTGATTAGCCATTCTGAGCTTTTAAATAAGAACTGGAAAAAGGATGAGGGGTTCTATATTGGCCTCTACCCCAACTCAGGAAGCAAACAGAACTAATCTAGGGAAAACAAAGCAGAAAGGGCAGCAGGGGTATTGTATACTGGAAATACAACATTTGGTAGCATTTTTGTTCAATATGGATGCTTAGTCTACACAGAGACACACATTCTGATGATGTGCACAGTTTTGTACTTTATGGAAATCTGATGCTTTGAATAGAAACATTCAATCATAGGAACATTTATTTTTGATCGTGCAAAAAGGCACACCCTGAAAACACTAAGCATTGATTGCTACAGTTTTCTGACTAAGTTAGTGTAAAATTATCAGTGAAAACAATCCTAGAGAAATGTTTTGCTTTTTTCTCTGAAAAGCTGTACACTAATTTAATGGGGGTTTTCTCACTAGAAAACCAACTCAATGATTATTATTTTATCAATATACAAAACTCTATAATAGCTTCCCTTAATTTTGTGCTGAAAGCTGGGTTGAGCTACAACTACCTTATAGGCTTGGTCTGGGATTACAGGGTGACAGATGTAGCACATCTGGAGGACATCAGGTTGGGAAAAGTGAGATCAGAAAGTCTTGGAAATTTCCAAAACAGAGCTGCTTTCTAGGACCAACAGCCTAAAGTTCCTCCTCTCCCTTGACATGCACTCTGGACATTGTCACTGTTTCCTTGTATCCTTGAATTCTCCAAGGATTTTTTAAAGATTGGATAGAGGAATTAAATATTTTTAAAAGATTGGATTGCTTGAATAAAAAAAGCTCCATTTATTTTCCAAGCAATGTTTCCATCCACAAAATGTTTGGAGACCTCTGGGGGAAACCATGTCCTCCACAGCTGAAAACAGGTTTTCAGTTTTCAAAGACAACTTGAATATTAATCTAAACTGCTGAGGTAAAATCAGAACTCACGTTTTCAAGTTGCTTGAAGGAATTCTCTAGCTGTTGTTGAGCCCTTCGGCCTTCTTGCAGATACTGGGAAGTGAAAGGGAATTTAAGAGAAAGAAACTCATTATGAAAAGTTCTTGAACTCCCAACATATTGAGTTGGGACTTCCACTGAGTAAAACCTTCAACAAGCCCAGAAATCAAACTCGAAGAGTTTTCCAACAACAAATAACTCTGTGCCTTCTTTTACATCAAAGCTGGCTTTTGCTCTCACAAAATCTATTTTTCATTTACATATTTTATCTCCAAGAATATTTATAGCTAAAATTCCAAAAATAGAAAAATGAGAGGGGGGAATAGTTAAGGAATATCTATATATGAAACACCTGAGATGAATGAGAGGATCCTACACTGATAATATACTGATATCTATAATTCATGCATTCTTCCAGATCTGAGATCTAATACCACTGAGATGGAGATACATATAAGCTACTCTTTAAATAAATGATAAAAATAAATATTTAAATACTGCATTGATAAAATACCTGAACAGCAAATTGTGAATAATTGCTATTATAACATTTTCCTAGCCACTCAAAGTCTCAGAGATCCAAAGGCAACTTTGCCAAGAGAGGAGTTTGACAAAAAGATTTATTACAAGGAATCAGAAATCCTATCAATACAGAAAAGAATCCTCATCATTTTCTGGGAAGTTCTTGGAATCATTCCTCTTTATTTTACAGTAATAATGAATGAGTTGCTATAATTCCTACACAGAAGCATTATTTAAATTTGAACACACCAGAAGACCAAATAGATTCTATTATTGCACTGCAGAAATCTTTCTGAGAGCAAAATCACACAATGGCAACTTGTGCCATTTGGAGATCTGTAATTGGAATTCTTACATCTTTAAAATAAATAGCTGCAATTTCTCTTTCAAACTGCTGCCCTCTCCATGCCACCAGGCAAGCAATTTTTGAAACTTTCATAAATTAGAAAGCACTATCCCAATCAGTCGCTACATGCCCCACCCCCCAAAAAGTTCTAAAACATTCCTGTGCTTTCACATTGTTTTGAAGATGTGGATCATAAAAGGACGTAATTAAGACTGGTGAAAAAAATTATGGTTCATTTTAGGGCAATAAAGCAGACTTTGAAGCTATGATTTGTTATCTTATTTACTGAAACTGTGGCTTATTACAGCATGCAAGCCAAAACACATAATTTGTTTATTGTTTCCTGCTTTGTCCTAAGGTTTTTTATATCCTGTCAAAGTTTCTAATAGTGGTGCAAGACAAAAGCAGTTAAAAAGAGAGGAAAAAGCAACCAGAAATTGCTCAAATAGCATATTTACTTTTCTGAAAAAGTTACTGTGGCCTGTTTAACATATTAGTGATTAATACAATATGCAAGCAGCATAAACATCTAGAAAAACAAACGAACAAAATATCTAGAAAAACAATCTAGAAAAACAAAAAGGAGCAATAACTACCAACAATAGGGAAGTAGCATGGAAGGTCTCCATGAATGACAGATCTCCAAAAAAGGCATAAAGTGAAAATCAATCTTTACAGACACCAAATTCTCAGTGAACTATCAAGAATAAAGATGTCAAGGAGATCAAAATATGCAACTCTCAAGCCAAAGGCATAAGATATCAAAGCCTGATGTTTGTCCCCCACCTTATTAGCTGAACTACCATTCTGGATGTCTTGCTACCACAGTTCATTTCCCAACAATTTTACCAATTTCCTTTCCTGTTTCAGCTCCTGCAAGTCCTTGGAAAGTTCCACACAGATCTGGGCTAGAAGGTCCTCTGCTATGACTTCCCGTTGGCCTGCAAAGTCATTCAGCTCCTTCACCACTTGAAGGAAAGCATGGTATTGACAAAACCTACAAAGAAAAGACAATTATTTAAACTTAACCTGTTAACAAAGAACACTCTCCTCTTCCTCAAAACAAGAAAGAACTTCCAGGATTATACTTCCATGAAAATGGAAGTGTAGTCCTTCACAGTTCAATGAAGATACGGGTGATAAGAACAAGCATGGAGATAAGAATTGGCGTAAGGACAACCCTGATATCCCCAAAATTGGGAGTTAGTTTAGTAAAGAGACAACTTGGGAGGAAGAACATGTACATTTTTTAAAGCATGGGAATGTAGAAAAAGAAGTAGGCAGGACTTGTTTTCTCCCTTTATCAATACATGATTCCTTCTTAATGAGACAGTGGTTCTTCTGAACATACTGCTAACAAAAACAGCTACATGTATGCATGGAATATGGTGCAAAATCATGTACGTTTTTTAGCTGGGCACTAGCTTAGATGATTTAAAAAAGGAATTAAACCAGTTTATTGAAGATCCACCACTAACTGCTCTTGGCCATGATGGTTTTATATCTCTTCAGAAAGAAGACTACTACAGAACAACCACAGAATACTAGTTGCTGGGTAGCAGAACTATTTTTGAACTGTTTTATTTCCTCATTCTCTGCCAGAGACAGAATACAATTTTGTTTGCCATTCTTATGTTCATAAATGTACTGACCTCCCACAAAGATACTAACTGCACCTAAACTAACTTCCCTATATTGGTAGTCTGAACTGAATGTAGCCATTATATTTATGTCCCTTTTATGTCTAAACACAAACACACCTATGGGTAAAGCCTGTATCCAATTTATTAAGAAAATGAAGATTTGACACAGGTTTTTAATTTTTATGCAAAGCTTTGTAACTTTCCTGGATGCACCTTTAGAATTATGTAAGAACTATATTCTAGGTGTTTTTTTCCTTCATTTTTTTTACTCATATTAGCCATCAGAACATGGGCATACATACTAAGTACAATCAATAACAAAAGCACTTGCCAGTGATAAATCTGAACTGCAAGATCAATAATTAAAGCATACACATTGAGAGAGAGGGAGAGAAATTACTTCCTGGAGCAAGAAATCCATTTCCTGGATATGTAGATTAGATTGCTGAGCTGCCCAGTCAGTCCAATAACATTAACCAATGTTAAATTTCACCGAGCGACTGGAATGCCGAGTCCCACAGATCTTCATTCATATTTATAAACCTCAGAATCAAGTATGTTAAGTCATGTGGTTTATGTTGCAATGTTCCTTTCATCGCCTCTCTTCCTGCTGATGTTCATACTAGTTCTGCAAAGTGGATGCAACTTTGGATCACATGTGCTGCTGCTCCCTAGGCATTCCTTTGAGGACTGCTGCTCTGAACAGTTTGCAAAGTCATCTTGCCCAGGTCTTGCTAAGCTCAAATTTAAAAACAGACAAGATTTGTCTGCTGGAAATATGTACAGTACTGGCTTCGTTGCAGTTAAACTCATATGCTCACTGCTTACTTTGTGTCTGGATCTTCTCGAGATGTCCTCTTGGGAAGGTGCTTTTTCACAAGATTTCTGCAAAGGAGATAACATGCATAACATACAATATTGACCTGAAATGGAACCAAGAGTGAACTCATACCTACACTTTAAAAAGGTATACTGCCCCATTCAAACATAATTACACTTCAATATTAGACTTTTAAGCAGCTTCGGGCTGATGGACTTTGTTAGATGGAAATGTTAATATACCGGCCTGGATAAAATTATTCTTATTTAATAGGACTTTTCCTACTTTCTCTACGTTTCATCTATCTCAAATCACGTATCAGATAGCCAGTCTATTTGAACTGAACTATGTAAGTTCCACATAGGGAAAATTCTTTCCTTTCCCTAAAACCTGAATCCAGGTACCTGTCAGCCCCATTGCCACCTGCAGTCCCTCACACCTACCTCAGCTGCTTTGCATATGCCTGCTCAATTTCAGTCCGCTCTTTCACAAATTTGACGTATCTGTCCATCAGGTCCAGGCCCCACTGGGTGTGGCGCTCAATTGTGTCAAATTGATCCTGAAGGGGAAGAGGGGAGAAGTGTGACCCCATGAGGCTGAAAACCCACAGACTTTTTCTGTGACCCAAACAGACTGTGTCACAAAGGCCTGGCAGAGATGATAAAAACGGGTGACCGTCAGCAGGGACTCACTAAAAGAACAACTAGGAGTTAAAGAAAAGCAATAACCAAACATGCAAATAACGGTCTGAAACACTATTGTCCCAAACAACCAGACTTTAGTCAGAGGCTTGAGTCAAGAATTTGGCTTTTTAGATCAAGGGTTGCACTCAGCCTCTGAGTGGCATGCCAGGGACTGTATCCATAAAAGTAATCAAGTCTAGACCAAAACCAATCTTCAATACATGTATAGTACATAGTTCTAATGGTTTCTCCCACTTGTATTTAATCATTTTGTCATGTCCCATAAAAATGGCAATCTGATGGAAACCTTTGCAGTTCTAGCCAGACCCATATCTATTGCAGTATGGCTGTGGAGTCCCTAATTAATATAAAATCCACTTGAAACTCTATGCACAAAACCTAATGCCTAGCTGCTCTCTAGGCTTGGTGGGTGGAAAATAGGGGGAAGCCGGGTCATTCTACTCACCATGCAACTCACATCAGCACAATTCAAGCTGACATTGCAATTTCTTCATTGTCTTTCATGCTATTAAACATCTAAGCAAGGGCCCAGGGTTTTTGTGCCTTAACTTATTATACCGAATAGTATTTAAGAAACAATACACTACATTCCTATATATCTTCCCCCATCCACCCCATGACATTAACCAGAAATCAGAGCTTTTGTGAGTTTTACACTTCACAAGAATTTTTACAACTCACAAGAATGTGGCTGGCAGACATTAAAGTCCAACCTTTTTGCACCCACTAATGTACACTTCATCTTCTCAAAATTTTGCAAATCACAGATGGCAATGTTTTGCCAGGATCAATGTGGCAGAATTACTATCTCAAGAGAGTTCTGTTTTTTAATACTTTAGCAAGTTCAAAGCAGATGGTATGCCACAGTATCACATTTTTAATATGCCTGTCTCATAAAGAATAGAGTTCAGTTTTTAATTTAGTTGGAGGAATACTGGACATAGTACTACTACTGAGCTAGAAGTGATATACAGGACAAATATTATCCCTGAAGTACTATCCCTCCTATAAGTAGGAGACATTCCTTCTCCACTTTTTGTTTTACTAATTACTTCCAAACATGAGAATGTTAAATCTAAAGTGACAGGAACATTGTAGATTTATCAACAGATGATGAGCTCAATTAAAATTAAAAGCAATTGGATCAGGACTTTTAAAACTGACAATGATTATGTGCCATCAAGCCCCTGTTAATTTTAATAAGCACCCTGAATTTCTCCAGGATGATCTGTCCTCAACCTGATCCTCCAAGTCTTTCAACACTGCCCACATTGTGACACCAATGGAACCCATCCACCTGGCTGTTGGTCATTCTCTTGTTCTCCTTCTTTTCATGTGGCCTTTTAAAACTGAAAAAGCTTGGTTTCAAGCTCTCCAACTAAATAGGTTTGTGAGAAGAAACAAATATATATTGCAAAATGCTTATGATCTGCAAATGTGTTAAAAGAATTGACATGATTTAATGTGCAAACCAGCAGTAAACTATGTACTCTGAATTCAAGTACTCTAAGTACTAAGAAATAGTATAGTATATCCATAAAAACTATCACATCAAGCTGCTACCTATGAGATCTAGAGAGAGTCACTTCCCAATTCTATGATACATTTTCTAACCAGAGATATCAATGCAAATATTTAGGCAGAATTACTCCCTTATTCTCCAGGAATGTTTTAATATGGTATTGTTTAGACACAGATCATTTGATAGGCACAGTTTGTCCTAGCTACAAGAAATTTAAATTCATATTTAAATTAAATAAATTAATATATGAATCCATATTTTAATATGAATTCCACTCTTTTGCCCCAACACATTCTGTTGCATCTCATTCATAAGCCACCTCAATAAATCAGGGAATTCTGGTTGGAAGATCTAAAATAAAGGTGCAGCTAGCCTTCTTCCAATTGGTTTCTTTTTCACATCCAAAAGCAATGTGGAAAGGATGTGAAGAGAGATAGCAGAGGACAGAACATTGTCCCCTTGCCCTCTCTCTTCTCCACATTTTGGGACCTTATTAGCTGAAGAGGGATGGCTCCAATTCCTTCTTCGGCATTATTTTCAGCCCAGCATGAAACCTACAGCAATTCTAGACTAAAGCCTGCAAGCAGGGGTGGGATTCTACCTGCTCGGTCCGGTTCTATAGAACCGGTTGTTATGATTCTGCCCAGTTTGGAGAACCACTGGCTGGCCCTGCCCTGCCCCGCCCACTCATTCCTTACCTGACATGCACGCCATCCAACTTGCATGTGCTTGGTAAGTTGCTATTTTTCCTCCCCCTCCAACATCAGCTGTTCTGCTGTGCCAGGAGATTTAGATTACCTAGAAAGCAGGAAATCATTGGATTTCTTGCTTTCTAGCTAATCTAAAAGCAGAGCTGAACCTTCCTTGGGACTGAAGCTTCTATTTTTCAGTGCAGACTCAGGTAGCAGATTGCAGAATCATAAATCTATAAGTGAATCTGTGATTCTGTGAGCAACTCAATCTGCCTGCTTGCTTTGCCTGAGTTGCTCTTTTTTTAATTAAAAATTCAATATTTACATAAATATTTATAATATTTACACACAAGCCATGCCCACCGTCTCATGGCCACCAAGCCATGCCCAGTCAGCAAGCCACACCACCCAGTCACATGACCACCAAACCATACCCACAAATTAGGCCACCCACAGAACCACTTGTTAAGAAATCTGAATCCCACCCCTGCCTGCAAGTGATGCCCACATGACATGTAGCACAAATGCTCTGAGGCACTTGCAATGGGTAGGCTTTAGAGCTGAAGAAGGCCCAAGAATGCCAATCACTGTGAGAAAAGCATGCCTTTAATTCTTAATACTTAAGAATTTAATTCTTAATTTAAATTATTTTAATTGGGTATTAATGATTGGGCTTGTTTGATCTAATTTTTTTAAAAAATATTTATTGTTTGTAGTACTGTGTTTTAATTGTGAGCCGCCCCAAGTCCTTGCAGAGAGGGGGCGGCATAAAAGTCCAATTATAAATAAATAAATAAAATAAATACGGAAGCTGCATCTGCTGGGGAACAGATTTTCACCAATGCTGGTGGAGTAAATCATCCTGAAGCTAGCACTTGGGTTGAATGGGGATGTTTTTTTCTCAGCTCTGGAGTCCACTGAAGTCAGCTGGCAATCTTTCACTTCCTTTACTTGGCACCCTATTGTAAGACTAACTACTTGCAGCTGGGCAATGTTTAAGGAAGATTTCTAACAAGTTCACTTTCCATCCTGAATGCATAAAACAAACAGTGTTTGAAAACTTATTTGAAAATAAGGATGTATTGTGTTCCAATATTTAAAATTAATTACTTTGGAACATAGCTAGTAACTACAGCATCTTGAGTGAGCAGTCCAGATCTTGCATTCGGACTCTGGACTCTTTTGGGTAACTCGACTTTCACTGAACAATGATAACAAAATTTCTTCCCTTCTTTTGAATGATTGGTATTGTCAGACTCCAAAAACCAAGAAAGACACAAAGAGTTACTTCTGAGCATTTTCCCTTATTGTTCCTCACCTACAGATGAGATGGCAGGCAGGGAGAAATCTTGCCAAGCTAAAACAACTACCAGTATCATTACAGATATATTCTGAGAACCTCTAGGGAGGGGCTGACTTGGTCCTATTTCTGCCAACCAAACTACCCAAACATTACTGTGTTTTGGTCGTCTGGAATGCAGCTCCTCCCTCCTGGGAATCCAGACTACATTCTGACACAGGTATAAATTATACAATACTTTCTTGAAGCTTTGAGATGCACAAATTCTACGCAGGCAGTCACTGAGAAAAGCAGCTGCCTCCTGGATGCTTCCTTTCTCTCCTCAAGAATATCCTCGGTACAGTATATGTTATCAGCTTCCTCTAGATTAGACTAGGAGTCTCCAACCTTGGCAACTTTAAGACTTGTGGACTTCAGCTCCCAGAATTTTTGCTTTGCTGGCTGAGGAATTATGGAAGTTGAAATCCGTAAGTCTTAAAGTTGCCAAGGTTGGAGACCCCTGGACTAGACAATGACGGTAAGGGGGTGTATGTGTCTCAAGGTTATGTAGCAGCAGCAACACTTCCCCTGGCTGTCATCTAATGCCATTTTGGGAGGAAAACCAACGTTTCAGTATTATGATCATTACCAGAACAATGTTTCAGAAGACACATGAAAAGCAAAGAAATATAGGTAATCCTTGGCTTATGAAAATAATTGAGTCCAAAATTTCTGTTGCTAAGTGAGACATGTGTTAAGTGAGTTCTGACCCATTTTACAACCTTTCTTGACACATTTGTTAAGTGAATCACTGCAGTTGTTAAGTGAGTAACATGGTTGTTAAATGAATCTGGGTTTCCTATTGACTTCGCTTGTCAGAAGGTCACAAAAGGTGTCACATGACCCCAGGGGACTGCAACTGTGATAAATAGGAGTAACTTGCCAAGCAGTCAAATTTTGAGCACGTGTCCATGGGCATGGTCGTAAGTGTAAAAATCAGTCGTAAGTCACTTTTTCCAGTGCTGTTGTAACTTCAAGTGGTTACTAAATGAACTGCTGTAAGTCAAGGACTACCTGTATTGCATCCAACAAGAGGAAAATCTTAGCAATTGCTAAAATGAATGGTTTTAGCTTCATGCTGTTTCACTTAATCACTTAGCCTTCCCAAAATCTGGTGATTTCATGATGAATCACGCTACAACTCCCATCCCTCTGCAACCAGTATTCAATCAGCCATGCTGGCTAGGGAAAATGGAAATGTAGTCCCCAAAATTTGAAAAACACAACAGTGGGAACTGATTTAGATCTTGGTTGCATCTATAATGCAAATGTAAAACAACCCTTAAACTAACAGCAGATTTATATAATGGAGTTCATTATAAAAAGACATTTAAAACATACTTTAAAAAGATGGACTTTACCACTTGTGATAAGGTTCAGACAATATACTAAATTTCTCAATTCACTAATATAAAGAACGTTATATCTTGTTTCACTGATTTTTTTTCATTGAAACATTCACATAAGGATGTGATCTGCATTGTGCCACAGGGCTTCTTGTAGGGCTTCCTACAAAATGGAGGCCATTTTGAAGGGCAGGAGACATGCTTTCTGTTTAATCCTCTTCCCAATCTGGTGTTCTCCAAATATGTAGGATGACAGCAGCTAAGGATTCAAGGGAACTATGCACTGAAGGCACTCAGCTGAGAATCTATGTGCAAATACATAGACAGGGCTACAATTAGGTTATCCTGATTATTATTACATATATCATTTTAAAAGGATGGAAGGAGAAAGCAACAGGCTTTGTCACAGATAATTCTTGTGAAGGGTGGCTCTGGACTTATCATCTCAACTGGGAATAATTCCAACTCAAACTACTTACTAGAGATAAGGAAAGATTTTTAACTCCACTAGTTATGTGCTTCTTACTAATGTAAATTAATCATCAATAAACTGAGTAACATTTAAGAAAATAATTTTCCTAAGTCTTCTTTTTTGCTTTTTGTCTCAGAGTTTTAGAGATAAGATAGCTTTAATCTGTAGTCAGACACATACATCTGACATCAGTATGAATGTCTGACATCAGTACACAAATCTCACATCAGTACATATATCTGACATCAGTAAAATTGAACGGGTTTAGAAGTATTTCACGAGAAACGTTTTCCACTCTTCTGTACACAATAGAATTCCCTATGCTAGTAGGCCCAAAATTCTCGGTTTGGATAACTTAGAACTGCGTCGCTTGTGGTCAGACCTTGGTATTGTATGCAAAATTATACGTAGTAATGTTTTACCTTGTGACTTTTTTTGTTTTAATCGTAATAACACATGCGCTAACAAACAACCACTTTAAATTCAGTGTAAATTGTTCTAAACTTGACTGTAAAAATATGATTTCTGTAATAGAATTGTCAGTCTGGAATGCTCTACCTGAGTCAGTTGTTTCTGCTACAAATTTTCAGTTTCAGTCACAAATTGACTTCCATGGACCTTACATCATACTTAAGTAGTTAGTAGAGGGGGTGTGCATAAGTGCACTAATGTGCCTATCGTCTCTGTCATTGTATTTTTATTCTTTTATTCTTGTTCTCATTTTTGTTTGACAAATTCTAATAAATAAATAAAATAAATAAACATCTAGCAAATCAATTTCAGACAGAATCCTTGGATCACTGCCAATTCATTTTATACAATTGTTTTAGCCAAAATAAATTTTGTACCATGAATTCCAGTGTAGATTTAAGACATAATTTCAAAATCACTCTGACAGTTTATTTGTCAAACACCAAGAGATAAGTTTGGGACCTACTATCACTGTATCTATGTCAGATTTTACACATTCATCCCCAATAATACTGATGAGTTAACACTGTTACTTTCACTTCAATGCAGAGCTAAACGTGGAGGAATTGCAACCTGCCTATCATTCAGAAAAAGAGAAAGAGAAAAATGGCAATGGGAAGAAACTGGCAAATAATTTTATGGTAAAGACTCTAAAGTTTAAAAGTGGAAAGCAGAAATTCAAAGAATTTGGGTAACTTTTCTGCTGATATGTAAATCGGAAGACTATTGAAATGGCAAAGTTTCTGAATCTATAACAGAGTATTTGAAGTAGAAATAAATGGCAAAAGGCTAATTAATAATAATATGAGACAATAGTCCTAAACATACTTGCTAATTAGGAAGCCTATAAGACATATTTTAGGCAAGCATATCTGAAATGTGCTAAAATTCACCTGTCAATCATTAATGGAGACATTTTGAATTCATTGACTGGAACAAAGGAAATTTGACAGATATTTCTTAATAAAGGACAAGCTCATTTTGAAATCTTTTTCTGTGTTACCATATAAATTCCCCCCATAAGCTTACATTTGCATATACAAGATTAATTGTGAAATAACCTAGTTTTAACCCCTGAATGCATTCAATGTAATTCAATTTTTTTTAATATTCTGTAAGTGGAGGTCAAAGCAGCTCACCAATTCTCCATTAATATATAATGCAGAGTTAAAGGAAGAAGGAAAGGAAAATAAGATTGACCTCAAGATTTATAACTTTGCTTTTCAAATGGTACTACTTTTAGACCAAATATTAGCAATATGAATGTCAGTCAAACTGGCAACACTGCTCCAAATATATGTTCAGATATTCAGAAATGCACTGCACTTTCTGTTCCACAATTTATATTTAAAAATAAAGTAAAAGGGTCTGTGAATCATGCTCATGGCAATCAAACCCATCCAAACTCACTATCACTACTATTTCAGTGCAAATCAGAATTGTTTTATTTTACTAAATAATCAGATACCTGTATAGAAAGTTAAAACCCACCCTCTCCTAGAAAAATGAAATATTTTAGGATATACTAAAAAGGGAGAATATTTCCCCTAAAAGAGAAGTAGAAACTCAAGAGAGGCAGAAACTCAGCCCTCCCACCTTTGTCAATGGGCCATTTTACATAATAAAGGTCTACCTCCTTCAGGCAGATCCATAATAGGAATCCCAAAGCCCTTTCATTACATCATCATCCAGCAAGGCTCAACCAAGCCTGGGACTCAGGACAGCCTACAGAGTTGCCCCTACGCATATGCCCCATGGGATTCTGACAACCGATCAGAATACAAGCTCAATTTCAAATCCCAACAGAGGGCATAAAACCCAGGGACTCTCAGCATCACTTCCCTTTTCACACAGGATCTCCAAGGCATGTGATCCTGTTCATCAATAAATCTTCTTTCCAAACAACTTCCATGAAACCTGTGTCTTTTTCCCACTTGGAACTGAACCCAGAAGGATATTTCTTCCAACAATTGTATTTCAATTTTAGTTGTTAATTTAAGCACAGATAATCTACTTTCTAAATCCTAATGAAAACAGATTCTCCAAACTAGAACTAAAACAAGAAGGAACAAAAATAGCAAAAAAAGCTAATAACTGCAAGAGGATATGATCTAATTTAACACAAATAAAGTAGATTCTGATTTACTGGATCATTTTCAGACAAAGTGACATTATATTTAGAACACAAACCTCTATGCTACCATTTAAAAAAAAATCTAGATCTCAGATTTAAAAGATGTGAAATAAAGCTATAGCCTGAGCAGAATCAATACCTGAGTTGTGTTTTCTTTCCCAAGGCACTCAAAATGCATGGCCAATTTGTTAGTCCATCAAAATCTGAAATCACAGCTGAAGGGATGATGTCCTGCCCTATAGTCCTGGATCTCAAAGTTAATTGAAGGATCTAGAACTTTATAAGACAATATGTTTTGAAAAATTGAGATGGAAAGATTGAAAAGCTAGCATTGCAAGTTCCAAATTTTGTACAAATTCTGTATCCACTTTTGGTTACAATATAAAAAAAGATGTTGAAACTGTGAAAAGAGTGCAGAAAAGAGTAACAAAGATGATTAGGAGCCTGGAAGCTAAAACATATGTAGAATGGCTACAGGAACTGGGTATGGCTAGTCTAGTGAAGGACCAGGGGAGACATGATAGCAGTCTTCCAATATTTGAGGAGTCAAGTTATTTTCCAAAGCACTAGAAGGCAAGACAAGAAACAACGGATGGAGATTAAAAAAGAAGAGAAGTAACCTAGAATTAAAGAGAAATTTTCTAACAGTGAGGACAATAAACCAGTGGATCAGCTTGCTTTCAGATGCTGTGGGTGCTCCATCAACGGGAGCTTTTAAGAAGAGACCGGAAAGTCATTTTGAAATGATATAGGGTCTCCTGCTTGAGTAACAGGTTGGACTAGAAGACCTTCAAGATCCCTTCCAATTCCCAATTCTATTATTCTGTTAAGAAAGAAACACTTCTATTTTAGCTGGCTGTAGACTTAAAGAGAGAAATGTGAATTTTAGCTCATGCAAAGTGTGTTTGTGATAGTGAGATGTGCCTCAAAATAATAATTACTGCATTTTAAAGCAACCAGTTTATCTAACAAGAGGTATTGTTTTACCCATGCACATCATTGGCTCATACACAAATGGAATTGTTCAAATGCAACAGCTATGTTTGGAGAGAAGATATGGAGAGAAGATATGCCACCTAGCTTATTTTTTATTTTTCTCTAATAGCTTCTGAGACCTATCTTGAAAGCTTGTGAGAAGTGGAATAGGAGAAAGAGTTATCTTAGAATCCAAAGAAATACCTCAAAACCCCTGTAAGCAACCTGGAGACAGCAGACTTGCCAAAAAGTTTAGAGCCAAGGAAATACTACATCCAATAAACATCCAATTCTTGAACTAATTAGTTCAATTCTTGAAGTAATCAGAAAAATATTTACTTTTGTGTGTTGACTCATCAGTACTGGATGTGAGTAGAACCTCTTAAGGCTAAAACTCTTATAGCATTTTCAAGCTTTAAGCAAAAAGGCATTTTTTTGGGTATTTTTCAGAGTTCCCTTCTGCAGACAAGAGAAAGAGCTTTTAGCTATCTCTTGAGAAAACTACATAAAAACTTTAATCCTAACCTGTAGCTTCTACATCTGAAGGACAATTCCCATAATGGCAGAGATTATGGGAACTGCATTCTCATTTATTAGAAGGGCACCAAGTGAAAGAAAGCTGATCCTACGTATTAGAGAAGCAGAGATTTTCCCAAACTCACTGCATTTTTTTGCAAGCTGTTTTCCCAAATGCTTGAGAAACACTGCCACAATCTGTTATGTTACTAATGAAACAAACAAGCAAACTAATATTCAGTGGGGATCATAGCACTGTGTAGATTGGGGGATGTCCAACCTTGGCAACCTCTGGACTTCAACTCCCAAAATTCCTCAAGCAACACTGCATGTTGGCACTCTTCCCCCATATAAAATGGATAGAGCTACATTGAATGTAGTTGAGAACAGCTGATCTTCACTGACTTCCCCACCTTTGAGGACTTCAGCTCTCTTCCTCAGGAGTTAGGTAAAGATGTGTGGAGGGAGTATGTATGCTGTGGAATGCAAGCAGGGCCTTTTCTATATGTGCTAATGGATAAGTCCTTGTTTGTGGTACTCTATATGCAAATAAGGCAGGACAATGATTAACAAAGTTGATTGCATTATATTGCCTTGAGTAAACTCTGTAGGAAAGATGGTATGTACATCAATCAAATACCACAGTCTTCCCTAAGCTGGTATTCTCTAGATCTGTGATGGCGAACCTATGGCACGTGTGCCACAGGTGGCACGCAGAGCTATTTGTGCAGGCATGCGAGCCCCAGCCAAACCTATCTGCAATGCGCATGCACACGCCTCCCAGCTGATTTTCGGCCCATTTGAGGCCATTTTTGCCCTCCCAGAGGCTTAAGAGAAACCTCTGTAGCCTCAGGAGGCTGAAAAACGGGCCTTCCGGAATACCAGAAGTGCCAAAACGGACCTGTTTTCATCCACTCGAGGCTCCCGAGGCTTCCCTCGAGCCTCGGGAGGGCAAAAATTGCTTCCCCCAGGCTCCAGAGTCCCTCCGGAGACTGAAAACGGGCACTTCCGGTATTTCCGGAAGGCCTGTTTTTTGGCCTCCCAAGGCTACAGAGGTTTCCCTCAAGCTTCTGGGAGGCCAAAAACAGCCTCAAACGGGCTGAAAATCTGTTGGGAGGTGTGTATATGTGCAGTGCAGGTAAGGGGATGGGGGTGTTGTGCGCGCATGCCCAGGGGGGAGGGGTGTATTGCATTGTGGGTGCCAGTGCCTGCTTGCTTTCAGCACACCACAACAAAAAGGTTTGTCATCACTGCTCTAGATGGTAAGGCTTCAATTCCCAGCAGGCATCATTAATGTGGATAAATAGTCAGGCTCTCTAGGAATTCTGGGAGTTGCAGTCCAATCTCTCTGAAGGGCTCCAATGCTGGGAAGCTCCAATGCAATATCTCAAAGGGATTCTCCCTTGGCCCATTCTTAGCACCTCTGGATTTTCAGCAGGCCTGAACCAAATCTGAACAGATCTGAAAAACACCTCACAATGTACTTAAAATGATTTTTCTTTTAAGATCTCCTGAAATTTCTCAAGGATTGCTTTCTTGGCTTTTCTGGCAGGCATGGGGCTGTTGATCTCATGACTGAGATCTAGCGAGATCTGGCCCTTCTGTTGTTTGTTGTTTTTAAATTGTTTTTAAATTTTTTATAATGAAATTCTCTGTGTTTTTCTTGTTGTGAGCCGCCCGGAGTCCTTTGGGAGTTGGGTGGCATATAAGTTAAATTAAAGTTAAAGTTAAAGTTCTTAAAGGCCATTGGCAATCTTGTCTGTTTAGTAACCATTTTTTTCTGCTTCCAAAAAAAGAAGCCCTGAGAACCTTTGAGTTCTCTGTTCATTTCTCTGTACCTTGCAGCTATGTTAAGAGAACTCATTTCAGAACCTCTTTCAGCTAGGAAAGTGGCTCCTTTGCTGCAAAGATTCCCGTGGCTCAGATTCTGCTATTGCAACATCTCCTTTCTTCCGGATGGATTGTGATTTCCTAGCAACAAATGAAAATAATCAGTTCAAGTCTTTCTCTCAAATGCTGTCAGCATCACCAATGACCAAGATAGGAATATTCACTCACCACACTCTGAAACAGTGCTAAAACACATCTACATCCACCCTTCTTCAGGGTGGGCAAAGATGAGGAAGCCAAGTCTTTGACTGAGTTGGGGACACGAAGGGGAACATGACAGATGCTCTTACCCCTTGGGGTTAGGAAATGAAAACCAGATGGAGTTTTGTCCAATTGCAGAAGAGGCTTTTCAGGCTATCTCTCTGGCAAGGCTTTTAAAACACAGAATTCTATCACTATTGCACAATAGGAAAAAAAGAAAAGAAAAAGAATATATAGCTTCCAGGCACGGCATTTTTTACAGCAGACACTGCAAATAAATCAGCATGGAAACCCTTTTTATGCTGACGAATCTTCACATCTGTGGTGGAACTGCCTCATCCAGTAAGTATCCAGAAGAGGATTGGTTGAAAGACAATATTTGCATATGCACCCTCTATTCTTCTTTTAAAGACTATCTGCTTTCTTTCTTTTTAATATTTGTTTTATCATAAAAAATACAAAATAGTAAAACAAACAAACAAAATGAAACTAAACAAAAGCATAGATTTAACCCTAACAACAACAACAACCAAAAAAAAGGAAAAAGCAATCAATTAAATTTAACATTTAACATGTAGGATCCATCCTGGCTGGGTGCTGAAAGAAATGAAAAAGCAGTAATTTTTCCTCTATCTGCTTAAGTGATCCAAAGATCCAAGTAATTCATTGCAAAAAGCCACATAAGCAACAAACTTCTCATACTGGTAGATGGATAAGACCATGTTGTTTGGGAATTATCTTTTCCAACAAGGCAAAATGAGGAATCCATTGTTTTCAAATTGCTGTTGGACTACAACTCCATCATTCCTAATTACTGGCTGTAGGCTGATGGGAATTAGGTTCAAAATGTCTGAAAAGACCCAGGTTTCTTATCTATCCAGTTGGCTTTAAATCTCTGACAACAGGGATACCTGACTTTAACTCATATGAGCTTTTTAAAAATCCTTCATTGCCACTAATTCACGTTTGTTTTTTACAAATGTTGCCCAAGTGTTAAGATCTCAAGATTTTGTCACTATCCTGACAGGATTTTAAAATTTGAAGGCAGAATTCTTCATTGCACATCCAATTATGATAGCCTGAGTCAAGCACAAGAAATTTCTGGAAGACTTGCCAGTAAGATAATTCCTCATTAAAAATATGAAGCAACCAATAGGTCAGAACATCAAACAATAATTCTTCCATAATGGATAAATATGGGGAAAATGCATTTGTTTAGTCTACCAGCAAATTATAGCAGGATAGAAGTATTTTACTACAAAGTTCCCAATTTTAGCTCTTAACTACAGCAACTATATTGTTTCAGCTCTCCATATCAGGATGTATTATGAGAATCCACCAAGTCCATTCTCCAGCTTATATTTGTAAAGAGGAAAAGTCTGTAGGCGGACAAAGTATGCCAAGATGCACAGTTGAAAATAGCAAGTCAGGGATGTGAGCCAGCTGGCGCCTGGTAGCTTCTGCTCATTGGAGGGCATCAGAGTTGTAAGCTGACAGCACAAACTGATACTTTCAAATATAAAAGCTAAAAAAAATGATTGAAGAACAAACTGTTGCTTCCAAGGATTGGGACATCTGGCAGAAAGGACAGGCTAGTTGGCTGTCGATTACGGAGTTCTTGGCTGAGAATGAATCTTAAAGTAGGATCCTCCCAGAACTGAGATCCTAAGGGGGGATTACAAAAGGAAATACCAATCTTCCCACTCACAGCAAAGTTGGGAGGGGAAACAACTAGGGGAATGTTTACAGAGAATAAATCCTATTGCAGAGACCTGATAAACAGAACACAGGCTTATTCTGGAGATGAACAGAGACAGCACACAAAGAACACAGGACCTAAATAGACAAGCACACTGTCTCCAAATGTTCAAGCCACACGATCTATACTTTGGGATACTTGGAGGATGTCTTCACCCTCTGGATGAACTAGGAATACTAGTCCCTGAATTCCCAGCCAGGATGCCTCATTGGTGCTGGAAATTATACCTAAGACTTGTATGTACGAAGCACATACTCAGTCCTTAAGCACTGGATTTGGCACAAGGCAGGAGAGAGCATCACTGTTAAAAGACATGCCAATCCTAATTCAGGTTCCAATCTAAGCAAACTCACTATTCCTTCAGCCTCCAAGCTGCAAAGCAATAATTGCTGCAGCTCTTAAAATGCTTGTTCTTATAATACAGATGAAAAACAAGGAATACAGTAGTCATTGACTTACAGCCGTTTGTTTAGCAACCATTCAAAATTATAACAGCACTGGAAAAATGATTTATGATTGACTCTTGCACTTATGACTACTGCAGCATCCCCCCCCATCACACAATCACAATTTGTGCCCTTGGCAACAGATGTATTGTATTTACAAAGTTGCAGCATCCTCGGTTCATGTTATCATCATCTGCAATGTTCCTAGCTGGCTTCTGACAATCAAAGTCAATGAGGGAAATCAGATGTGCTTATCAACCATGTGATTCATCTAACAACTGCAGTGATTTGCTTAACAACAACAGCAAAAAAAGGTTGTAAGATTGGGCATGACTCACTTAAAACCACCCTGCTTAGTAATGGAAATTCAGGTCCCAATTGTGGCCATAATTCAGGACTACCTGCAGTTGAATGTATTCCACCTGTCCCTCTGAAGCAACAAAAGCAACATTCAAAAAGAATGGGCCACAACTGGACACAACCTGATTAGCATCAAAAACAAAGCTACATAGATAGTGGCGATCCTTGCCCGCATTCACAACAGAAGCAAAGGCAAACCTGCAGCAGACAAGTTCAGCTATATGATCTCAAGCACTCCAGTGCCAAACTAGATTGGAGAAACAGCTTAAGCTCTCTTCCCCATCCATGCAGTTTACTTAATACACCCAAATGTCCATGGTTTCAGAACCACTAGATGAAAAACAATGTACTTTTCCAATCTCCATCAGATCTCCAAAGCAAGGATTTTAAATCAGAATGTGTGATATAAAATTGAAAATTTCCCCTTTGCATTGTTATTTCCTCAAACACTATTTTTTAAAATTAAATACAGTAAACAAAAGCAGAATGAATTAAGTAGGATAATTTTAAAGTTAAATTTACTTTTTAGGTGAATATCTTTAGGAATCATACGTTCATATGTTATAAACAAAACGTATAACTCTTTGGAGAAGCTAAAATCAATACATTAGCAGTTGTCAGAATCTTCATTTTTTTCCTTTTTACTTAAACAAGGATGCATGCTAAAATATAAGCACTCAAAAATTACACTAACACATGATATGCACTTACATTAATGTTGGAATTTTGGAAAAAAGTATTTGAAATTCCAGCAAAGAAAGTTGACCCGATTCAAAAATTGGGTAGACTTTTTGTTCGCCACCTGATTTGGTTGCGAACAGGAGTGTTCACGACCCAAGGTTCCACTGTACATAAAAAGTATGATGCTTCAATTGCAAAACATATATTTGTATATGGAGTTTAACATGCTATACTCTCAAAACTGCAGAAATTCAATCATAGACACTTTCTCCTCCAATGCAGAATGCTATTCTAGTCGTTTTTCTTCGTGATTATCCTACTTAATCGATTTAACTGCTAAGCACATGGAGGATAAAAATTGATTTAAAAAATTAAAAATTGATTTTTAAAATTTAAATCAGATTTTTAAAAATTTAAATTGGATTTTTAAATTTTTATCAAATTTATTTTAATAAAATGCTTTTGGAGTAAAAAAACTATCTAAAATAGTTTTCTATTTAAGATATATTAATAATTTAGTTTATTCAGCATGAAATGGAGCTTAATTATGTAGCATGAGGCTGTATATTCTGCAATATTTACATTTTTGGTAAACTCATTCAATGAATCCAAGCTCTGCATGCTGAGATAACATGCACTGCATTGATGCATTCTCACAATTTCACAGTAACCATGAGATGATAAATCATAAAACAAAGTTCAGGAATATTCCTTTATCCCACTGTTTTGCAAATCTATATACACTGCAAACTGTATGATTGTTTGAAGAGAAATGCATCTGTACCACCATGCTTCTAAGTGTGAGGAGGAAGGGCAAGCAGTAAAAATGAAAGTGAAACCTTCTAAGCAGTTCATAAATATAATATTAAAGAGCACCTGTCATTTCAGATCCATCATGGCAGCACCTGTTAGTGAGCATCCACTCACCTGCTGCCTGCCACTTCTTTATCTTGTTGTGTCACTGCCACATCGCCAGCTGTCCCATTAAAGTGAAGGGACTGTTGGTGAATCGAGAGCGGTTCAGAGGAAGAGCCACTGCGGGACGGAGATGACAGCTGCTCTTTAAAAATTATGATTTGAGTTGATTTAAATCAAGCCTTTTTTACTAGTGATTTAAATCGTGACTTAAATTGTGATTTAAATAGACTTGTTTAAATCAAATCCACCCAGGGTAAGCACATTCATTACCTAGGTTTGGGGAGGGTCAAACTCATGGCCCACGGGTCGGTTGCATCACGGCCACCCCCAGTTTAGTGAAGGGAAAGTCGCGATATGTCACTTGATGTAAGATGTGAGTTTGACACCCCTGACCTAGACAAATTAAAATCAAAGGAGTTTTAGAACTTCATCAAGCAGCTTGGTTGATCAGCTTTCTCTAGTAAAGCAGAATTTATCTGCCCCATTTTGTGCTGAGTTACAAGTAATCCTCAACTTAGTACTGTAATTGAGCTTGGTATTATGGTCATAAGTCATGCCAGTTGCCAAGCAGGTCATCCAGTGACTGATCCAATTTTACAACATTTTTCTACAACAGTCATTGAGTGAACCCATCAGTCATTAAGTGAACCCTGTGGTTATTAAACAAACCCATTGTCCACAATGGATGTTTTTTGTCAGAAACCTGAAATAAACACCAGTTTCTGGCAAAAGTGTTATATAAATTGTAATTTTGTGACTGCAAGATGTCGCAAATGATCACAATTGTGGGCCGGCTGTGTGTGCCCATAACTTACAGCATAGAACCAGGTCCAAATATCTTTTGGAGGGGTATCCATTGAAAAACTTTTGAAAGTTGCTAAAAGACTGGTCATAAAGTGAAGACTAACTGAACTGAATATCAATTTCTGGAGTGCTATTATAGAAACAAGAAAAACAAACTTCCACGTTATGTGAAAAGAATCTTGAGTTTATAAATTAGAATTGTACACGTACAAAATCCACTACTCTTCTGAAATTGTAAGTACAGATTCTGACTGGATTCTAGTTATTTAATAAATTGCTGTTGACTGAATAACAGGAAATAGAATCTGCAGCCAAACATAAACATTCCTTGCCCCTTTATTAGCAGAAGGAAAACAGAAAAGCACTGCAAAAGGCCTGCTTTAATTGCTGTAGTCACAAGAAGATTTTAGAAAAGCTTGTTATTTGTCTGACTTGGACCCCACAGAGATAATTAAGTACTGTTCCTCCTCCATTGCCCTCAGCTGTAGTAAGAGCAGTTGATTAATACATGCTAAAAGGAGCTCATGGCAAGAATTAAGATCAGCAATAGCACCTCCAAGCCAGCATAGCTCTTGGCTTATAAAAACAGCCTATCTAAAATAGATACCGACCCCAAAGTTGAAATATGATCCAAGCCAATGCTGGACACCTTCCTACAGCCTACCTAGCATTCAAGCCCAGTTTTGACATTCTCCTTTACAAAATTCCTAGAGCTTTTATCTTTATCCTTTTATGCTGTTAAAAATACTGCATTTTCTTCATATGGCAAAGGAAGCAGGAAAAGGAGGAAGGAAGAGAGAAAATGAATGAACAAACGTACTTCCAGATAGCCCCTAGGATTGATAAATTCCTCATAGGGTGGAAAGAAAGTGGCAAAACTATTGTTCTAAATTAAAAGCTATGGTGTGTATTTTTATTCTCACATTCCATTAAGGTTCCATCCACAGCAGTATTCTTATAGGTACTTTTCTTTTTCAGCTGGGGGAAGGATATGACAATGATTGTGACCTAGTGACCAGCTCAGAATAATTTCAATATATAGTATTCTTTGCAAGTGTTTTTCAATCACTCCATAAAAAAAACTTTAATGTTTAGTAACTGTTTAGTAACAATTAAAAGCCCTTTCTAGTTATCTCCTTCCATATGTCTCTGTTAAAATATGACATTTAAAATAGTGTTATATTATTGTAATCATTTATTGCAATCTGCAGTATACAACATAAGTATGATATATATACATACTTGGGGTGAGGATGTAGCAAAAAATGGCTTTTTCAAGTGAGCAACAATTTTAGGAGCACAACTGTGTAATGCGACCCTACATTTGTTCTACTAATGTAGATGTATAACATCATGAAATGTGGGGTTTTAACATCACATATTGCATGTAGCACTTAAATAGTATTTCACTATTTAAAGGCTGGTTACAAAAAATAGAGGAATTAAGTAAGTGGGTATAGCATCCATGGTAAAAGATAAACAGTGTTCTGTCTGGGCTTAGCAATATTAGCACTTGTTACTGCTCATTTTAAAAGAGCAAAGAAAAGATGTAGCTCTGCAGACTGCATCATTTTTCCAACAATTTGAAAAAAGCTGATGTTTTCCCATTCAAAAAATGGAAAGAAAGGTGGAAGAAGCAGTACTGAGGAAACAGCAAATTGAAGATGTTGCACAAACGGGGCCAACTGAAGACCTTGCTTGCGCGATCACTGTAAGAGAGTGAGCCCTAATGATCCCATAGTAGGTTGTCATCTGGAAGCCACAAGAAGAAAACCAGACTGGGTCCAAGAATGATCATTGGCAGCTCATTAGCCAACAATGGAAACTCTTGAAAGCTCATCTCAACAATCCTTTATCAAGTCGTTTTCTCTCACATATTTCCCTTCAATCTGTAACCCAGGGATGAAAGGGTCCTATCTCAAATGTATCAAACTCTATTTCAATGAGGGCCCAACAGCATTATGGTTGCCCTCAAAGGGCAGTAGCCGGGTCGCTATAACTAGGTGGGTGTGGCCAGCTCGACACCACTCACTGGATGCAGCTGACTCAGACGGAACAAGTCGCACCGGCTAACTCAACATGTGGACAATTCAATGCCCCACAAGCTGCTCGTTTTCCCTGACTGCTGGCAGCCAAGTGTATGTGCGCGCTTGTAGACAAAATAAAGAGCTCTCCCATGGGAACCAAGGTCATCCCAACAGGTGGCAGTTGGAGGAGGAGCAGAAGTGATAGAGGGACCTGCCACTTGCTTTGATTGGACAACATGACCTGTGACACCTGAGGAAGGAAACTTTGCTCTTTTAATTACATGGTAACTGTGGGAAACTTTTAGAGTTGGTTTTCACTAGCTGTGACGATATGATATGTCCAAAAACATGTTCTCTGAGGAACGTTCCTGCCTTGGAGTTTTGATTTCTTTGGATGTGTTACTCAGAACGCTGACAGTCATCTAATGAAGGTGATTTGATATGGTTTTCTAACTGATCAACAAAGATATTACAGGAGGTGTACAAAAGAGTATATGGACTTGATATAACTCCTAGGAAGTATCTGGAGAAGTTAAGACTGCTGGAGACTGCAAAGGATTTTGGGTAGGAGTACTGTACGCTAGGCAGTCCTTCCTTTATATAGGTCTCACTTATTCATATTGCTCATTCTTAACTATAACAATAATGCATAATAATAACAATAATGTATAACAATAATAACTAACAAACTGATTTGATCTCTTCATATGTTATCTTTAGTGAAGCATGCAAACCAATGTTTGCGTTTCCTACGTCGGATGTTTTCTCTTATCCTGGCCACTTTTTACAGAGGCACAATTGAGAGCATTTTAACGAACTGTATCACTCTTTGGTTTGGTGCCAGCAGTGCCTCAGATAGGTCCACACGGAGAGTGGTAAGGACAGCTGAGAAGATTGTAGGAAGCTTGCTTCCTGTTATTCAGGATTCTGCTTATAAGCGCTATGTGCTTATAGCTTGAAGCATTGTTAGAGATCCCACACACCCACTTCATAGTCTGTTTCTGTTGCTCACCACTGGGAGGAGGTTTCGAAGTATCTATAGCAGGACTACTAGATTCTGTAACAGCTTTGTTCCTTATGTCATTCATCTTGTAAACTCACAGGATTCTTTTTTTTCGCCATTTATATGTATACATTCAAACTAGACAGTGATGTTTCTCTGTGTCATATATCTGTGGGGTATATGCATAATGGTTATCCTTTGAGAACTGAATGCAACAAAAATTTTAATGTGTGCTGATTAGTGTATATTTAAAGTGACAATGATTCTATTCCATTCCATTCTTCTTATAGGTAATGTTCACAACCTATTCTTTCTGGAAAACAGAAAGCATGTCATGGTTCAGTCTATTAGATGTATATCCTGCCTTTTAGAAAGGAGCTCAAGATGGTACACACAATACTTCTTCCTCCTACTTTTCACAACAAACCTGTAAGATAGGTTCACCTCGAGAGACAGTGACTGAAAGAGAGTCCATAGCTGAGAGATTGAAGCTGCCTTGAAAAAGGCTGGATCCAAAATACCTGGGTCCATTCCCCATAGTCAAAACAACCAATCCTGTGACAGTGCAGTTAAAATTCCCATCCTTACTGGGGAAGGTCCATCCGGTTTTCCCTAGCAGCCTGCTGAAGCCAGTGGTGGCATCAAGCAGTAAACCCTCGACCCCATTATGTCTCTCCACAACTAGTCCAATATTTTAGACTACTTCTTCAGAGGAATGTATTTCATACTGAATTTTGCACAAGAAAGAAAAGTATGTTAACCCAATCTAGAAAAGAGTTAGCATGGTCTTTTGTGTTTGTTCTGAATAGCAATTCAAAACCCATTACTAAAAAACAAACAGGAAGGACAACTCTGACAAACTATATAACATGTTGGTGGGCCTTAATATGCAGAAATGTTGGCCTTACAAGTTCACTCCAGTTAAGCCAGACTTAAATATTTACAAAAAGCCTTCTTCCACAACCACAGAAGAAAATGTCAGCAATCTGTAAGTTTTATGCAGATGGGATGGTTCTAACAGCAGCTGGGATGGGCCGGAAAGGGATTCTTCCAGTAAGAAGCATCTTCAAAACCACAATGTGACCCACATTTTTGATTTGTTTGGCTTGCATTATATTCAGGGTCAGACATGCATTCTCCCCCTCCCAGGATGTGAAGAATGTGGTCAGCCAGGTTTTCCCTGCTAAGGGAAGAAAAGATAGATGTGGCAACACTAACAAAGTTGACAGGTACAAGCCTAGATGTGCAGGAAGAAGGAAAGATGGGAGATTTACTCTGCCTAGTCCTTATTCAAGTTCTAAAGCTGAGCATCTGACTACTATCACTATTACCATGGTTGGTCTTTTAATAGGAGCAAAATTAGCCAAAGACATCACTTACAGAGACTGCCTAAAACATTATCTGTGCTATTAAGGGCAACACACACACATTCCACTTTAAAGAAGGCAATTAGATGTAATTTTAATATTAGTGGTCATTTATAAGGTTAGGCTATGAGACAATTAACCTTTGTTATTAATCACCTTGTGCTATCACTGACCCTATTTCCCCCAGGCAGCATCTGTGTCTGCAACACCCACCATTCTACTGAAACTCTGCAGGTCTTGCAGCAAAATAATCTCTGTCTTATGCCAATTCAAGCTACTGCTGAACATTCCTCTATATAACCAACAAAAACGTGCACAGACATATCTTCTCAATATGCCATGGTTTTTTTTAGGAATCTGGCAAACTCTATTTTCATAACAAAAATAATTTTCAGATAAAATGTTTAAAAGGCCTATATGCTGATTTGAGAACTTTCTGGTCACCTTTGTACTATGGAGGCAGTGACTGTTAAGTCAGTGTGTGTGTGAAATGAACTAAAGTCTTACACTTTACTTCTTTTAGGAAACTCCCACTTTTGTTTTTTAAATGATTGTGCCTTTGAGGTTTAACAAAATTCGACAAACCAACATAATTATTTCAAATAATGGATTACAACCTTGGCTTGTAAATCAACCAATTTAAAGTAGCTACAGTTTATCATGTTCAGATGCAATCTAAAAGATGCTTAAGTAGAAGAGAAGCAAAAGCTTACCATCTTTTCCTTATACCTGGCGTAGAGGAGAATGGAAGAAGGAACGTGAGAGTTTGCAGAAGTTTCCTCTGATCACTCAGACACCACTTACCCTCCCTCCCCCAACTGATTTTGATTGAGGTACATAGCCAATATATATTCTGCTGGACTCCACAACTGTAGTGCTGTTCCTGGGAGATTATTTTATAGGTTTAGTATTGAATTTGTATGCTCCATTTCTATTTAAGTCACTCTTTTCAGTGCCTTTCTCATTTTGAACAGTCACCAAACAAATGGTTACCAGGATTGCCTGTAAACCTGTTCCTCCATCTCTATTTCTATGGGGCAGGTATAATCTATCCACTTAATAAATCCTATCACAGGTATCATATCACAGGTATGGCTCAGGTATTGATGGCTTGATGGTATTTCCAGCATTCCCTACCAGCTTCCCTCAAGGAAAATCAATGGGGAAGCAGGCAGGAAGCAGCCCATGGCCATTCTGTTTCTCTGTTTAGGTAAGAAAATATTTTTGAAACAAGTCATTGGTTGAAATACATATTAAGCATCTTAAAACTTCTGTACCTGTGAAACATTACCCAAATTCCATGGGCACTGGTTTTTCCATTCTTGTTGCATAATCCACAAAATACTCTCCTTCCATTCACAACTTCTGAAGAAAACTATGCTTTTTTTTTTGAATGGACAATTTGAGAAAAGCAATACTTTCTGAACATTTTACTATTTTACTAGAATTTTACTATTCTAAGACCATGAAATGTATACATTTACATATAAATACTGGATTACTTGTTACCATATTTATAGAATTTATTAAAGCATGTGTGCTTCAACTTTATTCAAACAATAATATCTGCATTTTACAAGATTTATGGAGGCTCTTCAATTGTGGTAGATAACGAAGAATTCAAAGCAAAGAAGAGCCAGGAGGTGTCATATAGTGCTGTAAGTACATTTTATGTGCCTTTATGATACAGGAAGATATATTGACAAAGTGAGTCTGGACTTATCTAAATTTGCTCTGGATTTTGAAACTTTTGAAATAATTTTCTAACATCAAGTTCAACAATTCCACTTGTTTAATAATCCAATACCAGAATAACAAATAACAAGTATTTACTACTCATGAATCTGCAAATTTTTCAGGGATGGATCTCTCCCTCTCTCTCTCTCTCTCTCTCTCTCTCTCTTTCTCACACACACACACAATCATACTTACACACATATAAATAACCTCTCCATTTGAACGCAGTGATACAGAAATACAAAAAATAGTTGAGTAATTTAAATATATCCATAATTAATTTCTTGAGATATTTGCAATAGACTAGGACAGTTATGGCGAACCTTTCAGCCACCGAGTGCTCAAACTGCAACCCCAAACCCACTTATTTATTGTGAAGCGACAATATGCAGGGTGGGATCCAACCGGTGTTATAACCGGTATGATGAGCACGCATTTTGCATGCGTCCGTGAACACGGCCACGCCTAACATGCGCTGTGTGCACATGCACAGCATTTGCAAGAAATCATCAGCTGTGCTGCCTGGACAGATGACAAGCGCTGTGTGCGGGTGCGCAGCATTTGAAAATCCTCTTCTTTCCTGCTTTTTCAATCTCAGCTCTGCTATGCAAAGCAGCTAAGGTTGAAAAAGCAGGAAATAAAAAACAGCCAAGAGCCCAGGCAGGCGGTTGGGCCAAAACAGAAGCCAAGAAGATCAGCAGAGAGAACTGGTTCTCTCTCTGCTGATCTTCCCAGCTACCACCTTGGCAAAACCCCACCCCTGAAAACAAGGCAATTTAACCTGAGTAATGTTTTAGTTTAGAAAAAAGTCATGCGTGATCAACTTCTTTTCTCTGAAAAACCCCCCCACAATAACATCGCTTTCAATGATAACTTCTCCTGTATTAGCAACTGCCTCTTTCTATCATATTAAGCATTACACGCAAACAAAGCAGAGAACTGTGCCTAAGGATTCTGAGACTACTGTATTAAGTGCCTTTGAGTATTGTGTTAATAATCTGAAATTATGTATTCAAGGCTGTATAACTGCAAGAATGCAACAGATTTATACTACTATGCAATGTACCCTCAGCTCTGGAATATTAAAAGACATATGAATCTAACAAATAGAAGTCAGCATGTGGGAACAGCACTTTTCATTTTGTTGAATAAACTAAAAACAATAGAAGTAAAAGTTCTATTATCAACACAATTGCTTGTAAATGGCATTCTAGGATAGGTAACTCACTTAAGAAGTTGTATCCATTAATTATGAAAAACATGAAAATTGAATTTGGATACAAAAAATATTGTAAATGTACACAGTTGACTGCTAAATTTGAAATTAGTTTCATACAGGATTGCAATCTTCAACAATTAATGCCAGATCATTCTAAATATGGCATATTTTTACAAGATTGAGGGATAGTAATACTGATAGCAATTGCCAGTTATATTACATCTACTTCTAACGGGAATTTCAGTATCCTTTTGCAGTCCATAATAAAAATTCTAGCAAAGAATTACAGCAATAATACGTGACTAAATTTGCATCCTGTTTAAGAGAAACCCAAGTTTCTTTTTCAAAAGGACTCTCTTTCATTAATAATATGCATTTCCATTAAAAAAAAGAGAACAAACCACCAGTTCTATCCCAATTACCTGAATAGTGAATTAGAAGCTTGCCTCACGCATCACCTATTACAAACCTGTTCAAATAGCTGTCTTGGCCAGAAGCAGTCAAGACACAGTGGGAAAATGTTCACACAAAATTCCAAGCCATCTTCAATAGATGAGTTTAAGTCAACCACTTTGACCGAATTTCACAGAGGAAGTAATTAAAGAAACCTGGCAAGTAGCATGGAAATTATTTTGAATAATAGGCTAATATTAGAGCAGAACCTGACAGATACTCTGAGCTCCTTGAGGACAGGCAAGTTGTAAATGCCACAATAAACATAGATTGCTATAGTTAACAATTGAAGCAACAAACATGTCCTGAAGAGGCTGTTCACTAAACCTTGGTTTGGTTGGCTCATTAGTAACAGTCACATTTGTCTGGATTCATGCCATGTGTTAAGACAAAAGTCAAACAAACCTTACTATGGTTAAACACATCAACCTCAGATATCAAAGTCCTGTGGAGGTATCAAGTCACAGAGCCTGTGTAGTATATAAACATATTAAATATCAGTTCTGAGTTTTCAAGTTTTCAAGATAGGGTCATACAATTTCAGATTGAGTCAGGTTCACAGGCTGGAATAAGACTCTAAAGATGGACTAGTACTGTGCACAAGAACCTATCCAAAACAAATCCATATTCCATCCTCAGATCGATTTTTGCAAAATAAATAAATAAAAGGATCTCCTCCATCCACTTGCCTATAGATGAGATCCAGAGAGAACTCACTTGGCACAAAAATGGTGTCATCATCCATTTTACAAACTGTATGTAAATACTGGTATAGGAGTATATTTGCATATAAATTAGCATGCTGGGATAATTTATATGAATATAAAATAAAGTAGTATTCTAGAATAATTAGTTAACATTTATTTCAGCAGCCTATTGAATTATAAAATAACTGTGCCTAATTATATCTTATAGGAAGCGCATGGAAATAAGTGTATGGAAACATGTCAAAACCCCAGTGCTGTCAATGATGTATGCATTCATGTACATTTGTAGATAAGTTACTAGCCCCTGAACATGTGACTGATAAGGGTATTGGACATAACTCTGCACCCCTGTTTTTGACAGAGCCTTGAATTTATGCGCCTTGTCCTGAATAGCAAGAAGCAGCTTTCTGAGGCCTGTACTCAAGTCCTGTATATTAAAGATGGTAAGATCTCAGTCTTGAAGGACTCTAGCTCTAATCTCTTCCATCTTAGATTGAAACATCAACACTCTGTCTTTATCTCTTTGACTCTTCATGATCAACCCTCAAGTTGAATATAGGAAGTAGAGGTGATATAGGAGATGATCAGGCTGAGCTTGAAACTGGAGTTAAACACATTATCAGTTTGGAATCATTGTGCAGCCATAAGAGGCCCAATTCCATTGACCCTTATATAGTGTTAATTTAGCTTTGACTATTAATTGAGCAGCTTTTTGTGTATAGTTAGCAATAATAAACTCTTCAGCCCTTTGAATCCAGCCAGTGCTCCTGTTCTTTGCACCTGACAAAGAACTGGTTGTGACAGACTTAGCCAGAGCTACTTACAATCTGTTTCTGAAGTTACAATGGCCACACTCTCCCACATGGTCACATTTTGCGTGGTTGACAATAGTACACCTTGTGTTTTTTGCCAAGTGTTTATGTCCGGTTTCTGGCAAAAAAAAACCCACTGGGGGGAAAATGGGTTTCAGTGGTGGGATTCAAAAACTTTTACTACCTGTTCTGTGGGTGTGGCTTGGTGGGCGTGGCAGGTGAAGGTTACTGCAAAATCCCATTCCCTCCCACTCCACTAACCTGCTTTCCAGCTCCGTTCTCCTGTGCAGGGCAATAAAAGAAGTCCTAGCTGATCAGCTGAGACTCAGGAGGCAGATAATAGGTGGGGGTGGGGCTCTGAAATATTCAAAATTTCTGCTACCGGTTCTGCAGAACTAGACAGAACCTGCTGAATACCCCCTCTGATGGGTTTGCTTAACAACCTCTGCAAAAAATGTCCAAAAATTTGATCTGCTCACATGATGCTTCAACTTATTACCACAACAATTTACAACCACAATTCCAGGTTCAATTATAGTCCTTTTGTAGAGCAGAATATGGCTACTATCGGCCTCATCAACCTTAACTACCATTGAATTTCCTGAGCCAAGGAAAATGATTAAATAGTTCTTATGGAATATTGCTGCCCAAACTGATAGAAGACTTAGAAAAAAGCGATTATATGTTAGTAATTTAGAGAATGCCTATAAACTGGCAACATGGACATTATCAGGTCAAACTGAGGAGGATATTTACATCCTTCAGCAGTTTTACAGGGCTCATTCCTTCCTCCGAACGGCTTTATCCGGGTGACTCCAGACAGATGTCCTAATATGTGCCAAATGATTAAGGATGCAAGTTCATCACTTGCTCTACCAATTCTTGTATGTTATCCAGGCAGATATACTTCCTTTTATGGTTCTTTGCTGCTGGTGGCTACAAACCATAAAATGACAATTCAGATTGCAAAATTTTGCTATCTTGTTTAATTATTATGCATAAAACGTTAGGGTTTTTAATTTATATTAATAGTATCTATTGGGATATATTATGTTTTAATTCATACGTTGTATGGAATTGTTATTTTTGGCTAATCTTTGACCATAATTAAACTGAAACTGAATGCTACAGTGCTGGGGTCACTTTTCAAAATGCAACCTTGAGTCACAGAACTGTCCTAACAGCAATATGTCCAGAGCAATTATCAAAATATTTCTCAGGCACTAGGAGGTTTTGTTTCTTTAAAAAATGCCCATTTTCAGATAAAAAATAATTGGCTCCATTTTGAATATGTAAAAGCAACATGTTAAAGCCATTATCAAAAGCTGATATAATATCCAAATGTATACAGCAACATTCTTCTTGTTGGAATCCTTACAGGTAATCCTCAACATATAACCAGAATTGGGACAAGAATTCCCACTGCTAAGCAAGGTAGCTGTTAAGTGAGTTTTGCTTGCTTTTACTACTTTTTTTACCATAATTAAGTGAACTGCTGCAGTTGTTAAATGAATCATGTGGTTAAGTGAATTTGGCTTTTCCTATTGACTTTGTTTGGCAGAAGCCCACTGGGAAGCTCACAAATAGTTATCACATGACCCCAGGATGCTGCAACTGTTGTACATTCCTGCCAGGTTGCCATGTGCCTGAACTCTGATCACAGGGTCCTGGAGCTGCTGTGACAGTTTAAATGCAGGGCTGGTTGAAAGTCACTTTTTTTCAGTGCTGCCTTAACTTCAAACATTTGCTAAATGAATGGTTGTAAGTCAAGGACTCCCTGTGTATAACAGTTCAAGATAGATCAGCATCACTTCCACATTGCAATCAGCAGAGAGTGGATTGAAAGGGAGTAGATTGCTTAAAGCCACTAAAGAGGTAAAGGAAAACTCAAAGCAGCTATTTCCCAAAATGCAGCTCAACCTTACCTATGCCACAGTACCTCTCACATATTAAAGAACTCAATCTTCAGGTAGAGGTTTAACTAAACAACTTCAGCAGAGCTGCAAGAGCCCTTCCAAAGAGTTGCCCTTTTCAGCAAGCAGCAGATTATACAGTAAGGCAAACAACTACTCTGGTAATGCTGCATGCCAATCAGTCTTCGTAGGTTGGGGGCAGAAATGCAGAGGGCCATTTAGAGAAGAGCCTGGGAGCGCAGTGAGGCTGAGGCGCAAAGTCCTCTTATGATTGAAACTGGTGGAATGCGCTTCACCAGCTTGGATAAACAGAAGAGGAATTCTAATGAGGCCAACCTCAACTGAGTCATGGAATTGCATTGTTCTGGCAACCCCAGACTAATCAGCTCTCTCATCCCCCTGCCCAAAGGCTTTTTGTGTGGCCTTGTCTCTCCCATGGTACACGTTGCTGGAAAGTTACCAGGAAGCCTGCAAGATACAAGAGAGCTCAAATTCAAAATGGTTTGGGAGGGAGGTGGGGAATGGAATGGAACTAAGAGTTAAGCACAACACTAAACATTTTTCTGATTGAGAGTCATTCCTTTACTATGACAAGTACAAATATCACAAGAATAGGCACATGTTTTGAACTACATCTCTCACAATCTTCTGCCCTGGACTGTACAGATCTGATGAGAACTGAAATCCAAAGTATTTGAAGGATACCCATGAAATATAAGATAAAATGAAAGTTTATCTCTCCTAACCTCAGGGTGATTTGTTAAGATAAAGCTGGAATAAAAAATAAAATCAGCTGTCTCATTTAATATATCAGCAACTACTTAATTCATTCATACCATTCATACAATAGGACTTGTATCTGAAAAAAAACAAGTTTCTGCATGGGAAATCGTATGGTACAGAGTTTGATAATGTCTCTTTTCTTCATATCTGGCAAGTGGAAACAACACAGGAAAATGAGAGAAATGAGAAGATCTTGCTTCAGATCCATATTTTACATTTTTTGCTCCTTCATTTGAAAATGGGCATCAGTAAATGTACAGACAAATTTTCTGTGCTATAATTTTGGTAGCGTTTGAATGAGAAACAGTTATCTGCATACTGATTTTAGATTTCATTCAGGTATCCCAATGCCTGAGAAAGATTTTACTCTTGAACTAAAGCACTCTTAAACTAAGGCTACAGAACACTCAAAAATGTTAACAGCCCTTGAGAAAACTGATTCCAAGTTGAAAAGTAATAGAAATTGCATACGTGCATCTACACACAACTACAGGTAAAAGAGAAGTCAACAACACCAAGCTTAAGCCTGAGCAAATGCGATTCTTTTTTGCCATGGGAAAACTACTGAAATGTTCTCCACAACTAAGTCCAAGTTGATAAGCAATGGAGAGGAGGGTCTCATGGGATAGAGATCAGTTCCTTCTCTTGGCATCTGCTTGGCCTCTGCAGGAAGAGGGTGCTTCTATGGGTGTTTTGGTCTTATCCTGCAGGACTCTGCTTACGGTTTAACCTTTAACTAAGCTTTAACTGAGAGCCACTTTGGGGTTGTGGATAAGGAACAAAGGCAGCTCGGTGATCTTGGGGCAGCCCTAGGAAGGAGGCAAAGGCAAAGCATTTCTGAAGAACTTTGCCAAGAAAACTGCAGGGACTTGTCCAGGCAGTCTTTGATATCAGATGTGACTGAAGAGAAGAAAAGAAGTTTTACTTATAGATTTGCTGCTAAAACAGATTTCCTCAAGCTCCTGAAAGTTGCCACCAGGATTCCAGCAACACTGGTTTTATTAATCAATCAAGATAAAATTTGTTGCACTGAAGTATGCCATGGCTTTTGTCACCATGATAAAGCTTTATTACATCATCCATGAATTTGCTCAATAAAAACAACAGTAACAGTACAATAGAATTGGAAGGGACCTGGGGGGTCCCTTTGTCAAACACAATGGTGCTAGATCTTGTCAACAGGAACTACAGAGAATGATCAAGCAACAGCAAAACTATGAGACTACCAATGAGATCACCAAGATGATAAGCAATGGAGAGGAGGGTGTCATGGAATAGAGATATACTTGGGGGGAGGGGGTAGATAAAACATTGATCAGAATCAAGCACAAAGAAGGGGGGGTCCTTTTATCCTTTATGATGGCAGTGCTTCCTTCCTTCCTGCTGTTTCAAACAGCGGGCAAATTATTAAAGTATTTCATATTTTTCAGATGAGATCACCTAAAAGAGACAGCCCTGCTCTCTTCTTTTAATCCCTCTTCTAAGCTTAATTTTCCTTTGATAATTTTGATTTAGACCTCCTTAGAGCAACTTACAATGTGATCAGATCACTCTTTTGCTAGTGGGGATTATCAATGAAGCCATGATGCTGACTTGTCAAAACAGGAAAAACAATTAAATATTCCTGATTGGCTACATAATAAAAAAATAGAAAAAATTAAACCTCTGGACTCCAAGTGCTAAATGTTTCATAATGAACCAGAAAGGAACTACATGTCCAGGGAGAATGAAGGGAGGGCCAGGGAACACTGCCCCAATATGCTTCTCTTCAGATGATGGACTCCTCTTAGGAAATTGCTCTGGTTCTCACCAGTTCCTTTAGGCTTCTTGCTAGCAATGTTAATTGCAGCAGCAGATGCTACTCGTAACATCAGTGCATTTGAGAGGTTTCCTTGATTCAGCACTGGAAGAAGACTTAGCATATTCTGGACCATAAAGGCCGCACAACCTTAACTCAAAAGATCCAGTTAACAAATGGAACGAACCCCAAGCCTGCCTCTCCCTTGCATCATCTCTAAGCACTATGGAGCTGTTATGTAAGTCTGAGTGCTTTTGCTAAGTGCAGCCTCTCTAGTGAATCAGAGGCCATAGATGGGGATGGAAAAAATAAATCTGGTCCACTCCTTTTTATGAATAATCAAGGAACACCGCAACTATCTGGGAAATGAATTCCTTGCATTTACTGTACACTGTGGATGCTCCCTTGATTGGGAATATTTTTGCTCTCTTGCTGAAAGTAGAACATCAGTATCTTTCCACAACTTAATTAAAGCAAGCATTACAAGAGGTGAAGAATGCCAGACCTCTTTAACCAGCACTTGGGCCTTTTTGAAATAAAGAGAAGGTCCATTTGGTAATATAGGACAATATCAGAAGGGCAAACAAACAAGCAACTCAGAAAATCTTACACGATTTGTTTCACATCAGATTCCCTAAGGACCAATGCCTCAGCAATCAGACTCCGCCAACAAGGCAGCTTTTAAAACCATGGTGGGCTTGCCACGACTAGCACAGTGAAAACCTCTTCCAGAGTCCTTCCTATTATGTCTCGGCTGAAGCAGAATGTTCCTGGAGCATTTTGTGAATATAACTGGAGAACCGTCTTTCCACTTCGTTGACCTGGTTAATGCAATCACCATGATGCAATTCCAATGTTCAGATTTCCTAATGGAGTAGAGCTGCTGGGAGTTGTGGGGGGAGAGACACCATGAATTTAGATTTCGTGCTTCAGACACTCAATCAATACTTTGATTCATCTAACCTGACTGGCAAGGTCAGGTTCTCAGAAGTTGAGGAAAGCAAGCAGGAAATGGCTGGAATTCACAAAAATCAACTAAGCTTTTGGTTTCCCTGACAATGCTGTATACTTCCCTCTCCTACTCTATTCTGAATTACCCAATCCTTGGCATCCACAGGCAGGATAATCTAATTCCCTCCACTTCACAGTCAAAACACACATCAGCCCTTCTTCCTCTGCCCCACCCCCCAGTCCCCTTCCAGGAATGCATGAAGTGCAAGGCAATTTCCATAGCAACTAATTTCATTCCAAGAGACTAGCTGGCTTTGACTAGGGAGCAGACACACGTGTGTATAAAAACTGGGTAGAGGGAGGAGAGAGAGAAACGAAGGAGGAACATCAGACCAAAGCTTCCCACCTCTACGAGAGTAGTCAGAGTCAATCATTTATTCAGCCTCCACTGTTTAATATTTGTATTCAGGGGCACAAGGCCAAAACGGGAGACCAAAAGATGAGCCCAATACTACAGACCAGATAGAATCTAATGAAATAAAAGAGTGTGTTCCCTTCAGGAAGACTAGACTCTATATTAAATTGGGTAAATTACAGTGAGGGTCATCCCACGGTTCACAGAGAACAGTTCCAGGTTGCCACCAGTGAGACATACCACAGGGAGCTGCAGCAGCTAATATATACTGCTCCTGTAAAATGCACAGATTTGTAAGCGATTGAATGCACAATTACACAACTTTACAATTTAAAGCTCAACTAGGTAATCTGAAGTTTTAATGTGGCCAAGATCCCTTTTCTGCAGTTCCCAGACCTCTCTGTGCTCCTGCCCTTTAACTGCAAATTGTTAACTACAGTTATCATGATGACAATGTCCAAAAGACAAGTGAAAAATAACAAATAAGACAAGCCAAATCTTTGAATAGACTCTTGTACTCTCCGTTGCAAATCTCATGACTTTTGCCCATTGTGGAAACTCTTCCTTCTGGATACTGATTTTTAAGTATACACAGATAAAAAGATGGCTGCTCTTTTTATTAAAGATTTTTTAAAAAATCAAAAAATACATTAAGAGATGTCCCAATAAAGCAAGAGAACCTGAATATTTATGGAAGTAAATATAACACTTTAATGGGTATAACACACTATCCCCTCCATTGCCTTTCTTGGCTACTGCAGAAGCTATTAGCCATAGAAACGTGCTAAGGAACAGCTGTTTGTAACCGTATCCTCCAAACTAATTGAAAGAAGAAAAAAAATCTCTCTCAGTCCTAAACATGACACACCCAAAATCAATGAAAGGAGAAATACAAGAGTGTAATGGAGATGGAGTATTGATAGAGAAATATGATTATGGCAAGCAGAAGCTCTCTACTGGGCATTTGTCATACAAGAAGATTACAACAGTAAATGACACTGAAACAATAATTCAATCTTTTTACATAAGGCTTCACATCCAATAATTTGTTTAAAAGAATCCTGATTTCAGTCCACTGCCTTCCTTGGAAAATGCCAAATTAGAATAATCTGTACCTTTTAATCCAACTATCAGAAAGAAAGATGGGGACAGACAAAGGGAGTGCATCTATGTCACTGGGCACAAAAAGGGAACAGTAACAATCACCAGGAAGTTAGGTTGTTTTAAAAGAAATATCAGCTATCAGCTTTACTAGTTTGAAAAATATGGAGTGAATTTTGGTACAAATTTAGTTTTGTTAAGACAAAATAGACCCCAACAACCCTTGATGAAAGACAACTGTGCCTCTTGGAAGCCAGACCAGAAAAATTGTAGTGAATTTTGTCCTAAATATTTACAGGAATGCCATAGAAATTAAGGAGAACAGAAACTATGGTACTGGTATATCACCTTGTTCTTCTGCTCCTCTTTGAAGCATGGAACTGCTGTTCCATTTTAGACTTCAGAAATATGACCAAAGAGGCCAAGTTCTCTTATACGAGGAAACGCAAGATGGAGAATTTAATCTCAATCTCTACAAAAGGAAGCAATATAACTACTCTCTGCTGCCTCTTTGCAAGTTACAAGATATATTCAAGCAACAAACATATTTATAGTGCAGTTGCATAGAAGGCAACTCAGAATGAAACTCCACTAACTTTAAAATTATAACCATATTAAAGCTATAGCATATAAAGTTATAACCAGAAGTCAACATGAGTTTGCCAAAAACAGATCATGCCAAACAAATCTTATTTCATTCTTTGACAAAGTGACTAAATTAGCGGTCCAGCAAAATGCTTAGTGAAATGCCTGGCTCAAAATCTTGGGAGTCCTGGTTGCAGTGGTTCTCAACCTTTTCCTCACAACGACCCCTTTAAATACATGTTGTGGCCATGGACCTCCTAGACAGATCCTGTGTGATGACATCACGGCCCTCCAGAGGTTCATGGACCACGGGTTGAGAACAACTGTCCTAGTGAGTGATCACTTAAATATGAGACAGCAGTGTGTTGCAGCAGCCAAAAAAGCCAATGCAATCCTTGGTTGCATAAATAGAGTGATAGAGTCAAAATCACATGAAGAATTAGTACCGGTTTATAAAACCTTAGTAAGGCCACATCTGGAATCCTGCATCCAGTTTTCCACCTCATTATAAAAAATAGGTTGAGACTTTGGAAAGAGTACAAAGAAAAGCAACTAAGACAATTAAGGGCCTGAAGACTGAAACATATGAAGAACAGTTACAGGAATTGAAGAAGGATTAGGGGTGACACAATAGCAGTGTTCCAATATTTGAGGAGCTGCTACTAAGATAACCGAATCAACCTATTTTCCAAAGCACAAGAGGGCAAGACAAAAAACAATGGCTGGAAACTAATCAAGGAGAAAGCAAGCTAGAACTAAGGAGAAACTTCCTAACAGTGGGAACAATTAACCAGTGGAACGCCTTGCCTTCTGAAGTTGGTGCTTCATCATTGGAGGCTTTTAAGAAGAGACTGGATGGCCACTTGTCTGAAATGATATAGGGTCAACAGTTTGAGCAGAGGGGTTCAATTAGAAGACCTCCAAAGTCTCTTCCAACTCTATCCTTCTGTTCTGTTCTCTTCTTTCTTATCTTCTTTCATGGAATTTACCCAACAATCAAGTCAGAAATAACTGAATAACTTAAAAACAAGAAGTATAATCAAGATTACTAGTGCTAGTATATAACCTTATATTTACATTATATAAATATATACTACCCATAGTATATTACATTATATTTAGAAAGATTAAATAGATTACTTAAGACTTTAGTAAGGCATTTGACAAGGTAGACCATAGCCAATTTCTTGATATGATAGAAAAATGTGGGATAGACAACAGCACTATTAGATGGATTCACAACTGGCTGACCAGCCACACTTAGTGTTTAGTCCTCATTGGTACTAATTCTACACAGAAGGAAGCATGCAATGCACTTAAGTATGAGCCAGCAGTATGTTGCAGCTGCCAAATAATCCAATGCAATCCTAGGATGCATCATCAGAGGAATAGTATCACTAGTAACATTTTGTACTACACTAGTATGACCATACTTGCAATACTGCGTCCAGTTTTAATCACTACCATACAAAAAAAAGGACAAGAAATAAAAGGTGAAAGCTCACTAAAGAGAGATCCAAGTTAGAATTAGGGAGAAATTTCCTGACAGTTAGAACAATTAATCAGTGAAATGGCTTGCTTCCAGAAGTTTTGGGTGCTCCATTACTTGAGGTTTTAAAAAAATAGTTTGGACAACCATTCGTGCAGACTGCTCAAGCTGGGGATTGGGCCACAAGACCTCCAAGGCCCTCCAACCTTGTTATCCTACGTTCTACTGCCAAAATCACATCACATGAAAGAAAAGTTCCATTCATTTCTATACCCACCATCTGAATATTACTCAGAAGAAGGCAAAAGATAGCATAAAGACATGTTTTGCCACAATGGTAAGAAGGTTCTTGAAACTTCAGATTTAATTATATCACTGCACATATAAGACTTCACTTGTGTGTCTATGAGAAACTCTCAAAAATCAGTGTGAGCTGTCTGATAGTGAAATTTTGGATGAGAAGTGAAACATTAAAAAAAAACACTACAAAACACTAAGAAAGTCCAGTTGCCTTTTGGAAAAGCACCTGGATGATTAATAATCTTCACAGACAAGTTAATGGCTTGTCTTTCCTTCCTACATATAATTCAATGAATTGTTAAGGCAACTTTTGTCATTACAACAAGTTTAAAAACCCCAATCATTACTGTAGTTTGGGTTCCCTAGTCTCCCCAAACTACAATAATAAGTGATATAATAAGTGATTTTGGAGAATCAAAAGAGGTTTGAACAGCAATCATTACATTGGAAGGAGATCAATAGTGCGAGACAATGCTGAAGACAACACTCATGCAAATAGCACTAACCAGGTCATAAACACCTAGATGTCAGTTCCTGCTCACTTCACCAATATAAACCCAGCTTCTTTTAAGCTCTCTGCATCAGGAGATTCAAGCCAGAAGCTTGTAAATCTCCCCTAAAAATTATCAGAAAATTCATCAAGCCACACCCAGATATCAGGAAGAACAGCTTGAACAATAGATCAAACAAATCTGCCCAGGATTAGCCATCCTTCCCCAAAGGGAAATTCTAATGCACCCTGTTACAGAGCGTAGAGATTTATACAATATTAAGTTAATGTTGATACACAGGGACATTTAAAGTTTCCCAGGTTTGCTGCTTCTCCCTGCTGATGTGTCCTGCTGCTTTCCCACCTCCAGCAATCAACTCCCCTTCACTGTTGGAGCCTGGTTGGGGGACAACAGAAAAGATAAACAAGCAAACCAAACAACTACCATATATACTGACCATCTACAGGAAAGAATTAGCAAATACAGGAAGCTCTTGTTGTATTTTACAAATGCAGGTTAAAACAACTTAAAAGTCATGCATGCATTTATTTCCTGATGTCTCTGCCTCTGTGTGTGTGTGTGTGTGAGAGAGAGAGAGAGTTGTTTTGAGTATGAATCTTCTTGCTGTTTCTCTTGCAGAGGGCAAACTTTGTCTGTGCCATTGCAATGTGCCAGGAATAGCTTGTGCTATTCTAGCAATGAGGCTAGAGTTAATCTCTGATTAGACCCAGCAATTTACAAAAGGCATCTTTAGGATCCTGTATCTTCCTTGCTTGTGTGTTTCAGTAAAACAAAACTAAAGCTGATGCTGAAGAAATGCCTGTTCTGATATCAACCCTAGAAAACAATGCTGGACACTTGGAATAAGAGAGAGGAAGCTTCTTTGCCATTCATTTTCTAAGTTTCTAAGCAACCGGAAGAGAAAGAAGTAGTAATGCCCACTATCTATCAGCTACCTTCAACTGGTAACCACCAACTATGTTGGATTACAGTTGGCAGAATTTCCAGTTATGCTGGTAGGAATCTTAGAAGACAAAGTTCAACACAGTTGGTGGGCTTATATAACAATAAATACGTGTCCAAATATGTGTCCAAAGTGTGCTGTGCCTTTTCAATTTCAACCATTACCTTCTGTCTGTTAAAAATACACATGAAAGAATCTTCCTCTCCCTTCTTTTTCAAATGCTTCCCTCAATAATCTTTCTAAGCAGAAGAGCAATATTTATCTTTTGCATGATACCAAATGCATTCTTCAAATTCAATGTCATTTGTGGAGTGGATGTGTTCGCTGAGGAGAGATATTTTGAATTGACTGTGAACGTCAACCCTCTACAAATCAACATCCCCAAATTCTTTTCTTCAGTTCATGTTTATCATAATGCTACCAGTTCATTTTTATCAGAGAGGTACATCTCTTTCTTGTTTAAATACATTGTTAAAAACTCTCCTCCCTCAGCTTGATGGAATTTTTTTGTTTTGGTTTTTCTTTAGCCTAAGAATCAAGGAAGCTGCCTTTTCTGACCAAGCCCAACTGTCAGCTGGTCTTGAAAGCCCAGGTTGTTGGACTTACATTAACCCAAATACATTTTAAATTAGAAATAGGCAACCTATGTGTACAGCAGTTACTTTTCACAGACTTATCAAACATTTGCTGGAATTCTTGCAAAGTAGTTCTAGATCAACAGCAGTGGCCTATTTTGGAGCAAGAATGAATTCATGAGACAGATCTCCATTCTGGAGAAATCTGGGCCAGTCTGAACAAATAAAATAATTTAAAAAGTTAACTACTCTTGCCCTTCAGTCTTTTAATGTCAAATACTCACTTTACTTAGAAGGCATATGCTATTGGTATCCTTTATGGTGAGTGATTTTGAGTACGATAGTGCAGGTCCTATGCAAAGTATTAAACAATCATACTACTGCATATTTACCCCAGATGCATGTCAGACTAAACCATACAAAGATCCCATAGTGGTTGCTTGGGACACCAAACATTTATCCTGGCTTCCTCACATATGATGTTACAGAAGCTGGCATATCCAACACAGAGATTTGATCATCAAATGGTCCAGTCCCCTGTAGGGGTAATATGTAGGGCAACTTTTTCCAGACCAGACTGGGAACTGAGTTACTCCTTATGGTGACACAAACACAACAGCTTTACATTCCTAAAATCAAGAGTATAAACATACTTCCTCCTTTTCTTCCAGGTGGTCTTGCTTACCTGGACCAAAATATATCTATCTATCTAAACCTGCCCTGTAATTCTACAACACTTTAACGACATAGGAAATTTTAAATTCATTATTCATGGAAGATGAACGACTCACCCACGATTCCCATTCCAAAACCAGCCTTTCCTTTTACGAGGCCAAGAAAGGAGAAAACAGACCAAGAGTAGCCAAAACAAAAAAGGGCCTGGAACCAGGATAAGCGTCCTGGGATGAGGGTCTGTTTAAGGAGAAGTGGGAGCGGGCGCTAACGGTGGAAAGGGGCTTCGGTGCGGGGGGCGCAAAGAACTCGAACTTTGCTTGGTGAAAAAGACAAGGTCCAAGCTTTACGGAGATCGGGAGATAAACGAAGAAGCCTAGTCCTGGGTAGGGGCTTGCAGCCCAAGTGGTGGGACGTGTGGCGAGGGGGGGGGGACAAACAGGAGGGATAAACCAGGAAATCGTGAGCACGATAACTTCCAAGGAGAGCGCCCAGGCGAGTGGGCTGCGCGCTTGCTTACCCAGAGCTCCGTGCCCCAGTCCATGCTGGCTGCGCTCCCGTCGTGCGCCTTCGCTTCCTCTCGTTAGGCCCACCTGAAGGCCAACTCTCCGCTGCCGCCGTTACCCCACAGAGCCCTACTCCTCCGGCCGCACAACCTCAGCGCCTGCTTGGGACACTCCCTGCTCCGCCCCCCGACGACGATCCTTAAAGGCGCAGTCAGGAGTTGTCAGCCCGAGCGGCTTGTCTCGTCTCGGGTGTCTTTGCGCCTTCCTTGTTTATTGACGCGCACAGACCGCCCAGCCCGTCCTTCACCCGCCCGTCAGGATCCAGAAGGTCGAGAGCGCCATCCTTTGAGATGCCGGCGTCGCTGTTCCTCTCCGGACCGAGCTCAGTGCCGGAGCCCCGGTTGATTCCTCTTAAGATAAAAATGGAGCGCAGTCCCTCAAGGAGGACCAGCTCAGCAGCTGCTTCAAAGTCCCGGAGGCTCGTTGCTGGCTTTGGTAACGTCTTCCTTGCAAGAGCTGCGGAGAACCCAAAAAAATGTACGCTGGTTTGTGGCGCTTGGGTTGATTCCAAGAAATACTTCTCAGGAAAAATTCGACAAGGCAGTTCAAGTCAGTCCCAAACACGCTTATTTAGAAATAACCGGAATTCGGGGCGGCGGCAGCGGCGGGAGCCGTTGTTTAGGAAAACAAGCCCTCTATTCCCCATGCAATAGTGGATCTATCTTCACGATCGTTGTTTTTTTTTATCGCCAAGCTGTCGAAGCGGATATAAAAGGTGTTTTCAGCAGCAGGAGCAGGGATTTTCTTTGTGGTCGAGGAAGAGAAGTCCTGAGCCGAGGCGGACACTTACTGAGCCGAGACCAGTCCTTCCAGATGTCCACGTGCTCCCGGCCTAGCCGACCCACCTAGGAAAGCGTGGTTTCGGTGTTCCTGCATTCCTCGTGGTAGCACCCCCTCCGGGTGTGGACGCCTGCCAAGACTTGCCTGAAGCCCCACAAGCCGGAATTTTGGTAAAGCTGTAGTCTCGTTTCTGCTTCATGATGCAAAACACCACCACCACCACCCTTTTTTTTTGCTGGAAAGAGCGTCCTCCGCAGCTAATAACGAGCACCCACGCGTGTTGATAGATCTTGTTAAACAACGTTCAAGGAAATCAGTGGTGTTACTGATTCTGCAAATGTGCAAATAAAGCATTGTGAATGTCTGTGGAAGATTGAAGCAACAGTAGAGGAAAGTCGCATTGATTGTTTGGATAGCCTTGTGTCAAGGTGAACAGGACAGCGTAGCTTTCAATGAACACGACTTCATAGTATTGTAGTATTTGTGGCCACTCCCACTTCATTCTTATTCCTTTCCGACCAGAGAGATCAAACCAAAAAAAGTGTACTCTGATTAGCGGCAAACTGGCCTCTGTTGCCTACACCCATACATACTTTTTTGGGGTGTGCATGGGGCATAGTAAAACAAAGAGTTTCATGTCATTTGAAAGATTAATAAATTACTCAGCTGCAGTAGCTGAGTATGCTTTAACAAGTACTACTTATGGTGAGAGCGCTAGGTACATACGTCTAGTTTATGGAATAGAAAGATTAGGAGGGGCATTATAGCTGTCTCTCAGAATTTGAGGGACAGTCACAGAAAATATGGGGTTGATTTATTTCCCAAAGCACCTGAGGACAGGACAAGAAGTAATGGGTGGAAGCTAATTAAAGAGAGATCTAGAACTAACCTAGAACTAAGGAGAAATTTCCTGACTGAACAATCAATAGAATAGCTTGCCTCCTGGACAGTGGTGGGATTCAAAAATTTTTACTATTGGTTCTGTGGGTGTGGCTTGGTTGGCATGATGTGGCTTGATGGGCATGGCAGGGGAAGAATACTGCAAAATCCCCATTCCCTCCCCACCCCACTGTCCTGCTTTCCAGCTCCATTTTCCTGTGCAGGGCAACTAAAGAAGACCCAGCCGATCAGCTGGGATTCGGGAGGCAGAGAATAGATGGGGGCAGGGCCAGTCAGAGGTGGTATTTGCCCGTTCTCTGAACTACTCAAATTTTCTGCTACCAGTTCTCCAAAACTGGTCAGAACCTGCTGAATACCACCTCTGCTCCTGGAGGTGTGGATGCTTCATCATTGCTGTTTTCAAAAATAAACTGGACAGTCATTTATCCAGGATGGTAATGTCTCCTGCCTTGAGCAAGGGGTTGCAGTATAAGACCTCCAAGCTCCCTTTATTTGTTTTTACTTACTGAGTTTGTATGCCACCCGTCTCTTCTGTAAGATGACTCCAGTCCCTTCCAGCCGTATGATTCTATGTTGGTTACTAGCCCATGCAAATTCAATGGATTCCAAAGGAGGAAGAGGAAGAACTGCAGGAGTAAAAATGGAATGCCTGGTGAAACTTTAGACTTGCACATTTATTATTGCTTAAGATTCCACAGAGCACAGTGGACTTCAAGTGGTTGGCATCAGTTCTGGAAAAAGGAGCACTACCTATATTGATGGAAGTGAAATATAAAATATACAATTTGAAAAGAGAAGTGAGATAATATTGTGGGCTTCATATACATGTAGCTCTTCACTCACTACCACAATTGGTGATTAAGTGAGTTGCACCCAATTTTATGACCTCGCCATGATTGAGTGAGTCACTGCAGTTGCATCGAGTGGCCATTAAGCAAATCCAGCTCCCCTTCCCCTCCCCATTGACTTTGCTTGTCAGAGGTCTGCTGGAAAGACCACTTTATCACACTGATACGATCTTCAAAGGTGTAGCATTGGACTTTTTCAATCGAAAAGAATGAACTTCTGCAGACCAGGTGTTTCAAAAGGAATCCTTTATTGAAAGGGATTTTATCTCAACACTAGGCAAAGCAGAGTCTAAGATATTCCCAGGCATACAGTCATAGATAAAGGAGGTTAAAATCCCTCCCCTTATTCAGATGTGGATTTAGTCAAACAAAGAACCAACATGTTAATATCCCCCTCCCCTTCTCTGGGAAAGTATCTTAGCAGAGTTCCCAGGAGTGTCTTCCAGAGCTGGAATTTTTATGGGTCCTTCTCATCTTGTTATCTCTTCAAGAGGTGACAAGTTTCTGGACATCTGGCTCCACTCCTCCAGTTGTATATCATATGCAAGTTATACAGAATCAGTATAGGATTTAATATATTCAGGTTACATCAAAAAGGATTTCTTGTACCAACTCCCCCCCCCTTCTTCCATTGAAGAATGGCAGATACACGAATCTGACATCAGGCAAAAAGCAAACATTTCAGCGGCTTAATAAGATGTATAAAGCTGGCCAGTGAGAATAACATTCAGGGAAACATGTGGCATTCCAGATATTACTGAAATAGAGCTCCCCAAACTCCCTTCTATTTGTTACTTTTTTCTCCAAAATTCCAGGAAAGCTGGCAGGTTATGATTTTTTCACTCCTGATGTATGCTTTTGGATTTCTTGTTTACATGACATATTTTCCTTAGAGGTAAACTTATGCCCAACTTAATAAATATAAAGTTTCTCAAGGCTTTTTTGTAATAAGCATAACAAACTTGCTCAGCAAAATATACCTTGACCTTCCACAGCAGGAAACTTCACACCAGTTTTCCGTGCTCCTAATTTCAGCAAATTTTGCTTCCTTTTGCATGTGAACTTTAGAACCAACTAATATCAGAAGGAAATGCCTGCAAAGTACAGATAGTGCACAACTTATGACCACAATTGATCCCAATATTTCTGTTGCTAAGTGAGACAGTTGTAAGTTTTGCTACATTTTATATCTTTTCCACAGTTGTTAAACGAATCACTACAGTTTTTAATTTAGTAACACAGTTAAGTGAGTCTAGCTTTCCCACTGACTTTGCTTATTAGGTCACAAAAAGCGATCACAGGTCCCCAAGATACTTGAACGATCATAAATATGAGTCAGTTGCCAAGGGTCTGAATTTTGATCATGTGACCATAGGGAAGCTGCAATGTTTGTCCGAAAAATGGTCATAAATCACCTTTTTCAGTGATGTAATTGAATGGTTACCAAATGAACTGTTCTAAGTGGAGGGCTACATGTAAAACCCTCTGTGGCAAATTTTACGCTTGTTATGTGCCTTCACAGAATCCTTTAATGGTGTTCTTGTGATCTAGAGTGAAACAATGTTGAGGTTTTGGCTTGTTTCCTATAAGTATACAGGTAGCCCTTGACTTATAATAATTCATTTAGTGACTGAAGTTCTAAGAGCACTGAAAAAGTGACTTACGATTGTTTTTCACAACTGTTGCAGCATCTCCGCGGCCATGTGATCAACATTTGGCTGCTTGGCAACTAGCATGTATTTGATGGTTGCAATGACTTAGGGCAGGAGCGTCAAACTCGTGTCATCATGGCGGCGTCATGTGACATATCGTGACTTTTTCCCCCTTTGCTAAACTGGGCATGGGCGTGGCCAGCACGTGATACATCTGGGCCATGGGCTGTGAGTTTAACAGCTCTGATTTAGGGTCATATGATTTATCTTTTGTGACCTTCTGATAAGCAAAGTCAGTGGGGAAGCCAGATTCACTTCACCTCCTTGATCAGGGGGTGAGGAGTTTGGTCAACATCTGCTGGATAAGATCGCTCGGATTCAGGCCGGTTTGGACACCAACTGGCTTGAGTCAGACGTGGAGGCAACGTCGAGTCTTGTTGAGGTTATCTGGGATGAGTTTAACCCTGTGATCTTAGATGCGGTGGACAGGATTATGCGGAGGCTGAGTGTCACTATGTGTTTATTGGACCCATGCCCATCCTGGCTGGTGTATGCCGCCCGGGAGGGTACACATGGCTGGCTCCAGGCAGTTACCAACACTTCATTGTGGGAGGGGTCCTTCCCTGCCGCCTTGAAAGAGGCAGTGGTGAGGCCCCTCCTTAAGAAGCCTGCCTTGGACCCAGCCAATTTGAACAACTTCCGTCCCGTCTCCAACCTTCGCTTTATAGTGAAGGTTGTTGAGAGCGTGGTGGCCCAGCAGCTTCCGGCTTTCCTGGAGGAAACTGATTACCTAGATCCATATCAATCGGGCTTCAGGCCCGGTTATAGCACAGAGATGGCATTGGTCGCACTGATGATCTCTGGAGGGCTCGGGATAGGGGATGCACCTCTATCCTGGTCCTTTTAGATCTCTCGGCAGCTTTTGATACCATCGACCATGGTATCCTATTGCGGCGCCTTTGGGGGTTGGGAGTGGGAGGCACTGTGTTATGGTGGTTCTCCTACCTCTTGGGGCGCACGCAATCAGTGTTGGCAGGGGGGCAGAGATCAGCCCCGAGGCCCTCACTTGGGTGCCTCAGGGGTCGGTTCTTTCTCCCCTCCTGCTCAATATCTATATGAAGCCGCTGGGTGGGATCATCCGTGGTTTCGGGGTGAGGTATCATCAATATGCTGATGATACCCAGCTTTTCATCTCCACCCCGGACCACCTCAGTGATGCCCTCCCCATGATGTCCCGGTGCCTGGAGGCGGTACAGATCTGGATGGGGAGGAACAGGCTCCAGCTCAACCTGGACAAGACTGAGTGGCTGTGCTTACCGGCATCTCGGGTCCAAAAAATTCCACCTTTGGTCATGGGGGGAGAGGTGCTGCCCCCCGTGGATAGGGCGTGCAACTTGGGTGTCCTCCTGGATGTACAGCTCAACATGGAGGAGCAGGTGGGAGCCATCGCCAGGGGGCATTTGCCCAGGTTCACCTGGTGCGCCAGTTGCGCCCCACCTCGACCGAGATGCCCTATGCACGGTCACCCATGCGCTCGTTGCTTCCCGTCTTGACTACTGCAATGCTCTCTATTTAGGGCTGCCCTTACGGACTATACGGAGGCTTCAGCTGGTGCAGAATGCAGCCGGGCGGGTTGTGATGGGAGTGGCCCGATAGTCCCATGTGACACCCCTCCTGTGTGATCTGCATTGGTTGCTGGTTGCCCTCCGTGTAAGATTCAAGGTGCTGGTATTAACCTATAAAGCCCTTCATGGCTTGGATGTGGGGTATTTGCAGGAACACCTCCTACCAGCATCGAGGTCCAATTGCCCAGTGTGTGCCCACAGGCAGGCCCTCCTGGGGGGTGCTGTCAATGTCGGTTGGCAGTCCCCCGGGGGAGGGCCTTCTCTGTGGGAGCGCCCACCCTGTGGAACCAGCTGCCCCTGGGGCTGCGGTTGGCTCCCGACCTGTGTTCCTTCCGCGATCTAAAGACCTGGCTATTCTTACAGGCCGGCCTGGATTGAGAGAGATTGGGGCTTTTAATTTATTTGGATTGGACTAACATTTTAACTATTTATGTATGTATATTCTTGTGTGAGCCGCCCCAAGTCCCCCTGGAGATGGGGTGGCATATAAATCCAAATAAACATAAACATAAACTTAACATCTGTGGCAAGAAAGGTCATAAAATGGGGCAAAATGCACTTAACTGTCTTGCTTAGGAATGGAAAATTTCAGCTCAATTGTGGCCATAAGTTGAGGATACCTGTATGATAAAAAAAGTTTATATATTGGTTTATGGCTATAAGTTCTATTCTAAACAAAGTGTACCATTCATTAAATTTCCACACATATGCATACATTAGGGTTGCTTTGCTCAGTTGTGTTTTCTGTTTCTTTTTGTGTTTATTGATTAATGATTGCTAACTTCAATATGTAGGCCTAGGCCTTCTCTAGTGTTTTCCAGCTACCTGAAATCACCAGAGCAGCAGTGGCTGTTTTATGAAAACTCCCAGCACTCTGTCAATCTGCTAAATGTTGTGTGACTATTAGATTGATGCACATTATCTACCCTCAATCAGTATATTAGATTATACTGCCACCTATGGATCCTTGAGTTGTAATATTCCAGATGTGGTTCGGATGACAAGTCCCAGAGTTTCCAACCAGATAACAGTTGTAGGCTTCAAATTTCTGAAGCATACCAGTTGGAAAGGCTGACTTGGATTATAGTTATAAGCTAAACAAGAACATCAAGGATTGTTAGACATTTGCAGTATAATTTACTACAGGTAGTCCTCAACGTATGACAGCTCTCTTAGTAGCTATTCAAAGTTATAACGGACCAAAAAAGAGCTACAACACGAATTCAAAGTAACAAAGGTTACCCCTCCATCACATGATTACATTTTGGCTACTTAGAAACTAGCCCCCATATATGTCCATTTGCAGCATGCTGCTATAACAAGTTCATGGTTTTTTTGATGAAAACAGGGATATATGTCTGGTTTCCAGCAAAATATGCCCATTGTAGACAATGGGTTTCCTGAATGACTGCAGCATTCGCTTAATGATTGCAATTTTCTTAATGGCCATGATTCACTTAACAACCACTGCAAAAAGTCATAGAATTGAGTTGGTCATGATTACTCAATGACCAGCACAATGTACAACTATCATTCTGGGCTCAATTAGAATTGCACATTGAGGACTACCTGCACATTAATACCCTAGACAAAATAATTTTATTCTAATAACCATCCAGTAAAATTTAGAAAGAGAAGCTTAAACAGGACATTTGATCCTGGAAGTTTCAGAATCAGCTTTTACTCCAGTGCAGCACACTAACTTCTTAGCTGGGTTTATACATTGTATTAAACAATAAAGTGCAAAACCCACCCACTGTGCTTTGTAAACTATGGTTAAACAAAAAAATAATTCACCATTAGACATGAATGCAGTCAGTTGGTCAAGCATTTTCTAGACAACTGCACAACAAGAGCGACTATAAAAGGGGGCTCAACACAGAATGGAAACCAGATTGGTAACCTCCAATGAAAGCCATTAATAGGGTGGCATACTTGATAATGTGCCTAGCAAGCAAAGAAACATTTAACTAACTGGTCTTGAAAAAAACTAAGGAATAAGGTAAGAACTTGATTTTATGCACTCATTTGTTGTGACTGAGGCCCAAGAGGGCAGTATGGCTGCATCTGGTTGTTGTCACCTATTTAGCATCACCCAGGGAGTATATGTAATAACGTAGCTAAAGCAGTGGTGGATTAAGGCTCACTGGTGCCCTAAGCACTGACAAATCTTGGTGCCCCCCTCCTTTCTACATACTGTACAAACGAAGCCGAGCTTAAGCTACATAAAAGTTTTTGTGGTGCCCCCTTTGGGCCTGGTGCCCTAAGCACGTGCTTAGTCTGCTTAATGGTTAATGCACCACTGAGCTAAAGCGTTGGTATTTATCAAAAGTGGTCATAAAAACCAGAGTATAAGAAATGATAGGATGTGCCGCAGGAAGCGTTGCCTTCTAAAGCACATCTTATCTCATCCCAAAACAGTAACACAAATATTGTTTTGCTTCAGAACCACTAGCTTAGCTACGTACAGATGCAATGAGGTAACCAATCTCGCTTAACTGAGAAAATCCAAAAGGAGTTGCTGTGTTGTTGAAATACATATTTCAGGCTCACAAGAGATTTTGGTGAGGATTTTTTGTTGTTTTGTTATGCGTAGCAAATACAGAGCTTAGCATTCAAAGACCACAATGGCCTTTGACATATGGCTACAAGGCTCCGTGAAGCGAATTAATAGGGGAAGTGCTGGCACACAGCCACCCAGGCTCCTTCCTGTTATTCGGTTCAGTATTTGGGGTTTTTATTATGCCAGCATCAGCATCTCCAGTATAAAATAGCTTTACATGGTAAGTCATTTAACTTATTTTACATATTTCACATATTTTGTCTAGTTTTGTTGCATGTCATTGTTAAGGATAATTTTCCTAGGTGAGCTGTACCTTTCCTCTTTTCCTGCAAGCTTGATTTGGGCCAAGTATTGTATGTCCCAGTGCATAATAGGCTATGAAATTAATACAGTAGAACATTCTCTGCTGCATAGTAAACTTAGTAAACTTATACTAATATTTTACATAAACAACTATTTAACAATCAATACTCATAATAAGAGTATTCTAATTTTATTACTTATGATGGATTTTGGTCTACTAGTGTATTTAGACAGTGAATTGTTTTGAGCTGAAAAGTCACTTGTGGAAAATGTAGCATTAGAAATTCAATGGATTACAATGCATCTAGATTCAAGATCGATATTAAAGCAGCCATTTTCTATATGTAGGTTTTTATTTCACAGATTATTGTATGTGAAAAGAGCAAAGCTCTAGAGGAAGCAACCCAATGAACACTTACTAGGAAGGAAGTCCACTAAACTGAGTAAGACTTACTTCTGGATAAAGATGCATAGGGTTTCCTCAGGCCTCAAACCTGTCAATACCCATGTAATGCGAATACTTTTGGTTCTGCTATATATAAAAATGTCTTCCGAATCATGTACATACTTTTGGGAAATAATGCAAATTAACTAACTGATCCTACTCTGTTTACAAGTCTTCTGCCCCAATTAAAAAGGATTTGGGAACTGGCAAGTTGTATTTGAAAAAGAAATAAAAAATATTGTAAGCTAACTTTTTCCCAATAAAAATCTGAAAAGTACTCTACATTAATGACATTTTTGTTTTCATATTACCTCCTAATCTTTTCTTTGCTTTGTGTCCTTTTATGTTGTTCTTTCCTATTTTACAGTAATTGGTCCTCTAGTCAATTTTTTTTCCAGGAACAGAAAGCCGTTTAAAATATGCACTTACTCTCTTTCTTTAGTGGTAAGAATTGTTTTGACTACATCTTTCATTCTCAGAACTAACTTCACCGAAGTCCTAATAATTGGACTTCAAGAATTGGAAAACATGTTCAGACTCCCAGTGCATTTTTTAAAGATTAGGCATTATATATAACCGACGGGGTACTGGCCCTATTATTTCCCAAAGTAGCTGTTCAACTTCCATAATTCCTCAGCCAGGATAACCTTTGATGAGAATTCTGAGAACTTCAAAGTCCACTCATCCAGAAGTTGCCAAGATTGGAAAATGCTGTATTGTACAAGATTGACACAATCTATTTTGGATCACATCACTTTGGACCAAATGCAGGGTGACATTTTTGATTCAGGTATTATAGCTTATTAAAAATGTATTATTCAAAGATGTTACATAAGGAACACCAAAAATATGACACTCCTTGCAACCGCCAGATCAAAAATACTATCTCATTCTAATTTATTGCTTTGAAGCAACGCAAGACCCCCCCAAAACACATTGAATCAGGCCAGGGTCACCTCATTCTGCACTACGAGAAAAAAAAATCTGCATGTAAGCTATAAGTATGATCTTGTAGCCAATGAACAGACTCTTTTCAGAAGCCTATTAGGGAATAAAGGGCTCTGAGGCAACTAGCATCTTCTATACTTGTGGGCAATCTAATCCATATCTCGCCTCTTCCTCCACTGGAGCATTTTAAGGAGGCTGAGACTGGCTTTGAAGAGCCGATCATGTTGGAAGATCATCTGATGAAAAGTATTGAGAGGCAGGTTCCCACTGGGGTCCGCATGTTTGAGAGTGGTGATGGGTGTGTAGAAGCTGTTGGTTTGATATCGCAATGGAGGGTTCTCAGAGGTGATCACTTTCAGCACGTGCTGCCAGAAAAAAGAGCAAGGCACGGAATTAGAAAATGCAGACAACTACCTGTGTTTTACAGAAAAGTGTATGTTTGGATGAAGGGGGGTATAAGTTAATTAGGATGAGGAAAGGTAACAAACATATTTAAAGGTCTGATCTTAGAGTCAAGATGAAGCTTCAAACAGTTAGGATATTTTTAAAGCTTTACATTGCAGTTTGAAGAAGACTATTAACTTGGTCAATAATAAGGTTATTGGATCAACTGTAGAAGTTGGCCATCTGCTTTTTTTTAACCAAAGGAGGTTCACATCTATACCATGTTCACATATATGTAGGCTTATTATTACGCTTCTCATAGTAGTCATTCAAGGCTGTATTACATATTTGGAGGCTGACAGGGGTCTCAGGAGAAGTTAATATTATGAAATTATTGGAGGGAAGCCATTATTGAATAAATTCAATTACAGTCATGATGAGTGCATTGTTTAAGAATTGAAGAAACGGAACAGATCTAGAAAAAGACTTCTGGCTTTATGCAGATAAGTACAGCACATCTCTTGTGTTTTCATGCAAAAAAATGCAGTTTTAAGAAATCCACTCAATGAAGTCAATACAACTATTCACACAAGATCTGAAGCACTTTGAATCATTCTTAAAGTCGTCGTAGCCCTGACCTACATTGTTAGTAAAAAAATGTACTCTTTTGTAGATTATCTCCTTTTCTCTCTCTCTCTCTCTTTTGCTTATAACAGGGGTCCCAACCCCCAGTCCATGGACTGGCCCTGGTCCACAGCATGCCAGAAACTGGACCGCACAAACAAACATAGCCCCATGTGTGGGATGCAGGCAGCATGCGAAACCATATACCCTTCTGTTCCGTGGAAAAACTTCTCTCCATGGAACCGGTCCCTGGTGCCCAAAAAGTTGGGGGCCATTGGCCTATAATAATAAATAAAATGCTGGCAAAGCCCATTTCCAAGAGATTTTATTTATTTATTTATTTATTTATTTATTTATTTATTTATTTATTTGACTTATATGCTGCCTCCTCTCCAAAAAGGACTCGGGGCAGCTCACAGCTAAAAATACAACAATAAATTAATTAAAAATATATTAAACAAGTTAAAGCCGAATTAAAGATTAAAACCCATGGTTAAAATAAAACCAACCCCAGAGAATCAGCACAGCCCAGATTGTAAAAGAGCCAAGTCTTCAAATGTGGCAGAAGGTGCAAAGATCGGGGCCAGCGAGCTCCAGCGAAGGAGATTCCACAAAGTGGGAGCCGCCACAGAGTAGGCCCTCCCCTGGGTCGCCGCCAAGCGACATTGAGTCGCAGACGGCACCCGAGGAGACCTGCCTGTGCCCATACAGGGCGGTTGGTATTTGATGTTGGGAGGAGCCGTTCTCGTAAATAACCTGGACCCATGCCATGCTGGACTTTGAATGTTAATACCAGCACCTTGAATCTCACCGAGGGCAACCGAAGCCAATGCAGGTCGCAGGAGGGGTGTAACATGGGAGTATCGGAAGCTCCCATCACTACCCGCGTGGCCGCATTCTGCACCAGCTGAAGCCTCCAGTGGTACGCAAGGGCAGTCCTAAGTAGAGAGCGTTACAGTAGTCGAGTCGGGAGATAACGAGCGCCTGAGTGACCGTGCGCAGGGCATCCCAGTCCAGGAATAGGCATAACTGGTGAACCAGCCAGATCTGGGCAAAGGCCCCCTGGCCACGCCCCCACCTGCTCCTCCAATTTGAGCCGTGAGTCCAGGAGGACCCCAGGTTCCGTGCCCTGTCCACGGGGCAACACCTCCTCCCCATGACCAAAGATGGAACCTCCAAACTGGACCATGATGTCGGTATGCACAGCCACTCTGTCTTGGCTGGATTGAGTCAAGCATGTTCCTGTCCATCCAGATCCGCACCGCCTCCAGACAACGGGACATCACGAGAGAGCATCACTGATGTGGCCTGGGGTGGAGATGTATAACTGCGTATCATCAGCATACTGATGATAACTCACCCCAAAGCCATGGATGATCTCACCCAGTGGCTTCGTATAAATGTTGAACAGAAGGGCGAGAGGACCAACCTTGGGGCACCCCACAAGTGAGATACCTTGGAGTCGACCTCTGCCCCCTGCCAACACTGTTTGCGAACGCCCCGAGAGGTAGGAGGAGAACCACTGTAAAACAGTGCCTCCCACTCCCAACCCCCGAGACGCTGCAACAGGATACCATGGTCGATGGTATCGAAACCGCTGAGAGATCTAACAGGACTAGGACAGAGGAAAACCCTGTCCCGAGCCCTAGAGAGATCATCCATCAGTGCGACCAATGCTGTCTCCGTGCTGTACCCGGGCGAAGCCCGATTGGTATGGATCCAGGTAGTCCACTTCCTCCAGGAAAAGTGGCAATTGCTGGGCCACCACACTCTCAACAACCTTCGCTAAAAGCGAAGGTTGGAGACCGACGAAAGTTGTTCAACGCGGCTGGGTCAAGGGCAGGCTTCTTCAGAAGGGGCCTCACCACCGCCTCTTTCAAAGTGGCAGGAACAACCCTCCCTTAACGAAGCATTGACCACTGCCGGAGCCAGCCGCACGTGACCTCCCTGGAGGCATAAACCAACCAGGAAGGGCACGGGTCCAATAAACATGTGGTGGAACTCAGCGCGCACATAATCCTGTCCACTTCATCCTCAGAAACAGGATCAAACTCAGTCCAGATAACATTAGCCAAACCACTCGCATCCCCATCCTCAGGCCACTGCAAGTCCGAGCAACCCTTCCCGGATCTGAGCGATTTTATCCTGCAGATACTGGCCAAATTCTCAGCTCTGCCCGCAGGTCCGCCACCCCCCAACTGGAGGAGGGAGCGACCCCAAACAGGGCGGCGGGCGGTTATCTGCGGATGCTATGAGGGTGGAGAAATAAGATCTTCTCGCTGCCCTCACCGCCACCAGGTAATTCCTAATATGGGCTCTTAGCTGGGCTCGGTCAGATCCAGCACGGGTCCCCCTCCACCTGCTCTCTAGTCCCCTCCTGCGACGCTTCATCTCCCGGAGCCCCTCGGTGTACCAGGGAGCTGACCAGGATCTGCGCCGAGTAAGGGGATGCATGGGGACAACCCTGTCGAGGGCCCCCACAGCTGACTGTTGCCAGGTAGCCGCAAGGACCTCGGCAGGGCTGTGGGTAAGGGATGCAGGAAAAACCCAGCTCTGCCTGGAACCTCTCAGGGTCCATCAGGCGCCTGGGGCGGAACCATCTAAGTGGCTCCTCATCCCAGCGGTGTGGGCAGCTTGATGGAAGACCAGCCGCAGGAGATAGTGGTCTGACCATGAAACAGGGTGGGTAACTATGTCACCACCACCCCCCAGACCACTCCGCCACTGCTCCGAGACAAAACCAGGTCAAGCATGTTGCCCCCTCATGAGTCGGGCCATCTATTATCTGGGTCAGGCCCATGGCCTCCATGGAGGCCATGAACTCCTGGGCCAAACCCGACGCCAGTCCCAAGGAAGGCAAGTTGAAGTCACCCAGAACTATAAGCTCTGGAAACTCCACCGCCACCCCCGAGATGGCATCAAGAAGCCCAGGCAGGGCAGCTGAGACATAGCTGGGGGACAGGTATGTAAGCAGCACGCCCATCCGACCTGCAGGCCCACACCTCAGGAGGAGGGATTCACACCTGCCTATCTCCGGGGCAGGGACCTCCCTTGGAAACAGGGTCTCCCAAATAACAATAGCCACCCCACCCCCTCTTCCCTGGGGTCGTGACTGGTGCAACACCCGAAAACCAGGGGGGCAGATGTCAACCAGAGGGACTCCACCCTCCGGCCCCAACCAGGTCTCAGTGATACAAGCCAGGTCCACGGCCTCCTCCTCAATCACATCACGGAGGAGTGGTGCCTTATTAACCACGGACCTGGCATTAAAATACACCAGTCTGAGCCCAGGGGTCCTGGATCCCAAAACCCCCAGGAGATGAGAAGAGGCTAAGGGGTCGGAGCACGCCACAGCTTGGACATAGCGGGGCGCTCCCTAACATGATATGGCCCCCCTCGTCGGCTCCTACCCATTCCAACCACCCTGGGGATCATGGCCCCACTATTCGCCCGAGTCCCACAGGCCCCTCATGCACCCCCAACCACGGCCCTGTTTCAGGCTGCACTGAACTCCTGCAATAAGACCCCCACCCCTCCCACCCTTCCCTAACCCCCTAAGAGACCGAGTTAAAAATTTTAACAAAGAAGCCCTGGGTCGTTTTCCTTCTCCCTCCCGAACCCAGCCCCTGCCCTTTCCTGCATCATGACATCTCTCCGGATTCCAGAATCCGTCCTCGAGATAGGCTGATGATAAACCAGTGGGCCAAACCCAAGAGAGGGGAGAATCCCTCAGAGCCCACAATTCAGCTGCCCGAAGAGTCCGCATATGTTGGTACATGTCCCATCAATGGAGTGGTCAATGGATGAAGAAAATGTCCAAAAATGTTAAGGCCCAGTGTGGTCCAAATGACTGGCAGCCGGGAGGTCCAAGGTCAAACACCAGGACTGCCCTCTCACGGAAGTCCTGTGGGCTGATGGTAAAATCCCATACCCGACCGGCCACCATGCTCTCACCGCAGGCCACTCCGGAAAACCGATCGGGACAGATGAAAAGAGCCGGGCTACTTGAAGGGGGGACAGGTACCCCCACCATGCTGCCCTCTCACCGCAGCAAACCAGCAGGAGACACCTGAAGCCCCGAAGCCAGCATCCACCGGGCAATGAGGGGGGAGGGGGGAGACAGTTCACAGTCTCAAACTTGCTCCAGGCAAAGTTATAACAGGCCATGGCCATGGCAAGCAAGGCAAAATAAGAAGAGGGGCGATGGGGAGGCGAAAAAGCCTCCAAACCTGTACCAGATCGGTCTGAAATTGATCTTCCTCCGGGCGGCAGACTTGACAATAGGAGACCAGGACCGGCAGCAACCTCGGGCCAACGCCATCTCAGCCTCCAGACCCGACAAGGCCGCTCACCGATCCGCCGTCCCCATCCTCACCGCTGACGCCCTTGCTGTCCTGCTCCCAATAGCACCCCCAACCTCACGACCCCGTCGCTGCTCCCTGCTGTCGCTGCTGCCACCAGCAACCTCGCGGACCCCTGTAGCAATTGGGATCGTGGGCGAAACCGGGCGCTGGAGTAGAGGCTGAGTCATCGCCGCTCCTGGCATTCGTCCCTTCGTTGCCAGCCACCCCTGACAGTCAGCCAGCTAGATTCGCGGCCAGAGCCCGCGGCTCACCAAAACAGGCTCGGCTCAGATGACACTCGCCGGCACACCAGATCCTCGTGTATCAAGACCTGGGGGTCAGGGGGATTAAGATCGACTCCTCCCCACCTCACGGACAAGACTCACAGCCACTCTTCCCTCGGACTCTAAAGATGAGCAGCCATCTTTGCAACATGCAAAGATCACATACAATTATGTTTTATGGAATATTTTTCTCTGCACCAGTGGCATGTGCCACTTAGACTACTCAGACTCCTTGCCATTATCACTTTGGGCTCAGGCTGGTTTCCCCACAGTCAAATTACAGACAAAGACTCCATCCAAGCATAAGCCATTTTTCATAAAATACCATTGCATTTCATTTTTCTTCCTTGTAGGTGTCACATAGCCCCCATGCAATTTGTTTTGTTAAGTCTGTTAAGGATTTTTTAAAATTGTATCCCACCTTCATTATTTTAACTCAAAGCAGTGAATCTATGGGACATACCTTCTTCCTATTTTCCCCATAGCAACAACCATTTGAGGTAAGTTGGGCTAAGAGAGAGTGACTGACCCAAGAAAATAGATTTAATATAACTGTCCAAATAGTAACAGATACAGTAGTTCAGGATCTGAGATAGTTTTCAGAAAGCCCCAGAGGGTACCCAGTTGGCTTTCATGACTAAGGCAAGACTAGAATTGATAAGTCTCCTGCTTTCTAGCCTGGAACCTTAGCCACTACACTAGACCAAACTGGCTCTCTTTTTTGCTAATAAGCCTGACACATACTTAGTTATTTAGTTATTTTACTTACTAAATTTATATACCACTCATCTCCCCTACAAGGCAACTCTATTTGCCTCATTCACTCATTTCCATGCTAGAATAGTACAGTGGAATATATTAGGAAGCAAAAATGGTTGGTTAAATAGACCTGCTCAGAAGTTGCCCAATATGATTCAAAGCCAAACCTGCCCATGAAAAAAAGAAAGAAAAAATAAACGTGAAGAAACAGAATAATCGATTGTTCATAGGGACAAGGACAGGGTAAAATGCATTTGCTAAAGACCCAATATATAAAACCAATATGTCATTCAAAGACTCATGGTCTATGTGATAAGCAAGTATATATGAATAAGATAAATACTGATTTCAGAGTATGCAGTCTGTAAATTAATCTGATCAACATTTCTATATATGGTATCAAGCTTAAGAGCAATGATAACCAAGGGAGAACACCTTGAAGCAGAATGGGACAACTTGCCACAGCCAACTTGCTGCAGTCAACTCGCTATGACCAATTCACGGCCAACTCGCTGCAGGACAATTTAACAGTTTAATTTAATTATTCGAAATAAAAAATATTTTATTTTTATCATTCACATTCCATTTTGTCCCTCCTTTTTCACCCTTTCCTTAATGATTCTATTCCACCATTTCTTTGATATTAGTATAACTCTTGTCCCATCGTGAACTGTCCCATGGCAAGTTGGCCATGGCAAGTCGGCTGTGGTGAATAAACACATCTGAAGACCTGCTTAATGTAATAAACACTTGGTGTGGTTGGAAACTAAATCTTTTAGCTCATGAAATGGAGGCAAAGAGCCTGAAAATGGATTTGATGCTGAATACTGCTAAGAGGAAATTAAGAGAAATATATTATCAGTTTGTCCAATTACATCTTCCCTATAAATTAAAAAAAATACCATAAAGCAGTTTGACGTCTAAAGAAAGAGTTTCTTGAAGATATGGGGATTTCTTATAAGTGCTTTTTTATCTTTTTTGGGAACTCTTTTTTTCTGGGGCTTTCTGAAACTATCTCAGATCCTGAACTACTGTATCTCAGTTACTATTTGAACAGCTAAATTAAATCCATCTTCTGTGATCAGTTGTATATAATCTACAATACAGTGGTTTATATCAAGTACTTGATGGTCTTGTACTTTGGAATCGGTGATGATCAAGGGTGTTTATAAGCAATTTCAGCCATGTAAATCAATGATTACATTGCAATGCATCATAATACTGATGGGCTTCATTATTAGAACTATAGCTTTAAAGTTGACAGCTGGCCTTCAATTGCACCCAGAAGCCAACCAACAACCAATGCTGCTTCAGAAGCAGCAGAGTTCTCTGAAGCCATAAACTAACCCAGTGATTATACACCTACTAGATATGTTGTGTGAACATGTTGTGGTTCCTCAAAATGTGCCCAATATATTATTTCTTTTTCTTTCTTTTTTTGGGGTGGATGGAGAGGTGGGGAACCCTGGTTTGATTAATCTTCTGGAGTCAGTCAATACAGCAAGTCACCTGAAGAAATTAAGGCTCCAGGCCACAGCAGAGGCATCAGTAAGCACCAGAGGCTAGGCATTTATTCCAAAATAGGTAGGGAGAAACATCATCCTACCTCAGCCACCTCTTCTGGAGACTGCCCCAGTGCAGTGAAGACCTCCTTGGAGTAGGCTAGATAGAAGTTGTGGAATATATCTAGTGTCTCTTTATCTACACCAGAGAGATCCATGCTTGCTGCCTCTTCATAAAGCTTCCTCTCAAACTCTGATAACACTGGTCCTGGCTCAATCAAACTGATTCTGTAGGAGGAAAGAAACAGTGAATAATCAAGATCCCCCTCACTCTTCCACTGATGAGTGACCTAACAATCTGTTTGACAAAGAAGCAGGTTTCCTCTTGTCTTCTAACATCATCAAAAACCAGCAGTATGCCAGGCATCCCAGCCAATGTGACCTTAAAGATGGTTGCTATTTGATTTGATTGCTTATTGTACCCTATGACTATTACTAAGTGTTGTATCTTATGATTCTTGACTCTTGGTGAATGTATCTTTTCTTTAAGTACACTGAGAGCATATGCACCAAAGACAAATTCCTTGTGTGTCCAATCACACTTGGCCAATAAAGAATTCTATCTATCTATCCATCCATCCATCCATCCATCCATCTGTTCTACATAGTTATATGACTTAGAACCCAAGGCCTGAGCTTTACTAAGCAAGAGCTCTTAGCCCACTTTAGTTCAAAAAACTATACTATGAAGAAAAAAATTGAAACCATTTTACAAATCTCTATTTTGATTCAGAAGAATTTAATTATAATTGCATATCTCATGCTTTCTTTCAGCCCCATAGTCTTGCAGAGAAGGGTCTGTCTAGTTCTGATGTTCATAGCAAATAAAACCTTAAATTAAAGAGGCAGTCAATCAATTTTTATTATTATTTGTGATTAGCATAATAAATTACAAGCAAATCTATGAAATGGTAAAATATCAGTAACATTCAAACAACTTTCATCACATTTTCTCTACCACTGAAGTCAACAAATGCAGCAAATAGCACCCCTTGTGGTTCGTATTTCAGACAAGGGTTATAGGATTAGGCACCAATTCAGCATGTTTAAAGACCATCTGTTTTTTCAACTAATGTACCTCCAATCTATCTTACTTCCAAAGGATTCCAGCCCAAGTGCTTAGAAAAAAAGTTTACTATTCCCAACATTAAAGGAGAGTTTCTCTTCTTTGCCCCCTTTGTTTTTTAAGTGTTCAACAGAGGCATTAGACAGGAGGAGAAATAATGGGATTGAAAAGTTAAAGAAAACACTGAGTGTCTTCTTTACTAAAATAAAACTTAGATTTTATTTTTAAAAAGCCTCAAATGATATTGAATATTTAATGAAGAAATTGAAGGACTTTGGTGCATTAGCTAGCTTTTAAGTAAATAAACAATAAAAATGTTGGTTAAGAATATGAGTATACATAGAATCATTATCAGTGAATGATATGGCAAGAATGGACATTGGAGGTTTTCTAGTTCAAACACACACACACACACACACACACACACACACACACACCAACCGTCCAAGGCAGAGTCCTTGTACCATCCAGGACAAATGTTTGTCTAATCTTATCTTGAAAAACCTTCAAGATTGAGAGACTTTGATGAAAAGACTGGTTTTAAAATTGAAAAGATTATATATATGAAGGTTACATTTAATAATATGAACTGCATGTATAATTATGTTAAGGTATGACATGATATCAAAAAGGACATATTAAAGTGGGACAAATTACAACCGTCACTATTGGTAAAATTTCAGTGATTAAAACAACTTACTACAGGGACTATTTTTATTTATTTATTTGTTAAATTTATATGCCACCCATCTTCCTGTTGAGTGACTCTACAGCTAATATTGATATTCTTTTTTTCTTTATTCCTTGCACTTTCCTCTACTTTTTTCTTTTCAATTTAGTTTTTTATATTTTTTCTTTTGTAGAAATTTAAATGTGAAGTGTGTGTGGGGGCAGGTTTTCCCAAACCTGGCAATTTTAAGATATGTAGACTTCAACTCCCACAACAGCGCATTAGAGATTTGTACCCATTTAATGTATAAAATGACAATTCTTGACCCTGTTTGTGTTCCACTAATCGATGTTATTTTCAATAAATTTTGGAGAGATAAAAGGTTTACTTAAGAACCATCTCCAGATATTCTTCCCATTCCCTGTGTTTAGGATCTAAACCTTACAGAAGATGAGGAGATATAGATCCAAAGGAATATTTCATTTCCAAGCTTTTTTTTAATAATCCATTTTCCATTTATATCATTTTATGTGGCTGTTATCTGTAAGGACAAGGGGTATTTAAACATTTATTAAACAAAGAAGGAAAAAATAACACTCAGATTTTAAATGACCGCCTGCCCTTTTGTGAACTCTTCATTATTTTTGAGCAACCAGCTATCATAATTAATTTCTAAAAAAAAAAGCAAAACAGCTAAAAATTAACAACATGCAGCCTATGATTCAACATTCTCCAGTTAAAAGAATCTCAGGTAGATCTCTCTCTGTGTGTGCTTGAGAGCTTAAAAGTCTTTCAGAGCTAGACAAAAAACAGTATTCCCGCATCTTGATGGAAGGGATATACACATTTGGGAAAAGTTATTTTTAGAATTGCTTCTTTACCACAATTCTCAGAGGTTAACATTTGAGAAAGTTGGTGTCTAGATGCCAGTTGCGCCCGTATCTGGACCGAGATGCCCTTCGCACGATCACTCATGCACTTGTGACTTCCCGACTACACTACTGCAACACTCTCTATTTAGGACTGCCCTTGCATACCATCAGGAGGCTTCAGCTGGTGCAGAATGCGGCTGCGCGGGCTGTGATGGGAGTTTCCTGATACTCCCATGTTACACCCTCCTCGCGAGCTGCATTGGTTACCGTTGCCCTCGGGTGAGATTCAAGGTGTTGGTGTTAACATTCAAAGTCCCGATATGGGTCCAGGGTACGATATGGGTCCAGGGTAGGAGCATCTCCTGCCAATATCAAATACCGATCTCCCTGTGCGCGCGCACAGACGGGGACTCCTTGGGGTGCTGTCAGCTAGACAATGTTGGCTGGCGGTGCCCCGGGGAAGGGCCTATTCTGTTGCGGCCCCCGTCTTGTGGAACCAGCTCCCTCTGGAGCTCCGTTTGGCTCCTGACCTTGGCTCCTTCCACCGCGATCTGAAGACCTGGTTGTTTGAACAGGCCGGGCTGGACTGACCTCCGGAGGTTTTAAATTATTTTAATTGGGTTTTTAAATATTGGGCTTGTTGATTTAGTTTTCTTTTAAATATTTATTGTTTGTATTACTGTGTTTTTAGTTAGGCCGAGTCCTCACGGAGAGGGGCGGCATACAAGTCCAATTAATAATAATAATAATAAAAGGGCAACCAGCAAAATGAGCTGAATAGAGATCTGAATAAGTACTTTCTCCCTCCTAACTTAGTGTTGCAATCCAGGTCAGTAAGGTAGGGCAGCTAGGGATGACTGGGATGTGTATATGTGCTGTTCAATGATTGCAGCTGAAAGCTGCTTTGGCTGGACTATGAAATCTGAGTGGTAAAAATCCACAGGACCACTAGATGACAACAAAGAGATAAAAAAAGTGTGGATATTTGGCTGCCATCAGTGTTTTATGGATTCTTTCAGCCCAGATTTAATCGCACTAAACTTTAGTAACTCTGGAAAAATAAAACTCAAGATTTGCATGCAATCTTGAGCTGCGTGCTTGCTCATTTAATTTTTACTGACCCTATCAGAGTTGTATTAATCTAATAACGCCCAAATAAATGCAATTCCTTCTCAGGGGAACCTCAGTCGTGATCTGTCTTAATTCCAATCCCACTGTATTTACCTGATCCCAAATTTTAGGGCCTGCAGGGCTAAGCTCTCGCAGAAACCCTCCACTGCAAATTTGGAGGCAGAGTAGATATCATTGAAGAGGAGACCTGCAGGGAATTAAATATTGCAAGAAAAAAGTTGACTCATAGACATGAGTGGTTTGTTCTCTTTTACTACTGCTAACAAGATTTCCCAAAAGAAAACTGATTCTGCTTTGCACTGAGTAGCAAACTTCTCCCTTCTTGGACCTGCCCTGCTCCTATGCTTTTAATTGTACACTGTCCTTTTTAACCCAACATATAGACATTAAAGCAGATGAAGCTCTTCTAGAACCAGAAAGAAGGTATGGAAAAACCTCACGGGTTTATTGTTTAGTATGTCAACCTACTTTGTAAGACTGAGTTAGCAGGACTGGTAAAAGAAGGTAGTTTCACACATATTTGGGGATGGCATTGGCTCTTGCTTGCACAGAAAGAACCATTCTGGCTATTTGATTTGGCATTGAATCATAATGCAGCAAACCACCTGTTAATGTAATATACTGTGTGAACCCAACTTATGCCATCTGTCTATGGCTTGATGTATCACGAGAACCTGGAATATCTGGTTTGAGTTAAATGACCTGAATGGTGTGAATACAGACCTGACTACTAACAAGTTTTGATTAGAAAACTGAAGTCCAGAGGGTTCATTTTACCCTATAGTGTAACATCCTGCACTCTGGCTGCGTCTGCAGAGTCTATTTAAGCAGGTCAATTGAAGACGGAGTAGCTACATTTGTATACTTTGTAGAGCTTTGTTGGTTTAAACTTTACTTATTGTTTAATGTGTTGTGCAGACACAGCCCATTAATTTAGCTTCTCATGTACCCAAAAGAGCAGCCAAGTTAAGCTTGTAAAGGTCCCTGATGGGATGTTGACAAATAAATACACAACGGGTCGGCTTGAATGCTTTTTAAAATCCTCCTCAGGTTCATGAATGATTTTGCCCAGGGAGGGAAGTGCTTTGGGTCCCCTTCCCTTTCTTTGCAAGCCCCTTTCCCTGCAAGGTACTGTTAGGCTCCTTTGCATGACTTGCCTCCAGCTCTTTGTTCTGCAGGAAAGAAAGGACGGAGCTTAATGTTAAAAGCATCTTGACAAGACTGGAAAATACTCTCACTGCCTGAAACCTTGCAGAGCTGCTACCTGTCAGAGAAGACAAGATGGACCAACAGTATGACTTGGCATAGGCCAGCTACAAAGAGCCTGTATTTAGCAGGTGATGCGGCTGCCACAGAAATCCATTGCTTCCATTCTCCACAACCCATCCCACCCTCATCCTCTGGGATAATCATGGCTGCATGTCCAGAGGATTCTGCAACAACGTTCTCCTTTGCCCTCCAAAAGGAGCTTCACCTTGCAAACCTAGGACGCTGCTCATCACAACAATATGCCCCTCTTTCGCCGCTTCATGTCAGGGAAGATTTCCTGGACAAGGCGCACCAAGCCAAAGAAGTTGGTGTCGAAGAGGTGTTGGATGGAGGCCATGCTCTGGCTTTCCACTGGACCAATAAGGCCAAATCCTGCATTGTTCACTGTATGGGAAGGGAGTGGTAAGATAGCAAGAGGGAACAGAAGAAAGCAGTATTTCAAATCCTTATGAACTTGCAAAATCAGAGGAGGAGGAGGAGGCGGCGTTACAATCTAACTCATTATCTTGAAATCCTAGCAATTGTTAGCAAAGACGACACTGGCCTACCTTAAGGATCTGTTGGGCTTTATCTGTATTTTGAGAAATACCTGAACAAGGTTGTTTCCAAATGGCAACTCACAGAGCTTCCCCTATTCCTCAGCAATATACACCACCCGCTGCTATCGAGTGATTCATGTGTTAACTCCTCTACGAAAAATTACAACTTGTCACATCCTCCCTGAACCTGCTTTTTTGAAGGTGGAAGATGGAACTTTCCGTTCTGAATTTATGATAAAGTTCCCATATAAATGCCATTCTGCAGAGAAAAGGGTAGGCTAGCCTCCTTGCCCAAATATGTCTTATGTCTAGAACTTCTTTGTCACAAAACGTTCATGGATAAGTCCAAACAGCTTAAACTGGAATTGGCGAATACATTAGGCATCTTAGATGTAACTTCCCCAATTTGTTGCCATCCCTCAGCCAGCATCTATGGGTGCTGGAAATCCTGGAAACCACAGTCCAAAGATACCTAGGGAACATCAAATTGGGGTAAAAGCTCCTGATGGATCAGAGTCTAATTCAGACCTTATGTTCCAGTTTACTGGCCTTGGTACTGACCAGACCAGCTGGTGCAAAAGGAACATTAGACTGTATAAACTAGTACAGTCATAGTCCAAGCAAATCCTCTTCATCCTGTATAAGAGGGGCTTTATTGGGGGAAAGGGCTTGCTTTCCTACCCAGCACATCCACCCTGCGTTGGGGGATGCTGTTCACACAGCGCCTGATGGAGTCCTCGCTGGTCACATCCAGTTCTTTGATTTCAAGCATCTTATCCAGGGCAGGCCCCGCTTGCTCCTTCAGGGCTTCACTTTTCTCCAAATTTCTCATGGTGGCAAAAACTAAGAAAAAAGAATGTAGACCAGGAATTATAAGGCATCACTCTGGCCAAGTTAGGGAGGGCTTCCTTTCCTTCTTCCAAGTTGATGTGCTTCCTAGCACCCTTTCTGGGCTCCAGGCAGCCTTACCTCGAAATCGCTTCAATTCATCTCTTGCCAGGCGCACTGCCAGGGCCAGCCCAATGCCAGAGGAGCAGCCTGTCAGCAGCACATTTCGCACAGCCATCGTTGCCTGTGGGAGGAAAGAAAAAGAATAGGAGACAAACCTCAGGAACAGAACCAAGGCTAGAGATATGAGTGGAAGTCCTTCGTACTGACAAAGTGTAGAAACCCTTTGATTCCCCCAAGTCCCCTCACATTTACAAATAATTTCAAGGCCCTTTCAGACTTCTTCCCATCTAAAAAAAAAAATGGCCATAATAATAATGATCTACTTTATAAAACTAATGAAAAGATGACTGAGATAGTCTAAAGTTCTTTGAGCATTCAGAAAGTAGGTATGATTTTCTAATGTTCACAATGAGTACAAAGAAGTTTTTAATCAACTATAGTATTTCCACAACTGAATCATTTTGTCAGCTAAAGTGAAACGATTTTGGGGCTTAATCCTGATTGGGGAGGGGATAAAGGAGCCTGTGGCCTCTGGATGTTACTAAGACAGCTCCTGGTTGCTCCCCTCCTTGTCTTGCTGGCTGGAGTTGCTGGGTTGAAATTTGGAAAAGGTTCTTTGTTGCCCCAGCCACTTATTTCTCCTCACGGCCTCACTGGCACTAAAGAGTAATATGACTATCTACACATCTTTGCACTATCAAATGTAGGACTATGGAACATAAAAGAAACTGCAGCATAAAATGCCATACTGTCCATAGCTGTTGTGCTGCTGAACCAAACGTTCAAAACACTTCCTCTTTTCCTGTGCATGACCAGGCACAAGAGTTTACCTATAGGGAGGCAAGTGTTATTTAAAAGACTTACATTTATTTAAAAGACTTACATGGCTGCCCATCATGCATACCATAATTTTGGCTGGCTCACAAAACAATAATAAAAATCGTAACAACTCCCAAAAGGTCAAAGGCAACATCCTTCCCACTTGCCAGAATGGGATGATTTGACACTGCTACCTCAACAAGGCCAGCAGGAGGCAGCCTTCTCACCACCAACAAGTCCCCCTCTGCCAACTTGCTGCCACCATCTCTTCAGCACTGGAAATTTATTTCAGGGATAACGCGAGCGAGCTGGTTGTCAGAGCGGGGCGACTATGAATGGAGTGGGAGGCAACAATGCAGAGGCAATGGCACGGGGTGTAAAAATGGGAAGCTCCCTTCACCCTGCAACTTTTTTTTTAAAGCGCATTGTTTAATGGTTGAGAGTGTTTTACTCTGAAAATAAGGGCAGCTTTGTAAAGCAATGGGGTGGGATGTCAGCTTTTTTAAAAACTAAAACGTCTTGTATTGAGTTGTATTCAAATCCCTGCCCCTCAAGCAGATTGCAAAGTTTGCAGCCACATTTAGCCGCGGGATCTGATGCACTATAGAAATGGGGCTGCGTGGACAGGAAACTTTGGAGTCCAAACTGGAAAAAAACCCTCTTCTTAGTATTACTCTTTTCACAGCATCGGTGCTGGCTTTGCAGGGGGAACACTGTTGCAACTCTCCATCCAAATGCACTCTGCACCTGACCAGAAACATCCAGAAATCATCCACCTGGCTTTGGGGAGGGGAAAAGCACTCTCACATGACCAGAAACACAATTAAATTATCCACCTGGCTCTGTGGGCACTTCATTGCAACATTCCGAACAATGCGAAGTATTTCTGGTCTTTCTTTTTCTTTTCTCTCCCCTTCTCTTTCCCCTGCTCCCCATCACTGTGTCTTCCTACTTGCTTTTGTATGTTTGTATTTTACTCTATAATCTCATAAAATGTTTTAATAAAAAAATTAATATAAAAATAAAAAAAATGTTTCTGGTCATGTGAAGAGTGCTTTTCCCTAAAGCTTTTCCCCTGGAAATTTTGCAACCTGCTTGATGGGCAAGGATTTGAATGGAAGTCAAAACAAGACTTTTTAGTTTTTAAAAAAGCTGACATCCCACCCCATTGCTTCCCAAAACTGCCATTATTTTCAGAGCAAGGAAACCTCAAACATTAAGCAAAGTGGCTATTAAAAAAAACTTGCAGGGTGGCAGGAACTTTCCATTTTTTAAAAAAAATTACATTTATATGCCGCCCTTCTCCGGAGACTCAGGGCGGCTTACAATTTTTGGGATGCAACCCAGTGTGCTCAGCAATAGCCTTCATTCCATTGTATATGCCTGCTTATTACTAAGCAGCATTTTTACAAGGTCAGCTAATTGCCCCCAACAATCTTGGGTCCTCAATTTACCTACCCTGAGAGGATGGAAGGCTGAGTCAACCTTGAGCCTGGTGGGATTCGAGCCTACAGCAGTTGTAGGCAGCTGGAACTTAAGTGCAGGCAATTAACAGCCTGAGCCACCAAGGCTCATACACCCCACCTCAAGTCGTTGCTTCTGCACCATTGCCTCTAACTCCACTCTCCACCCATCACTGCCCCCTCTGACAGCCCGTTTACTTGCCCCCACTGGCTCTCCATTCTGTGCCCACAGTGAGTTATCCCTGCAGCAAATGTCGGGGGTTGAGATGTCCTGCAAAGAGATGGCAGCAATGAGTTGGCAGAGGGACTTGGCAGTGGCAAGAAGGCTGCCCCCCGTTGGCCATGTTGAGCTAGCAGTGTTGAGTCATCCTAGAAACCCACCCACCCCCTGAACATCTACATTCAACTCTTCTGGCCCCCACCTTTACTCTAGCCAGCTATTCAAGGTCTTCCGGAAGACTAGGAGTGTGGGAGCCTGTCTGGGAAGTGGGGAGAGTTACAGAGGAACACAGAGATGAATTTAGAAAAACAATGCAATAATCTTTAGTAAAACTCAGCCCAGGAAAGCTGGAAAATATGAGAAGTTTGCCCTACCTTGACTCTGTTTGGTTAAAAAAAAAAGGCAGGAAAATTGCCAGACTTCCAAGATTCTGAGTTTCACGGGTGTCAAATTCGCAGTGTCACATTGCCATCACATGATGTATCTTAATTTTCTCCCCTTTGCAGAGCTGGGGTGGGTGTGGCCTGTGCATGTTGAATCCGGACCAAGTTTAGTTTGACACTAGATCAATAAAGTTCTAGCATTTCATTTGATGTCTGTTCCTTGTTTTTCCTTTTAAAAATTGATTTATTAAAGACCAAAAGATATCTGAGGTCTTTTCCAGCCATATGATTCTATATTCTAATAAATACATTCAAAGAAAAAAAAACTCAAGTGAATGTGAAAAAGAAAATGAAGAAAGGAAAAAGGAGATAGAAAAAAGAAAATAAAGGAACAAAAAATGAAAAAATAATTGAGGAAGTGGCTTCCAATTTTCCTCTCAGTACTTATACATACAATTTTCTCTTAAATTGTATCATAATTCCCTTCTTTCTATAACCTATTCTTTCTTATCATAAGTCACAAAATCATTTTTTACACAAAAAACCCATAAGAGTTAGAGCACTGGAGGCATAATCTGAGGTTTGGATGGCATGGATGATGAAAGTTAAATGTGGATAATAAATAACATTTTATTAGATGTGCCACACTGAGAATAAGGAATAGATATAAACCCAGGCTATGCCTGAAAACACCACTATGGATCTTGGCACAAGAGAAACAGTAGGCAAAGACAGAAAGTTAATGTAGCAGAAATTATTGGAGAATCACCAAGAGGAATGTAAAATTAAATCAAGAGAACCACTAAAGGCAGAAGGATGTATTTGTCAATGATTTTCCCATTTAGAGTTATTTCAAAAGGATTTAAAATGGATAAAAGACTTATGGTATGGAACAAAGTAAGAGAATATGAAGTGCAATTGTATACTAATGATGATCATGTAATTGATAAAATGTATAAACTTTTGTAAATATTTGAAATGGAAGAAGAACTGGAAGAAGAATGTATTATAAAATGGGCTATAAATTTTGATTATAATATACAGATGGATCAATGGGAAATATGTGGTCAAAGGGTTGAAATTTACATTAGGTTATAATCTTTTATTAACTGATGTATCATTGGTACATGATGCCAGAGAAATTATATAGAATGCATAAAGGAAGCCCAAATGCACATTGGAAATGTAAGCAACATGAAGGGAGATTTTTGAACATGTAAAACTAACAATTTTAGACTCAAATATACACATTGATACGAAGGATTTTAAAGATTAATATTGAAGCCACAACATTTACTTTTAGGACTGATGGCTACACAGTAAAGTCACAGAAGTTTACATCAGTATATTATTAATCAATTAAGATTAGTCTATACATAAAGGTTGAAAAAACTGGCATGACCCATCTTGGAAAAAGGGTTGGTGAAATTGCCAGAACTTGCTGAGATGCCAATTGACTTCTTTGGTTGGAGAAAAGTAATTATTGACATTTGTCTTGTGATGTCGGTTTCTGACCTGGCCCATCTTGAAAGCCCTCATTTCTTAAGACCTTGCATCCTGCGTACAATTTTGAGCTGTTTCTCTCGACAATAGCCCAGAACCAACTCAACCAAGATTAATAAATTTTATTTTTGCCCAATTTTGTATCACCTGCAAAAATGTAACATTTTAAGTTTTAAGGACCAGGGGAGACATGATAGCAGTCTTTCAATATTTGAGGGGCTGCCACAGAGACTAAATGGTCAAGCTATTTTCTAAAGTGCCTGTAGGCTAGGCAAGGAATAATGGATGGAAACTGAACAAGGAGAGATTCAACCTGGAAATAAGGAGGAACTTTCTGACAGTGAGAACAATCAACCAATGGAACAGCTTGCCCTCAGAAGTTGTGGGAGCGCCATCACTTGAGACCTTCAAGAAGAAATTGGAGTGCCATTTGTCAGAAATGGTGTAGGGTCTCCCGTTTGGGTGGGGGGTTGGACTAGGTGACCTATAAGGTCCCTTCCAATTCTGATTATCTGTTAAATCTGTTAAGTAACATTCTTTCCATCTCTTTCATCTTACTCATTAAAAATACAGTTGGAAAAATAGGGGACTCATGACTGAAGATTTTAATGTTTCAAGCAAGTCTTAATATTTAAAGCTTTTTTTGAGAAAAAAGGCGATTAATGTGAATTTATTCATCCATCTCAAAACTCATTTAAATGAGAAGCCAAAAATGTTGTATAGTATATCATAAACAGCAGGAACCAAAACACAGTTAAAACAAAAATAGAAAAATATTTATATATAAAATGTTTTAAATATATGTAAACTTGTTTCAGGAAAGTTTAAAAAAGCAATAATTTTACTTTGATAACCTTGAACAACGCATTTTTTGGAGTTGAACTCAATTCCAGGGGATCTCACAAACAGACCTATGCAATAGTCTTGACAACAGCATAAAAGAGGTTGCTTCACTAGGGATTTTTTAAAATTTTCCAGTCTAGTTCACAAGCGCTGGAATTCCTCCATGATCTCCCATCTAAGTCCTAAGCAGGCCTAATCCTGCTTAAAATACAAAGCCCCTCCCTGTACTCAAAACATACGCCAGTATTAATCTAATTTAACTATTGTGGCCTGTTGATAATAAATGCTTATATGCTCCTGATGAGACAAAACCCTCAGATCTGTGGACTGAACTGATAAGATCACCTGAATGCTGCCACATGCTTTAACAAAATTCTTTAACAAAGAACTGATTGTACAGTTGGCTATTCTGCATTCTTGTAATATAGAATATAGAACATGTAGCATTTTATCATTTCAGGGGACTTTCTAACCAAATAGGAAATATATATTATCGAACAGAACAAAACAAATCTGGAAAAAATATCTATGTAAGTTCAATTCAAGTTTTCTTGTTTCTAAAGAACCTATGTCCCCTTCTCTTACTAAGGTTTCATTATTACCATAGATATCAAGTTGACTATAAATGAGATACCATTTCAGATGCTGCAGAATAATGACCATCCTCATTCCCAGGAAAACATTTTAGGTTGACTTCAGTATGTAATCAGGGAATGAAATTATCATTAAGAGAACTCAGATGTCAGCCGTTTATATGTCTCTATCCAGCCATCGATTTGCCTCAAATAAGTACAATATTATGATAATTTGTATGCCTTCTGTACTCCAATGGAGACACTACACTGTAACAAAAATAGATGGCTTACTTTGAGAAATCCAGCATGGCCAATTCCCCTTCCTGTGGAGTTGGTTCTATTGAGGGGAAACCCAGACAGGGGATGATATATCTTACTAGAGAATTTCTTGTACAGATTTTAATATCTGACCATCTCATAATGTTCTATAATTTCAGAATGGAAATCACCTATTGGAAAAGAAACAAAAATACAGCTGCAAGAAGATACAGATAGTCCTTGACTTACAACCATTTGTTTAGTGACCCCTTGAAGTTACAATGGCACTGAAAAAGTGTCCTATGACCGTTTTTCACACTTACAACCATTGCAGCATCCCTATGGTCAAAAATTGGGCATTTGGCAACTGGCATGTATTTATGATGATTGCAGATTGTCCTGGGGTCATGTGATCATCTTTTGCAGCCTTCTAAAATGCAAAGTCACTGGGGAAGCCAGATTCACTTAACAACCATATTACTAACTTAACAACTGCAGTGATTCACTGAAGAATCGTGGCAAGAAGAGTGAGAATAGTGAAACAAAACTCACTAAACAACTGTCTTGCTTAGCAATGGAAATTTGGGCTGGTGGGTGGAAGCCTACCTGTATTAAATTGCAGAATAGTTCGTGCAAAAATAAAAATGTTGGGTTTCATGTATTACAAATAGAATTTAGAAGATGAAGATTAAGGTCAGGGATTACAATCAGCCCTGTGCTTTATTTTCTAAAACTAAACTGTTATTGCTCTTTTGGTGCCTTCAAGTCAGACATGACTCCTGACAACTTTCGTGTAATTTCCCTGGCAAGATTATAGATATGGATTGCCATTACCTTCTTCTAGGATGGTTTCTGACTTCTCAGTATTCGGCTGAGAGGGAGTGGCTGACGGATGATCACTCAGCTGGACTCCATGCCTAAGAAAGGACTAGAACCAAAGTCTTCCTGGTCCAAGTTCAGCACATTCAACACAACATCAAATGTGCATTGCACTTGAAAGCACCAAAAGTTTGGGTTCAAAAATTGCTGGAGCATTTCAAGGAGGACAGAGACAGAAAGGGGCCCAAAGCTGTAGAGATAGAAGAAGAGGGCAATGAATAAATCCACCCTGAGGAAAACACACAAGCTCACTAGAAGACTTTGGGCCAGTCATTCTCTCTCAGCCCACCTCAAAAAGGATGTTATGAGAGGAGTGCTGTACATGCTGCCTTGTGTTTCTTAGGAAAGGCAGGATATAATTTGTCAAATAGATTAGTGGAATGATGTGGATCAAAGGTGGTATTCAGCGGGTTCTGACCAGTTCTGGAGAACCGGTAGCAGAAATTTTGAGTAGTTTGGAGAACCGGCGAATATCACCTCTGAGTGGAGATTTTACAGTATCCTTCCCCTGCCACGCCCACAGAACCGGTAGTAAAAAAAATTTGAATCCCACCACTGATCTGGATAGTTATCATTTGCCTATGCAAGCACCAGGAATATCATTCAAGTGAAAGAGATGTAACCGAACTACTTGAAATGACTTGTGCCCATTGCAGAAAACACTTCTCAGCTGTTTCATTTGATGGGTTAAGTTTGTTTGTTTAAAAACTTATTTTTAAAGTGGCCTTAAGTGTCCAATGTTACATTTCTTTACACGTACACTGCCAGGATGGGAACCCATGTTTAAGGGGACAGACTAATCCAAAAATGATTTGGGGCTGAAAGAGCATAGAGTTGTGTTCATTATTCAAGTCCTCCTGTGACTTTGGATGGAACTTTACCCAATCCAATGTTCTCCAAATGCAAAGTATTTTGCACGATTCTTGATCAATTGTGCTGGCTGGGGGGATTATGGGAATTGGAAGTCCAATTTTACCGGAATACATCAGATTAGAGTAATAAAATGGGAATTTGGTTCTGTTAAGAGTATTTCCCGGACTTTAAGACCAATAGTTCTTTTTAATGAAATGCAAGGCGTGGTGAAGGGAGCCTTCCGCAGGAGAACCGCTAGTACTTAGGAGCTTAGTCTCTCGCCACGCAATCAACTACCCCAGAGTGCCAATCTGGCAGAGGGCTATTGTGGACCACGTCATGCAGGAGTGGGTGCCCTCGCGGAAAAGTTGAAGCAAGAAAATGGAAACGCGTGATTTCTACCCTGGGAGAGAAACCCTTATCCCGGACAACAACCCCTTGCTAGCAGCCCTGTCCGTTTCTTGCGGGAGAGAAAGCTAGGATGGCGCCTCCCTGACTAAGAGTTCCAGTAGTGACTTCTCCAATATCACAACCACCTACCTCGAGAAATTGTGCCCAGTCCCGAAATCCTATTAGCATGTGAGGAAAAGGGGGATCCAAGACCTTCCCACCACCCTCTAAATATTTCTGCGCCTCTCGTTTATCCGCTATCTGCCCGGGAATCGGCCTTCCTCTCCATCCCGCACACGGTATAAGCCGGGCAAAGGACGGCCAAACCCTCCTCAACCTGAAGGACGCCGGTCGTTGTAGTCCTCACGGCTCCCGGCTTGCCTTCCCTTGGCCCCGCCTTCCCAGTGTTAAGAAGGGGAAGGCGGGGACATGCAGCCGCTGGAGGTTGGGATGGTGGTTGAACGAGGAGACTGGCCCAGGAAGATTTAACGAGGGTGTAAAACCAGAAGGTAAAAGGAGCCCCCCCCCCGTGTCCATGGGCACTCGGTCTCTGGTTTCCCCATTTGCTGAAGGAGAAAACCGCAGAGGAAAGCTATTGCTTTGAAACTTGGAACAAAATGATTAGCTGTTGATTTTGCCGACCCCGAATGATTTCGGATTCCAAATATACATACGGGTCAGAGTTTCCAAAGTGGTCTTGCTGTACGCAAAACACTGCAAATCTTATTGGCAGGGTTTCTGATTTTAATTCTGAACATAGTCCCCCAAATCCTAATGCGATGTTAACTCTGCCCCCCTTTCTTGTACTGCAATCTAGGTTAACATGCCGCTGGTTTGGCTGAGTGTGTTGAATTAATTCATAGCTCAACTTACCCTAGGGTTTTCTTTACTGTACATACTTTTGTAGCTTATATTGCAAAGGAAGATACTGGAGTTCCATGGAAAGTTAGGAAAATCTTCATTAAATTGGAAGGTGAAACAAAATGCTGGAAGAGAAGTTTAGTAGCTACACTTTATTATTTTTAAAAATATAAAGTGAACAAATGAAGACAAATCTAGAGAAAACTGATTGTGCAAGCAGCTTAGTATGAAGTGGTTTGCAATGAGGATAAAACAGAATCTACTTAAACTCTGCCAATTTTCAAAAGCTAAGCAGAATTGAACTGCTTAATATTTGGTTTGGATCACCAGGAAAAACCAAAATGTGGTATAAAGACCACTTCTGTGTTGTTGCTGAAAAAACCTATATGCATAAGTTGAACTTGACCTGAAGGAAACTATTTCTACTAGACAATAAGCAGTTCCAACAGATGATGCATGTTTACTTCAGTGGGCCATAGCTCAATCCAGGAGGAGCCAGTGAGCAGACATGCCATTCTGAGGACAAGGAGGGGAGAAACAGTAATTGCTGAAAGTGATGTTGAAACTGATTATGTTCAAGTTAATTTTATTTCACTGCAGATCTATGTTAATTTTTTATAACTAGATATGATTTGTCTATATTGTAAGTGTGAGAAGCCCTCCTCCTAGAAAATGAAATATTTTGAGCAATATTAAAGAGGCAGAATATTATACTTCCCTTAAAGGAGAAGAGGAGAAAGATGTTCTTAAAGGCAGAAAGGAGCTCCAGTCTTCCTGCCATAGGAAAACAATCTCAAGCAGAAGCTTGAAGAGGCTGGTCTTTTGGAATGGAGATTTTGTATCCATTCAGAAAAACTGGGCCAATCTATTCATAAGCAATAGACTCCAAATAAGCAACACAATTAGGCAAGCTGAGGAGATTAGCTCAGACAAATACCTAGGATTTGCATTTCCCCTTTTGCCTGAAGAGCCAGCCATGACCCCTATATGACCCCCATAGGAACAGTGACAGCTATTACAATATTAAGGGACACACCTCAATCACAAAGCCCCAAAGAATGTATAAAAGCCCGCCTATCCCAATCCCATTTTTTCAGCCACCACAGAAACATGCTGCTCTCAACTGAAGTTTTGGAAAACCAAACAGAGACCTCCTTTCCTTGCAGCCTTCCTCCATTTTATTTCCAGCATCTTTCTCCTGGCTTGGAACCGGACCAGATTTTTCTTCCAACACAAGCAAAGGATAAAGCCAGAGGTATTAATTTTCCAAGTTGTCATTTATTCTTAATGTTTGTCAGTAGATAAGCTAAGCATTTATATCATTCTATCAAGCAGTGCTAGTTTTCCAAATTTCCAATCCGGCTCAAAGGTATGGTAAAAGTATCTTCAGACAATACAGAAAAATAAAGAATATGCTTCAGTAAATGATCATTTATATATGGTTCCACGTACATGCTAAAGAAAATCAGTCAGCAAGAGAAGAAAATACTATCCTATTTAACACAGAAGAATCTTGCTCTAGAACTTGGGCAAAGTGTCAGTGAAGGAAAATGTGAAATAATAGCTGTCATATTTACTGCTACTAAAGTGCTTTCAAATCAAGTACAGTACAAATACACATTAAATCAAGAACCAGCTTTTCTCAATCTGTAATAGCAGATACTAATAGCACGGGTACTGAAATGCTTAATCATTCAACAATAATATAAAGTCCTATATCAGAGGAGCACTTAGCAGTTAAGGGTCTCATCTCTGTGAAGAGCTTTCATCCTGCTACTCACTCTATGTGATTTAATTGCTACTGTATTGATTTTTAAAAACCTTGTTAAACATCTTGAATTATCGCAACTACATTTAGATAAAAGCTACTCTTTTTATGTGTGTTCCAACTATTAGCCTCATTTTCCCACAAAGCTTTGGAATAATCTTTCCTGAATCTTAATACTACTTTGATAGCTGATTCCCTCCAGTGCTTGGGCTAAAAGGAAAAACAGGCAGAACAAGTTTTAAAGAAGAGTAAGTAGGATAGAGAAAGAAAAAAAAGTTCAAGTAATTTATGAGTCAACTGATGTGAGGAAGAAAAAGGCAGTGGTTCATAAGAAGTCTCTGACCAACTATTATTTGCTCCACCCCGCAGTGTTTCTCAACCTCAGGAACCTTTAAGATGCATGGACTTTAATTCCAATTGAAGCCCGTAACTCTTAAAGTTGCCAAGGTAAAGAAACTGCTTTACCCAATTGCAATTTTGCATGTTTTTCTAGACATGTTTCAGAGCATCTCTGATTGAAGATATATGCCTGATATCTGCCATAGAAAGCACGGCAGATTTCAGCCTTCACATGGGGTTGTTCCACTCCACAAGTGCAAACATCTTGAAAATGACTCTGGAGACAGTGCCTGGAAGGGAGAGAGCATGTCAGCAGCTCTGTATAGTAACCAATAGCAGCCCAGATATTGCCCAGATCAAATTAAAACTTGGCAGAGAAACTACACAAGGCAGGGTTGTGCCTGGGCAATTTGAAAAATGCCACGTTTGAAGCAGAGCAGGGAGGCATGATTGCAGGCTTTCTCTGTGCTGGAAAAGAGAGGAGTGAAGAGTGACATCTCCTGTTCAAACCTACTTCGTGTGATTGTCAAAGTGTTGCATACCCAAAACCAGTGGTTATGTGGTAGAGCTATAGATACGGGATGCAGTAGTAGTGACAATAAGCTGGTTCTGCTGCTGCTGGCTATGTTATGAACCCACTGCACACTTATTTTACCACAGAATGGTAAAATAAGGACATGGAGAGATGGAGGGACACAAAAATATTCTTGTATTACTGCTGTTTTATCTCTAACTCTCTTTAAGCTATACACTTGGGGTGCTCAACAAACCTTAACATAGCCGTCAATCTGGCTGTACCATCTGGCACAGCATCTTGGGCAAGAACCTTAGAGTCACACCTGTCTTCGCATACCTGTTGTGTGAAGACACTCTAAACATGTGACCAACATGTGCTTTGTTTGTCCTCTCCACCTGTATATTTGTGAAATGAATTAGGATAATACAGAGCAATTTTATGTTGTATGAACTGTGCATTTCACTTCAGAGCTTTTCCAATCTGTTTCAGTTTCAATGTGCTTTTCTTCACAAACCTGTTAGGTCCTTTTTCCACATAAATGGACATTCTAAAAAAATGTGCCAAATTCCTGCTACTCTAAGTATCAGAGAGAAGTTGTGTTTTAAAACACTAAAGATTATTTTTTCATTTTATTATTTTAATTTAGATTTGAATGTGCTTGTAATATAATTCATAATTATATGTGCTTGTAATATAATTCACAATTAATATAATTGTTTGAATTTGTATTATAAGTCAAAATTAATCTAAACAGTCACAGTCCTGATTAAAAAATGCAATCAATCAAAATTTATTTCTGACCAACCACAATAAAATACCACAATATAGTATGGTACAGGAAAACAGTAGCTATTAAATATTGTCCATCTAATTGGGGCATTAATGCATTTCCTAAAGTATACCAGTATTTTATTTTTCAGTAATTTATTTAATTCATTTATTTGAGTAATTTAGTTTCTACAGATGCATAAAATATTAGACTCTCTACCTGGCACCAGGCCTAAGTCTAGGAAATCAATCTGGGATAACATACCACAGCCTTGTGATCTAGATCAGGGGTGTCAAACTCAATTTCATTGAGAGCCGCATCAGGGTTGTGTTTGACTTCGGGGAATGGCCATGATGGGTGTGGCCAGCTCAATGTCACTCATGTCAGGGGCACCTGTGGTGACCCAAGCACTGTGCCAGCGAAAACGGGCTCTCAAGCTCCATCTTATTCCAAATTTATCTGGGCTGTTAATCTGTTTATAGCTTTTTTGGATCAAAGATTTATTTAGCTGGAAAATTCCCCACCCTGTTTTACTATCGATCGATCATTCTTTATTTGGGAATGCAGGATACCGTCTCCAGCTCCATTCTTGGGGAGAGAGAGAGAGAGAGAGAGAGAGAAAGACTTTTGGCTTCATGCAAGGAAAGCAGCAGAAGAAGCAGCAGAAGTCTTTCTTTCTCTCCCCCAAACTCTGCCAGAAATGAGTCTTTGTGAGACTTGTCACGCTGATGCAGCCTCTTGGAGCAGGATGCCTTGCAGGGTCCCAAAGACTCATTTCTGGCAGAGTTTGGGGGGGAGAAAGAAAGACTTTGCTGCTTTCCTTGCGTGCAGCCAAAAGAGAAGAAGAAAGAAGCAAAAAGAAGCAGCCCGGTGGCCAGGTGAGGTGCGTGGGGCAGGTGGGGCAAGTTCCCCCCTCCGCCCTTTCCTCCCCACACTACCTCGTGTTGTTCGCAATGCAAGTGATGCAAGCCTTGTGTTCCCGTGGGCCATGTGGGCGGTGCAGCCTTGTGTTCCTGCGCAGCCTGGATTAATTGCTTTGGGGGTGACATTTCTCTGCGGACCACCAAAATTTTCTTGTGGACCACCAGTGGTCCCCGGCCCATTGGTTGGCAACCACTGCTTTAAAGGCTGTGACTTCAGTTGTTTTTCCTATGATCTCCCTCTGCTCAACACCTGCCAGGGACTGTTATATTGTGGTCTCCACATGAGGAGCAGCTATTTGGAGTACATGTGGGTGATCTCCCATCCTGGCTGGAGGAATTCTGAAGAACCAGTCTACTCATCTGCTCTTCATTCTGTGCCGTGGTCATCAGCCATGCTTTTCACAGAGCTGTCTTCAGCCCACCATTTTTCTGAGATCTGATCTTCCACATATTATGCTAAGTCAGAAGGCAGGCTTTTTAAAAAAATGGAATGTAAATGTATTTTTTTATACTCAAAAGTTTCAAACTTTTTCTTGTGTTTTAGAAGCACATCCCTCCCTCTAGCCAATACAAAACTTAGTGATAATACAGCTAAAACAGGTCTGCTGATGTATAAGAGGGAGAGATCCAGCTTCATAAGAAAAATCTCAAGTATATACAGTTCTTATAAAAATACATCTCCGGGGAACCTTCTAAAATGCTTCAAAAAGGACTGAGTTTAAGTGTATTCCGTAGCAGTGGAAAGCTGAACATTTGGAGGAAAAATGAGAAATGGGGGTAGAATATAGAATATCTTGGGTGGGATTGGAATCTAACAATTGACTTATCTATTGAATCAAGCTATTGCTTCATTTTATGTGGCATTGGCTAAGAAGTCTTCTCTGTCCTGTTGCCTTCCAGATGTTTTGCATCGCCATGCTGGATGAGGGTGACACAGGAGTTTAGAATTTCAGAAAGTCTGAAACTGCTGAAGATACTGACCTTGGAGTTGTGCCAGCAAAGTATTAAGTGTTGTAGTTAAGTATGTGTTAAATTACATTCCCTTGGTGACAAAGGCTCAGTTGGAGCCCTTCTTGGGAAGTGAAAATATTCTGCAACTTACTGTACCTATTTAGCATATAAATTATATATAGCTCTTAATACATGTAGCTAAACCCATATTTCTGTTAGAAACTGATTTTAGAGGGGATAATACTGAGTTGAGAAGCAGCATTAACCCCCTGGGTTCCTTCCTAACACAAATCACCAGTTGAGGTGCTTCCCTTTGGCCCCAAGTGTCACAAGAAACTCTCTGGATAAATAGGCACTTTGTATTTTGAGGGCAGCAAACCTTCAAAAAGATGTGTCAGGATTTAGCCATGTTGCTGGCAACCCTGTGCAATGCCATAATCTACTTTAGATTTACAGGCAGCCTTCATCTTCACTGCATTGTTGGGCATAGATGCAATCTTTTTCATTGAGCTGCATTTTTCTGGAAACAAAGCAGCAGAGTCTTATAAAATATCCTCTGGGTTCATGAAGTGTACTAGCGCCAAAGGCTGGGTTCATTCACAGCTTTTGCCTTAGCGTGTTAGGTGAACTCAGCCAAACATGTTTTCTAGCTCCAAGGGATTACCATGCTCTTGTGCAGAGGTTGCCAACCGGTGGTCCGTGAGAAAATATTGGTGGTCCGCAGCACATCTGTGTCTGCAACAGGGATGATACCGGCGGTGGATGAAGTGATGCGCGTGGGGAGGGAGGGTAGCACGCAGGAGATCGTGGCATCAGAGCCCTTCCTGGGTCTTCCCTTTCTGCCCCTCTGGCAGCCGCCAGGCCTCATCCCACTGTGCTTCTCTTCCTCCTTGCCAGAAGTAAGCACATGCCCAGCAGGAAGGAAGAGGCTTGGCGGGTGCCAGAGGGGTGGTGAGTACTTCGCAGCTCCTGAGGGGAGGGGTCAAGCCTCCCCCTCGCAACATCTTCACCTGAGGGCATCACTGGCAGCCCCTTCCTGTGGCACAGGAGGTCTGCGCTCTTGCCGCTGCTGCTCGGCCTCGACACAGCAGACACAGGTTTGCTAGGGAGACTGCAGGATTGCCCCACTTCCCCTCTAGCCATCTGGTCTTCAGCATGTGGCTCATTGGCCCCCAGACATCAGGTTCCCACCACCCAGCACCAGTTCAGAGGTTCCTTTACCCCCACCCTCACCCCTGGGGACAGAAAGGGGGAGTGGAAAAGAGAGACAAGACACAGAGAGAGAGAGAGAGAGATGACAGAGAGAGAGAGAAAGGGAGAAGGGGGGAGAGGGAAAGAGAGGGAAAGACAAAACAGAGAGGGAGGGAGGGAAAGAGAGAGATTAGAGAGAGAGAGAGATGAGAGATCCCGGTGTTTGCTGTAGGAAATGGATCCAAATGACTCTGAGTATTTAAGGTTGCAGAAACAGGCAGCCAAGCTAAGTGCCTGAAGGACCCCATCCCACCAGTGGGAGTCCAGGTGCTTCAGCAAGCAGCAAGCTGGATTCATATTAGTGGTCCGCGGGAGGGGATGATGTCATCTTTGTTTCAGTTTCAATTATGAAACAAGGGCATTGCCAGCAATACAGTGTTCATAAGTCAGCTTTGGACAGGATTCTTGAATTCCTAGACATGCCTTGTATTATAAAAAGCTGTTATAATGCCTACAAATCCTTGCACACAGCTAGCATAGCTCTTCCTGTCTGTTGGGCATGATAGCGTGTTCTTAGTATAGGACACACAGAAGGACAAATTCAGTGGTGGGATTCAAAAAATTTTACTACTGGTTCTGTGGGCGCTGGCTTGGTGGGCGTGGCAGGGGAAGGACACTGTAAAATCTCCAGTCAGAGGTGGTATTTTCCAGTTCTCCGAACTACTCAAAATTTCCGCTACCGGTTCTCCAGAACTGGTCAGGACCTGCTAAATACCAACTCTGGACAAATTGAGGTTACTGAAAGAAGTTGTTTCCTCTGAAGGTTTTTCATTACTATCTAACCAAGCAGGGAGGTAAGAACTTCCGAGGTAAATATGAGGATGATGCAAAGACTGCAAACAAGCTCTTGACCTGGGGAATTTCTATCTCAGGAGAAAACACCTGCTTTGCCAGGTTAACGCTTTACCTTCCATGCAATGGCAGATATTTGTCTGACACAGTGTACTCAGGAGCCCATCCTCCTTGCTTAGATAGCAAAATGTTGTGCTATGATTCTCTAACAGGTTAGAGAAAAATTAAGAACAATTTAGTGTTACACATATATCCCATCTTTTACAATCTATTTTCCAGAGTGATTTTTACCATATTATAATAAAACTCCATGCCTAATATACATCAGTTTAAAGATACAATATTTGAAAAGCAGCATAACATCCATTTGAGAGAGGACAAAACTTCTAAAGAACTGAGAATATTAAAAAGAAGAGGAAAACAGCAGGATGTTTAGGCCCAGGAAACTTCCAAAAGGGATGATCCACATGTAGGATGCTGCTGCTCTGAATGTGCACCTAATTTGCTTCGGGTGTCGGGGTGCTTTGAAGACAGATGTCCAATGTCTTCTTTCATGGTAGACTATTAAAGAACATCAGATGGTGCTCCATTCAAAATCCAAGAAAGAAATACTTAGACTCCATTAATTAGAGAAAAGATACCTTTTACTGGAAGTCAAGTGGTAGCAACAAAAGAATTCTGAATCTGAGAAAATGAGCGCGTAAATCACATATACAAAGTGATGGCAACGTTCCCACCCACAATAGTTCAATTTGCTCATCCAATAAAAAGTTGTGTATAACAACATGTGGGCATCTCCAGGTGGGGATGAGGCCTCTGTCCATTGACCTTGACATATTTTGATAAAGAGCTGCGGCTGCGCATAGCATAGGATAGAAGCCTAAGCAAGAAACTTCCACCTCCCAACTTATACAGTTCTGTTTTGTAAAACCTCCAGCTTGCTTCCCATAATCATGTCCCCCTTCCTCCCCCCGTTACTTATGACAGCCAAAAGATGCAAAGCAAAGGAAGAAAGTCTTGAAGGCTGACATTCGGCCCCCCTGCAAGAGAGGCGTTAGTCCTACAAAAGATAAAGAATAAAAGATAAAAGAATAATATACGTGTAACACCATAATACTATATTTTAGGGTTTATCAGGATATTTAGTACGAAACGCCTTGACAAGCTTAGGAGCTTGAACATCCTTCTTATTCACCCGTTCGGAATAGGAAGGAGGAAAATGTTTCCAAACAACTAAATATTGGAGTCGACCTCTTTGTTTCCTAGTATCCAAGATTTCTTTAACTTCAAAATGTTGCTCACCTTCAATTAGCAAAGGCACGGGGGGATCGACCTAAGGTGGTCTCAGGTCGGAGGTATGTTCAGGTTTTAATAAACTAACATGGAAGAGGGTGGATTCGTTAGAGGGTTTTTGGTAATTGCAGTTGGACTGCCACAGGATTCACAATTCGTTCAATTGGAAAAGGTCCAACATACTTAGGTCCAAGCTTTTTTGACTTTTGTGTGGTCTGCAAATATCTGGTGGATAAAAAGACTTTGTTACCAGCTTGATATGGTTTTTGTGGAGTTCTCTTTTTATCTGCAAATTTTTTATGAGCTTGATGAGCATCATCTAATGCTTTACAGGTAACCGCCAGGTAAACTGGAGTTGGGTTATCCACTCATTCAGTGACTGAATGTTAGATTTCTCCTGTGGAAGCTTGTGTATAGGTACAAAGTCTTGTCCCGAAGCCACTTTAAATGGAGTAAACCCGGTACTACTATGTACTGAATTGTTATATGCTACCTCAGCGAATGGCAATAGGTCAGCCCAATCATCTTGCTGATAATAGAGGGCCTTGGTGGTGCAGGCTGTTAAATGCCTAGCACTTAAGTTCCAGCTGCCTGCAATTACTGCAGGCTCGAATCCCACCAGGCTCAAGGTTGGCTCATCCTTCAATCCTCTCGGGGTAGATAAATTGAGGACCCAAGATTGTTGGGGACAATAAACTGACTGTAAAAATGCCGCTTAGTAATAAGCAGGCATATACAATGGAATGAAGGCTATTGCTGAGCGCATTGGGTTGTATCCCAAAAATTGTAAGCCACCCTGAGTCTTTGGAGAAGGGCGGCATATAAATGTAATTTAAAATTTTTTTTATAACATCTAAGATACTGTTCCAATACAGAGTTAGTCCTCTCACAAGCCCCATTGGTTTGTGAGTGGTGGGTGGAGCTTAAGCCCTGGGTGGAGCCCAATAACTTCAGGAACTCCTTCCAAAAGTTTCAGGTAAACTGGACAACCCTATCTAAGATTATGCATTCAGGAACACCATGTAACCTGTAGATATGTAAAATAAACAGTTTAGCCAAAGTTTTCACAGATGGGATCTTTGCACACAGTATGAAGTGTACCTGTTTGGAAAACAAATCTGTTACTACCCAAATAACTGTATTTCCCCCACTTTTAGGTAATTCCACTGTATAGTTGGCCTAGCCACATTGTAGCAAGCCCGCTGGTTTACCAGGAGGCCGTTTGGCTGAGGCACAGATAGGACAACTAGCCACATAAGCCTCAATGTCTTTTTTCAAGGTAGGCCACCAAAATTGCCTTTTAACCAAGTGTAAGGTTTTCACGAATCCAAAATGTCCAGCAGCTTTAGAGTCATGAGCTTGCTATAATATTTGGTTTTTCAACTTTGCTGGCACATATAATTTGGCCCCCACCCATGCCAATCCATCTCTAACTGTACAGTTATTTGAGTGAGCCAAGAACCAATCATCAAGTTTCAGAGCTTCTTGTAATTGTGTAAATAAATCATTTGATAATTCAACTTCCTTCTTTTTCTGGGCTCTGGTAACCACTGGAGCCGCCAACTGTTTGGTGGGGACAATAGGCTGGACTACTTCTGGGCAGGCACTATTATATTGAGGTAATCTAGATAAAGCATCCTCCATGAAGTTCTTCCCCCCTGGAATGTACTTCAATGAAAAATTAAAGCATTTGAAGTACTGCACCCAGCGAACATGCTTGAGAGACAGTTTCCGAGGCGTTTTCAAAGCCTCCAATTTTTTATGATCCGTCCACACCTCAAAAGGGTGTTTTGTCCCTTCTAGAAAATGCCTCCAGGTTAACAGAGCCCAGCGAACTGCAAAAGCTTTTTCCCAGATGGTCCATCTTCTTTCGGTCTCAGTTAGTTTACAGGAAGTATATGCGCACGGTTGCAGAGTCCCCGTCTCATTTGCTTGTAGTAACACCACCCCGACTGCTACGTCACTCGCATCAGCTTGGATTACAAAAGGGGCGTCCATGTCCAGGTGCTTGAGCACCGGCTCAGCAGCAAACAATTGTTTCAGCTTCTCAAAAGCGGCTTGGCACTCCATGGACCACTCCAGTGGTTTACTAGGTTTCGGTTTCACCTCCCCTTTGGTTTTTAGGAGATTTGTAATAGGCAGTGCAATCTTTGCAAAAGCAGGGATAAACTGACAGTAAAAATTAGCAAATCCCAAGAAACTCTGCAGTTGTTTCCTGGTGTGGGGAGGAGCCCATTCCAAAATGGCGCGAACTTCCCCCGGATCCATTTCTATGCCATCATGTGATATGAGATAGCCTAAATAGTCATTTTTTTCCTGGTGGAATTCACATTTGGACAACTTCGTGTACAGTTCAGCAGCTTGAAGTTTTTCCAGAACTGAATGCACTAGTTTCACATGTTCATCACGAGTCTCCATGTAGATAAGAGTATCATCAAGATAAACCAGCACCCTCTTGTATAAATGTTTGTGCAGAACCTGATTTATCATTTGCATGAATACTGCAGGGGCCCCCTGTAGGCCAAATGGAAGAATGTTGAATTGGAAACACCCCATTGGGCAGTTAAAAGCAGTTTTCCATTCATCTCCTTCCTTAATTTGCACTCAGTATTAAGCTTCTCTCAGATCGAGTTTCGTGAAAAATTTCCCTTTGCCCAAGTGGGCCAACATATCCTTCATCAAGGGGAGGGGGTACACATTCACCGAAATTGCATTGAGGTTTTGGTAATCCACACATAAACGAAGAGAGCCATCTTTCTTCTCATGGAATAATACTGGGGCCACTACTCGGGGCCTAGCAGGTTGGATGAAACCACGTTCCAAATTTTTATCAATGAACAACTGCAGTTCTTCTAGCTCCCGCGGTGTCATCGAGTACAGTTTTGGTTTTGGGAGTTTCACTCCTGGCAAAATTGATGTATCATTGATGTAGTAGCTAGTTTTAGTAAACTACAATGGAACACTGTATGAATTTTCCTCAATAGTCGAGGAAGACTTAATTGGACAGTGACCGGATTATCTTTGAAATTGGGAACGGACCCAAGAATTTTGGACCCAGCTTTTTACTGGGCAGTTTCAACCTAAGATACTTGATTGACAAATATACTTTGTCTTCTACTTTAAAAGGCGGTTGAAGGGATCTACGTTTATCCACCTGTTTTTTATAATTTTTTTCAGCTTCGGTCAAAGTTTTTTTTGTATCTTCCCACCCTTTCTTTAATGGAATTCGCATTTTGAGAGTTTCACATATAATTTGGCGGCTAGAAGTTTTTCTAGGACTTGTCAGACCAATTGAATATGTTCTTCCATGGTTTCGCTGAAGATAAGGATGTCACCAGGTATACGAGGACCCCCCGGTAAAGGTGTGGGTGTAGCACCTCATTGCTGAGCTGCATAAGCACTTCAGGAGCCCCCTGAAGTCCGAAAGGCATGACTTTGAATTGGAAGCTACCCAGAGGGCAGTTAAAAGCTGTTTTCCACTCATCTCCCTCTTTGATGCCGACCCGATAGTAAGCTTCCCTGAGATCTAGCTTGGTGAATACCTTGCCCTTCGACAGGTGGTTCAATAAGTCCTTCATAAGGGGGAGAGGATACATATTTTTGACGCATATGGCGTTCACGCTTCTAAAGTCAACACACAATCTCAACCCGCCATCTTTCTTCTCCTTGAACAACATGGGGGCAGCTAATCTTGATTTGGCAGGCTCAATAAACCCTCATCCCAAATTGCTGTCGATGTATTTCCTTAATTCAGTCATTTCAGCAGGCGTCATGGAATACATCTTTGGTTTTGGTAATTTTGCCCCGGGCTCTAATTCTATGGCTTGATGGGGAGGTAAAACATTACACTCTTCTTCACTGAATACTTCACCCAAGTCTTTGTAGTAGTCGGGTACTGGGGGTTATCTGGGAGAAGGTGGGATGCTATGGATGCTGGTTCAGGCTCTGGGTTCAAGCTGACTGGTGGTTTTGTAGTGGGCGGAAGAGGGGGCAATGGGCCCGGTCCAATGAGGATTTTTCTGAATCCATCCTCCCATTTGATTGTCGGGGCCCATTTGTCTAACCAAGCAAGTCCCAATATGATTGATTCTGACATCTTGGGGGCCACTATGAAGCGTATGAGTTCGCAATGGGGCCCTAATTCCATCTTGATCAATTCTGTCATTTGGGTGGCTGGGGTCCCCTGGCCTGGATAAAATCCCCACCCTGGAGGGATTATCTTCAGGGGGCAAAATTCCTTCTGGAAAATGAGGGGATTGCCTCGGAGGCTGCAACATACCTCTGTCAGTTGATGCTTCTTGCTGGGCTCTTCCAACTGGCATCTGTATAGTCTCCTTGTCCCTCACAATACTTGGGTAAGTGAACATGGGTGGTCTCAAGCTTCCACCCATCCAAACAGACTGTGAGACCAAGCCTGTCACCTTTAAATTCTGGAACTGTTGATGTAAATCTGCTTCTGATGGACTCCCAGGATAAATCTTGGGTTTGTCTTCTTGAGAGAATTCCGATCCCAATTGTCTCTCTTCCCTCCAATCTGACAGAATAGCAATATGCCTGGGGCTAGAAAAAGATTTCTCTTCAGACAGCTGGGTTACATCTGGGTTATAACAACTTCTTGAGTTGAAACACTTCAGTATAGCTCCCAAATCTCTTTCCTCTACTGCCATTCTGAAAGCATCCATCATCTCCTCCAAACAAGGGCTGGCAGATCCAGTTAATGCTCCGGAGGGAGGGCCCCCACACGCTCCCTCCTGCACCTCTTCAACTTCGGCTGATTGTTGATCTTTTTCCATCTCTGGGAAAAGACCTTCGGGGTATCAGCCAAGCCCCTTCAAAAATAAAAGTAGTCTTTGGGAAATAAATGTAAGGCATCCAGAAAGTATCCAGGATATCAATCACTCCAAGACATATTCTCTCCAACTGATTTATTTAGGAACAGATCTGGTACATCTAAGGCAATTTCCCAAAGTGAAAGTATTTTCGGGCGTTACACAGAATCCACCTTTTCTCCTCCCACTTCTACACTTCATAAATCCTGAGAACCAATTAACTGCAACTGGAATTTCTTAGTACAACATACAGAATAACCTTGAACTTTTCAACTCCACCCCCCTTCCATTATGTGGCAGCTGAATTTCAAAGCTGACAGGCGTCCCCTTTGAAAACAACAAGGCCAACATTTCCCCTTGGGCTCCCGATGTGGACACCCTTAATCTCACTGGAATGGTCATAGTCAATGGTCATTGGACTTACCAGTGAGTCATCTTCCAATTTGGATTCACTCTCTTCAGAAGGTGTTGGAGTTCCCAGCTCCTCTTCTTTCGGAGAGGCGATCTCTACAACTTCCTCCGCTTTAAGCACTTTACTGGAGTTTTTTCAGGTTTTATTTCTCCTCCTGGTACCCTCTTTGGCTCTAGCTTGGCACGGCAGTCTGCAGCCCGGAGACCTTCCTTCCCACATTGGAAGCATGCAGTGGTCTTGGGTTTTGCTGCCTTTTGAGGTTTTAAGGCTTCTCGGGGGCCGGTGGGGGAGGACTTGCTCCAACCAAGCCCCCCCCCAGCATCTGTTTTGGGTCAGATCAATTTCCACCTCTGCTGCCAGCATGTACCAGAGTTGCAACTCACTGGGGTCTCTTCTGGCAATATAGCTTTGATAAACATCTTCATTCAAACCATCTTTAAAAGCTTCTATCAGGGCTCCCTGGGATCAGCCTCGAATATGGCACTCCAGCTCTCTAAATTCCTGGATGTAATCGGCCACTGATCTCCGCTCCTGATTTATGGTTTTCATCCTAATTCTAGCCTTACGTTCAGCTAGTGGGTCTTCAAATCTGGCACTCAGCTGTCATGAACAGGTCATAATTCAACAGTTGGGGGGCATTATCATTATGCAAAGTCACCATCCACTTTGCAGCTTTTCCTTCCAAAGCCCTGGTAACGCATCTAGCTTTGGCTGCTTCCGAGGAAAAATTATCCCCATATTTCTCCATATGGCTCCAGACTTGTGCCAGGAAGAATCCTAACTCCTTGGGATTCCCCCCCCATATTTTACTTCCAACAGAGGCACCGCTGGCCCAGGTTGATTTATGGGGGTGGCTCTGTGATTCTTCTGGCTGGGGCCGCCTCCCCCTCTTCCCTCTCATACCTTTGATCAGTCTGAGTTTCTCCGACAGCTTCCTTTAAAAGATGCAGGGCTTGAGTTAGTAAAAAATTCTTTCTTTCCTTCTCTTGTCATGGCTCTTCTCTTCCACGCCGATGGGTAGTGGTCACTCCTGGAGGGGGCTTTTCCTCCGGATCCTTCCATCTGACTCCCAGGGACCATTTGGGCTTTACAGCTGGTTTTTTTGCCAAGCCTTAATTCTGCTAACAAGTCGGCTTCCCCTGCCGCCTCTAACAGCAGGGAATCTGGTCCTCCAGTCGTTCCCAGGTCTTCTTGGTTGCTGGCTGGATTAAACATTGTGTTCAGACCTCCTTGGAAGAAAATTTATTAATTCTCTGGGTGGGCTGGTAAACTGAGATTCAGAATAATGTCAGCTGGTGCTCCATTCAAAATCCAAGAAAGAAATACTTAGACTCCATTAATTAGAGAAAAGATATTTTTTACTGGAAGTCAAGTGGTAGCAACAAAAGAATTCTGAATCTGAGAAAATGAGCGCATAAATCACATAGACAAAGTGATGGCAACGTTCCCACCCACAATAGTTCAATTTGTTCATCCAATAAAAAGTTGTATATAACAACATGTGGGCATCTCCAGGTGGGGATGAGGCCTCTGTCCATTGACCTTGACGTATTTTGATAAAGAGCTGCGGCTGCGCATAGCATAGGATAGAAGCCTAAGCAAGAAACTTCCACCTCCCAACTTATACAGTTCTGTTTTGTAAAACCTCCAGCTTGCTTCCCATAATCATGTCCCCCTTCCTCCCCCCGTTACTTATGACAGCCAAAAGATGCAAAGAAAAGGAAGAAAGTCTTGAAGGCTGACACAGAGGCAGATGTTCCTAAGCTGGACAGAGGTTTGAAGAAAGGCAGCAGCACTTTTAGTTGTCCTCCAAAATGAAGTAGAAACCATTTCAGTCTTCTAAGCACCAGCAACATAAGACTGTAACTTTTGGTCCCACTTAGCAGCCCATAGTTTATATTTGAATGACTCAATTGTCCAGGCAGTTTGCTGCAAATGCCAGGCTGCATTTCAACACCATGGCAGAAGTTGAACAATATTGTCCTGGTTATTTAAGAGTAGCCCATGATAGACAAGCAAGGAATGTGTTCCTTCTCTTTGCTGCCCTCCCTCTTCAGCACATCACCAGCTGGTGGGAAAGGCATCCGCCATTTATGGCACTACAGCAGGAAAGAGTGGCCCTGACTGCAGGACTCTGTCCATCATTTCTAGGCTCCTTCCTGGATGCTACACATTAATAGTTGTGGGGAAAACTACCCTGGAGCTGGCAAACCACCCATGGCTGGGATGATCCATGAACCCCCACATTCGAATAAGTTTTCCTCTCAGTCTTGGTAAATAATAAACTTCCCTGGTCCTACTAAAATGCCTACGTGACAGCAATTGCTAATCTCCTGACTTGGGTAAACATGCTCCTTCTCAAGCCATCAAACAGCCAATCAGTTTGGGACACAGGGGTCTGCTTGATCCGATCTTTCCTAATAAAAGAGGCTCGAGGCACGACCTCAGGGTGCCTTCCCTCATGAACTATGTTTGCGTGTCTTCCTTCTGTGCCGTCTCAACAATAGTCATTAACAGCCAAGCTGAATAAACTTGAAAACAAATTCTATAGATCAGAATCAGAAGGAATTGACCCATCAGCAGAATTTCATTTAGGAATTGTCTTCCCTTCCTTCCTTTCTTTTATTTAAGCCACAAATTCCAGTTTTCAAATCCTTCTGGGTTCTATTTGGGAGGCAAGTAGGAGCAGGGAAATGGTCCTGTCATTCCACTTCTTTTTTATGACCTTGTAATCCCTTAATTTGGGGGTAGAGTTGGCGCAAGTGGATGGAGCTGAGCATTTACTGGCTGGATGCCGTTCCTGACGCCTACATAGAGTTTACGACCTAGGAGAAAAACATCCGCCGTGAGTGGAAGACAAGTGTCTTCAGCACTGGGCCACCACACTACTCAGGCCTGTCATTCCACTATTACACTGTATCTGCTTTGTATTAAACCATGAGGTTTAAGCACTTACAGCAGGGGTGTCAAACTCAAGGCCCGGGGGCTGGATATGGAAATAGTGGAGGACTGGCCCACGGTGCCTCTGCCAGTGAAAAGGGAGCTTGGGAGAGGGCAGAGGGCTGCAGGAGGCCATCACAGCTGAAAACAGCCTTGATAAGTGACATTGAGCTGCCCATGCCCACCCTGGCATACCCCCTTGCCTCCCCCTACCAAGGTCAAACACAACCCTGATGCAGATCTCAGTGAAATTGAGTTTGACACCCCTGACTTATAGTATCACAGCCAAGCAATTTGGGTCTATGCACAATAATACTACCAGAGAATCATTTAAATATATCAGCTGCCACTTTGTCCTGTACAGAGCTTGCGTCAAGGCACTGTTGGCATGCAGGTAGAGAGTTGTTGCCAGAAGGATGCCAAGAGAACCGCAATGTTAACACCTTGTTAGAACTCTACTGCTCTGGATAAGACAGCAAGGCTTACTTGGCAGAGATTTGCCTTTTGTTCCTTCTCTGTCTTTATGAGCTATGCTGCTTGAAGGAAAGTATGGATTAGATATCATGGGAAAGGGGAATCTTCAGACCTGCCATACCCCCGCTGTCATTACCTGCTCCATTTGGGTTAATATAGCATTTTCATCAGGGGACCAAATTGTTATGTATGCAGGTTTGAATGTCATTGGTTTAGTTTGAACTGTTCTTGTAAAATGTCAGAAATGATTGGTTGAAAAAGTGCGGGAAAACCCTGCACTCTGATTGGCTGGCAGCTGCGGCTGCTGGCTATAAGTAGCAGCCGCAGCCCAGCCAAATCGGGTCTGTTATGAGCTGTAGTCACTAATAAACTCTTCACTGAAGCACTCTGTGTTTGACTCTTCATGCAAATCTAACACAAATCACTGTGGGTTGGCAGCATAATTGTAGTATCTAAGATGTCATCATTGTGCTTGCTGTTTAATGCAGACATCTGGTACTGAGCTAGTGCCTGGATAACCATAATTGTTGCCTGTAAGGGAAAGAGGCCATTTCATGAAAAGTAAGGAAAAGCCTTTCCTCTGTTGAAATCATAATATAGTACATTTTAGAAATGCAAAGTACATCAGTGTATTTATCCTTCTCGATATCGTTATTTCTTTCTTAAAGGCAACTAAGATGGAAGCAAAATTTGAACTATGCTTTCTGACTGGCAGCTCTGTCTTATCCTAGAGCTTGTTATTTTCTTCAGTGGTTGAAAGATAGAATGCCAACATTTCTCTTTTTTACCATTCACAGATATTGAAATAAATACTCCTGTGAGCATTACGGAGAAGGTGTCCCATAGGCATGGAAATAATTCTCTACAAAATGTGGTGCAAGTTGGACTGGCAGCATTGCATTTGATGCTGCTTTGTTCATTCGATATCTCCTTGCACTCAAACTAGTACAATATCTCCATCTCTTGGCAGATAATGAAATAACTGAGTGAAATCTTGGTCAGTTCCTGTTCTTCATATGAAAACAATTTGAAGCATCCTGTTGAGGATCTATGTTTTGGAAGGAAATTGGACAATAACAAATACTTGCTAAGAGCATCTTAATGGTGGGGGGGAGTGAAGGGGAACTCAAATAAGATTCTTTAATCTAATATGGTTATTTATTTCCATGCAAAAACCTGCAGAGTGTATCAGTCTTTATGGATAACACCTCTGCTGCCATTTCTGCTCTCTCCTCCTTGAGCAAAAGAGGAACATTTTGCGGCAGCCCCAAAGGAACAATGAGAGTTATGCAAGATGATCTGAGTGGAGCCATAACCACCTTTGTAGGACCTCTGCTCTGTCAGTGAGCATGATGGGGCTGGCCAGATCAAGCCTCTTCAGCTGTGGGAGAGTCAGCAGATCATAAGATGTGGCCTCAAGGGAGTACAGTTTGGAGCTGGGCTCAGGTCAGTGGCTTCCTGTGCAGAAAAAGCAAGAGAGTTGGAAGGAACAGTCATTGTGCTTATCAGTCTCTGACATACTGGTATGTTTTTCATGTACATTCCTCAATAATATTTTAATACAAGACGTATGACTTATAATGTTTGAAAGAAAACCACAGTGTATTTCCATAGGTAATTCCAGACCATGCCAATAAAAAATATTCATAATTTATTAAAATGCATGCTTATAGCTACAAGAATACACTTTGGATCACACTAGGAAAAAGATATAGTATCAGCAAGATATAGTACGTGAAGCAATAGTGGAACTAACATTATTAATGTTTAATTAAATTTAAGCAAGAATGGCTTCCACTTATATTATAGGTTATGTAGCAAGGTAGAAATAAATATTATGGTTTCTAAAGTTTATGCCAAAGGTAGAGCAAATCAATTGGAGCACAAAGAAGGGGGAAGTCAGAATTAAATATTTATATTAATTTTTAAGGTTTTCCCCACCTTTTTCTTTCTTCTTTTTTGTTCTTTGTCTAACATTTATAAACAATAATATACTTAGGACCACAATTGAGCCCAAAATTTATGTTGCTAAATGAGAAATTTGATAAGCGGGTTTCATCTCATTTTATGTTTAAGTGAATCACTGCAGTTGTTAAATTAGTAACATGGTTGTTAAGTGAATCTGGCTTCCCCATGGACTTTGCTGAAAGTCAGAAAGTCACAAAAGATTATCACATGACCCCGGGACACTGCAACCGTCGTAAAGATGAGTCCATTGTCAAGCATCCAAATGTAAATCATGTGACCATGGGGATGCTACAATGGTCATAAGTGTGAAAAATGGTCATAAGTCACTTTTTTCAGTGCCGTTGTAACTTTGAGCAGTCACTAAGTGAACTGTTGTAAATTGAGGACTACCTGGAGTGGAAATTTTGGCACTGTTAAAAATGTGTACTTTTTATAAAATAAAACAATATATTCTGGTATATTTTACTAATGTTATAATTGTATAACCTTGTAATTATGTTTATTCATATATATTTTTTCAAAAATAAATCTTTGTTTTAAATAAAATAAAAGGATTATAAAAAAACTAAAAAGAAATAAAACACAACTATTGATTTAAAAGGGGAAGATGGAAATTTCTATCGGTATATATTATTATTCAATAAAGTTTTAACTTACAAAACATGGATAAATAGATGTAAGAGTATCTATAGACATTAGTGAATGTACACTTCCAAGTTTCCTTGCAGGTTGCATTTTTTTTTTAAAGTTTGTCTTGGTATTGCAAAAATAAGAATTAAACCCTTTTAAAATTTTCTCCAAAGCTATATTTATATTCCCATCTGATTTTAGTTTATTTTTTTTAAAATAATGACTGTTTCTTGAAGACCAAGTGCATGCACATTATGGGTTTCATTTCAAATGCTTTTGCTTGTGCTGCAGATCCATTTATGTTAGATGTTAGATCCATTTTGTTAGACCTACCCTCTGATGGTTTTCTTTGATATTTCTTTTGGAAGGCCTCCTCATCTCAGCAGCTGTTTCAGAAGAGACTCAGTCACCTGTGGAAAGGCCAATCAGCTTCCTGATGTCCTTATTTCTCCCCGGCAAAGACAGCACATAAGTGTAATGATAATGGAGTAAGTCTTTTGCAAGCTTTCCAGTCTCCTGGCCAACTAGTCCTTTGTTTGATTTATTATCTTGTGCAAATCCTACAAGGGGACAAGCCTAAGAAATCAATGGACAGCTCCATGGACTGTTCAAAACCTCCTTCAGACAAAGGTGATCCTGACATGTTTGAGAGCTGAAATAATTTATTCCAGGATCTGCTGCTGTGAACTTCAAATCACAGTTATCCCAAGTGTATACCGGGCACCCTATTTGAGCTTCAAAACCCAGACAACCACTAGAGGACAGCAGACTAACTATTTACTCTCATTTATAGTAGTAGTTTCTGCATTTATACAGCCCGAGGGTGATACTGGTTTCCCATTCAGGGAATTAATCCTCCCTAAAGCTGTAATTTTCTCTAGCATAGACTGGAACATTTCCCTGGGAAAATATTGTTTCAGAATATTTTGTTTGAAGAAAAAAATAATCCCCAAAACACTTGGCAGTTTGTGTACAACAGTATTGCACTTGGAGGAGTTGTAGGGATCCACTAAGAGTCAAAATACCCTGGATCAATTCTACCTGCATTCTCCTACTTAAACTATTTCAGCAACATATAACCATAGTTGTAATTATGCTAATATATTTCCCGATTCCCACTTCACAACGCAAAAGAAAATTTCCTTGGCAGCTCAGGAATTTCTCTTTGTTGCAACTACTTTTTTTTGCAAACATGCTCTGAAACCCTGAAGAGAGGATGATCTATCAATTTTGCCAACCCCTAGAACAGTGCAAGATTTTTTATTACATCGGGATCCATGCAACTCAGGTGTTCCGTGTTCTTTTTTGCATTCTGCTGTAAGTAAAACAGGTTGTTTGCTGTTCTCAGTGTTCTGTGCTTAATAGAAGATCATGCTGACTTCAAAACTGCTTTTAAAGAAATACGGTGCAGAAATGGGGATGGTCTCAGTGTGCTATATTTGTGAGAAAAGGAGGAGAAGGGGAAACAGAGATATAGCAGCAAAGCCGAGAAGTAGAAAGGTTAATGGCTCGACCTTCATATGAAATTATTTTGCAAGGAAGATGTTCTGGCTGTGATGCAACCAATGACCTGTCCACTGATTCTACTCACTGGTACATGAATCTGACAAATACTTCTAGAAACTTGTAGGATTGCTTTAGAGTTTCAGATCACTCAGGCACTTGTTACCTCTCGGCTTGACTACTGCAACGCTCTCTATCTAGGACTGCCCTTGCATACCATCTGGAGGCTTCAGCTGGTACAAAATGCGGCCGCGCGGGTTGTGATGGGAGCTTCCCGGTACTCCCATGTTACACCCCTCCTGTGTGGCTGCATTGGTTGCCGGTTGCCCTCCGAATGAGATTCAAGGTTTTGATATTGACATTCAAAGTCCTACGAGACATGGGTCCGGGCTACCTACGGGAATGTCTACTGCCGGCATCGAATACCAACCACCCTGTACGAGCTCACAGGCAGGGACTCCTTGGCGTGCCGTCTGCGACCCAGTGTCGTTTGGCGGTGACGCGGGGGAGGGCCTACTCTGTGGCAGCTCCCGCTCTGTGGAACCAACTACCTCTGGGGCTCCGCCTGCCCCTGACTTTCTGCCACGACTTGAAAACCTGGTTGTTTGAGCAGGCTGTGCTGTGCTGACTCCTCTTGGAGGGGTGGGTTCGTTTTTATATTTGATTATAATCGGTTTTAGTCTAATTTGGCTTGGTTAGTTTAATTCTATTTTAGATAACTAATTTATTGTACTGGTTTTAATTGTGAGCCGCCCTGAGTCCTTTTCGGGAGAGGGGGCGGCATGCAAGTCAAATAAATAAATAAATAAAAGTGCTTAGGGCTGAAACAAAACATTTGCAGCCATATGATGTGTGCCTAAAAATGGTCTTCATCTGCAGTATTTTATCTACTTGTAATTCAGCTGCATAATGAATCAACCTGGAAAGAGAAGACTATTCTCTATCCACTGAAAAAAAGTAATGGTGGAAAAAAAGGGGTAGCAATGTAGCATAATTGCTACAAAGCAACTGTATACCAGTGTTGGAAGAATTATCTTCTGGGTTCAGTTCCAAGTGGGGAAAAAGACACTGAAAACATGGAGGCTGTTTGGAAAGATGGTTTAATGGTGGACAGAACCACATGGCTTGGAGCTCCAAAGTGAAAAGGACAATCACATGCTTCAAGATGTTGGGTGAAGGAAAAGAAGGGCCAAGATGCTGAGAGACCCTTAGTTATATACTCTCTGTTGGGCACCACCTTAGTGTTTCCTGTTCCTGTGTAAGAAATGTATCCCATTGGCTGTCAGACTCCCAGGGGTGCGGGTCTTAGCTAACTTTGTAGGCTTTGTCTGGTCAGCAACCTGAGTGCTGGCTGATGCAGTCTTTCCAGGCCAGGTGGTGAGATGGGCAGAGGGCTTTGTTATGTAGAATACTCTGGCCTAGGCCTTAATGGCCCACCCATTAACAAAGGTGGGAGTGAACTTCTGCTTCTAAGGTGAGTTTCTGCTTTGAGTTTCTACTTCTCTTTTTAGGGGAAATATTCTGCCTTTTTAATATTTCCTAGGATATTTCATTTTTCTAGGAGATGGGTGGGTGCTAACTTCCTACACCAGGAAGACTCCATATTAACAGATTAACAGAGTTGGAAGCAGGGGTGGGATTCTACAGGTTCGCACCTATTCTCTAGAACCGGTTGTTAACATTCTAAGTAGTTCGGAGAACTGGTTGTTAGAAAAAATTACTGACCTAATCCTGTAAAGAAGGCAGGAAGGAAACATTCTGGTGTTGCTTACAGAAACTGCCTCTCCGTTAACCCTTATTACATTTTTGGCAGGACTAGACTTCCTGTCTCAGGAACTTCTCTGGAGTTATTTTTCCCTCCTTTGCTGGTACTTTGCTTGTGTGGAGTGACCATTCAAAGTTACAATGGCACTGAAAAAAGTGACTTATGACCATTTTTCACACTTATGACTATTGCAGCATCCCCACAGCCACGAGAGGCCAGGTGAGGAGATGAGTGCCTCAATGTGAGTGATGTTGAGTTGGCCACGCCCAGCCAGTCACATTACCATCAAACCATGCCCACCAACTAAGCCATGCCCACAGAACCGGTTGTTAAAAAAATTGAATCCCACCCCTGGTTGGAAGGGACCTTGTAGGTCATCTAGTCCAAGCCCCCACCCAAACAGGAGCCCCTACACCATTTCTGACAGATGTCAGCCCAGTCTCTCGAAAGCTTCCAATGATGAAGCTCCCACAACTTCTGAAGGTAAGCTTTTCCATTGGTTCTTCTCCTTATTTCTAGGTTGAATCTCTTGCAGCCCAAAAAGCCAATGCAATCCTAAATTGCATTAACAGAGGGATACAATCAAGATCAAATGAGGTACTAATACCACTCTATAAAGCCCTAGTAAGACCGCACCTAGAATACAGCTTCCAGTTTTGGTCACCACACTATAAAAAGTATATTGGGACTCTAGAAAAAGTGCAGAGAAGAGCAACCAGGATGATTAGGGGACTGGAGATGAAAACATATGAAGAATGGTTACAGGAACTGGGCCTGGCTAGTTTAGTGAAGAGAAGGACCAGGAGAGACATGATAGCAGTGTTCCAATATTTAAGGGGCTGCCACAGAGAGGAGGGGGTCAAACTATTTTCTAAAATCTAAAGTACCTGTAGGCCAGACAAAGAATAATGGATGGAAACTGAACAAGGAGAGATTTAACCTGGAAATAAGGAGAAACTTTCTGACAGTGAGAGCAATCAGCCAATGGGACAGCTTGCCTTCAGAAGTTGTGGGAGCTTCATCACTGGAGACTTTCAAGAAAAGATTGGACTGCCATTTGTCAGAAATGGTGTAGGGTCTCCTGCTTGGGTGGAGGGTTGGACTAGATGACCTACAAGGTACCTTCCAACTCTGTTAATCTGTTAAGATCCCTCTACTGCTATTAAGCCTGGTTTCACCCAGTCTATATGTGTACTTTTGGGTTTTTTTTTTGCCTAAGTGTAAGATTTTACTGTTTTCTACACTGATTTTCATTTTGTTAGATAGGACCCAGTGTTCAAGTTGGTCAAGATCCATCTGGATCTTGAGCCTATCTACTACGGTGTTGGCTATTCCTGCCAGTTTAGTACCATCTGCAAATTTTGTAAGTTCCCCTACTATTCTCTCATTTAAGTTGTTTATGGAGATATTAAAGAATACTGGGCCTAAGATAGAACCTTGTGGTACCCCACTGTTTACTTCCCTCCTTATTATATATCTCTAAAGTAGGACTGTAGGTAACCTTAAACGAAAACTTTCAGCTTTTGCTTTTCCCTTGCATTATGGGGGATAAGATGAGATAGGTTATATTTTATAGTTATTACACTGTTCAAATCCTTGCAGATATTGCGAGAATTCACATATTGTAGTATGCAATTGGTTAACCATGGTTTATTCTACAAAGCATAATGCTTGAGTTTATGCAACATACTAGGTAACTGAATTGAACTTTCTTGTTCCATAATAAAATATTGCTGGTAATTCCCTCCTGTCTTTGCGGACAATTACCACTTTCTATCCAATCACCCACCAATGTTAAAATCTATTAGATTCTGAAGTGCCAGGCTGCAATGTGTACTCTATCATAATGATTTCTGCCCTTCTTGTGAGGGATTTACTCAGATCCACCTAAATCCCTTCTTTGCTTCCAGCAAAGTATTCTGGGATTTGCTTTTGTTTGCTTTAGCTTATAACCCAATGCTCATTCTTATTCTAAGAGAGTCCCAAATCACATGGTCCATCAAGTCTTAAAACAGGCTTCTCTCTCTAATTACAAATTTAGAAGGTCTGGGCCTTTACCTGTTATACTGATGAGAGCAACGGGCTCAGTGTTAGGGAACTGAATTGCTGAGGTCCATGGATTTAGTATTCATGAGTTGCTGTGCGGAAGCTGAAGCGAGATCAGGAGACACAGAGTGGGTCTTTGTCACAATTCCCAACATTTTCTGGATAATTAGATTTGATGACATAGCTTTTTTTTTCAGTTCCCTTTGAAACGCCAAATGAAATTCTGTTGCTAAGCAAGACAGTTGTTAAGTTAATTTTGCCCCATTTTACTTTCTTGCCACAGTTGTTAAGAGAAGTTGCAATTCTCTTGTACGGGTTGCCCTTATGCTGGGCTGTGTGCTGGTGAGAAGGCTTCTATGCTTTGGTTTGATGGGATTGCAGGGGAGCTTTTTCTGGGGCAGGGAAGGTCTCCATTTTTTTCCTTCAGTACAGGGGGGCACTGCTAGAGGAATGTGCATGCTATTTCCAGAAGCAGAGAAAATCAGACTAGGCAATTGTCAAAGGAATTGTGAAAACTGACTGGCAGGGATAGTAAAACTGATCAGATTCTGGGAGGTGGACAGGATTAATAGTTTGTTGAAGTATGAGGAACAATGATATGAACCTAAAAACACAGATAGAACATTGGACCAAGATAATATGGCAACAGATGCCTAGAGCCTGCAGATGCAATGTTGTTGGTTACCAAGAACATGCCACCTTTCCACCACTTAATTCTCCTGCAAATAGGAAAAAGCCTGTCCAGTATGAGTAATGTGCTGTTTGTGATACCCTATTGATGAACCAAATGATATTGCAACATCTCACATGCAAAAAATCCAATGTAAACTCTACCATAACCACCTCTACATCTACTTTAAAAAGTAAACCAATTAAACTGTAGAATTAATATATCCCTTCCTAACAGAAAAGAATAAATATGTACACAGCTGAGGCCCTACAAATGATCCTTTAGCTGAATACATAACTACAATGGGGACCTTTATCATGGCAAGCTTCCAGAGAATTCAGTTAGATCAGAATGCACACACAACTGACCTTGAAACTATAGCTCAACAACCTTCACTGGGGCCAGAATTTCCATCCCTAAGAGAAATGGTTGTTAAGATGAACATCACATGACTACACCACTCAGTGACAGTATTCTGATAGTCTTAGTTCTGGTATTGCATGGTTTGTGTCATCAATAGGTGAGGACTTCACGCTTCTCTTGCCTTGCTTCTGCTTGCCTCCATTTCAACTCCTCACCACCCATATTCCTCCCCACCATCTGTGCCCTTCTGGCTGTCATTTATTCTGAAGCTCTCCTCATCAGCAACAGCTGGCTTCTTCTTCCTAGCATATTCCCACAGATGCAGCATCCGCTTTTCGGATCATTGAACACCACTTTGTGCAGTCAACCTGTGTCTCTAGGGTGCAGGCCTGCAACTTGCGTATCTTTGTTGATGGTGTCTTGCCATCTCTGCTTTGGATGCCTGCGAGGTTGCTGGCCATCGACTTCTAGTTGGTAGGCTGTCTTGGCAACAGTGGAAGGTGCTGCTCTCTCGACATGCCCATATCAGCAGAGCCAGCGTTCTCTCATTTTCTCTGTAATTGGTGCCACACCAAAATGCTAGCGAATGGTGTCATTTGTGATGTGGTCAAGAAGGGAGATGCCCGATATCTAATGGAACATTCACATTTCCATGGAGATAGCTTTCGGTCCCTGTTGTTGCTGCCCAACATACAGTGCCATACAGTACAACAGGGCAGATGGTTGTCTTGTAAATTTTAGATTTAAAATGAGTTGGCATTTGTCTGTCACATAACGCACCCGTAAGTTCTCACCAATGCATCTAGGCTGCATTCACCTTGCTCGCACCTTGCCACTGATGTTGCCATTGCCTTGGAGATGGGATCCCAGATGCTGAAAAATGTCCAGCTTCTTTAGGTTTTCTCCATTGATTTGAAGCATTCTAGGAGTGGTGACAGTCTCTATTCAATTTTCTTGATGTTGAGGCGGAGTCTGAAATGGTTAAGGTGATCATTCCATGTTTGGACTTGGCTGCTGTATTTCACATCTGGTGGTGAAAGCAAGCATAACATCATCAGCATAGAGCATAGTCCAGGGTGCATTCTGCTACAGGTAATGCATGATGGTTTCCACAGAAGTGTTGACAGTGCAGAGCCTTGTTGCACCATCACTGGGAATCTGTTGGAGAGACCAGCTGGGCATCGCACCTGACTGCTGGTGTTCTTATACAACATTTTGACCCAGTCAATGCGTGGTTCAGATACTCCATGATTCCAGAGGGCATACCAGATCAGTTGGTGTGGGACATGATCAAATGCCTTCTCCAGATGTAGGAATGCCATGTGCAGTGGCTGTCGCTTCTCACAGTGTTTCTCTATGAGCTGGCAGGCTGCAAAGACGGCCTCAGTTGTTCTACAGCCTTTGACAAAGCCGCATTGGTTAATGGTGGGTTGGGCAATGCTGCAAATGCGTTGATCAAGGATTTTCTCAAAGATCTTCATAGTGTGAGACAGAAGACAACAGCTGGCTGTATGGAAGAAAAGACAGAGAAATGATTACTGTACCAGAAGTTTCTGTTTATTCTATAAAACAGTTTGATCCCTTGTGGATGTGGAGTGGCATATATACCTTCTAATATTGAATAATTTTAGAATTAAATATCTTTCCAAATTTTGCACTGTTTTGCACTGAGGAGAGGCTTCTGTCTAGCCACTCTGCCATAAAAGCCCAGATTGATGGAGGGCTGCAGTGATGATTGTCCTTCTCGAACTCTGTCCCATCTCCACACAGGATCTCTGGAGCTCAGTCAGAGTGACCATCGGGTTTGGTCACTTCTCTTACTAAGGGCCTTCTCCCCCAATTGCTCAATTTTATTTTTGCAGAGACCATCATACTATTTTGAGGTTCTAGTTTGGTTTGTGTTGATAATGTTCTTCTGGGTAAAGTTATAGATGGTAACTAGAACATCCAGAGGACTATTGTAATCAGGAGCCTCTACAATAATTGTTGCCTCACTCTCCACATGAATGACCTTAGGGATGATGAATGTATAAAATGAAGAGGCAGCAAGGAGACATCATTACATTACAGGAAGGATTGTTATTAAAAATTGTACAAGCAAAGGCTTCAGCTAACCCAACCTCTTCTCAATATGAAAATACTGCCAGTATGTAAATGACAAGCTCTCTGGTGGTTAATAAACAAATTAATGATACTCCATGCAGCAGTATGAACAGAATTTGCAGATAGAGCTATGCCTATCATTGCAAAGAGGGATGTGGGGACCTATCGGAAGCAAAGAAGGTTGTAACAGGTAAAGAAGCCAACATTCTTAGAGTTTAGACAGACATAACATTAAAAAGAGCTTGCAAGTCACTTTTCTGTCTACCAGTCTCACAAGCCTCTTATTCTTACTCCAAGTTAAGGAAGGCAAGGCTTTAAAAAAAACATTTGCAAGCATCCCATGAAGTTAGACATGTTATAGTAGCTACTGACCAGTAGGGGGAACTACTTGACCACTTTCATCCTTATTGGAACTCTTCAGGATAAAGTAGAGTCCTACCAGATTGTGATAGCTCCCTTAGATGATGAAGAGCTGGCTCCAGGGACATCTGGGAGAGACTATAGGGAGCACCAGGGGACATGGAAGGCTCTGTGGCAGAATTGGATGGTTGAGGTGAAGCTGTGTTGGGAAAGTCGGAAGAATCCAAGAGACACTGGCCAGAAAACACCTGGTTGCAGAAGAGAGAGGTGCAGCTGCAGCCAGTCAATGTGGATGACCAGCCAGTTGTGTGGACTGGAGAAGTCCAGTTGCAGCCAATCACTGCAAAAGAGTTGCCGTCTCTGCCTAGGTCATGCAGAGTGCAATGGAGGTTGGCAAGGCTACTTACATGGGGGCTGCCTCATCTCTCTTAATGAAGCGCACTAGTTGGCACCTATTTACCTTGGTGCTTGCAACCTGGTATTTGTCAGAGCCAACCGTTTGTAATTGTGATGACCCATAGTCTCTCAAAATAACCCAAAACCCAAAACATGAATTAAAATCCGGCAATGCCTTCAACTTAACTGTTTTATTAATCACAGTTTAAAGTCTCAAAAGTAAATAATAAGGCAAAAGGAAAAACAAGAACAAACCATCTCAGCGAGAGTTCCGAAGCAAACCAAGATAGGTTCCAAGTAGATAACTAGAAAGTCCTTGGAAAAACTCCAACAAAGATAAACCTCCTTCAAAGGAAACACAAACTTTGACTCCAGCAATTCTAACTGCGTAGTTACACACTTATATACATAGCTCCCATCTGTAAGCCCTGAGGAGGATCATGGCCCTCTCCTCCCAAGGAGACCATGTTTTTCCCTGATCCTCTCCTCCCTGCGTGCCCTGGGATGGATAGGAGATGGGCCTGGATCCTCCTCTGATTGCTCAGCCAGCCTCTGCCTTTCCCCAGTCTCTTCCACCACCTCTGGAGCCACACTCCCACTCCCTGCTGGCTGTTCCTCCTCTTCCTCGGAGTCAGTCTCCACCAGGGGCATGACAGTAATCCATGGATTTATTGATACACTTGATCCACTGCCTTGAACTAATTGAGACTGTTTGCTGTCATTGTGCCTTGCACCAATTGAAGTCAAGTTGTCTTTAATGTGCCTTGAACCAATTGAAACCAACTCAGCTTCATTGTGCCTTGAGCCTGCTGGAGTCATGTTGCCTTCATTGTGCCTTACACCCATTGAAATCATTTTTACCTTTGCTCTGCTTTGAGCCTAGAGTGTTATCGGGGATGTTGTGCTGCTGGCATTGTTCCTGGGCCACAGGTGCAGAAAATATCCATCTGGTTCTGTTCCAAGATGGGAGAAAGACACTGGAAACATGGAGGCTGATTGGAAAGATGGTTTAATGATGAAGCAGAACCATCAAGCACATGGTTCTGGTGCAGCTGACCACATGAAGTTGAGAGTGAGGGGTTTTTATACCTTCTCTTGGGCTTTGCACTTGAATTTCCTGTTCCTGTGCAAGAACATGTATTCTATGGCTGTTATCAGACTCCTATAGGGCAATGTACAAATCCTAGGAGTTTGTCTGAGCTAAGTTTGGTTGAAGATTCTGAAGGTGATGCAATGTCCTTAGGAGATTGTGCAATATAGGGAGCTCTGCATCTTAGTGGGTTGATCCTATTATGTCCTGAAGGGTCATGTCTTAATCTCTTCTCCCTGGAGCTGAAGGTATTTTGTTTTGTAGATATGCTAGCTCAGTCTTTCTTAATGGGCACAAAATATCTGATACAGATACAGATTAACAAGTTGAAAGGGATGTTGCAGGTCATTCTAGTCCAACCCTCTGCCCAAGCAGACCCTGCAACATTTTTGACAGATGGCAGTCCAGTTTCTTCTTGAAAGCTTCCAGTGATCTGCTGGTGGCAGGGAGCTGGGGCTCTGAGTTTCTATCTCCCTTAAGATTTTTTATTTCTCTTTCAGGGAAAATATGGAGGAGGCAGAGGTGGATTTTTTTTCTTGTTTTCCTCCTCTAAACCTGATGTGCATCTTACAGTCCGGAGTGTCTTATAGTCTGAAAAATATGATACTCTCTTCGTGCTGAGTATGGGTATGTGTGTGGACTGGGTTAGGACACAGATGTTCTTTGTTCAGTTCTTTAGTGGAATTTGAACCTACAGGCCTTGCACTCCTCTGCTGTGGAAGATAACCTATGCCTGAAGAGTCTGAAAAAGGATGAAACTGATCTGCTATATAAGCTCCAACTAGTCAGTAGGTAATATAACATGATCAATCAAAAACTATATAAGCCCCGTCTTCAGGTGAGATTCTCTTGAAAGCCTTTAGCATGAGGCTCAAACCAGTAAAGGTCACGAAAAAAATAGGTTCTTGTTGCTTTTTGAGCTTGGTACTCAGAGTTCCAAGAACCCACAAACTGCTAATTGCATTTCAATGAAGTTTAGCTACAAGTAAGCTAGAACAGCAATCTAAGGGTCTGATGACCTATCTAGAGAACTACCATGAGAAACTCAAAGGTGCTTTTTCAAAAGGCAACTGGACTTTGTTTTTCCTTGAAAACATTTTGCTTCTCATCTAAGAAGCTTCTTCAGTCCTGACTGAATGGTGGAGAATGGAAGGATTTATATTCCTTGAAATCATCTGGTCATTAGCACTCTTTGAGAATCCCTGAGGCCATTTGGAGATTTGTCTGTGCCCTCACAGTCACCACGAGAGACATGAACTTTGACTGTCTATAGAGTATTAAACTGGTGCTCTATCTATGTTCTACCTAGATATTTATGAGCTAAATACAGATACTACAATATGAATAAAAATCCAGAGATCTCCTTCAAAAGGCAAGCAAGCACTATCAATAGTGCTATCCTTCCAAGATCTGGATTGAACAGCGGACTGAAAAGTGATACATTATATTTCTTCCCTGTTCTATTCTCCTCTCTCAGGCTTTACTCTATTAAGTTGGATACTTTCTTTCTCCCCCCTTTTCTTTTTGACCCTCCTTCTTCACTTTCTTCTTTGTTTCTTCCTTCTCCCTTCCTTTTTTTTTTTGCTCCTCTTTTTGTAATTAGATTTTTACTTACTTAAAACATCGGAATACCGAAACTATTCGGAATTTACAATTGATAAGATAATTAACTTAGAATTGTATTAATTGAAGTTAAGATATTAGATATTAGATAAGCTTTTAGGTGATCAGAATAATTACTTATTGAGTGGAAGAAACCAATTGATTCTACTACTAACAATTATACTTGTTGATATAAGGACACTGTTGGGATTTGATTAGGTACAGAAGGCACTTTAGTTATAATCTCTATCTTAGACAATCTTCAGAAGAGGGAGGAAATCGGGGAACGAGTTATTTGGTGTAAAGGCACAGGGGGACGTTAAGTTTTACTTACCGGTGTGGGGAAAATTGTGAGTAAATTTGAAAAAATGTCGAGTGTTTCAAAACCGGGTGCAATCAGGAAACCACCCACCCAATCAGTGACCACTACAACTGTGTTGAGCCCATCTGCGCAAAGGGTAATCGATGAGATGCTACCAAAAGCGCCCAATCCCCGAAGACCTACAGGCTCTGATGTTAGAAATGCAAGACATGATGATTAAAAATCATGAGGACATGAAAAAAGAGATAGGGTCGGTGAGAACGGATTTGAAGGAAAAATTCAAAAAATAGATGAAAAATTTGAGTTATTCCAGCAAGAGATGAAAAAGAATCAGAAAAAAATAATAGAAATTGAAACAAAGGTAAACATGGAGGAGAAGAGGGTGGATGAAATAACTGACAAATTAGAAAGGGAAAATAAGGAATTAGAATTGGCGATAATACATCTCGAGGCAGAAAAAGCGGCCCATTATTTGAGATTACAAAATGTGAAAGAAGACAAAGGTGAAAATTTATGGGTGGTGATTTCTAACATATTTGCTGATTTATTGGAAACGAAAAGGAAGAGTTGATAAAGGACATTGACGAACTGTATAGGGTGCAAACCAACTATGCTAGAGCGACTTAACTTACGAGAGAGGTCCATGTAAAACTTGTAAGGAAATCTCTTAGAGATGAAATTCTGCATAGAGCTAGGGATAACACTGTAGAGTATGCTGGTAAGCAAATTATAATACTTAAACAGACCCCTAAAAGAATAAGGGATTTAAGAAGACCCTATCAATTTTAACTACCAAACTTATAAAACATTAATTTTAGATGGTTAGTCCCAGAAGGCTAATGCTGACTTGGGCAGACAAGAAATATAAATTAGACCACGATAGAGAAAGCAGAGATGTTTTTGATCAACAACTGAATAGAGAACGAGAAGTGGAAGATCGAGAACCAACGAGGAGAGAGGAAAGGAAATCCCAGATACAAATAGAAAGGTAAATATAATAGAAACTAAAGATGACAATGGGAAAGAGGAACAGAAGAACCCAAAGATGTTAGAGTCACTAGAAGTACCAAGTATAGAATGCAATAAAATATAAACGTATGTGATTGCATATCCTGGAACATTAATGGTTTAAACTCCCCAATAAACGAAAAAAGCTTTTAAATACTTACAATTACAAAAAGCTGACATTATTTTTACAAGAGACTCACATTTCACAAAAACAGAAACACTTAGAAAATAAAAATTGGGAAACTTGTTCTCATCTCTAGACCAAAAGAAAAAGAGAGGAGTGGCACTTTATATAAAAGAAAGGATCCCAGCCTCATTAATATATTCGGACAAAGAAGGCAGGATTTTAATGGTAGAGATTGAAATAAGAGAGATTAAAAGCTTACTAGTGGTAATCTATGCACCAAACGGCCCCCAGGAATCCTTCTTTCAAAAATTACATAATAAACTTAAAGAATTGCAGTACCAGGAGTTATCTATCATAGGAGATTTTAATGCGGTTACGGATAAACTATTAGATTACAAGGGAAATAACATCAACCTGGAAAAGAAGAAAAAGTTACCCAAAACATTTTTAGACCTTACTAAAGAGTTTAATATTAATGATGTCTGGAGAGAAAGGAACTTAGATAAAAAACAATTTACCTACTACTATAATCGCCACATGTCCTGGTCAAGATTGGATATGATGTGGATGACAAAAAGATTAAACTCAGAAATTGCAGACATAATAATCGAACCAAATGCATTAGCGGATCATAATATGATTAGGCTAAGGTGGGAAGGGAAACAACAACCAAGAAATTGGATGCTTCAGAGGTCTATTTTAAAAGAGGAACCATTTAATAAGTTATTGACAAGTGAGTTAGAACTTTTCTTTCGAGAAAATAATCCTCAAGACACTTACAGAACAACTGGGATACAGCTAAAGCTGTAATGAGGTGTCCATTAAATATATGGCCAAAAGAACAAGGAAAAAACAGCAGAGAGAAAAATTACAACAAGAGTATAAGGAATGGGTTGATAAATTGCAGGCCGCACCACAAGATAAACAAATTAAATTACAATTGGATTTGGTTAATCACAAAATAAATCTACTTGATAAAGATGAACTTGCCCAGAAATTAAAGAAAACGAAACAATACCAATTTGAGAACGCAAACAAACCAGGGCGCTGGTTAGCCTCTAGACTTAAGAAACAACATGAAAAGAGGTGGGTTACCAAACTAAGAAATGAACAAGGGAAGTTATGCTTTAAGGAGGAAGAAAAAAGTGCATTATCCAAAAATATTATAGTGACCTGTACACAGAAGCTAATCATATAGCAGAGGACCAGATTCAAAACTACTTGAAGAAAATTGACTTTACAGAAATTTTAGATGAGGATAAAGAATTTTTAAATCAAAACATAACCCTCCAAGAAGTATATGGGGCCATCATAAAGCAAAAAACTGAAAGCCCCGCCAGATGGCCTACCAAGAGAAATTTATAAATCGCAACAAGAAATTTTAGGAAAGAATTGTTGAAGATCTTTAATGAAGTCCTCGACAAGGTGAAATGCCCCAATCTTGGCAAGAGGCCAGAATATCTATCATCCCAAAAGCAGGAGCTGACTTGACAGAACCAGGCAACTATAGACCAATTTCCTCCTTAACGTGGATTATAAAATTTTATGACCATTATAGCCGAAAGATTTAAAAGAATACTTAATAAATTTATCTCTGCAGATCAAAATGGTTTCCTCCCACAAAGACACCTCAGAAATAACATTAGGTAACACAGATATATTAGAGTATTATGAAGAACGAGTGCTGATCAATGCGCTACTATTTCTAGATGCCCAAAAGGCATTTGATAATGTGAAATGGGAGTTTATTCTACAACAAATTAAATTTCTGAATTTAGGACCCAAATTTATAAATGTTATTACAGCTATTTATCAAAACAAGAAGCTCAAATTTTAATAAATGGGGGACTGACGAGAAGATTTCTAATACAGAAAGGAACCAGACAAGGATGCCCACTGTCCCCTCTGCTGTTTATCATGACCCTGGAGGCTTTAATTAGGACGGTCCAACAGGAAAGTGACATAAAAGGATTAAAAATTAAGAAGGAAGAGTTTAAACTACAAGCATTTGCTGATGATCTGCTTTTTATTTTGGAAGAACCACAAACCTCAGGACTTATATTGTTACAGAAACTGGAGGAATTTGGTCTTGTAGCGGGACTCAAAATTAATAAAAATAAAACTAAAATGATCACGAAAAATATGACAAATAAACAGAAAGAATCACTGGCCACAATAATGGATATTGAAATTGTGGAAAAAATAAAGTACTTAGGAATTATTATATCAACCAGATTTAGCTCCCTCAAGAAAGATAAACGACCCCCTTATTAAACTAATATCGGAGGATTTAATAAGATGGAACAATTTAAATCTATCCTTTATGGGCAGGATAGCCACGGTAAAAATGAATATCTTACCTAAATTACTATTCCTTTTTCAAAACGCTCCTATAATACTTAATAGAGCCTTTTTCGATAGGTTGAACAAGATAATATCAAGTTTTATTTGGCAAAAGAGAAAACCGAGGATAAAATTAAAATTACTACAAGATGCCACAGAGAGAGGTGGATTGGGTTTGCCAAATTGGGAATTGTATCATAGTGCTGCAATAATGACGTGGTTAAAAGATTGGATCAACCATACTAATACAAGAGTATTAACATTAGAGGGATATAATCTTCAGTCAGGTTGGCATGCTTTTCTTGGACAAGACAATATAAAAGGATATAGCTATGTGCAAAAACACAAACTTAGACAGACACTTTTACACACCTGGTTTAAAATCAAGAAACAAATGTACATCCAAACCCCAATTTGGCTATCAACATTAGAAGCCTTGATGCACCCACATTTATTAAGATACGACAAAATTATAACCTACGAAGAGCTCTTAGATGTAAAAGGCGATTTACTAACTAGACAACAATTGATTGATAAAGGAATAGATTTGGAATGGTGGGCCTATCTGCAACTCCAATCTAAATACGCAAAGGACAAGAGGGAATTGGGTATCAGTACAACAAGGACTGAATTGGACGAAATCTTGCTAGGGCAGGATAAAAAGATGATCAAAAAAATTTACCATGTATTATTAGAGGCCAAACTGGAAGAAGAAATTGTAAAAGAAACAATGGTACTATGGATGAGAGACTTTGGTTATAATATAAATCTGGATGATTGGCAATATTTGGATTAGAAACAAAAATAACCCTAGCAACCCCGTATAAAGAAAACCTTTATAAATTATTTTATAGGTGGCATATGACACCAATAAGATTAGCTAAAATTAATAATAAACTCTCACCTATCTGTTGGAAATGCAACAAGGAAAAAGGCACTTATTATCATATGTGGTGGCGTTGCAGAAAGGCCCAGGAATTTTGGAATCAAGTTCATAAATGGTTACAGGAAATGTGCAAGGAGGAGATACAATTCACCCCAGAATTCTTTTTACTGGAATTACAAAAAGAACATATCCGAAAGACACTTTTTAGTTAATGATACATATTATCACTGCAGCAAGGATGGCTTTTGCTCAAAACTGGAAAAATATTGAAACTCCAACTGAAGCAGAAACACTAAGAAAAATTATTACGCGCAGAGATGGACAAATTGACTATGGAATTAAAAAACAAGGAAGAAATGGACTATTATAAAATATGGAACAATTTTTATGGATGGCTGGATAGAAGAAAGATCCAATAGCTTATCTTAAATTGGATTTGATCTACATTGGACAATAAGTGAGATGAACTTAGCAATACCTGTTCAATTTAATGTATGCTTTGTGTGTGGTTATATGTCGTTTAAGTTTATGTTTGTTTATGTGTGATTATATATAATAAAAAAAATAAACTAAAAAAAAGAAATAAAAAAAAATAGTGCTATCCTTGAAAGTAGAGGATTGAGAAGAGAAATACATTTTGCTCTTCTTAACATTTTAATTCAGGAAAGAATACAGCTAACAGACAAGTAAAGCCTCATATTGATCACATAAGACAAAATGGGTTGCAAAGCCATCTTGATATATTAGGTCGTGTCATTTAATGGGGGTAAAAATTAATTTTTGCAATTTTTTTCAGTGAGGGATTCTAAAAATATGTGTTTTACACCAAGAATTCAAGTCTGCTGTTATTTTTGCAATTACACAATGTTTAGCTCGGTATGGTAAATCCACTTTTGATCACATACCCCACAAAAGTCAACCACTGTCCTCAAATAATAGCAGGCGATTGGCTCTAATTGTCTTTGAGCTCTTCACTTTTGAACACATAAAGATGTCCAAGCTGACAGCATTCTAATTAATCTGAACAAAAATCTAATCCCATTAATTTGAACACAGTAACAGAAGATAGTTTTATGGAAATTTCCCCTGAATTTTGTGAACTGGGAAAGACTGGTAATTCAATAAAGACCAAACTCTTTCTGTTTGTATAGTGCTAATTATTAACCAGAATGATAGCTTAAACTCAAAAATGATGCAAAAATGTACCATTTCAAAAATTCATTTTATGGACAATCAGACCATCCCCCATGCTCCTTGATCTCAATACCTTCAGCCTTACATTTATTTGAATCTGCCCTGTACAAGATTTGTGACTTTAATAAACAGCAGGAGTTTCTTTTCTTTTTTTAAATGAGACTGTAGAGCAGGAGGGCAGGGCCCTTGTAATGGGAAAGAGGCTTGCCATGAATTAACAGTGAAAAAGGTAGTCTCTGCAACAAAATAAATGTCCAAATGACTATGAATGTTCTCAATCTCAAAATTCTAGAATGAATCAGGAGTGCAACCATTCCAAACATAGGAAAGTTACGTCTTTTAGAATGCCATGGTGCCCTCCTTTTGTCTTTGTCAACATTTTTTAACAAGGTGTAATTATTCTTGCTTCCTTGAAATTAAAAAATAAATAAATAAACTTTTAATTCTAAAATTTTAACTTTAACATTTTAATTTTTATGCACTGTTTTATATTTTGATAGTTTATTGTACTCTGTCCAAAATCTCTCTTTGAGGGAGATGGGCAGTTCAGAAGTGTGAAAAATAAATAAATACATAAATATTTTCAAGGCTATATTATTCCCCACAAAATTAAAAAGTTTATTTAAACCCATCTTAGTGATACTTACAAAGGGTCAGTATGAGTTCTCATCCAAGAAAACGGTCAACACAACCAAAACTACAGGCAAAAACAGTAGAATGTTCTCCCGTTCTGCTGAAGTGAAGACTCTTCTACCTTACAATACAGTTGTTTAGGTTGGATTTCTGTAATGTTTCTTGAGGTTAATCAATAAATCATAAAACTGTCATACTTCCAACATGAATGCTAATTTAATTCAGGAAAGGAGAGTCTTTGGATTGGTGAAGTTAAGAATTAGGTGGTGCAACTCAACGCAATGGAGAATAGAAATTTACCTCCTTTTAATTCAATCTCAGTAACTAGAATAGTTAGATCTGTGCATTTTGCTGAGTTTCCACCAAAGGCAGTACTCAGTGCTTTTTCACTTCCTGCAAATTGCAAAGGCATGCACATATAGTATATAACTCTTTCATGCATATCACTTTCCATCAATTACAAATTTCATCAGAAGTTGATACATGAGGAACAAAAGCAATGTTGAATATAATTCACAGCTATCTCCTTTTTAATGTTTTTTGAAGCTATATATAAAGTATAAAAATACTGATTTTAGAGCCAAAACCAAGTATTAATCAAGGAGGATCAGAGTACTGACTGTTTACAGCAGTCTTTCTCTGAGAAGCTTTTTAAAAAAGATGTATTATAATAAAATCAATTAGATAACCAAAAAGGGAACAGACAAGTTCCCACCATTGTCCACCAGCAATCAGCACTCAAATCAGCCTTGATTAACTAAGATTAACAACAGGTTAACAATCAAATAAACAACACCCCAAACAGGAAACTGCCAAAGAAGCCCACAATACACAGCCCAACCAAATAATCTCTAAGACCACCCCCATCAACACAGACACGGCAAGCCACTAATTAGAATATAAACTGACAGCAAACAACACTCCTTACCAGCCCTGATGATGTCACCTAATTTGGGTAATGAAATGTCTGCAAGAAAACTAGCAAACTCAGCACCTCAGTAAGGTAACCAACAAACAAGGGCATCTCACTAAACAACAAAAACAGGTATGATTAGCCCTCACTCAAGATCCAACACAGAGCAAAGCCATTAAGCCACAATAGGAATTTTCCAACACCCTTTCAGAGCAGTCCAACTTCAACCAAACTTAGCTTAGACAAACACCTAAAATTTGTATTTTCTCTTGCCTATAGAGCCAGCTATGATGCCTACATAACCCCTACATGACCCCATAGGATCTGATAACAGCCAATAGAAGACATGTTCTTGCACAGGAACAGGAAGCTCAAGTGCAAAGCCCAAAGAAGGTACAGTATAAAAGCCACCCACTCTCAACTCCATTTTGTCAGCTGCCCAGAACCACAAACCCATGTGCTGCTTCATCAATAAACCCATCTTTCCAATCAGCCTCCATGTTTCCAGTGTCTTTCTCCCAGCTTGGAACTGAACCTATTTCTTCCCACAATGATGATGATGATGACAACAACAACAATGTACTATGTTAGCCTTCTCTAAATAATGCTTCACTAATCAAGCTTTAAGTCGGTTTCTTTCAACACCACAGTAATATGTTCCTCCATATATTTCCTGTGTTAAAGCTTGAAAGAGACTTAGATCACAAAGCCTAGGTTTTTGGAATCACATACTCGTAATTCATAATTCTGTACCTCAAAACTTCCAGTATGATTTCAGTTCTTGCCCAATTCCTAAATCATAACATCAGAAAAAACACTTTTCCCCTTCTTACAGAGTACTGTGTGTATTAAGAGGAAGGGCAATATATAGATCAGATGCTATAAATCAATAATTTTTTAAAAATTGCAACATGTATGTTTTCCCCAAATCTTGAGTGCAGCTTTCTTCAACTTACTCTTGGGTTGTATTTCCTTGGAATTGTGGGAATTACTGTGCAAAACATATTTACAGCTGGGCTGATGAAGTTAGTTGTTTTTCATGAAACTTTGGTTCAGTTTTTAATCTAGCACAAGACAATGTAACATTGCCTAAAGTCTATAGCACATTCTATGAATGGGTTTATCTTCATAGTGTTAGCAGGAAAAGGTAAAACTCAGAATATATGACAAAATACTAGAGAGTGGGGAAAAAACCCTTTTTCAGTCCATGACTGACTATAACTAAGCTAAAAAAACCCAGCCTAACCAACATCCATTAACTCTTCAGCCAAAATTCTGACCTACTATGCCATCTTAAACCTGAAATAAAAGTATATTTACAGTACAGGTTTTGGTTATTGGAAATCTTAACAGCTGATCTGGGCACTTAGGGTTGGAATGTCAGGGTAAACTTAATTAAAATGCAGTATTAAAATGCGTTAAATTAAAATTAAAATGCAGTATTAGGGTAAAATGACAAAACATGATTTCTTGTTATGTCAGCTTTTTCGCCATAAGAACTATGGGAATAGATTTTAAACATTAGAAATCTGAGCAGCAGCTTCCCAGTTGTTTTCAGATCATCAGAGATTTCTCTAGAATTTCTGCAGTTTTTCCTTCTTCTCATTTGATAAGTTCAGAGTTTGAAGTCTTCTTTGTTTCTTAGCAACCTGAAACTTTATTGTGTTGATAAAATGCAACCTATGCGAATACATACTCTGGTAATCAGTAAAGATCAGTAAAACAAGCTGTCTGTCAATTAATTTGCATACAAGGAAACGCTATCAATCTCCAAAGTTGATAAATTACTGCTTGTTTCTTTCAAAACAGCTTTAACCAAGTGACGCTTTTTCGTCTAAAGTTCAGAGCCACATGCTGTTTTTTATTCTGAATTCTTAAAGGGAAGGTTGTTGCCCACTGTCATGTCTCCAAAGCAAAGAGCAAAATGATCAAAGTTCTGTGCCTCTTAATCTTGTTCATCAGCATGCCAGTAAAGTGATCCTCTGCTCCGTGTCCACTTTGAGGTCACTCTTTCCCAATCTCAGTGAAGGTCAGAGAGGGGAGGTAAATGCTCCTAGATCCCAGCTGGTTCCCGGAATGGAGAGAAAAGGCAATACTACTGGTAGTGCAGTCTGTTGCAAGCTGGGTAAACAAGGCCAAGCCTTAACTGTCTCTTCATACAGACTCCAGATGTGGTAGCTTGTGTGTGTGTGTGTGTGTGTGCCAATGAAAGTGTTTAAACAGGTGATATTCTCTAAGATCTACTGTCTTTGAGGACTTGGGAATGTTCAGATTTTTCAAAAGGGCAGCAAAAACCTACATACATCCATGAATCTCATTGAATGAGCTTTTCTCATCTATCACTGACTCTCATACCATCCCAACTCATAAAATAAAATGAGAGAAAAGTTTGTGCACTGCCTTGTGTTTATTGGAGCAAGAAGTTTCATCTTTAATAAAATAAATATATTGCAGTAAGTGTCTTCAGAGCAGAAGTGGCAGAGCAAGGGCCATTTTTCTGCCTTGCTCTGCTGTGGTCCAGCCTTAGGGAAACCTCTGCTGATCCCATAGAAACACTCCCCCTATTTCCAGGAACAAGCATTTATCTGGGAAAGAATCTAGCAATCCATTCCTTCCCTTGGGAAGAGGCACGTCTGGGGGAAAAAATGTTGCATCCTCCTGAAACAGTCTTTCACCAAAAGAGAAGCAGGAGGCTGCCACTTCAGGCCTGCTAATAAACATGTGTTAATTATGTGATTGATAATTAGCTTATCATTCAGATATAATTATAACATTTGACATTCCCAGCAGGAGACTTATATCCTGAGGTTGAAATCTACCAGTAACTAAAATGCACTTTTTCTGAGTTAGGGGATGAGATCTGTTGGCAGTTGTATCTGCACGATGTGGACTAGGGTGGTGGTGGTCACAAGCAATACATAGATAAAATACAAAGGCACTATTTCAGGAATGCTCTGCTTTAAGTATGGGAAAGAATCAAACAGAAACATTACATGAAAATACCGGCCTGGCTATCCATGATGGAAGCGCTAATACACCCAAATGCTCTTGAACTGGAAAAAAACATAAGGTATAAACAAACAAGGGGACTTAAAATCAAAACAGGAACTAAAAAAATCAAGGAATCAGTTTGGTGGCCACATATCCAAATACAAACGAGACACAAGAAAGATGCAGAAATATATGGATTCTATAAAGAACCCCTAGAATTAGATCAGATATTTCTAGGGACAGATGATAAATTAATAAAGAAAATATATAACTACTTATTGAACTTTAAAATGGAAGAAGAATATCTAAAAGAAGCTAAGATTGTATGAGCCAAAAATTTTGGATACACTATAAAATTAGAGAATTGGCAAAAACTTTGGGAAAGAAACTATAAACTAACAATGTCAACAACATATAAAGAAAACCTCTACAAAATGTTCTACAGATGGCATTTGCCACCAACAAGAATGGCAAAGATGTTCCAAAATACATAGCCAGAGTGCTGGAAATGTAAACAGATACCAGGTTCCTATTACCATATGTGGTGGACTTGTCCAAAGGCAAAAAATATTGGATAAAGATAAAAAGGTAGTTAGAAGAAATGACAACACAACAAATAGATTTAAAACCAAAATTGTTCTTACTAGGTATACTACCAGGAAAATATAACAAAAGAATTATATATTTAATACTACATGTAATAACGGCCGCGAGAATTATGTATGCACAAAATTGGAAAAATGAAAATATACCTATAGATGAAAATGCAATAAAGAAAATACTAGACTATGCTGAAATGGACAGATTAATGATGAAAATTAAAGGTCTTATTCTTTTAACTATCCCTAAGTGTGGGAATAATTTAGAGCTAGCTTCACCTTTCTAAGTGCCAATATGATGTACTCAGTAAAGGTTTTCTTGACCCTGAACAAAGCATTAGAGTCCTGACTTCCCTGAGTTCATTACTCAGAATGATGACATATACATATAAGCTGAAGACACCAGCCTGAAGATGACGGATGAGATTTCGTCGAAACGTTGCCAAGGTATTCTCAACCTTACACGGGACAAGACCCGAATACACCAAGACCTACATACATATAAATGTATTTATTTCCTGGTGCTCTAAAGTCAATGTGAACTCTTGGAGATTGCTTATATGCATTTCTAAGCAAGATTTTGGAAAAGGTTTGCCCTTAACTCTCTTCCCATATTGAATGAAAGAAGGACTGGCCGAAAGTCAACCAGCTGCCTTTATGCCTAGGTGGGACTAGAACTCTTGGTCTCCCTGTTTTTAGCCTGGTGCTTTAACTACCACACTAAACTTGCTCTCTTATACATCATATATTAAACATTATGTAGAAATCACTGGTTTACAAAAATACTTTATAATATTATGATGTTGTTATGATTAATTATAGCAGAACTCTGTGAGTCGGTGTCTCTTTTTATTTTTGTTTTTGTTGTAAGGATAATGACATTATTCAATACTGGGAAAGGAGTGATGGGGTCAGGTAATTTGATACTATTCTACTGTTGTAAAATATCATAAAACTTTAGATAAAGTTATTGTTTTATTTTCTGCTTAGAGAAGGACATTGTACTTTAAAACAGATACATTACACATTTCCAATCATTGTAGTTAGGAATGGTGGCTTTTATCTATGTAGCAGAGGACATCCATTCCAAAGATTTATGATGGATACAAAAGAACCAAGTAAAACTATCCTGATACATACTGAAAGGCTGCTACAATTTATTTATTTATTATGTCTGGGTATTTCATCATTATTTTTTGATAAGACTAAAATTCTGAGAAGGCACAGTTAATATTTTTATTAGTGACTATTGAATAGCTGTAGATTAACCTTTTAGCAAAAGAAGAATGTGCTTAAGGCACCAAGGGAAGGGGGGGTGTTATGTATGTAGGTTTGAATGTTATTGGTTTATTTGAACTGTTCTTGTAAAATGTCAAATGGTATTGGTTTAAATAGTGCGGGAAGAAACCCTGCACTCCCATTGGCTGGCAACTACGGCTGCAGGCTATAAGAGGCAACCGTAGCCCAGCCAGCTCGGGTCCATTCGAGCTGTAGTCACTGAATAAACTCTTCACTGAAGCTCTTCGCGTCTGACTCTTCATGCAAACTTAACAGGGGGCACACCACAGAGTCTTTCCCTCCAACTCTCATACCCTTAATTCTTTCATTGCCACACTCAATTTTAACTTTCAGTCATTACTGAGTCTTAAGTCTTGTAAATTAAGCAATGGTAAGGGCAAGGGGCATCATTCTTGGGTTGTCCTTAGGCATTGGTTGGCCTTAATTGGTCTGGCTACTCAATTAGCAAAATCTTGGAAACATCAAGGAGAAATGTGTGTGTTGTATATGTGTGTGTCAAAGTCACTGTCCTGGGCAAAACCAAGATGAGCTGCTGAGAGAATGCTTGACGCAACAGCAGACATGGGAGGAAGATCAAGCAGGGAAAGTTCTGTGGCAAGACAGGACTCTGCATGGGATGGACCATCGACAGCTGACATGCTGACATTGGGAAATCTTATCAATGTTTGGAAAGGGCTGGAGTATAAGACAGCACTGAGGCACTGATCATAGCAGCACAAGAACAGGCACTAAGCACCTCTACTGGGTTCTGGCTGCCCAATCTCCAAGCTGGTATGCATCCCAAGAAGCAACCTGGTTAGGGACAAACCTTCTATAAACATGGCATACTAACTTCGAGCATCAAGTCTACACTGACGCTGCATTGAATACCGAGGTGATCATAGGCAAGATAAACTCTGGCTCCTATGAACAACAGATGCTACTGTGAGAATCAGTTTACTCTTTAGCTACAAGGCTTTCTATAACATGAAGGAAATATATGAAAATACATGAACACCAGTCAGCTTTAATATAGCTACATTATTGCTGTCTTAACAAATTTGAACAGTTTCTGATCAAATGATGACAGCAAGCTAATTAAGAACTGCCACAAACTCAGGAGGATGAAAGCAAAGTCTCTTGACTCAGCTGGGTGCTGGGTCTCTTTCTGACTATTCAAATCACTTTGGGGCCCACCACCTCTCATTTTCCACCTCCCCACCTGCCTCTGCAGTTACAAACACACGTTGTCAAGTACTGGACTTTTCCCCTTCAACCGAAAAGAATGAACTTCTGGAAATAAGCATTTCAAAAGGAATTCTTTATTGAAAGGGAGTGATCCCAGCACTAGTCAAAGCAGAGTCTAAATGCTCACAGGCATGCAGTAATAGATAAGGAGAGTTAGGACCTCTCCCCTTATTTAGATGTGTATTTAGATGTGTGAACCAACATGTGAATTCCCCCCTCCCCGTCTCTGAGAATGTATCTTTTGAAGAGTTCCCAGGGAGCTGGAATTTTTATGGTCCCTTCTCCACTTGCTATCTCTTCAAGAGGTGACAGATTTCTGGACATCTGGTTCCCATCCTCCAGTTGTATATCATGTGTAGGTTATACAGATTCAATATAAGATTTAATATATTCAGGTTACATCAAAAAGGATTACTTGTACCAATTTCCCCCACCCTCTTCTTCTTCCATTGAAGAATGGCAGATACACGGATCTGACATATTGCCCTCCTCAAAAATCTGATAAATCCACCTGGAAAACATAAAACGTGTGTTACATTTACAATTTAGGATGGTTTGTGAGGGTATTTCAGGTGGAACTTTCATAGTGGGTGCTTTTACATGTCTTTTGGCTACCCACTCATTTTCTGAGGAAGGAAGGTGTTTCCAAGCTACTAAATATTGTGTGGATCCACAGTGAGTGCGTGAATCAAGGATATTTTAATTTCAAAATGTTGCTCCCCATGTACCATGATGGGAGTTGAAGGTGTGGGAAGGGGGGGTGTCTGAAGTTTGAAGTGATCTCTGGTTTGAGTAGGCTACAGTGAAATAGTGGATGAATCTGCCTAAGTGTTTTGGGAAGTAGAAGCTCTACTGTAACAGAATTAATAATTCTGAAGATGGAAAATGGCCCAATGAATTTTGGTCCCAGTTTCTTAGAGGGTTGCAACGATTTTAAGAATTTTGTGGTCCCCAACTTTGAATGGTTTAGGACTGCAGTGTTTTTTGTCCGCTTGAGCTTTAAAAGCTGCTCTAGCCTCTTATAAGGCTAGTCTTACCACTGGCCAAGTGGCTTGCAAATTATTAATCCACTCCTTAAGGGAGGGAATTTCAGGTTCCTTGGTAGGTAGTTCCAGCATGGGGTTGAATTCTTGGCCTGTGGCTACCTGGAATGGGGTGAAACCAGGCTGCTGTGGACCGAGTTGTTGTATGCTACCTCTGCAAAAGGGAGGAGGTCAGTCCAATTGTCCTGTTGGTAATTAATAAAGCATCTTAAATATTGTTCTAATATGCTGTTTGATCTTTCAGCCCCTCCATTAGTCTGGGGGTGATTTGATGATGACAACCCCTGGGTGGAGCCTAATAGGTTTAAAAACGCCCACCAAAATGTGGATGTGAATTGAACACCCCTATCTGAGATAATCCATTGGGGAGCTCCATGAAGGCGATAAATGTGTATTAAAAACATGTTTGCCAAGCCTTTGGCAGTTGGGATCTTTTGGCATGGAACAAAATGAACCTGTTTTGAAAAAAGATCAGTTACAACCCAAATGACAGTATTTCCTGCACTTTCAGGGAGCTCCACTATAAAGTCCATAGAGATCTCTTTCCAGGGTGCTGAAGGTTCTGCCACTGTTTGTAAAAGTCCAGGAGATTTTCCTTGTCTTCTTTTTGCAGCAGCATAGATGGGGCAACTAGCACCATAGTTTTCAATGTCCTTTTGAGAGATGGCCACCAAAATTGTCTTTGATGAGGTGCAGGGTTTTTACAAACCCAAAGTGTCCCACTATTTTTGAGTCCATGCAGCATTTCATGAGGTCCATCCTCTGGCTGGCAGGGACATAAAGTTTGTTTTCTACCCAGGCTAGACCATCTTTAAGTAAACAAATGTTTTTGTTGGCCTGGAGCCAGTTGTCCTTTATTTTTTTATTTTTTTTAAATTTTATTATTTTCCAAAAAACAAACAAGACAAACAAACATACAATACATAAACCAATATCAATTTCAAGTGTGTCGGTCAGTCACAAATCTCAGTGCCATCTCCTCATCATCCATACTCTCTATTACAAAGAAAGAAAGCTATAATCATTATTATTAATTCTCTATCATGTTATAATCTCTATATTGTATTTCCTTTCAACAATTCTATTTATCTCCATTGTTCCATATATCACCAAACTTTTTTATCTAACCATTGATAAAACATATTCCATATCTTATAAAACTGCTTTTCTTCTTGATCCCTAATTTCAAATGTTAATCTACTCATTTTGGCACAGTCCAAAATCTTCTTGATCACTTCCTCCTGCGTAGGTATCTTATCATTTCTCCAGTTTTTAGCAAATACAATTCTAGCAGCTGTCAGAACATTAACAATCAAATATTTCAGTTCTTTGCTAAGTGTCTCTGGTACAATTCCCAACAGGAATATCTCAGGTTTCAAGTCTATATGTTGTTGTGTCATTTTTTTCCAACCACATGTGGATTTCAGTCCAGTATCTTTTAGCATCTGCACAAGTCCACCACATGTGGTAGTAAGAGCCAGGTATCTGATGACATTTCCAACACTTATCCAATTTGTCCTTAAACATTCTTGTGATCCTTCTCGGGGATAGGTGTCACCTGTAAAACATCTTATACAAATTTTCTTTATATGCAGTTGACATTGTCATTTTAGAATTCTGATCCCACAGTGTTTGCCATCTCTCTAAGTCTATCCCATAACCAAAATTTCCCCCCAAGCAATCATTGTTTCTGTTATGTATGCAGGTTTGAATGTCATTGGTTAAGTTGAACTGTTCTTGTAAAATGTCAGAAATGATTGGTTTAAAAAGTGCGGAAAAACCCTGCACTCTGATTGGCTGGCAACTGCGGCTGCTGGCTATAAGTAGCAGCCACAGACCAGCCAAGTCGGATCTGTTATAATAAACTCTTCACTGAAGCACTTCGCGTCTGACTCTTCATGCAAATCTAACACTGGAGACAAAGGTGGGATCCTTCCCGAAGAGAAGACAACGCAGAGAAGAAGCTGAGAGAGATGGCTGTGCTGAACACGCCCCCAGCCCCGTTCGATCTGATGGCAGAAGACTGGGACTCGTATGCAGATCGTTTCCAAATGTATTTGGAGGGAAACGATCTCGCCGACATTTCCGACAAGCGGAAGAGGGCGGTCTTTCTCACCCACTGCGGTCCAGCCATTTTCAAGATGGCGAAGGCATTGGCGGGAGCTGCAGATGTGAAGGTAATGGACTGGCCCGATTTAGAAAAGTTATTAAGAGCCCATTACGCGCCACAAGTATCGTGCCTCATTAAGAGACATGAATTCTACCGTCGGGATCAAGGGGAAAGCGAAAACGTTAATGACTTTGTGGCAAGTTTAAGGGACATTGGGGGTGCATGTGAATTTATCAACTTAGAAGAGGCCATGCGTGATCGATTTGTTGTAGGCCTAAAAGACAAGGTTTTGCAGAGCAAATTATTAATGAAACCTAAGATCACGCTTAAGGAGGCCATAGAAGAAGCTTCTTCAGTGGAAGCTACCAAGTCCTCAGCAGCAGCCATGAAGAAAATTAACAAAGCCGCAAGCCATCCTGATGTGGAAAAATCCACAACAACCCATTGCGAGCAATTAGATTCTGATTCAGACTGTAGCGAGGTGGAGGAAGGAATTTATAGACTCAGAATGGAGAAGAAAAGGAAAGACCTTGGAAGAAAAAAGGCAAGACTTTTATTGCAGAGGTTGTGGGGGGGGCACCCCCGCACTGAATGCAAGTTTTTTGATACCATCTCTCTCGGTTGTGAAAAAAGAGGTCACCTAGCAAGAGTCTGCAAATCATCCAGAACTCCACCAAGCAGAAAGAAGTTTCCTGACAAAGATTTCAAGCCTAACAACTTCAGTGAGAAAATGGGGCGCAATACAGAAGCAAAAGGGAAGAATGAAACTCATCAAAAAGTCACCATTGGTCATTCTTCACCCTTAAGAAGCAGAAAAGTACATGTGAAGGTACTAATTGAAGGAAGGCCTTGCCAAATGGAAGTGGACTCAGGCTCCTATTTATCTATGGTGTCATGGGACACTATTCACAGGCTACTTCCCAACATTCAGAAGAAGCATTTCCAGAAGCAAGCACTGACTCTTAAAGACTACCAAGGGAACAAGATTCCAGTAGTTGGAACAAGAGAATTCATCGTGAAGTTCAAAGGCCACACCAAACATTTCCCCTGACCATCGTGGACAAGGACCGCCCAAGCTTGCTGGGACTTGAGTGGTTCAATCCACTAGGCATCGAGGTGACTGGCATCAATCACGTGAGCAACACTGAATGGGAGGAGGCCTTGAAGTCTGAGTTTCCAGAGGTCTTCAGCGATGGATTGGGCAAGTATATGGGGACCCCTATCACTTTCAACCTAGATCCCAAGGTGCCCCCAATTCGCTTAAAGCCCAGAAGGGTCCCATTTGCCTTAAAGGAAAAAATTGATGCACAATTAGATAAACTAATAGCTCAAGGAGTCTCCAGATGGGAGACACCCATAGTCACACCTGTCAAGACTGATGGGTCAGTGAGAATCTGTGGGGACTATAAGGGGACATGGAACCATGCACTTCAACAGAGCACATATCCAGTTCCAGTGGTGCATCATTTATTACATTCACTTGGCAGGGGTACAGTCTTTGCCAAATTGGACTTGGCCCAGGCATATCAACAACTAACAGTTGATGATGCCACTGCAGAGGCCCAAACCATTGTGACTCACAGAGGTGCCTTCAAATGTAAAAGGTTACAATTTGGAGTAAGCGTGGCACCAGGCATTTTTCAAAGTCTTATGGAAAGAATGCTTCAAGGACTGCCAGGGGTAGTGCCTTACTTTGATGATGTGTTAATCTCTGCTGAAAATGACACTCAGCTTCAAGAAAGACTCAGAGAAGTCCTTACCAGATTCAGAAAAGCGGGGTTAAAAGTCAAGGAAGAAAAATGCACACTTAAAACAGACAGGGTTGACTTCCTGGGCTACATGATTGACAAGCATGGCATCCACCCTACTGATGCCAAGGTTAAAGCAATCAAAGAAGCCCCTAAACCTAAATGCAAAACAGATTTGCAAGCCTTCCTTGGACTCATTAACTTTTATCACATGTTTCTACCTCAAAAGGCAACCGTTGCTGAACCTTTGCACAGATTGCTTGATAAGAAGGCTGTTTGGATCTGGGGGAGGAAGGAACAATCAGCATTTAACAGTATTAAGAGACTAATCACATCTGATGCTGTATTGATACAGTTCTCTGAGAATTTGCGTGTTGTACTGACTTGTGATGCATCCCCCTTTGGAGTGGGGGGGGGTTGAGCCACAGGCTTCCCAGCGGGAGGGAAGCCCCTATTGCATTTTACTCTCGCACTTTGACTAAAGCAGAGAGGAATTATAGCCAACTGGACAAAGAGGCATTGGCAGTTGTTGCAGCTGTCAATAAATTTCATGAATATCTGTATGGCAGGACATTTACCATTGTTACAGATCACAAACCTTTGTTAGGCATTGTGGCAGGAGACAAACCTACACCTACTATCCTGTCACCAAGAATGCTGAGGTGGACTGAATTTCTTGCAGCTTATTCATACAAACTGATTCACAGGCCTGGCAAGGACAATGGACATGCTGATGCACTGAGTCGTTGCCCACTGCCTTGCCACAAGGAGGACTTTGAACCTGAAACACACACCTTTTTCCTAGAAACTGTTGCTAAGCTTCCAGTTCATGCTGCTGAAATTGCCAGAGAGACTGCCAAAGACACTGTGTTGGCTCCTGTTATAGGCTGGATTAAGAAAGGTTGGCCTCTTCAAGATCTACCTCACCTTGCCCAACCTTTTAAGTCCAGGCAAACTGAATTATCTGTATTAAGAGGATGTATTTTGTGGGGTAACAGGGTGGTTATTCCTACAAAACTGCAAAGAGAGGTTTTGGAAATGTTACATGAGGGTCATCCTGGGATTGTAAGGATGAAGGGATTGGCCAGGAGTTATGTATGGTGGCCAGGTATTGACAAAATGGTTGAAAACTGGGTTGCATCTTGTCCCAATTGCCAGGTAGTCAGGCCTGCCCCACCTCACGCCCCCACACAGGAATGGGAATGTCCTAGGGGCCCGTGGTCTAGGATCCACATTGATTTCGCAGGTCCTACTAGAGGGCACATTTTTCTTGTCATAGTAGATGCATATTCCAAATGGCTCGAGGTATTTCCCATGACATCCACCACAACTGATGATGTCATCAAGCAGCTCAGAAAACTGTTTGTAACCCATGAGTTACCTGATGTTCTTGTCTCTGACAGTGGCCCTCAATTTACATCTAACATTTTGAATCCTTTCTAGCAACAGGGTATCAGACATGCCCTTACTGCCCCTGGGCACCCTTCAGCTAATGGCCGGGCTGAATGCATGGTACGCTTTACCAAAGAGAAGCTTCAGCAACTGGGTCCTGGGGACATCACTGAGAAGCTTGAAAAACTTCTTAGTGTTCAACACATCACTCCTAGCCCATCTGCTAACTTATCCCCAGCAGAGTTGTTGATGGGTAGGAAACTTAGGTCTTCCCTTGACCGCCTTCATCCCACTTACGCACCCAACGCACCACTGGATTCCACTTCCAAAGTTCGTACATTCAGTGTGGGGGATTCTGTGTATGCTAAGAACCTTATAGGTGAGCCCTTGTGGATTCCTGCTGTAATAACTCAAATCACTGGCCCTCATTCTTACAGGGTACAAACAGAGGATGGACTCCTCTGGAGCAGGCATATTGATCAACTCAGATCCAGGTTCCTCAGGAACACGCCCTGTCTCTCTCTAGTTCCCTCACCTGATGTCACTTCTAGGGGAAGGGAGGAACAGGAGGAAAATCAGCAAGCAAGAATCAACCCCATGTGTAATGAGCCATTACGACAGGAACCATCACAAAACCTGTCGCAATGCCAAGATCCATCCTTAGAAGTGGAAGATTGCACATCACTACCTGACTTGGGTGCTGACATTGGAATGGAGATGGGTTGGGAGGAGAGACCAAATTCTAACAGTCTAACAGGGTCTCCTTTCACAGGAAGTCCCAGCAGGGAAATGTCAGCAGACACATTTCCTCTCTCACTGGGTGAGAACGTTAAAACTTCTGAACCACGAAGGTCTCAACGTACACGTAAGAGCCCCACCTATTTAAAAGAATACATTAGATAGGTTGGGGTTTGGTATGGATTGAACCTAGTGGGGAGGGGTGTTATGTATGTAGGTTTGAATGTTATTGGTTTATTTGAACTGTTGTAAAATGTTAAATGGTATTGGTTTAAATAGTGCGGGAAGAAACCCTGCACTCTGATTGGCTGGCAACTACGGCTGCTGGCTATAAGAAGCAGCCGTAGCCCAGCCAACTCGGGTCCATTCGAGCTGTAGTCACTGAATAAACTCTTTACTGAAGCTCCTCGCGTTTGACTCTTCATGCAAACTTAACAGAATAATACTGGGGCTGCTATTTTTGGTTGGGTAGGTTCAATGAAACCCCTTTTTAGATTTTTATCGATAAATGCTTCTTTTAGTTCTCTGGGGGACATGCAGTACATTTTCGGTTTTGGAAGTTTAGCCCCTGGTAGGATTTCAATAGCGCAGTCTGTGGCGTGATGGGGTGGGAGTACATCAGAAGCCTCCTTGCTAAATGCTTGGGCTAAATCCTGGTACTCGTTGGGGATGTTAATGGCTTCAGCCGGTGACCGGTCATGGCTGGTTCTCTGTTTCCTGTTCCCATTCTTTTCCTTTCCTCTGGGCTATTTGCAAATGCTACGTGTTTCTGGAAATGTATGGTTCCTCTCTTCAAATTTATTTTTGGATTCCATTTCTGTAGCCATGTGAGACCTAGGACTAGTGGTCCTTCCATTCCTGGGGCTACAATGAATGTGAGCATCTCACTATGGTTCCCTAGCCTTATTTTCAATGGTTCTCTGGTAAATTTGGCTGGCCCCTCTGCTATAGTTCCATCTAATTGGCAAAAAGCGATGAGATTTTCCAATTTTTTCAGTTGGATTCCCAATTTCTCTGCTAGGGAGGGGTTGATTAGGCACCGGGTGCATCTTGAATCCAGTAATGCTGCAACTTCCTCCCCCTTCCCTTGGTTGGGGATAAACAGTCTTAGAGGTAGAGTGATTGGTTCAATTGGGTCGCTTACCAGTGGGTCATCTTCCGGATCGCTTTCAGACTGGCTCAGATCTCCTCGGAGCATTGGGGATTCTTCCTCTGGGTTGTGGGGGGGACCGGAACCTCACAGCTTCTCAGCTTCTCAGGCCAGTTTCCTTTCCTTGAGGGTTGGATGTTCCAGGTTTCCCCCCTGATGTGTGGTCTGGCTTTCTGGCAGGGGTTTTCAAATGGCATTCTGCTGCACAGTGTCCCTCCTTTCCACACTTAAAGCAGCCAGATGGTCTTGGGTTCATGGTGGTTTGGGGTTTGAAAAATTCCCGCTTTCCCTGGGGTGGGGATCTTCTCCAAAGTTTGCCACTGCGGTACTGGTTACGGGTCATGTCTATCTCCGCCTCCTCTGCCATCAGGTACCATTCATGCAGGAGGTTTGGGGCCCCATGGGCCAGGCAGGCAGCGTATAGGTCGTCATTGAGTCCATCTTTGAACCAACAGACTAGGATATCTTCTGGCCAATCGACTTGGCTGACCAAGTCACAAAATTCCTTGGTGTACTCAGCTACTGGGCGACGGCCTTGCTTTATGACTCTGAAGCAGTCGCAGGCTTTTCTATTGGCAAGGGGGTCTTTGAAGTGGTGGTGTAGGGCTGTCATGAATCGATCGAGGTTCCTCAGTTCTGGGGCATTGACGTTGTGGAGTGTCACCATCCATCTGGCTGCTGCCCTTTCAAGGGCCAAGGTGACAACTGGCACTCGGGTCCCCTGGGTCGGGAAATGCCGCCCGTTTTCTTGCATGTAGGTGAGGACTTGCACCAGGAAAAATCCCAGTTTCTGGGGTCTCCATTGAATTTTACCCCCAAGGGCAGGATCTTTCTCTGTGGTTGTATGTCTCTGGGTTGGCCAGGGTTAATCCCCTGCTCTGTGGTGGTAAGGGTTCAGGTACCTGGTATGGCTGATGGTTCCTTGGGTTGTTCCACTGCTCGATCATTCTCAGCTGGATAAGGGGTGACTGCTCGGGTTCTCTCAATTTCTGGTTTCCTCGCTGTCCTATGTTGGTGTCCTGGTGCATCCCTCACATTGAGGTCCTCCAGGGCTTCCCTCACAAGGCAATTTATGTACCGTTTCAGTTGGTCATCTGCCAGTGGTTCCTCGACCCATTCTTCCTGATCAGATAGGGTCTCCAGCTCCAATTTCCACTCAGGTTTATGGTTACCCTGGGTGAGGGTTACTCCCTTGATTCTTCCATCCCAGCTGTTTCTCTATCCTATGCCTATGGACCACCAGGGCTTTGTGGAATTTTCTCAGGCAGCTTCGCTGTCTTCGATAGGGTACACTGAGTCAGTGTCTGGCTGGGTAGTTGTCGAAGTTTCTCCCCAGCACATTGGCTTCCTCTTGCTCCTTGCTATATTCAGACATTTTTGCATTGGTAGAGTGAAGGTTTTTAAAAAAATTGCTCTCCTGGCTGACCTCTATTGCAGACTTTGCTTTATGTCAAGTGCTGGACTTTTCCCCTTCAACCGAAAAGAATGAACTTCTGAAAACTGGATGTTTCAAAAGGAATCCTTTATTGAAATGAGGTGATTCCAGCACTATTCAAAGCAAAGTCTAAATGCTCCCAGGCATGCAGTAATAGATAAGGGGAGTTAGGACCCCTCCCCTTATTTAGATGTGTATTTTGTCAAACAAAGAACCAACATGTTAATCCCCCCTCCTCTTCTCTAAGAACGTATCTTTTGAAGAGTTCCCAGGGAGTATCTTCTGGAGCTGGAATTTTTATGGTCCCTACTCTGCTTGCTATCTCTTCAAGAGGTGACAAATTTCTGGACATCTGGCTCCCATCCTCCAGTTGTATATCATGTGTAGGTTATACAGAGTCAATGTAAGATTTAATATATTCAGGTTACATCGAAAAGGATTACTTGTACCAACTCCCCCCCTTTTTCTTCCATTGAAGAATGGTAGATACACAGATCTGACACATGTAGTGGTCACAGAACACTTTCCATGCCTGAACATTCTTTTCAGCAAGCCAGAGTAAACAGAGTAGATATGGTGCAATTGATTGTCTTTGGAGATTGTCCAGGCTCCACTGTTGTCCATATATCCTGCCAAGAAAACCTCTTACTGGAAACCACCTGATATTTCCTGATTAACTCTTTACTGATGTGCAGTTGTAAATGTAACTTATACAATGCTTCTTAACAGTCTTATTTGTTTGTATCTTTGGTCTGGCAATAACTACAACCCATTTGACTTCTAGTGTGCACTCTAATTAAACACACAGTAAGATCATGCCAAAGAATGCCTGTTTTTATAACTTGGGCATAATCCTACTGAGAACTACAGCATGTAAGATAAAATATGCTTAAGCAAAGGCTTCTTTAGACATTCTTTGGTAATCAGCCATGTTTTTTCGGTGTTGGGGGCAGGCATGGATTTCCATGTGGGGGTTTACTTGGGGAAAAGTCAAGACCTCACTATGCTATTCAGAGACTTACCCATTTCATTTATTGAATAGTTTCTGTAATCTAAGTTTCAGTTTCTAGTTTAATAATGTTACGTACTACATCTTTGAGCTCCCAACTACCTATAATCACTGGGAGTCATGCAGCATATAAATTATTTTATTCTTATTTATTTATAGACCAAATTATATAGCCTTCCATCTCATAAACAAGCTACTCTGAGCAACATACAACAATTTACAATAATAATGTCTATGCTAATAATGTACTGACCTTGTAAGATTCAACCTTATTTGCAACAGAGGAGCAGTTATTTCTACATATAAATGCAGGCTTTGGTTCACACCTATACTTTTACTTTTTGTTAAACAAATCAGAATTGATTAGATTCTGATAAAAAAACTAAGCCATAATCCCTGAAGTTCAAAATGCAAAATCTTGCTTCACAAGTCACTCAGTCAAAATACATAAACCATATTATGATTGAACATAATGGGTGAAGTACATGTGAATGCAGGGGTGGGATTCAAATGTTTTAACAACCGGTTCTGTGGGCATGGCTTAGTTGGTGGGTGTGGCTTGGTAGTCATGTGACTGGGTGGGCATGGCCAACTCGACGTCACTCACATCAAGGGGTGCTTCTCCTTGCCTGGCCTCTCATGACAGTGAGGATGCTGCAACAGTTGTAAGTGTGAAAAACAGTCATAACTTACTTTTTTCACTGCTATTGTAACTTTGAATGGTCACTAAATGAACTCTTGTAAGTCAAGGATTACCTGTACAAAAATACAAAAAGCTTATTTGCCTGCAAAAAGCTGCCCTAAATACCAATCATTAGATTAAAAATACCTGCAAGCCGGAGTTACAAATTAGGCAGGGTGCCAGAGCACCTTGAGGAATTAAAATAGTTAAAATGCAATGATAACTATTAGCAGCCAACTCTTGCTCATAAAGTGAAACCCTTTAGCAGAGAGGTCATTTAAGCTCTCCAGAAAGAGCACACCCATGGAGAAGCAATCCTTAGATCCATTTGCACTACTTAAAGATACCAGCTGGTCTCACTCATCTCACAAGATATCCTAAGGAAACCATCCACATTTAAGGAAAGGTCACATGCCGCCCAGAAAGGCAGTAAAAAAATAAGTGCTGAGCTTGCATTCTGCCTCTTGGAAGTACACCCCAAAATGACAGTGCCAGACACCACTAAAGCAGTGAAAGAAGACCCCCCTCCCCAGATGGAAAAAGAAACCATGAGGCAGGAAAAAATTCAAACACAATACAAATAATTAAATCATAACAGTAGCTGTTGCTTGTTAAACAAATTACCAGAACAAATAGACAAAGGAACTAGCCAGATTTCTCAAACCAGTTTCTTTTCAGGAACAGAAACTAACCAGATTTCTTTTTCCTTCCAAACAAAGCTGAATAGGGAAAATTATCCCATCAATAAACACAGGATTAAATGTCACCAAGCACAGAATTAAACTTCACCAAAAACCAGTTTTAGACCAAAACTCAGAAAGGTTATGTAGACTCACATTTGAATGTCAATCTTTCTAGCTAGACAAGAAGAAGTATTTCCAGGGGAGTATTTCTTCCCAACAGCAGTGTAAAAAGCTTAAAACAATCCTTCCCCTTTAAGAAAGTACCAGGAAAGAAAAAAAAACCTCCTTTGGAGACAGTAAGTCTAGGCATACTGCCAAGAATGTAATAAGGGTGGAAAAAAACAAATGGAGCTTTCTTCTAACTACTGGTTGTCCTAACTGCTTAGAAAGTTAACAAGGAGTTCTATAGAACCGGTCAGAACCGGTAGAATCCCACCCCTGTGTGAATGTGCATATCAGAACCTGAAAGTTCTCCTTATTTAATACAAACAAATTTAGAAAGAATTAATTGGGAGCAGAGAAGCAACCTGCAAAGATGTTTAACCCACCTGTTTTCCACTTCAAATATATTTCCTTTCCTTCTGTAAAATTCCAAGGGGGCACTTACTAACAATACCTGTATCTATAGAGGGCACTTGAGAGGCATGGAATTGTTGTGGATCAAATTTGGTTCCTTTAGTCACATCCCCAAAGAGACAAATGTCTGGAGATTCTCAATCATCTAATCATGGTTGTCCCAAAGGTGGTTTTTGAAAGGGCAACCTGATTTCTTTTTTGCTTGAAGCTTCTTGGATAAGTAGTGAAATGTTTTCAAGGGAAAAAACCAACAAAGTCCATTTGCCTTTTGGAAAAGCATCTTTGGGATCCCCAAAGAGATGTTGCCAGGGGTGGGCTGCTGCAGGTTCGCAGGAGTTCGGGAGAGCCCTTAGCTAAGATTCTGTGCAGTTTGGAGAACCCCCAAATCCCACTTCTGGCTGGCCCTGCCCACCCCACCCCTCTCCTCCCAGGAGTCACCGCGTGGCCCGTTTTGGATGCAAGTAAGTGTAGGGCGCGCGTGGAGGCTCAGAGAGGGTGAAAAATGGGCCTCTCGGAAGTTTGGGAAGCCTGGAAATGGGCCTGTTTCTGGCTTCCAGAGAGTCTCCAAAGCCTGGGGAGGGCATTTTCGCCCTCCTGGAGGCTTGAAAAAAAAAAAGCCTCCAGAGCCCAGGGAGGGCAAAAATGCCCCCCCCCCCAGTGGTGCAGGAGGCCAACTAGTCCATACCCACCATAGCCATACCCACCCAGCAACTGGGCAGAGAACCGGTTGCTAAAATTTTTGAAGCCCAACCCTGGATGTTGTTGGAAAAAAAAAACATTTGGGGTTTTCCTATACAGATTTTCATGAAATGTCTATTTCAGTCTTAAACATTTTGTTTTCAAGTTTTGAGATGTATGGCTTAGGAGGGACTTAGTGGATAGACCAATTTCTACATGACATACCTGAGAGAAGTTAAAAATAGCATCTACATAGGACCCAAATGTAATTATTTCTTAAGTGTAGATTATGAAATACCCCATGCCTAAATTGCTTACAAGTAAAATATTAATTTTGTAAGCCAAACATTTGAACATTTGATATATGAACATTTAAATTTGTTCATATATCACTGTAAAAAAAGTATCTGCAAGAGGCCAATGCAATTTTAACTTTGGCATTATGGAATATCAGATGTAAACTTTTTAATCCTTGGAATGTGTTTAGTTAAGATTAATTTCAGTCTTGATTATGCCAGGCCTTTCCTGTCATTTTGTTGTCTCTGACCAATCTTCAAAAATAGTAAGCTTGTTTGTCTGAAAAAATACTTTCATCCTAATCATTCTGATTTGGTTTATAGTTATGCATATGTTCCCATAAAGTGCTCACAAATGCATTCTTATAAAGTTATACTGGTTTTAATTGTTCTATACTTAAGTTTAAATGCTGTAAATATTGTACATAGGTGTGCAAGGATAGGGAGGAGAGAAATTTGAAATGGGACCCTGCAGTAGCTTCAAGGGAAGTACTCGGGGAAAAGAAAAATAAGAATACTACTATATCTGGTTGTAGACATAGAGCTACTATATCTGGTTGTAGACATTAAAGTAACTATAACATAACTGTCCCATATCACCAATCCTCAAAGCAGCTGCCTCCAAATAAGTGGCATTTCCTGCTCAAAAGAACTGAGGAAACAACAATGCCTTAATAGCCTTATTGTGATCTGTTTAGGAGCAGATTTGGGTTACTTTAAAGCCCTTTCAAATCTGTGTGAGGGAGAGAGGGAAAGTGAGTTGGTGAGTTCCTGATCTCAAGATAAAGGCTATTTGCAGGCGTAATAGCAGAATATCTAGAACAAATTGCACAAAAATGCTGTTTAGCAATCATGTTTAACTAAGAGAGAAAAAGACAAATAATCCACTGTGGTTTTTAAGGGCCTCATTAATTTCTTCTGAAATTCCCTGTTTGCTCAAGCTCCGCCTCACTTCCCCCACCCTCCTTTACACTGATTAAACATTCATCAATTGCAAAGGGGCTTGGCTTCAAAGCAGGCTCTCTGGATAAATACTGGAGTTGTCAGCCTTTCTCTTGCCCCTCTGGACTACCATGGAGGGGATGGCTCTCTATCTGGTGGCTGCTCTATTGATTGGTTTTCCAGGGTCTTCCCACGGGGCTCTGTAAGTATCAGAGATATTTCAGCAGGGGGAATAAAGCAGTGCTGATAAACCCTTGTGGTCCTTTGCAGGGTAATGAATTTCCTTCCAGGTGTCTCTAAACACTTTGGAGCTTTCTCAGAAAGTCCAATACAACCCATGACAGGAGTAAAAGTGGCTCAGGCTGTTAAATGCCTGCTCTTAAGATCCAGCTGTCTACAATTACTGTAGGCTTGAATCCCACCAGGCTCAAGGTTGACTCAGCCTTCCATCCTCTCGGGGTAGGTAAATTGAGGACCCAAGATTGTTGGGGGCAATGAGCTGACCTTGTAAAAATGCTGCTTAGTAATAAGCAGGCATATACAATGGAATGAAGGCTATTGCTGAGCACACTGGGTTGTATCCCAAAAATTGTAAGCCGCCCTGAGTCTTCGGAGAAGGGCGGCATATAAATGTAATTAAAAATAATAATATAATCAATAAGGGGAACTGACAGGCCCTGAAGTTCTAAGCTGAGGAATTGTCCTTGGAGTGAAGATTCTCTGGACAAATATAAAGACCTCTTGTTCTCAGTTACAGCGGTGGGGTGCGTCAGTGGTAGGGAATCTGTATTACCATTGCTAAGCAGCGTCAAAAACTTCCAGAAAACAATAAAGTTGAATATTTAGAAAACAGTCATCCCACATTCTTTGTTCCTGATGTCTTCATGATGCCTTTGTTCATGATGCCATCATGGTAAGGCTTCAGTGACATAGAGACTGGACTACCTGCTTGTTTTGAGAAAATATTTATTTCACTGTACCTATACTGGAAAACCAGATATGACTTTGCAGCAGGCATACAGTATGTGTAAATGACGTATGATGATATCAGCAATGAGGATGACTATATTTCTCTGGTGCCAGTATGGAGAATCAGCTACTGAAAAAGCAAAAGACAGGGGAAGGAGGAGGCAGAGAAGGTGATTTGTCAGTATACATATAATAACTCTTATTGCAGGAAAGAAAGATAAGCGGTCAGTTCTGGTCCCATTTGGGATTTGGCAAACAAACTCTCTGTAGATGTAAATCCAAAGCAGGGCCATCCAAAAGAGACGAACAAATCTCAAAACTACGCTAGATGGGGATTTTGTTAGGAACTTGGCATGGAATCCAAATTGATTTATTGCTTTTAAAGGAACAGAAACCTAAACACTATAGCTACAAATAGGAGACAATGTTTAAGACCTTTAATGTAGGGGCCATTTCCTTTTCACTTTGGGAAGACAACTGAAAGGGCAGGATTTGTGTTGGGTGTGTGTGTTCAAATGGTATTGTAAAAAGTGAGGCTTGTGACAAGTCCTCCTACCTTTCCTCCAGAGTATGACCCTCAATGGCTTGTTCATTGTTAGGGTTTCAGTAAGTAAAAACTCAGAAAGGATTTTGTTGGCTTTGTTTGTTTAACAATAATGGGTGAAACTACACTAGATGTACAAAATCCATGGTCAGGCTGCCTAAGACATTGTTTTAAAGGAGCAGCTCTTAAAAGTTCATAAAAAGAATGATAACTCCTAATTGTTCATGCTCAATTACTCTTTGAATTGATGTGAAGAATATAATGTAATATATATATGGTTACAACTGTCAGGCCATTATAACACAAGCAACAGCTGTGCAATATTGGGTATGTGATCATTGCAGCAGAAGAAAGCAGTGTTTGTAAAGGCATATGTGGATTAGCACAATTAATTATTGACAATTATCACCATGAAACCTTATCTGAACTTCAGTTCTTGGCTAAGAGGAAGTAAATTTTTGTTAATTCAAGGAAACCTATGAAGGTGTTCATGGTGATCATTCTTAGGCATTCATACTGTATTCCTCTGCACTCTGTGGAATGCTGACCAGTGGTGTTATTTGAAGTGTCTTGTACTTTTTTTTAGTACACTGGGCCTGGGAGATCCTGCTGGCCAGGCCCTTTATGGATAAACTTGCTCATATCTGCTGTAAGTTGGATGCTGGATGGGCAAGGTTTTCTCATGGCACAAGAGAAATAACATCCTGCTAGAACATCTGGGATTTGTCCAGGCCTGTGGCACTGCAATAGACATGGTCATCTGTGGAATGAGCTTAGTTATCTGTAAAGTGGGTCCTCCTGGCTGATACGTACAGCTAGAGAGGAAACATTAATACCTGAGGGATGGATGATGCCCTCAACGGTAAAGGAGATGGTGATGTATTGTCAAGAATCCATCACTTGGCCTAGCTATTTTCAACATATCCCTTTTAGGTGAGGTGGTTGAATTATAAATACACAGGAGTGTATTTTATATAAACCTTTATATAAAAATGGTTTTAGCTATACAATGGTGGCAAACCTATGACACCCATGTCAAAGGACACAGCGCAACATTCTTGAGTGACATGCCAGCCATCACCAACACCCAACAACTATTCTTGGAAGTGGTTTTCAGAGGTCAGTTCTTGTGTGTGGAAATCTCTGTCTCTCCATGCAAGAAGACCATGTTCTCATGCAGCCTCTGAAGCCTCCAAAAATCACACAAAAAGGGATAGGCTTTCATAGGATTTTCTGGGCTGCAGAGGCCACAGAAGAGCTTTCTCTGAAGCCACTTCAAGAATGAAGGCCTCAGGCAACGTGTAGCAACCTCAAGTAGGCCACAGGGACTTCTCAGCAGAAAGAGAGAGCCTTTTGAAGGAAAGCGGCACAAGACAGATCCTGGAGAATCACACACCCACACAATTGCACTGTATTTTTTTTAAAATAATGTATAAAAAATTGAGCCTCTTTCATTGGGGGCATGTGTGAGTGAGAGGGAGATGCAAGAAGAGTCAAATTAGGCATTTTCCAAATTTTTGACATGCTAATCCCAAAAGGTTCTCTATTATTGTCTAGCCAGGAAGCCCACTTTTCACTAGAAAGTCCCTCTTAATATGGCCTTCTCAGTAGCAGCTTCTTTACTTTAGAGCAGGTTGGTTTCCAAGTTATTATTTTCTCTGTTGCCTTGCAAGTAGACTGTGAGCTTCTGTATTCTCTTCTAAGAGCAGAACCAGACAGACTGAGGTGAGGCAGCTTTAAGGTTGCTCACAGTTTATTTCAAAAAGTGCGCTAACAAGTGGCAGCTCTTCTTCAGCTGTGAAGCAACAGCTGTTGGCCTGTTTGACAGCTCCTTTTATACTGAGCTGTCAATCCAGCAGCCAATCAAGGTTTCAGCAGTGAGCCTCCTGCTGGCATTGACCAGAGGGAGAACTTTGGACACAGCACTCTGTATCAGAGATAAATTCCTTGAGTGTTTAATCAAACTTGGCCAAATAAAGCATTCAATTCAATTCAATTGCCTATCAATCAGAAGGAAAGTGAAAACAGTCATTTCTTTTAGGGCTTTTGGAATGGGGGCCCTCATTAGATGGCAGTAATTTGTATAGATTTGAAAGGATTGATGGAGAAATATATAAATAAATACACAAAGTGCAATCATTATTATCATCTATTATTATTTATTTATTATTTGGTCTTATATGCTGCCCTCTCTCCCGAAGGACTCAGGGGAGCTCACATAAAAACAACCATACAAATACAAAAGTTAAAATAGAATTAAATCAAATTCGACCAAATAATCATTAAAACCCATTTATTATGTCTATGTGAGGATGCATTCCTGCAAGAGCTGTTGGTTATTCCAATCTCCATATACCCCATAGTCTGCAAAAATAAACAGATAGTTCTGAGAGGCCAATTCAATTACACTGCAGACAATTTATATGGAACTGCACACTTATCAGATTGCAAGGAGGAATTGACAGCAGGCCTCGCTTTCAAATTGCTTTGTTTAAATGCAAACAGAGCCAGAGCCAATAAAATATCATATTATCAAGATATGATAAGGCACTTGTTAGCAATATATAATATTAGAGTGATTTAATTTACACAGCCTTAATCTCCCATTCACACAAGATTAATCTGCCATCTAAAAATGTTTTTCTTTTTTCCATTGCTTTACTTTTGCTTTTGTAATGAATATGCCTATGGTGTTACTATGGAGATAGCCTGGCAACAAAACCTCCCATTTCTTTTCCTGCAAGTTCTGTAAAGGCCTTCAACTATTGACATTCCAATGTTACAAAATGCCAACACTGTTCTCCCCATGGCCCTTACTTGGGCCTGACAAACTAAACCAAATTTGTAGAACTGAAGGCTGCTTTTGGAAAATGCTGGATCAAGTGGGTAGGTACTGCTTTAACACCAGTATAGCAAGTTTGATGTGATGATTGAAGTATTGGCCTGGAAATAGGAGTCTATGAGTTCTAGCGCTTCCTTATGCAGGTAACTTTGGGCCAGTTCCTTTTTCAGGCCAACTCACCTCACAGAGTGGGTTTTGTGGGAAAAATAGGAGGGAGCAAACTTATATATGCTGCTGTCTTGAGTTGTACAAAACAAAGGCAAGATATAAATCTAATGATGATTAACCTGATTTAAAGTTCTCTGTGGAAGATCAACTGCAAACCCATGCAACCCCTCTGTGTGCAGCAGCCCAGGTGCAGAAAACCACAAATCAGCTCCAACATAAAGTTTGTGTATGGTGTAGCAGCCTATAATCACACCACAAACATCAACAAAGGCCAAAGAGCAATTGAACCAGTCTTCTGCACTTTCTTCCATGGTATTTGCTTGAGAGGAACTCCCATTAGGTCAGCCACAGGAGGATCCTAACACAAGGTATAAGACAAATACATCAGAGACTATTACATTCACAGAACAAATGGGTTTCCTCCTTTCAGAGATGGGTCTGAAGCAAGCAAGAGCATTTTCTGAAGGAAGAATGTTCAGCATCTCATGGATTCTTGATGAATGGAAATCCTCCATCTAACACAGAATCTGAAGGCAACCACACAGTAGCAGAAGCAGTGATGTGCTAGCCTCAAAACTAAGTCACTGCCCAGATTCCTTCAGACTTAACTTGTGTTCTGTTGCTACAGAATGGTGCTGGATATATATCAGATGACCTCAGCAATTCTAAGGGAGAGACTAGCAATGGGATGTTATATTCCAAACTTAGATCACTATCAAGTTCCCAGAAGCTTCATTAGAAACTGCAGTTACATCACTCTATTGACAGCAAAAAAGCAATGGCAGCTCACCTAATGCTACTATCTCAGAACTCAAATAATAGTATCAGTTGATACCAGGCAGGGAGTGCATGGCTCCAGCATAAAGTTTGTGTATATAATTATGTATTTTTATTGCTATTGTTGTTCTTCAATGTATCCTGAGTTCCACCTAGTGGCCAAACAAAAATCTTTATTGAGACCTGACTCTTTAAGGGTCATCTTCTCATGCACTTGTTTTTGCTGGGAAGCAAAACCAAGTGCATCCTGGGAAGCCAGACTCCATTTAGCATTTGGAGGAAACAGAGACACCAGGAAGAATCCAGCCTAATCCGTGGCACATGTTCATCTGAAGACAAAAATCTGCATCCCATGCACACAACATCACAGGTGAGATTTAGATTTATCTGTGTTAATTGTTATGCTTACCAGCAACTCTAATTTACATAAATGACCTTTGCGATCATATTAAAAGCAACTGTGTCCTCCTCACTGATGATGTAAAACTATTGAATACCACTGACAATATTGCTGCCCTACAAAGCGATCTTGACTATGTATCAGAATGGACGAAGAATTGGCAACTTCAAATCTAAACCAACAAATGCTCTGTTTTATACATTGGCAACAAAAATCAGAACGCTAAATACAAACTGGGCAGATACGACCTCGTAGACGACCCTCACTCTGTCAAGGACCTAGGAGTACTCATTTCAAAAGATCTAAGCTCCAGAGCTCACTGTAACAGCACTGCCAAAAAGGCATTAAGAGTTGTTAACCTAATTTTGTGAAGTTTCTTCTCCAGTAACATTGAACTGCAAACCAGAGCATACAAAACTTTGCCAGACCAATTCTCGAATAGGAGCTCATCTGCTTGGAATCCACACTGTATAACATTAATACAATTGAACAAGTCCAGATATTTCACGAGAAGAGTACTCCACTCCTCAGCTCGCAATAGAATACCTTATGCCACCAGGCTTGAAATTTTGGACCTAGACAACTTAGAACTATGCCACCTATGGTCTGACCTAAGCTTAGTACACAAAATTGTCTGCCTACAACATCCTACCTGTCAACAATTTCTTCAGCTTCAACCACAATAACACACGGGCAAACAATAGATACAAACTCAAAGTAAACCACTCCAAACTCAATTGCAGAAAATACGACTTCAGCAACAGAGTGGTCAATGCCTGGAACTCACAACCTGACTCTGTTGTTACATCGTCAAACTCCCAAAACTTTAACCTTAAACTGTCTACCATGGACCTCACTCCATTCCTAAGAGGTCTGTAAGGGGGAGTGCATAACCGCACCAGCGTGCCTACTGTCCCTGTCCTACTGTTCCCATTTATTTGTACTCATTTATTATGTATATACTTATATCTGTTTATACTTATATGTTATGTTCATAGTTATACTTGTTTTCTCATACATGCTTGACAAACTAAACTAAACTAACTAACTAAATAAATAAATAAATTCAACTCTGTAATTTTGTATTTGAGTTCTTTAGTTATTGTTTGTTTTTCTATTTTTCCAAGTTTCACCATCCTGTTTCTTTAATAAAGCATCCAGATCTACATACACAGTCTGTTTTATTGGAGGATAAGGGGCTTTAGCTGCATGTCAAGCTGCACACAAAGTAACGTGTAGCAAGGACAGAACAGTGATCCTGTAGACAGATGTTGATAGCAAGGAGTGATGCAGAGGAAGATTTGAGAGATGATGAGATTGAAAAGCTTTCCTCATTCTCAGCTGCTGGGGCAATATCTGAGATCCCATACTGGGAAAGGTGCCTTCAGAATTTCTTAAAGGAAAGAGGGACTGAAAACAGAGAGGACAAGGAAGGCAAGTTCAGCGAAAGCATCCAAACTTCATTTTTCCCTCTTCCAGTTTTCTCCAACAGCTGTTCCACAATTAATTGTTCTACAATGACAAAGGCTGAAGTCTTCCTGCTCCTATCATCTAACCCTAGACTATAAAGCTACACAGATCTTACAAATACATATTTCACCATGCATTTTACTTAGCAGTACTAGAGTTATCTGTCTGTCTGGAGACTGAGATAGATTCATATATAAAGACACGAATTAGCAAGATCTGTCTGTGAAAGACATAATTTATTAGCCCTTGGTTTCTGAGGTTGATACTGCATCTGTTCTGCAACAGAGCAATACTGTGTTGAATGAATTCTGGTGTGTGGATTAGGGTGTGTGTGGGCAGCTTCTGAATGGTGCGGAGTCTCAGGAGACTACATGGTCTGCAGAGATGTCACTAAGAGGAGTTGCTCAACATTTCCACCTCATTTTAGGCAAAAGTTGTGGGTTAAAGATGGGAATCCCTAACTCCTAAAAAACCCAACCTGACCTCATTTTGGCAAAATTTAGCCATTTTGTGGATAAATTTCAACAACATAGTTTCAGGTGCCAGGGTCTGCAGATGGGTTACTGGAGGACTATATGCAGGCTAGGAATTGCCTAACCTTGGATGAAGGCACAATTCTATTTTTCTTCTTCAAATCTGAGATCAAACTCTGTTCTTTCATAGAAAAGGTTGCCCTTCTTTAAGCTGCAAGGGGACACTGCATTGTTCATTATAATATGATCACATCAGAGGTGGTATTCAGCAGGTTCTGACCAGCTCTGGAGAACCGGTAGTGGAAATTTTGAGTAATTCAGAGAACTGGCAAATACCACCTCTGACTGGAGATTTTACAGTATCCTTCCCCTGCCAGGCCCACCAAGCCACGCCCACAGAACCGGTAGTAAAAAATTTGAATCTCACCACTGGATCACATTACAATATCACCCAGTTTACTGTAATGGTCGCTCCTATTTTATAATCCAAAAACAGCACCTCAAATCTCTTTTAAGTGATATAAAGATAAAGATTTATTAATTTTTCAACTGTGTTTGGAAGCTTTCTAAATCACAAAAGAGTAGTTCTTCTAACCATTTATTTCTTCACTTTTCTAAAAGAAAGATTATGGAGATGCTTCATCAAATGCCTCACTTTTCCTAAGCAAACTAACTCAGGAGATGTTCTTTTCTTCTTCTGCAGCTATACCCTCATCACCCCTGATGTTTTGCGAACAGACACAGAAGAGCAAATTTTGGTGGAGGCCCATGGAGACAGTACTCCAAAATCGCTTGACATCTTTGTTTATGATTTTCCACGGAAGCAGAAAACCTTGTTCCAAAGCAGAGTAGATATGAATCAGCAGGAAGCATGTTTGTCACTCCAACTATAAAGGTGGGTATATGGTGATGGTTGCAATAGAGTCTATTGTATTCCTGCAAATATCTATATCTATCTATTTATATAAAAATGGCTCTCTCTGTGTGTGTGTGTGTGTGTGTGTGTGTTTATGATCCAGCATAACTCTGGAACACCTTGAGCAATTTCAACCAAATTTGGTACACAGATGACTTACTCTCTGGAAGCAAATATTGTGGGGGTAAGACACCCCTAACAGCCCTCGGGGGATATGTTCTGTTAAGATACAGCCTACAGTGCAATGGAGTTGCTATGGTAACGGCTTCACAGTACTCCACGAGGGGGCGTTTGTAAGGGGGCGTGCCTGCACCACTACGAGATCGACAAAATGTACTTCACACAGATAACATACAAAATGACATTTCTTGATGCTTCTGGGGCACAGGGAAAACATTTTTAACTAATTTAATTGCCACCAAAATCAGGGCTTAGGGAGAAATTGCTCTTGCCATCGCCTCTTCAGGAATTGCGTTAATGGAAGGAGGGAGGACAGCCAATTCCACACTTACGTTGCCACTTGACGTTGCCATTCCTGCCTAATACAGGATTGGGATAAATAAATACCCAGGCAACGTCGGGTTATTGGTGTGTGTGTGTGTGTGTGTGTACACACATACATTATACATAATATACATACACATACACATACATACACACAAACATACATATAAAGCTAAAATCCTGTTCATCCTGCTTGAGAAGAAGTGCCACACACTTTAGTAGAAAGAACATGACTAAACTGTCAGATATTGGGAGAAATTGAGAGTATAACTCAAGGGAGGAAAGAAGAACAGAGTTATAGGATACATATGTATTTATTTTACAGTTCTTATTGCCACAATTGCTGAAAGATTCTGAACAGCATTTCACAGCAAACAAGTAAAATAGTACAAATATTTAGATCGAAATCAGTATCAAAACCAAAAGTCAACCATAGGAAGAAACCAAAAGAAAACCTGACAGATACAAAGTATAGCAAAATTAAAGTGATTAATAAAACAAAACTGCTAAGCTAGCTTTTAGAATAGAATGCTAGAGATTCTGAATCAGTCTAAATTTAGTGGTTAGTAAAAGTAGGATGTCAGTGGGCCAAAGAGCCAAATTTTCAGATTTAGAATATAGACATTTCAGGAAACTCCAAAGGTTTCTGGGCAACTTTTGTTGTCTGTTACCCAGGGAGGAGAAATTGGGTTAGTCTGTGTGCTGATAGAACTATGTTTACTTTCAATATGAACAATGGTAAGGTGGCGGGGGAGGGGGGGAGGAAGAATGCTGAATGATATATCTTTATGACTGATAGTCCTGGATTTTCCAGAGGGCTTCAGTGTTGAAATGTTATTCCCAGAACAAATCCCATCCAAGACTTCACTAACTCCGACTCTGGTAAGTACTTGAACCCAAAGAATGTCAAACAGCTGCTGGCATCTGGAAGGACAGATAAACAGAAAGGTTCTGCAAATTGGACTATAATGTCATCAAGAGAAATTAACCTTCTGACTTTTGGACCTTCTAGGTTAGAGTTATGGACAGATTTGTTCATATTGGTAAAAGTGGTGTGTGTTAATCTGTGTGTATCTCCATGTATTTGGATAATCCAATAATTTCCCAATGAAAGGAAAAGAGAGAATAGCTCTCATAGCCCAGATGGTAGAATTCATTAATGTGCTGGGATTCATGTTTCTCCAGGTTGAGGCGGTCGACCAGGAAAGTTTATTGGGGTGAGAGTTCCCTCATTCTCCCTCCCACTTGTCTTGAGCTTGGAATTAGGGGCTGAATTTTCTTGGTGTGTAAATTAGGAGGGAAAATGTTGTGGGTACACGGCAGTGGGCAAAGGACACCAAATGTGACTTGTAACAGCAGAATGGCAAGGTGAGATCTCAGGGATATGTTCTTCATTAGTTTCATTGACTGGGCTGCTTTAGCTGGACACTATAAGGCCTCTCCATAGCCTTCTGCCAGGAAAGATCAGAAATTGATTTAGCAGAAGCAAGCAATATGTTTTAAAGATTTAATAGTTCTATGTGTGGCATTCTGTGATCCTCTTTGTTTTCATTTTTGACTCAGAAGAAAATTTTGGATCAATGTTTTAGTGTTGTTGCCTAGGGCTGAGGAATGAGGCCTCAGGTGGCCCTTAGTGATGATTAAGTTTGAAGCCTCTGCTCTACTGATCTTCTCATCCAGGTTCCTGCAAAAGAACTGAATAAGGACTCCAGGCAAAATCAGTATGTGGTTGTGAAAGTAACTGGTCCTCAAGTGGCATTGGAAAAGGTGGTTCTCCTTTCTTACCAGAGTGGCTTTGTGTTCATCCAGACAGATAAAGGCATCTATACACCAGGCTCTCCAGGTAACCCGTTTTTTCTGCCTCTATTTCTTCACTCCCCTGGGGTCCCACTATGGTTATGTGATGAATAATACTATAAAACAAAACCATTCCTGGGATTTGTCGTTTATTCAATATATTTCCAGGGAATGGAAGAATGTATGTCTTGTGAGTGTTGGCATTGGTGATATTGAGAAATCAAGCTTAGAAAGTTCAGGAAAGATTTAAGAAACACAAAGATAGATGGTTCAGTGCAGTGGTGGTATTCTACCAGTTCGGACCAGTTCACCTGAGCCGGTAGGAAACAAAGCCTCCCAGATCAGCTGAGAGGAGAAAGAAGAGAGAAACGCAGGATCAGCCCTCCTACCCACACCTGCACTTTTATCTTCTTTATCCTCTCACCTGATTGGTGCTGCAGGCCTCAGCTGGTGTAGGGAAAGCTGCATATGCATGTTAGGGGCGCATGCGCGATCACCAAACCAGTAGTGGAACAGGTAGAATCCCACTGCTGGTTCAGTGGAATGTAATCACTAGGGAATGGAGAAGTCCAAGAAGATGTCACCCTGATTGATTGCTAGTCATAAAAGGGGGAATGCCTTGAGGATTATTTGAGTGATCTTTTTTCTAAAAAAAAACCACCCCAATTCTTACTATGCTTCTTTAAGAGAAGAAGAACATTTGTCATCTTGAACGTCTTTTCAGGAAAGGCCTTTTAAAAATATATTTTTTGAAGAATTAGGTGGTGCTTTTGTCTCAGATATAGAAGATCCAGGCTGAAGTAATTTAGAAGCATTTATGTCGTAATAAACCCACTGGCCTTTAAAGTGCCTGAGGATGCTGCTGTTTTGGCCAAATGGACTAATCAGCTGTTTTTCTAGAAACTGTCCCACATCTTTATAGGATTTACAGTGAGTTCGGCAGACAGCTGCTGTCATGGTTGAGGCTTGGCTCACTTTGCAAACCCCGCTTACAGCCAGACAAGAAGAATGGGGGGAGGGAGGGAATAGATTGGAATGCAGGGGAGGCATAATGGGGTCAAAATGGGGGGGAAAGGAATGCAAAGAGCACTAAGTTGGAGCCTGAGAACCAATGTCATCTGTTGAGAAAGTCTGCTAGGTGGAGAATCCATCACCCAAACAAACTGAACTGAACTGACCATATTGATTGGATGGAATAAAGGGGAACATTTAACTATGCTGCTTGCTCATGAAAACATTAGTGTTGGCTTTGCTACTTCTGTATCCATGTTGGCTCTGTAAATTATACTCTTGGTAATAAAAATGTCCCAGGAGTGTTTATTTGCTGAATGAACCTTGTGGACGGTTGACAGCTACAAAATGTCATACAATTTATGACAATACTTTTTGCTGATGATGATGCAAACACATCAATCAATCAATTTTTTTATTATGGTCACTGGCCAGCATGATGCAAGCACATATCTTCTGAATACTATCACAAATTACAGTTCGTCTCTTTTTTTCTTAGTGCGTTATCGTGTCTTTTCTGTGGATCACAACATGCACAGGATGGACAAAACTGTGATTGTCGAGTTTCAGGTGAGAATCGTGTCTGCAATCCTGTGTGATTAGTATAGTTCCTGAACAAGGAATGGTTGTTGATTCTTCTTTCCCATGTAATCATGCCAGGTAGACCCAACCACTCTATGAAGCTTTGGTTGGCCAACATTTTATATATGCATTTTTCCTAAAATGTTTAATTTTAAGCTCTGTGCTAGATATTAGGTGTATCAAAGATTTGAAAAGTTTCACTATGAAACTGGAAAATAGTGTTGAAGTTGAATGTATGTGTTTGTGTGTGTGCATGTATATGTTAGGGATAGGAGCTAGTTGTTTACTTTCTGTTTGTAAACAGAAAGCCTTTTTTCATCCATACCGTGTTTTTCTTGTAAAAAAAGGGCTTAGATGGCAAATATTCTATTTTCAAAGCAAATTAGTCTGAATTATCCTTTCTGGGCTGTCAGCTGATGTTTACATCTAGATGAAAATTCAAATAATAGTCTTGCAATTTATAACGCAGTGCCCCGCCTGCTGGGTTGCATTTGCTCTCTATATCAGGGGTCACCAACCTTTTGGACCTTAGGGACCACCAAACTCATACTTTTAAATCCTGAGGACCACATACAAATTTTTTTAAAAAGCTTATATATTTAATATAAATGTTTTTATGTTAAATATAAATTTAATTATATACATACACACACACACATTTAATTATAACAAAACTGTAAATGCTTAATGATAAAATAAAACATTCCAGGCTGGAAGCCTCCCCCCACCTGACACCTTCCAAAGAGACAGAAGAGCAGGCGGTGTGTGTGTGTGTCTGAGCTGGGAGGCCTCGGGGCAACTGCCGCTGGGAGAAGCAGAGGCAGAAAGGGGGCTTTGCTCTCCTTGGGGGGCAGTGCCCCTTGGCCGCCACTCCAGGGACTTCTCAGCAGGCATCTGCCTACAGAAGGACTGCCGCCCTCAGTGATTAATTGGGGGGAGGGGAGGGGCAGAAAGTGGGAGCTCCTTTCAGATCCCAGGTGGAGGATTGAGAGGCTCAGATCTGCAGCCGAGGAAAAGCTGGGCGGGGGGCTCTTCCAGCCTCACTTGGAGACAGGCAAGGAAAGGTGTCCCTGGGGGCACTTCACTCGCTTTACACTTCGCTACCAAACCCAGCCACCGCCAGTGGTTATTTGGGGGTGGGGGAGGGGAGGAGAGAGAAAAAGCATCTCTCGCATTACCAGGGGAGGAAAGGAGGCAAAACAAAGCTCACTCTTTCACCAAGACCTACAAAACGCCAATCTATCACATTCCAGGAGTTCTTAGAAATCACCAAACACTCCCATTTGCAGTTCTCGTGGCTCCTGGCTCTTCGAGGGACCCCGGAGTCAGGTCCCTGAGATGCACGTGCCAACCAGCTCCCACACACGGCGGGTGGCGGCAACAACAGTCCCCTCCCCCAGTGCCCACTGTTAGCTCTCCCCATTAGTTCTTTAGTTTTGCATTGCTCCTGCCTCTCTCTCTTTCCTCCCCCCCCCGCCGCACCCACATGCAGGCAGCCAAGGAAAGGGAGACAGAGCTGTGCATAGCTCTCGGCTCCTCCAACCCTCGTTGCCTCTCCCAACATCAAAGCCTCGGAGATGCAAGCAAAGCTGCCGCAGCGGTAGCACCCTGAGTTGCTTACTTCTCCACTACTGCCTCCTCCTCCTCCTCCTCCAGTACCTCCTTCTCTGGGTAGGGCGATTCTTAACTAACAGAGCATGCTAAGGCATCTCGGGGCACTACTGCTGTGGTGGCTTTGCCTGCATCTCTGAGGCTTCGATGTTGGGAGAGGCAGCGAGGGCTGGAAGAGCCGAGAGCTGCACACAGCTCCGTCTCCCTTTCCTTGCCTGCCTGCATGTGGGCGTGGGTGGGAGGGAGAAGGAAAGAGAGAGGTGGGAGCAGTTCAAAACTAGAGAACTAATGGGGAGAGCTAACAGTGAGCGCTGGGGGAGGGGACTGTTGCTGCCGCCTGCCGTGTGTGGGAGCTGGTTGGTGCATGCATCTCAGGGACCTGACTCCGGGGTCCCTCGAAGAGCTGGGAGGTGCGAGAACTGCACGACCCAGATTAATTACTTTCAGGGGCCATTTCTTCTGTGGCCCACAAAATTTTTCCACGGTCCACCAGTGGGCCAAGGCCCACCGATTAGCAACCACTGCTCTATGTTATGTATGTCATCACATGTAAAATCTAATATTCCAGATGGATTTCAATCATATAGAATGCATAGGAAATAACATGCAACATTCTATATGTTTTCAACACACCTGTATTTTATTTCCTTGTCCCAGACTCCAGAAGGCATTGTTGTCAGTTCTAAACCAGTCAATCCATCAGGCTCGATCCGGCCTTACAATTTACCAGAGCTTGTCAGGTAATTTAACATGTATATTGTCATAAGGCAACCTGTTTTGAAACCAAGGTGAAACTCTGATAGGAAAAAAAAAGTTCAGCTATTAAAGACTGGTTAAAGAATAAAGCTGTATTGTTTGTTCCCTTTTAGATTGCTTTTCAGATTAATTATTAAAGTAAGAAAAATTCAGATTTTATATTTTGCATTTGTCCATCACATTTCTATTTCTTCTTGTTTTTTGGAGGGCCTGGAGCAGGACAGTTGGGGGCTATAATATTGTTTGTATGATGATTTTGTAGAGTGGATAAAATAATAGATACAATCTCATCACCACCATTTAAGCTCAGTGAGTAAGAGGAAATGTAATGCAGAAGTAAGACACATTTCAGCTTCCACAAATGTGAGTCTGAAGAGTTCTGAATCAGGCATTTTCTTCCTCTTTTACACTTTCTCCATAATCCTATTAATATCAAGAAGTGGCCTTGGATCCCTTGTTCATATCATTGCCTTGCCTTCAGAAGTTATGGATGCTCCAACACTGAAGGTTTTCAAGAAGAGTTTGGACAACAATTTGTCTGGAATGGTATAGGGCAGGGCTGTGAAACTCACAGCCTGTGGACCGGATGTGTCCCATGCTGGCCACCTCTCTGCCTGGTTTAGCAAAGGGGGAAAAAGTCCCGATACGTCACGTGATGCCACTGTGACCACATGAGTTTGACACCTGTAGTATAGGGTCTTCTGCTTGAACAGAGAATTGGATTAGAAGACTTTCAAAGTCCCTTCTAATTCTGTTGTTCTTTATTCTCTATTGTCATAAATTGATTGTAAAGCCAAAGCAATGAAAATCTCTTCATTTTCTTTCTATAGTTTTGGGACATGGAAGGCTGTGGCCAAATATGAACATTCACCAGAAGAGAGCTACACTGCATATTTTGATGTCAGAGAATATGGTAAGAAGAAGGATCATTTCTGTTCAACAAATCCATTTTCTGATCCTGGGGTTTATCCCCTTCGATTTTATCTCTAAAAACCTTTTCCTGTCATTTGTAAAAGTAGAAATGGCTGCTATGATCTCTCCTGGAAAGTTATGAGAGCCAATTTGGTCTAGTGGTTAAGGTACCAGGATAGAAACTGGGGGACTGTGAGTTCTACTACTGTCTTAGCCATGAAAGCCAGGTGGGTGATCTTAGCCAGTCACTCTCTCTCAGCTCAATCCACTTCACAGGGTTGTTGTTGTGGGGAAAATAGGAAGAGGAATATGTCGGATATGTTCACTGCCTTGAGTTATTTGTAAAAATAATAAAGGTGGGATATAAATAAATAAATAATAAAATATACTAAATAAAAATAAATAAATACATCTTCCTGTCAGTGTTAGACTTCTACCCTTTCACCTGTTTCTTTTTCTGTAGTGTTACCAAGCTTTGAAGTCCGTCTGCAACCATCAGATAAGTTTCTTTACATTGATGGGAATAAAAATTTCCACGTGTCTATCACTGCAAGGTATGTTTATTTACAACTATGAGTAGCTAAAGGGTACATCTGCGTGAAAATGGTTATTCTTTAGGTCATAATATTCAGTAAAATATGATTTGGTGACTAGTCCTGATCTGAACATATTTACTTGAAATTTATTAACAAATAGAATAGTTATAATATTGCAAAATAGTCTTTAGATTTTATTTAGCTTTATTAGTCTGACTGCTTATGATACCAAACCAAGGGTGGGCTTCTGGGAGTTCGCAGGGCTTCAGGAGAGCCCCTAGCTAAGATTCTGTGCAGTTCAGAGAACCCCCAAATCCCACTCCTGGCTGGGCCCACCCAACCCTCCCCTCCCTCCTAGGAATCCCCACGCGGCCTGTTTTGGATGCAGGTAAGTGCAGGGTGCATGTGGAGGCTCGGGGAAGGCAAAAAATGGGCCTCCCAGAAGTTCAGCAAGGCCGCAAATGGACCAGTTTCTGGCTTCCAGAGAATCTCAGGAGCCCAGAGGCTCCCAGAGGCTTGAGGAAAGCCTCTGGAGTCCAGGGAGGGCAAAAACGCCACCCCTACCACTTGGCCGACTAGGCAACACCCACCATGGCCACGCCCACCCAGCAACTGGGCAGAGAACCTGTTGCTAACATTTTTGAAGCCCACCCCTGTACTAAACTGAATTATCTCTTTTAAGTTTGATGCTGTATCTTTTTGGTGTCAAGGGTAAGGTGGTAGCCCAGTAATAGAAATGATCAGAGGAAGAGTAATAAAATTCATTTTTTAGGGAAATAATCATAAAAAATACCCTAATCCAGGGGTGGGCTTCAAATAATTTAACAACCAGTTCTCTGCCCGATTGCTGGGTGGGCGTGATCATGGTGGGTGTGGCCTAGTCAGCCTCCTGTGCTACCCTGGGAGTGAAAACAGGCTGTGGGGGGCATTCTCATCCTCCCCGGGCTCCGGAGGCTTTCTTTGAGCCTCCAGGAGGGCAAAAACAGCCTCCCCGGGCTCCAGATGGTCTCTGGAGGCTGGAAACAGGCCTGTTTCTGGCCTTCCATAACTTCTGACAGGCCTGCTTTTGGCCTTCCCCGAGCCTTTGCACAGGCCCTGTACTTACCAGCGATCCAAAATGGGCCACGTGAGGACTCCTGAGAGAGGTGGGGCAGGGTGGGTGGGGCCAGCCAGGGGTGGGATTTGCCAGTTCACCAAACTGGCCATAAAATTAACAACTGGTTCGCCCGAACTGGTGCGAACCGGTAGCAGCCCACCCCTGCCCTAATCCCATTTCCCCATTATTTAGGAAATTACAAATATGTTCCTTTTAGCAAACTCTTAGTTATTTTAACGATTGATTTCAATTGTATTAAGTTATTTTAATGATTGATTTCAACTGTATTGTGGTATGTTTTCTACTCCATACTTTTTATTTTTGCAAGCCACCTTGAATGTTGGAATGGAGAGAAAGGTGAAATTTAGAAATCAGAAAATAAAATGGGCAGAAGGATGAAGGAACTGAACTTAGCATCCTCCTCCCTGCTCTCAAATTTTCTCCTGTCTACCTTTAGCATCAGAAGTGACAAAGGCTTGGAGAAAGATGCCTGAATGAGTAGAGTTGAGAAAATAAGGAGCTGTGAAAAATAGGTTAACACCCTCACTGATTCCTCTTGTGTCAAAGAAGATCAGCAGGAAAAGCAAAGTTGTATAATTGGACCTTTACTTTCATTATATTATAACAGGTACTTATATGGAAAGAAAGTGGAAGGTGTGGCCTTTGTCGTCTTTGGAGTCAAAATAGATGATGCTAAAAAGAGTATTCCAGACTCACTCACGAGAATTCCGGTAAAATGTAACAGGGGTGTTTGCGTATTGGAATGTTCTTGTGGGTTTGTGTGTCAGATCTACTAGGTAGAACAATTCCACTAGAAAGCTAAACTACCATTATTGAGGTTGGCTATAATAGAATTTTGCAAGCCTGGTTGTGCTATATTTTTTTTCTCCTTCTGATAATTTAGTGAATAAAGGAGCATGTGCCTGAGTTTCTTCTGAATGTTATCTGGATGTTCTGGACTCAAAACATATTTTACCCCTTGCTGCTATGGCCACAGAGTTTGCATATCTCCATCCATCATCTTCCTTATTCTACATTGTGGCAGACCACTTGATTTCCTTCCTTATTTTTACTTATTTTTCATTTATTTTCAGATTATTGATGGAGATGGGGAAGCAACACTAAAAAGAGATACACTACGTTCCCGATTTCAAGATCTCAATCAGCTTGTTGGTCATACTCTGTATGTATCTGTAACAGTGATAACAGAATCAGGTGAGCAGGGGTGGGAGAAGAGAAGGGTAAATTGTTTCTTTGAATCCAAACATATTACACTTTTAAAAATTAACAGACTGCAATTTTAAATACCTGGGACTGAAAATATTTAAATAAAAGAAAACAAACCATCACCAGAATACATCATTGATTTGCGACTTGATTTTTAAATCCTCCCCTTTCACAATGATTATTCACCTTTATCCCACAAAATCCACAATATTTTTGTGGATAAATGTCTCTTACCTGACTCTAAATGTTTAGTAAAGTGAATCAAAACTTTCCAAATTAGATTAAAAGGGATGTGCTATCTAAAAATACTGTATCGATAAGTTTTTTCCATTAGAACAGTTTCTAATCATTTGGAGTGTTAGGGCTAAATTTGGAATATTAATATCCTTCTCTTTCAGGGCTATGCATATGCCTCCTGACACCAGTATCAATCTGACCTTGTCTTTGTTTCTAATTTCATTGTCTTCTTGAAACACCAATAAAATACTTAATTGCTATGGCAAGTGGTGTAACAGATCTTATTCATTCCTGCAAAAATTTGGATTTTCAGCAATGCTACCAGATATGTCAGTTTGTATCATTATTAGATACTGTCCTTAAATTTTGCTAAAAATTGGAATACGATATGAATAATTTTTAATAATCCTTCCACAGTAAGGTAAAGTATTGTTTCCAAGCTCTTATTCCTATAAAAGTTTTACTGCATTCTGGAACTCTTGAATGATATCGTATAAAGTTTTGATGTGACTCTTGGTATTTTCCTTTAGTTCAGGAAATATTGTTTCAAAGTCAGTCAGGAGGTATAAAGTTATTTTCTTTATTTTTTCATCTTTAACAAATGATAGAGCCTCTACATATTTAGTCCTGAAGCATTAGATCTCTGCCTTTTCTTTATATCAGAAATAGTTTCTCCATTTATAAATCAGTCCTATATAAATATGCATTTCTTCATCTCTTTTTTTTTTAAAGAGTTGTATTATTTTTAGACAGACATACACAGAAAAAACATATGATATGCCGGTAGGTTAAAGCTCCTTATACATCTTTTCCATTCTCATCTATTAATTATTTTTATATACTCTCATATACAGAATATTCCATATTTTTAGATTAATTTATCTTATAACACTTCATATTATCGTCCCAGAACCATTCCCGGCAAACAAATGCATGCAAACAAATATAGAAAACAAAAAACAAAAAATTCTTTTTGAGAACAGTGTGCTACCGGACCCTCCCTTCTCCATGCGACTATAATTTCAATTATACACTCATTTTGTATATTCTATTCCATTTATCATAGCAAATTCTACTATTTTCCATAATTTCCCCCCTTTCTCTAGCTTCTATAGTCTTGTTTCCGTTATTTCATCATTCCATCATTTCATTAATTACATTTCTTTTTCCAATTTTCAATATCTTGCCAATCAATATTATTACACTTTTATCTATCTTGTTTAGAATTTTATCTTATAAAACATATTTTACCCTGTAATTACTACCCTAAAGGATAACACCTCTATCTCTTCTAACCAATTATTGTTTAACTTTTATATTTCACCTTTACCATTATTTCCTCTGTTACCCTCTATTTTATATCATCTAACCATTATTAATCAGATTCTGCTTGGTACATTCCTACAGATATCCATTAAATTCTTTACAAGAGAAAAAGAAAAAGAAAATTATGCATACATATAACAATAGTAATTAAAGTAACTATTTCTTTTCAAATTCAATTCAGCCATTAATGTTAATATTTATCTCCTTCATTCATTTCTATTTAAAATATTTCCATTTTATTACCATTTAACATCCATATCACTATATTTCATCATCAAAAAGAAAAACAGTATTAAAATGTTCCATACTTCTTGTAATTTTCATACTTTCTCTTTAAATTGTTAGAGGCTTTATTCTCTTTCCTTCTTTACCTCCTTTACTTATTGACAAAAAGAAAAAGAACAAAAAAATATACTAACTTCTTTCTAACTTAACCATATTTAGCTCACGTACCCTTGCAGAATCCTCTCAGTAACTTAAATTAACCCTTATCTAACTGTTGGATTAAATGTATAAGATTTTTAAACTTTATGTATTTTTCTTGCTGTTGCTCATCTTGATTCGATTTTTTGCTTTCTCTTCTTGTCACCTCCCCCTCTTCTTCTCCTTCCCATTTTTCCCCTTTTATGTCCAATTTCCCCTTCTGAAATCCTACCTTATGATTCCTACCTTGCAGTATTATAACTATTTCCATTTATATTTTTTTTGGTTGTTGCCTCCAATCTTAGATTTTTAACTCTCTTTCCTCTTTTCCCCTTTTTCTTCCCCTTTTTAATCACATTTAGAGTCATTTGATCATTAAAAATGGCTTCTTCTTCTTTGTCCCGCCCTTCTTGTTCGACTGATGCTTCCTGTAGTTTTCTATATTTCAGGATCTCCATTTCTATCATTTTCACCTCTTCTTTAATGTCTTTAAATAGCATTTTTAATTCTTCAAAAAGTGATGACATTCTGAAAGAGACTTTTTCCCTTTTAAAGCAACCCCCAGATGACTTTAATCTTTCGCTAAGATCCTCTGCCCAGGAGTTCTCTGATAATCCACAGTTGTTTCTTGTTTTCTTTTTCACTTTCAGTTTTCCAGGGCTTTAACTGGCTTGCAACAGAGTTTTAATTACAATGTATTCTTTTCACATCTTGTTGTGAATCCACTCTCAATACAATTTAACTTCAGGTGGTATCCTTTGTTTCCAGACTCCACCCTATTTAAGCTCTTTTTCTTCCTGTTTTCTATCTTTGACTCTTTTTAAAAAGAATTCTTTAAAGTTATTCAAAAGTCTTTATCACTTGATAATTTATTTTCAGCTGAAAGCAGCCTATTAATATCCAAGTGAATCAATGTCCAATTCTTGTATCAATCTTTTCTTAATATTCCAAGCCAATTGAAACGATCAGTATTTGAAAAAAAAGAAACCAATTTTTTCCTCTTAACCCTTTCATTTGCAGCTGTAAAAGTCTTTTAGAGATAACATTGTTTTTAACTGTTTAAATTCCAGGTATGTCACACTTTCTCTTTCAAGCTTCCTCCTGCACATTCTTTTCCATTCGAGTTCTTCTTTGAGGTGGCCATTTCTGGCCCACCGCTTCTGCCGCTTTCGGGAAAGGGAAAAAAACCAGCTGGGGAGAAGAGTTGCGGCTCTCCTCGACCCTGCTGGCAGCTCCCCCACCTTCACCACCTCTATGGGGTGGTTTCAACCCCAAAGCCAGCCGGCTCGGGGTCTCCAGTGGCGAGCACGGATCAAAACTGCGAACAGTCGCAGATTTTGGTCCATTCGCGAAGAAGCTCAAACAGAAAGTCACATTTTTTCATCTCTTTGAAGTGCTTTAAAATCTCTGAAAAACATTGAACTTCTATGAGGGGCATAATTGAAGAAAGTTACAGTGCTAATATTTTACATCACTTTTGTCAAATTTCAATTTCAAATTTCAAATTTTTTTAGTCAATTTTATTCAAGCAGTTTTAAATCTATAATCTTGTGTGGAATTACATCCAGGCTTTGTTTTTGAAGCATATAAATCTAAGTGCTATTGCTATTTTAAGGGAAACATTATGTCTAGTCACAAAGCCACAAAATAAAACAATATATTAATACATTCCCACTCCACATCTTCTGAAGTGTTAATATGGCAATTTTCTATTTATAAATGATCACTTGCCACATTATTTTCCCTTCTTAAGACCATTTACATGACAGGATAATAAATTTAAAATCAGCACGTAACATGATACAACATTGTTTTCTATAAAAAGAAAAGGATACGAAGATAGAAGAGGTTCAGAGACAATTTACAAACTGTGAAAGTACTGGGTTTATTAGGTTTGAAACTAACAGTGCTTCAAAATCTTTGCAGGATTTTCTCTTTCATTTCTCAGTTTGATTTCCTATTTTAAGTTGCATTCCTTCTTTTGTTTTGCAGGCAGTGATATGGTAGTGACTGAGCAAGGCGGCATTCATATTGTGACATCTCCCTATCAGATCTACTTCACAAAAACCCCCAAATATTTCAAGCCAGGAATGCCATATGAACTGACGGTAATAGAAATTGAAGTCTCCTATTTTGTCAAAGAGCCACCTTAGCAATGTCTTTCTCCCCTTACTGGGCTTCTGAAGAGCTGTCTAGACTTGCTTGTTCAAGATGCATGTGGAGGCTTCAGCTTATCTCGGGGTTGATGCTGCCACTGTAGATTTATTGATTGATTGGTATTTATACACTGGATGTTTTGCTGTAATGTATCTGCATAGAAGTTACGTAATTTAGTGACAAAAAGCCTTAATAAATTTATTTGTAAGCCACCTGGAATCACTATGTGAGTTGGGCAGCCATATAAATCTTCTTAATGATTAATAAATAAGTGAATAAACTGATTTAGATTCAGAGGAAGCTGCCATGTTCCATGCTGAATCACCTGTTCTGGATTGTTTTAGGTGTATGTTACCAACCCTGATGGCTCACCAGCTGCCCATGTGCCAGTGGTATCAGAGGCCATTAATTCTGAGGGAACCACTTTGAGTGATGGGACTGCTAAGCTCATTCTGAACACACCACTGAACATTCAAAGCCTACCGATCACTGTAAGTTAGTTAGTTAGTTAGTTAGTTAGTTTGTTTATTTATTTATTTGATTTGTCAATTGCTTACAAGATAATAGGTATAAGTATAAACATAGTTATGAATACATGGAATGGATACATATAAGAAAAATAAAAATAAAAAGAATCAATAGGACACAGACGGTAGGCACATTGGTTAACATGCGCCCCTACAGACCTCTTAGGAAAGGGGTGAGGTCAATAGTAGACAGTCTAAGGTTAAAGTTTTTGGGGTTTTGGGAAGAATCAGGTAGCATATTCCAGACATTGACCACTCTGTTGCTGAAGTCGTATTTCCTGCAATCAAGTTTGGTGCGGTTAACCTTGAGTTTGTTGTGTGCTCTTGTATTGTTATGGTTGAAGCTGAAGTATTCATTGACAGGTAGGACATTGCAATGTATGATTTTATATACTATACTTAGATTGGACCGAAGGTGGCATAGTTCTAGGTTTTCTAGGTCTAGAATTTCAAGTCTGGTGGCATAAGGTATTCTGCAATGAGTAGAGGAGTGGAGAACTCTTCTTGTGAAATATTTCTGGACTTTCTCAACTGTGTTAATATCAGATACGTAATGTGGGTTCCAGATTTATGAGCTGTATTCGAGAATTGGGCTAGCAAATGTTTTGTATGCTCTAGTTAGTAGTGTAATATTACCAGAGAAAAAGCTACGTAAGATTAGGTTAACAACTCTTAATGCTTTTTTGGCTATGTAGTTACAGTGGGCTCTAGCACTTAGATCATTAGAGATGAGTACTCCAAGATCCTTGACAGAGTTTGGATCATCAACAAGGTCTTGACTATTTAGCCTGTATTTTATTTTCTGATTTTTTTTGCCAATATGTAAGACAGAGCATTTATTTGTTGAGATTTGAAGTTGACATTTGTTTTACCATTCTGATACATAGTCAAGGTCTTTTTGAAGGGTAGCACTATTGTCTGTGGTGTTGAATAGCTCTACATCATCAGCAAAGAGAACACAGTTGCTCTTAATATGATCACAGAGGTCATTTATGTAGAGTATGAAGAGAGTTGGTCCTAGAACACTGCCTTGGGGGACACCACTGTTGACAGGTACAGAATTTGATAGGACGCTCCCAATTTTGACCATTTGTTGTCTGTTTGACAGAAATGCTACTATCCAGTTATGCAGGTGTCCAGAGATACCATAAGATTTTAGTTTTAGGAGTAGTTTGTCATGTACCACTGAATCAAAGGCTTTACAGAAGTCTACGTAGATTGCGTCTATTGCTTTGCCCTGATCGAGTTGTATAGTCCATATGTTTTTGCAGTGTAAGAGTTGTAGATTACAGGATAGTTTTTTTTCTGAAACCAAATTGTTTATTAGAAAGTAGGTTGTTTGTCTCTAAGTGGAGGATAATGGATTGGTTAATAATTGATTCCATGACTTTACAGGTGACGCAGCATAAAGAGATTGGTCTGTAATTTTCAACTAGACTGGGGTCTCCCTTTTTGAAAATGGGGATGACTGTGGCTTGTGACCATAGTTTTGGCAAGGAGCTGGTCCTAAAAGATTTTTCAAAGATTATGCTTAGAGGTTTGGCTATGGCGGTGGATAGCTTTTCTACATTCTGTTAAATCCCATTTAGTGTGCTGATGAGAGGGAATGTCATAAGGAGATGGATTCCCAGGAGGGAGGGGGTCATTGCAGAGGAGTAAGAGGCATCTCAGTCCAGATGCTTTGGGTGAGAGAAATAGAGTGAAGACAGCCCCTCCCTAATAGTTCTCAGAGTATATTTTAGATACAGATAGTAGATTCCTCAGTCTGGCAAGATTTTACCTATAGGTTTGAAAGCAATAAAGAACTCAACTTGGGAAAAGTGTTATTCTTGGTTTTGGGCCTGACCTCTATGTTGGAAAATAGGGCCATCACAGTCTGGTGTGCAAATTGTGCACTACCTAATGAAATGACCTGAAGATTGGATTGTCAGATGCCAGTTACAAAGAAAGTGAAGGAGATACAGTGCCAGTAACATAAACTCACCTACTTTGCCCACACACAGTCAGACTCTGAGAGCAGAGACAGGCCTAGCAGGTCTATGCATTGTGGAATTCTGCACAATGGCTCCTTGGATGCCGGCAGCAACTCTGCAGTTGCTCATGAGGGAACAAGTGATGAAATGTCCATCTGTTTGCTGTGATGCAAACTCTGTTTTTATGCACTTTTGCAGGACAGAGCGTATAGCTATGAAAGGCAAAGCAAGAAATATACACTGTGAAGCCCTTATGCACATTGTATCACTGGAGAGTCATTTTAGCTAGGAATGGAGACAAATACCTGACCTCCGCACTTTCCGTTGCGACCTGAAGACCTGGTTGTTTAATCAACCCAGGCTGTGACCCTGGGGTGGGGTGGTTTTTTTAGAGTTTTAATGCTGGGATTTTAGTATTAATTCGGCTTGATTTGTTTAATCTGGTTTTATTTAATTTATTGTTGTGTAGTTTTTTACTTTGTAAGCCTCGAGAGGAGAGGGGCATATAAGTCGAATTAATAAATAAATAAATAAATAAATACATTATGTATGCTGTTAGCATAAGGGAGATAACTGTATATAGGTTGGTATCTGTATATTCGGTCTATGGCTGTTGAATTGAGTGTAATATAATGATAATATTTCTTCATCTTTTTTGTTTACAAGGATCACTTGTAAAAGTCAGCTGATCATGGTATATTGTGTGGCCTGGTGATATCTATAAAAAAGAAAGGAAGGTGGGGAAATAAATGGCATTGGGCAGCTCCTAATCCCTGGGTAAAGTTTGTTTTTTAAGGGTAAACAAATAGAAAACGCACTCTGTGGATAAATGCCACTGAAAATAAAGTGATTTCTTTTCTCCTCTCAGTATTTCTCAGTACAAGTGATACTCTTTCACAGGAACAATGATTTGTGCAAATCCCTGATTTGGTTTGGCATTAAATATCCCATTTGTTTTTTGTAGCCAGTTCATCATCCCAACTGGCCCTCAGGCTACAACTCACTTTGCAATTGTTTTATTCAATAGCTATGCCCACTCCCGAAATACCAATTGCAATATTGCATTTGCTACACTCGTAATAACATGTAGTTCTTTCCCCCCCTGAAGATGCAGATCATATCAAAGGATCTTAGGTTTTTTTTTTTTATAATGAAGACAGGATGCTAGCCGGGTCCATTCTAGCCATCACTGTATTCTTTCAGCAGTCTTCATGTGAACATCACTAAGTGCTAGCCTTAAAAGTTCTAGTTGCTTCCTAATTAGGTTATTGCTTCATATTTATCCTCTCTAGGTTAGAACTAACCATGGAGACCTCCCAAGAGAACGCCAGGCAATAAAGTCCATGACAGCCACAGCCTACCAAACCCAGGGAGGATCTGAAAACTATCTTCATGTAGCCATTACATCTACAGAGATTAAGCCCGGAGATAACTTACCTGTCAATTTCAATGTGAGGGGCAATGCAAATTCACTGAACCAGATCAAATATTTCACATACCTCGTAAGTATTATAGAGCTGGAGGAAATCCAGGGGCTGCATTTCAATTCATATTGTAGCCTTGAAGCCACTGGCTTAATCTATCATTTCTAACCTTCCCATTAATCAGTATTTGTTCACCCTCAGATATTGAATAAAGGGAAGATTTTCAAGGTTGGCAGGCAACCCAGGAGAGATGGGCAGAATCTGGTGACCATGAATCTGCATATCACTCCAGATCTCATCCCTTCCTTCCGGTTTGTGGCTTACTACCAAGTGGGAAACAACGAAATTGTGGCTGATTCTGTCTGGGTGGATGTGAAGGATACCTGCATGGGAACGGTAAGCCAGGCTTCCCAGTAGCTTTCTTAGCAGTCATGGGATCCCCCTTATTATAGCTGCATAAATCAGATGTGCATAATTTAAAGCACTTTCATGGTATTTTCCCAAAACATTTATTTCTGTTGAGATAGAGAAACTATTTCCCCTTGAATTGGCAATTTTTCTGTTCTGTTATAGAGATTTGAGTTGTTCTTTGCTTTGTGTAAACAGTTGGTTGTGAAAGGAGCGTCTTCCAGAGACGATCGAATACAAAAGCCAGGAGCTGCAATGAAAATCAAATTGGAAGGGGATCCAGGTGCTTGGGTTGGTCTTGTGGCTGTGGACAAAGCAGTATATGTTCTCAATGATAAATATAAGATTAGCCAAGCTAAGGTAAGGCCAGAAATCTCTTAAGTTACAAACATTCAGCTTTCAAGAGTTTTCTGATTTACAGTACTGAAGAGGAACATTTTTTTCTGTGATGTGCACTAGATATGGGACACAATAGAAAAGAGTGACTTTGGCTGTACAGCTGGCAGTGGCCAGAATAATCTGGGTGTGTTTGAAGATGCTGGACTGGCTCTGACAACCAGCACTAATCTCAACACCAAACAGAGATCAGGTATTTTGGGAATGGATGCTAATGTCTGGGAGTTGCCAGAGGTTTCCAATCCATTTAGAGGCCATGGGAAGAGCATTGCTCCATCAAATACTACTGGAATCATATGGGAATCAATTCACAAGGCCCAAAGCAAATAGTCAAACCTCACTGCAGAGTCACTTGGTTGAGATGGGCAGTTTAGAAATTAATTAATTAATTAAAAAAGGAAGCAAGCAAGCAAAATGTATTGTTATCAATGTGCCCTGTAGGAACTACCTCCAGAAAATAGTCAAAGAAGCTCCAGCAGACAAAAAGATTCACTCATATTTACACATTTCAGAAAGGAGGAGAAAATGATAGCCATACATATGCATAAATAGTAAATGATGTAAACATAAATATTTATAAGTACCAAACCTCAATTTATTTCTAAATTCAAGGAAGAATGATTGTCTTAATAAAAGAAACAGATCAGTTTGGTTGCCATAGAAATCTTGGTCAGGCTTACTGTGAACCAGACACTTCAAGGTTGCCTTTTTCATGTGCCAATTAGCGCACATTCCTTTTATGTTTCTCTTTTGCTAAAATGTCCCACCCCTCTAAGGATTTGTTTTCCTCATACCTGAAAAGTATGTTTCAGCATTTCAAGGACAGAATATTGGCCATTGGGTTCTTAAACTGCATGTAATGGTTCCAAAATCCTCTACCAAGGGATTGCTCAAATTGTAGGACAAATCACTGTTTCTAAGGGTGGTTCTAGAGGAGGGAATTAAAATGCAGGATTTCTACTTTATTCCTATGGTTTTAGGAAGTGTCCACTCTAATCCTCCACTGGTATTTTCCTGTTTTTTCCTATCATTTCATTTTAAAGGGGGGAAAAGACTCCAGCAAAACATGAAAAAGCTGGAGATGGTCTTTGACTTCTTCAACTGTGAGCCCTTCAACTCAGACCCAATGAAGAGTTGAGCTATTCTACCCTACTGCACCTTCCCAGCTCTAAAGAACTTTCTATGAGCTGCTTTGGATCTATTAGATATAGTTCCAACTAACTCATAATTAAGGCTCCATTCCCAATCTATTTTAAATGGGGGAGTGTCCCACAGAAATCAGCAGAACTCCCTTACTGTAAACCCATTTTAAAATTAATCTTCACAGGAACTAGTGCTGAACGTTATCTTCTTACTGTAAAGAATAATTGTTCCCACCTCTTCTCCCCTGCCTCCTTCAGCTGCAAAGTGTCCTCAGCCTGCAAATCGGAGGCGTCGCAGTTCTGTTTTGCTGCTTGACAGCAAAGCAAGCAAAGGTATGTGGCAAATAATGAAGTTTCTGTTTACTCTGAGGTAAAAGAATAAAACTACAGTCCACTTGCATTGATTGAATCAATCAGGAAATGGAGGAAGGAATGGAGGAAGATTATCCCCCTTTCCCTTCTTTCTCAAGCAAGAGGGTAGAAAATTAATAATCTCTATTAAATAGGATCATTCTTAACCTATCAATAACTTTGAGTGCTTGAATTCAGAGTGCAAAGGGGGGAGTACTTAAGGGGCCCAATAGTTTAATGTAGAATATACAGTAACTGGTTCCAGCTAAAGAGATTACATTTGATACACAAGCTTTTTGAGTGTTCTCAGATCGCAGCACTGATCAAGAATTGCTCTTCATGAGGAGGAAGTAAGCAGTCAGTGGCCAGTGAACTACAAGCAGCTCCCAAACCAGGAACATCTGTGGGAATGCCTGCGTATCAACATGGCAGTTCCAACTGAACAATCAAAGCTCTGCCCCTTTTATATGTATGGGGCTTCAATCATCCCCTTCCTAAAGACTTCCATGCCCCAAAGCCTTTTTTTAAAAACTTATGAATCACCAGGACAGAATAGAATGAATAGAATAGAATGAATAGAATAGAATAGAATAGAATAGAATAGAACAGAACAGAATGAATCACCAGGACAGTATAACAGCAGAATACCCAGAAATTATTTCATTTGATTGTTTTATGTAGATACTCATTGTCTCTTGTTTCCCGTTATGCACATGACTATGAGAAATAGGATTCTCTAATGTTTCATGCATTTTGCATATTTTAGCGGCACAGTTTCAGGATCAAGGCCTGCGTAAATGCTGTGAAGATGGCATGCATGAGAACCCCATGGGGTACACTTGTGAAAAGCGTGCAAAATACATCCAGGAGGGAGATGCTTGTAAGGCTGCCTTCCTTGAATGTTGTCACTACATCAAAGGGATCCGAGATGAAAACCAACGGGAGAGCGAGTTGTTTCTGGCAAGAAGTAAGTAGCAGGTTCTGGGTTTATTGAAAGAAAGGAACATTCAATTCAGAATACCTGGAAACTGTGGCACATAACAGCATTACCAAGGCTTGGAAACTCATTTGGAGTACATTGTTATTATTATTAGGTATTTATATGTCATTGTTGCTAATTTGTAGCTGAGCTTTTGTGCAAAATACAACTCTGTAAATGCAGGGGGAACATTAGAAGTTGGGCTGAGTGAGGCCTCACTCATGGGAATCACATCACATCCAGCCTCCCAGTCCATGGGCTCTCTCAGTCCCCATCAAGGTTAGGTCTATGCAGCGTGCAGGTATACTCTCATTATGTCACTGTTTTTAATTAAAGTGGACCCAGGAATCTGCTGCTTCCTCTCAAAGCAACCCACCACATTTTTTAAAATATCGGTGACCTTTTGGTTCAGCTAAAGCACCAGCAGCTTTTGGGGAGGTCTCAGCAGTTGAAGAAAACTGTTGTGAGAAATGATTTGGAGGGCTTGTTGAGTGAAAGTGGTGAAAGTACAGATCTTTCTTTGGTGGTAGTTTAATGGTAGACTGCTTCAATTTTACTCTAGTTGGAACAGTGATCTATAAATTAAAACCTTGATTAAAAAAATGGAATTTGAAAAGGATTCTTTAAAAAAGGCTGAGCTAAAAATGGTCAAGATGGCAACCATAGTAGGGTGGTTGAATGCCTATTTTTTATGTGCAAAATACATGTGAACCAGTGCGCATGCGTGCTCACGACCAGCGAGCCTCTTGTCAACAAAAGTGCAGCCCACCTCTGGTGTTAACCCTCCTGAAGAAAAGAGAATAAATAAGCATTGTTGTAAGAGAGTTGCACTTTAAAGTGTCAACAAGACAGGGAGAGGATTAGAAACAAATATGGCCTTGATTTTCCTTGCCCTGATAGATAATTGTTTTTTTAATTTTTGCTTTCCATGTCTGACTGAAATTTCATTATTTCTTAATTTTATTTTATGTGTACATGTTACGGAAACAATTATTAATTCTCATCGTGTCCTTGAAAGTACATCTAATACTGAATGTGATGGAAACAGTACCCGTTGCCCTACAGAGTGCCTCACTGTGAATAGCTTGAGTTTTCAAGAAAGAAATGTTGTACCATTGTGCCAGTTTGCATGTTCAGTACTTTCTGGTAGAATAACAAGTGAGGGAAAGCATACTTTGATTAATAAAAACACAGAGATGCCTACTATTTTTGAAAATAGCTATCTAGTTAACTGGGGCTTGTTTAATAAAGTATTGTTAAAAAACAGTACCTTATACCAACTCGCTTTCTGTTTTCCAGGTGATTTTGAAGATGAACTCTTTGGAGATGACAACATCATCTCCAGGTCTGATTTTCCCGAGAGTTGGTTGTGGCTAACAGAGGAATTGACCGGGGAGCCTAACAATCAAGGGTACTGGAGTTCTGCTGTTTATATTAGCTCACTTTTCAGTTGAAAGGAAAATCTAATGATTGCAGAATTTTTACAGGAATGGGGAAGATGATGTCTCTTCCAAGAGGAAAGGATCAGGAAAGGTCCTGAGTGAAACCTGGGGTTTATTCACCTTCTTTAGAAGAGAAAAGCTATTTGTTAGTCACTGTTCTTTATAATGGCCAATGACCAGAAATCCATTTTAGAAAGGTAGAAATGATGACTAACTACCATTGGTTTTACAAAAAGTATTTTTTTGCCACATTCAAAGAAACTGAATCATATTGGTGAACTGTAACGAAACTGAATGATTATAGCAATTCTCCATAAAATAAAACTGAGTGACCAAGAAGTTTATTTAAAAAGGGGAATAGAAGACCTGGACCCATGTTTTCTATAAGTGCATTAATGCATCAATTGTATTTTCAACTACCTCTTTGTCACAAGGACAGAGTCCTAAAGATATGGGATTTCCCCAAACTTTCCTACAGGAATAGTTGGTGGAAATGTTTAAAATGTGCTAAGGTTTAGGCTCTTCTAAATTTAAAGATGAATGTTTAGTTTTAATATCTTGCTGGTTTAAAAAAGGAAAGGCTGACAAATGTAATTATCTTTCTGCATCCATAATTGATTGTTTAAGGCTTAAACTCACACCATCCTTTGAAAAGCCATGAATTTTGATACATTAATCTTAGCCAAGTGGATCCAAATTTATCAGTCAGGATCAAAGGACCTAGGTCCATTGGGAAAAAAATGGTAGTTTCAGCCAAATAGAGATATACATTGGTATATGCTGTTTTCCGCTTCTCACACTGCTTCACACTGAAGGACTCCATTAGCAGCAATAATGCACCTTTCCTCTTGGGTTCTACTATATGGAGAACAGTAGAAGGATCAGGAAATGGTAGCTGTGGAGAAAGCTTTTGCCACTTGGACTAGACCGGTTTGTTGTGCATCGTCTCCCATCACACGGCAGCTTTGTGAGCTTAAAGAAAATGTGACAGTGAGTCACCTTGCAGTTGATTTCAGTTATGAATAGGTAGTTTATTATTTATCCAGCAGCAATCAAATTGCATTGTCATATCTGTTTCCCATATTACTGTTGATTGCTTTCAAAATGAGTGTATTATTTTGAAACCCCTCTGTTGCAAACTTAGAATTTAATGGGAGAAATAGCTGGTGACAACTTCCATGTGGAACTTGTTTGTATTTCCCATTGATTCTCAGACTCTTTTGGAAGGAAAGACGTCTGATTGGTAGTTGTAGGAGTTGTCTATCTGATACTAGTTTTAAAATGCACAGTATAATAGCTCTGTAAATTACGTGACGCATTTCATTTTGTCCCTAGGATTTCAACCAAGACAGTACCTTTTTATCTGAGGGATTCCATCACAACCTGGGAGTTGCTGGCTGTGGGCCTTTCACCCACCAAAGGTAAAGAATTATGAATGATAGAAAGTTGGCATGGGTGAAAAGCACCTAAGAATTAAAGTAGAACTAACGTTTTGTGGGGGGCCGGGGTTGTGCTTTGCCATTGGCTTTCCTTGCAGGGATCTGTGTGGCTGAACCGTATGAAATAACAGTCATGAAAGACTTCTTCATTGATCTTCGACTGCCATATTCAGTAGTGAAGAATGAGCAGGTGGAGATTCGAGCTATTCTGTACAACTACGCTGACGAGGATATTTATGTAAGTTATGGGACTGTGACAAGAGTGCAGGTTTAGAAATTAGGAAATGTGCATGTCTTGTGTTGCTATCAGTTCTTTGACAGGCAAACCTTATGTATTTCCAACTCTAAGCCACAGCATTTCCTGACCAATAAAAGAGTGCCAGTGATGGAGTTAATGGTGGGCAGATTTGGCAAGACTGGACCAGAGTTGCTTAAACATTTTGCTGTTAGAACCTCTTCCCACTTTTGAACATTATAGAGGGCCCCCAAAGAGCTTTTATTCCTATGGGCTATATTTACTCATCTTTCTTTCTTTCTTTCTTTCTTTCTTTCTTTCTTTCTTTCTTTCTTTCTTTCTTTCTTTCTTTCTTTCTTTCTTTCTTTCTCTCGTATGCCGCCCCATCTCCGAAGACTCGGGCAGCTCACAACTAAAACCAGACAATCAACAATAATAATTAAAAGAAAATTAAATAATCTCAAGCCCAATATATTATAACATTAAATTAAAATTAAATTTAAGAATTCCCCCCCCAGGAGGTCAGCATGGCCTGGCCTGTTCAAATAGCCAGGTCTTCAAGTCGTGACGGAAGGTGCGAAGGTCAGGGGCCAGATGGAGCCCCAGGGGTAGTTGGTTCCACAGGGCGGGAACTGCCACAGAGTAGGCCCGTCCACGGGGCACCGCCAGCCAGCATTGACTTGCTGACGGAACCCTGAGAAGCCCCCGTCTGTGTGTTCGTACAGGGCGGTTGGCACTCAATATCGGCAGGAGACGCTCCCGTAAGTATCCCGGACCCATGTCTTGTAGGACTTTGAATGTTAATACTAGAACCTTGAATATCACCCGGAGAGCAACTGGCAGCCAATGCAGGTCGCGCAGGAGGGGTGTAACATGGGACAATCGGGATACTCCCATCACCACCTGCGCAGCCGCATTTTGCACCAGCTGCAGTCTCCGGATGCTATACAAGGGCAGTCCTAAATAGAGAGCATTGCAGTAGTCGAGTTGGGAGGTAACAAGAGCATGAGTGACTGTACACAGGGCATCTCGGTCCAGAAATGGGCGCAGCTGGAGAACCAGCCGGACCTGAGCAAAGGCCCCCCTGGCCACGGCCCCCACCTGTTCCTCCAACCGGAGCTGCTCATCCAGGAGGACCCCCAGGTTCCACACCCTATCCACAGGGGGCAACACCTCTCCTCCTATGGCCAACGATGGGATCTCCTGACTGGAACAAATTAATTATTAAAAATTGAAATGGATGCATTTGTAGAATATTTACTGAATAATATAAAAACAATATTAAATCCATCATCTATTAACCAATAGAATATTTTAATGAAAAAATAACATAATAATGAGAAGAATCATATTCTTTTAAATGTTTGCAAATACCTTTACTGCCTGGCAAATAATTCTGATATTGTGAGCCCCTGTGAGGGTTTTAGAGGACCCCTCCTCAGATCACACTTTAAGAAACGCTGGTTTAGATCATCATCTTTGCTCCATTTGTGTTTTCCATTGAGAAGTGCACTTATGGGGCTCAGGTATTTGGGTGGCCTTATTTGTATAAATACTGAATTGTTCACACAGTCCTATTTTCTACCAGTCTATGAAGAAGCAAAGGGAAAGATAAATTGCATGATATGATGTATGTGTATTTGTGCTCTGTGTGTAACCCCTTTCTGTCTTTCCTTCCATGTGTCACAATGATTTGCTGGTGCAGGAACAGATTTGGTGGGAAATGTGTTTGTGTCATCTATGGGAAAGCTGGATTTTAAATGATTCTTATGGCCAAAGCTGCCTTGTGGCTTATGTCCTTTTTTTCACATCCACTAGGTGCGAGTGGAACTGATATACAACCCAGCCTTCTGCAGTGCTTCCACAGAAGGACAAAGATACCGACAGCAGTTCCCAATTAAAGCCCTGTCCTCCAGAGCAGTACCATTTGTGATAGTCCCATTAGAGCAAGGATTGCATGATGTTGAAGTTATAGCAAGTGTCCGGGGAGAGTTGGCATCAGATGGTGTGAGGAAGAAACTGAAAGTTGTAGTAAGTAACAAGTGGGGTTACATTTTGGCTCTTGGAGAAAGAGAAGCGATAACCAGAGATCGCTGTAGATAAAGACTACCATAATTTTATTAATGAATGCATCTTCCCCTATTGCAACAAAAAGGCCTTTTGGTCTCAAAACATAACTTGTAATAACACAAAGTGACATATCTACCATGGTGGCTAAAATGGTCTAGTTTATTATTCATCTTGGACTATATTGTTGTTCTGATTGTCTTTTGAAAACTCCTAGAATCTTCTCATAGCAAAATTCGGTTGGTTTGAAAATGGCAGAATGGGGGCAGAGCTCATTGCTTAGGAGACTTCTTTTATGCAAAGCAAATATGCTCCAAACATGTTGCAGCCAGGATTCTTTTAGTCCAGTTTTTCTCCCCCACCTCCCAATCCCTCCCCCAGTTGCAATAAAAAAAAATTCCCTGCCACATGAAACAATTACCCTTGACACTTCAGTGGTGTGATTTGGTGGGTAGGTGGATGGGTGCGAGACATGACCAAGTGGCTAAAATAGTCCACAACAACAGCAATACTGCCAAAAAGAAAAAGAAAGTATGTTGGGTGACTAGTCAGATTAATTTAGGAGTTCCCTAGGCTGGTCTGGCTTCCTGGGCATAGGACAAGACACTGTGCTTTTGTAGTCATGGGTTTCCCCTCCTATCCTTGGACTGGAATGGGATGACATCTTTGTCTTAGCCCATAAAATGCTTGCCCACCACATATTCTAAAAAATGTAATAACACTATTGAATTCTGAAAAGAGAAATATCAAACCAGCCATTTCAAAACCATAGAAGTAGAAGCCATTCAAACTCAGCTATACACAACTACTCAAGCTGGGGCTGAATGGATAGGTCTCAGCTATTGAGAACAAGATTAACAACAATGTGCTGGCTGGGTGCTTTTCAAAATGAAGTTCGGGAGCAGAAGATTGGGGAACGATGATTAGAAATAGATTTGAAAAATAATTGCCAACCACTAGGAAGTGAGTGCAGTTGATTCCCTTCAAAAATAATTCATACTGAAGACTGAGTATAATAAAAAACGCAATACAAGGCTAGCTGCCATTAATATTGCAAGTTGCGATCTGGTTTCTGGTACAGGTAGTCCTTGACTTAGACAATTTGTTTGGTGACTGTTCGAAGTTACAGCGATGCTGAAATAGTGACTTATGACTGTTTTTCACACTTTCGAATATTGCAGCATCCCCATGGTCACATGATCAGAATTCAGATGCTTGGCAACTGGCTCATATTTATGATGGTTGCAGTGTCCCAGGGTCATGTGATCAACGGTTGTGACCTTCTGATAGGCAAAATCAATGAGGAAGCCACTTTCACTTAGCAACTATGTTATTAAATTAACAACCACAGTGATTCACTTAGCAAGAAAGGTTGTAAAATTGGGCAAAATTCACTTATCAAATGACTCATTTAGCAACAGAAATTTTGGGCTCCTTTGTCATAAGTTGAGGACTACCTGTACTTGTAATCTGTTATTTGACCACAGGAAGGCATTCTTGCATTTCTTTATGCAAGGAAGTTTGGCAGATGGATGGAATCTGCAACACCCGTCCTTACTAAACTCTTGGTTGTGTGGATCACTACAAGCAGTTTCAGAGACTGGCAAATCATCAAAAGCATTTTTAGAAGGGTATATATGGATATTGGTAGGGTAATTGGGGATAACTGGAATGTTATCCAACATATCTGGAAAGTATCAAGTTGGGAAAGACTGAACAAATAGATAAATAGAATAGCTGCATATTTAGATTATAAAATCACATGTGAATACATTCTTCGATATGACCAAAGTCCAGCAACCTAAAAGAAATTGAAGCATTAAAATCAGTTAACACTGATTTTTATTAGAAATTAGAAATAAAGCAATAGCATGAATGTTTGACCCGCCAAGAATATTACTGTAGGATAACAGTACTATTTAATACCCAGGATGCAAATAGTATTTAAAGTTCCACATAAAACATAAATTTTAAAGAAAATTAGGAGAAAATCAGAACCCCCATGAATTTCAGCGAGTTCTGGAGAAAGATTGTTTTGGATGATGCTTCCTGTTATTTAGATATTTCTGGGCACATGTATGTGAGAGGAAGGCCCTTTGGGACTCTTACCAAAGCACGTGCTGGGACAATAGATCCCAAAATATATCCCAGAATTCACAATCACCACAGGCAAGTCTAACTTATCTGGAAGTCACCCAAGATAGACTAAGCCCAAATAGCAACAGGGCTGACTTCATTGTTAAACTGTTTCTAGTGTAAGGCATCCAGAAAGTATCCAGGATATCAATCACTCCAAGACATATTCTCTCCAATTGATTTATTAGAAACAGATCTGGTACGTCTAAGGCATTTTCCAAAGTGAAAGAATTTTCGCACGCTACACAGAATCCACCTTTTTCTCCTCCCACTTCTACACTTCATAAATCACGAGAACCAGTTAACTGCAACTGGAATTTCTTAGTACGCATACAGAATAACCTTGAACTTGTCAACTCCTCCACCCCCCCTTTCCATTATGTTGACAGCTGAATTTCAAAGCTGACATCTAGAGGACAAGGTGTGTTACTCTTGTGCAACAAAAGTCATATCAGCATTGCAACATTTTAAAGACTGGCAATGCTTTTATCATCTAAACTTCATCGGATATGTGGAATATCACTCTGTGAGAGGCAGGGCTACACACATAACATACAGCAGCTGGGGAGGAAGAAAGCACAGTAAGAATAAGTAAGAATCTCTTCCGTGACCAGAGACATTCTTGCCCACTCACCCTTAATCTGAGATAAGGAAGCCCAGGGCTCCCAGGATATTCATCTATAGGAAGGGGGCAAGGATCCATTAAGAGCCCATGCTGGACTGGTGGATAAATAGAAATTAATCCTTAATAGAGGGCCATGCTGATTTGGCTATTGAGAAGATATGAGGGTGACTTAGGTGTTTTCCTATTGTGCATCCAAGCACCAATTCTATTCCTGAATATTTTACTACATTTCTAAGAGATGCTACAGATGTGTTTTTTTTTAATTTGTAATTTCCATTTTGAAGTATTTGCTGCTGTCATGCATGATATTTTGATTTGCAACAAGACTCTCAGAAGAGATTATTCTGATCTCTTTTTCTATAACAGCCTGAAGGGGAACGGAAAAATATTGTGACTATTATTGAACTGGACCCAAGTGTAAAAGGAGTTGGTGAGTAACTCTCATTCTTACTCATTAATTCCCATTATACCTTTCACTAAGTCCTGGGGATGATGAAGTCCTTTCACCCACATGCTTTATTGTTTCCAGGGAAAGCAGTTATTTTAGTTATTTTATTTTGCAAATGTTATGTGCTTAAGACAATTATATTTCTTTCTGTTAAGTGCCTAATAAAATAATTCAATAATTCAATTGTGTTGAATTCCATTTACAAATGATTATTAGAAATAGTGTCAAAGAGATATCTAATGTGGAATGTGGTATTTCTTTTCCTGTAATTTTCCTCATTTTCTTTTTCATTTTTTAGGTGGAACCCAGGAACAAACGGTCATAGCCAATAAATTAGATGACAAGGTGCCTGATACAGAAGTTGAGACCAGGATTTCTGTTCTAGGTAAGAACTAGTTATTTGAAACCCAGGCTCCTACATCTGTTAAATATAGAAGATGAAATAGTCACCAGCCCAATTTTGTTACCATCTACTGGTGCTGAAGATGGACTCCTTGATAGAACAATATCTCCCTATTTTTTGTCCCTGAATAGATGGAGTATAGATCATAGCCTTCCTTATTGGATTCACAGATACAATAGATCTGTCCCATTTCTGACATTTAACCTTATTACTTTTGCCCATCTGGCGAAATCAAAGTGGGTGTACTCCAAGTCCTGATGTTTAAACAGCATAATCTTATAGAAAGCTTTGCTTCTCTGCTCAGTGTCTGCCCTCTGGAATGCCATTCTCCCCCAGATCCACACAGGTCCAACTCTAATGACATTCAGAAAGTCATTTAAAAAATAGGTGGTTTTCCTTGTGGAGTCCCTGCAAAACTTTGGTTTTCTACTGGTATTGAGTTAGTGCCAGATCTGCCATCACACTGCTTCAACCCTACTTCACTTTGATGGCAGCCTGCCATAAAGTATGGGGGGGAGGGAAAGGTGAATGCAGGGAGGGGGTATGACAGGAACCAGAAGTGCCAACCAGAAACACCGGTTGAACGATTCAAGGACACAGGCATAGAAGTAGAATGCGAACACCTATCAAAGAGGCACCAAACCTCAGAACTGTTGCCAAGACAACTAATTTAAACTTTATTGGACACTACTAAGATGACTGGGGGGTAACCACTTGGCTTTAGTAAAAGTATACCTTTCACTGCAAATGAAGTTGAGGGTCTTTCTTTCCTAAATGCTCAATCTAGGACAGGCCTGACAATCTTTTGGTCAGCTACATCCTTTTCTGTATATATTGATTCTTCTTTTTAACTGTAAGTCACCCAGAACTGCTAAAGAGTCCAGCAATCTTGAAACAGAAATAAATAAATCAGTTAATAAACCTTCAAATTAGTCCTGGATGGAACCTAATTACGCCGTGGTCAGTGCTCTAAAGAAAGGGTAGTGGAGTTGGAAACAAGATTAGACTAATCATTTGCCCTAAAGATATTGCAGCTTAAAGCAAGATCACAAACTATCTAACTTCTAACACGTGTGGCAATTTTTTCACATTCAGGTGACCCTGTGGCTCAGATTATTGAAAACTCAATTGATGGAAGTAAACTCAATCATCTCATTATTACTCCTTCTGGCTGTGGGGAGCAAAATATGATCACCATGACTCCATCAGTCATTGCCACCTACTACTTGGACGCAACAGGGCAGTGGGAGAATCTTGGTGTGGATCGCAGGACTGAAGCTATCAAACAGATCATGACTGGTAAGGCAAATTGTCTCCACACTTGTTTTCTTCAGGGGATGGAAATGAGAGATTCATTCATTCCTACAATGAACAAATGTAAGACCCACAGAAGTCAAGAAGCCAAGTATTCTTAAATGTTGGCAGGGTTCTTTGTTGTTATTGTTGTTTTTCACAAGGTAGATTTCTACTAGCTTAGCTAAGGATATCACTTCTTTAGCCTGGAGGGGTGGAGGTGGTCATAGTAACTGCTGAGAAATATTTAAATATGGACTCATGGAATTATCACAATATTCTATAAAAGGAAAGACATTTTCTTCTCTTTTGCAGTGAGTTTAGAAGTATTGTTCTGCTATCGAATGCTTGTTTTTCAGGAATACAGGACAGCAGTCTTCAACTCCTTTTGTGGTTGTTGTTAAGGTTGCTTGCTTTCAGAATCTCAATGGCAGAGTGGGATAGTTTTACACTGAGTTCAGAACACAAATCAAAACAATTGTGCAAAGGAGAAACAGCTCCAATGAGGCACACAGCAGAGAAAGAAGAGTGCAAAACTGTTCTGGATGCAGTTGTGATTTTGTACGACTGGAGCTAAATTTCACAGCTCTCTCTATCTTGTCCCTTTTCAGGTTATGCCCAGCAGATGGTGTACAAGAAAGCAGATCATTCCTATGCAGCATTTACAAACCGTGCATCTAGTTCTTGGTAGGGACAAAAATATAGCCATTACTTTCAGATCAGTGGTGGGATTCAATTTTTTTTACTACTGGTTCTGTGGGCGTGACTTGGTGGGCATGGCAGGAGAAGGATACTGTAAAATCTCCAGTCAGAGGTGATATTTGCCAGTTCTCCAAACTGCTCAAAATTTCCGCTACCGGTTCTCCAGAACTGGTCAGAACTTGCTGAATAGCACATCTGTTTCAGATCATGGAAAGGCTTTCCTCTAACTTTCTCTATAAATGTTCACATATTTTCATTTTCTAACTTCTGCTGCAGTATCTGATTCTCTGTCTTGTATTTTTTTTTTTTGGCTTTCTTCATTTCTTTCTACCTACCGTTCCCTTCTTCCTAATAGGTCCTTTCTAGGCTATGCTTCAGTCAAAATCCTTTCAGCTTTCAGTCAAAATACTCTTTTCTGATAATGGCTTACTCATATAATAGGTCTCCCTCTTGTCTTCTCATGTCTAGCATTTAGTATCAATCAGTTCCATTTTTTTCCTCATTAAAATAAGAATCAGAATGTCCTGCTTCAAGACAGTAGAAGCACTTGAAACACTGATTCCATGGGATTGAGTTGTTGCTGCTTTTATCTTACTAGATTTTTTTCTGTTTGATTAATTCAGGGTGATGAACATACTTAATATTCCTGCCTTCTATTTTCCTCGTTACAGTAGTCCTGTGAGTGAATTGGGCTGACAGAGGCCCAAAGTCACCCAGCTGGCTTTATTTATTTATTTATTTGATTTGTCGATCACTTACAAGATAATAGGTATAAGTATAAACATGAGTAAGAATACAGGAAATAGGTACGAATAAATGGGGACAATAGGACAGGGACGGCATGATGGTGCACTTATGCACGCCCCTTACAGACCTCTTAGGAATGGGGTGAGGTCAATAGTGGTTAGTTTGAGGTTAAATGAGTGGGGGTTAGAGGATGTAACAACAGATCAGGTAGTGCATTCTGTTAGATTTGCATGAAGAGTCAGACGCGGAGTGCTTCAGTGAAGAGTTTATTAGTGACTACAGCTCATAACAGACCCAATTTGGCTGGTCTGCGGCTGCTACTTATAGCCAGCAGCCGCAGTTGCCAGCCAATCAGAGTGCAGGGTTTTCCTGCACTTTTTAAACCAATCATTTCTGACATTTTACAAGAACAGTTCAAACTTAACCAATGACATTCAAACCTGCATACATAACACATTCCAGACATTGACCACTCTGTTGCTGAAGTCATACTTTCTGCAATCAAGTTTGGAGCAGTTAACATTGAGTTTGTATCTTTGTGTGCTCGTGTATTGTTTTCAGTTGAAGCTGAACTAGTCATTGACTGGTAGGACATTGTAGCAGATAATTTTATGTGCTATGCTTAAGTCCAACCATAGGCGGCGTAGTTCAAGATTGTCCAAGCCCAAAATTTCAAGCCTGGTGATATAGGGTATTCTGTTGCGAGCAGAGGAGTGTAGTACTCTCCTCATGAAATACTTCGGGACTCGCTCAATTGTATTAATGTCCGATATGCAGTACAGATTCCAGACAGATGAGCTGTATTTGAGTATTGGTCTAGCAAAGGTTTTGTATGCCCTAGTTAGCAATTTTATGTTTCCAGAGGAGAAGCTTCATAAGATTAGATTTACAACTCTTAATGCCTTTTTGGCAATGCTGTTGCAGTGAGCTCTGGCACTTAGGTCATTAGATATGAATACTCCGAGGTCCTTGACAGAGTGAGGGTCGTCAACGAGGTCATATCCGCCTAGCTTGTATTTGGTGTACTGATTTTTTTTTACCAATGTGTAGGACAGAGCATTTGTTGGTCGAGATTTGGAGTTTCCAATTGTTTGACCATTCAGACACATAATCAAGGTCACTTTGAAGAACAGTAGCATTGTCGGTGGTGTTGAATAGTTTTACATCATCCGTGAAGAGGATGCAGTTGCTTATAAGGTGATCGCAAAGGTCATTTATATAGAGTATAAAGAGTGTGGGTCCTAGAATGCTGCCACTGTTAACTGGAGCAGGGTTTGATATAGCGTTCTCTATTTTTACTATTTGTTGCCTGTTTGACAGAAATGCAGTAATCCACTTATGAAGGGATCCAGAAATTCCGTAAGAGTTTAGTTTTAACAGTAGTTTGTCATATACCACTGAATCAAAAGCTTTGCAGAAGTCTATGTAAATTGTGTCAATTGCTTTACCCTGGTCAAGTAGGGTAGCCCATATGTTTTTGCATTGTAGGAGTTGTAGGTTGCAGGACAATTTTTTCCTGAAACCAAATTGTTTTTTGGAGAGTAGGTTGTTTGACTCTAAGTGGAGGGTGATGAATTGGTTAATGTTTGATTCCATGACTTCGCATGTGACACAACCCAGTGAGATTGGTCTGTAGTTTTCAACCAGGCTGGGGTCACCTTTTTGAAGATAGGGATGACTGTAGCTAAGGACCATAGGTTCGGTAAGGAGCTGGTTCTGAATGATATCTCATATATAATGCTTAGGGGTTCTGCTATGGCAGCAGAGAGCTTTTTAAAGAATTATGCACATAATTTAATGACTAAGGCTAGAATGCACAATCTCCTGCTCTCTAGGCCAGGACCTTCATGACTGCTGCAAAGTGGCTCTCTGAATAGATAGTTATACTATTTCAGTGGGGAGCTACCCTCTGAAAGTACTCAGTTCCATTGACTGTTACTAAGCCATATAGAGCAATTTGTCTTTGATAGTCACAAGAACTGAATTAAGGAATTCTCATTCTCTTAACTCTTACTCTGCATTTCTTCCAAAGTTCCTGTGCACTGTTGAGATATAACAGCAGTGTAATTCCTTTTAAACTGATTTGATGTACTATTTCTCCTGATACTGCCTTGAGTCCTGGGTTGAGACCTGGGTTTTCTGTCCTCTTTTTCCTTCCTAGGTTGAAGGAGAGATGAGAGATGAGGACAACTCATTTTAATCTTGATTGTTTCTCATCAACACATGCACATCTTCTACTCTTGTAGTTCCGTAATGTAGTGATCTGGTAACTCTGGACAAACTACTCTTCCTCTCTCCCTTCTAGCTAACAGCAACCTAGTCATATTTGGCTTATAAAACCAAGCAAGCAATTACTTGTATTAAGTTCTTCATTTAAATGATTAATTAATGCATTATCTTCTTTACAGGCTAACAGCATATGTGGTGAAAGTCTTAGCCATGGCTTCCAACATGGTAAAAGACATTAGCCATGAAATTATTTGTGGAGGTGTGAAATGGCTCATTCTGAACAGGCAACAACCAGATGGAGTGTTCAAAGAAAATGCCCCTGTGATCCATGGAGAAATGCTGGTATGGTCTCCTTCCTTCCTCCCTCCCTCCCTCCCTCCCTCCGCCCTACCTGTTTGATTTAAATAAATCAAGCGATTTTCAAGTTCTTAACAAAAATCCAAACCCAGGTATTAAAGAAAATTTAATTTAAAATGTACTGTGCATGGGGTGCATTGCTGGTTTTTTCTCTAATAATATTGGCCAGCCAAGAGCTATACAGGAATTCAGGCAGGACACGCAGATATATATCATTATTTTATTATTATTGTTTGTTACACAGTCAGCCAGATGTTCAAATTGGGAGGTATTATTATAAACCTTTATTCATTAAACATGAAACTCAGTCAACTGAACATTTAAAAATGTATCACAAATATCATTGACTGGCTCAGATGGTTAATACAGGTTGCTGCCAGCATCTTAGGTATCAACCAAGTATCTTCTTAAAATGTATGTTGTTCTGAGCTGCACAATCTTTTGCAGCTCCACTGGTGCTACAGCAGGAAGCTGCAACTTCTTGATGTATTTTGCAAAATTCTTGGACATGGTACCAAGTGCCCTGATGACAATGGGTATCACTGTTACATGTTTCATTCATAATTGCATCGTTTCAATGGCCAGGTCGCAATATTTCATGATTTTTTCCAGTTCTTTTTCTTCAACTCTAGCGTCTCCTGGTACAGCGATATCAATAAATTGTACATTTCAGTTTTTGACAACTATAATATCTGGCGTGTTGTGTTCCAAATGACAATCCATTTGTATTCAAAAGTCCCACAAGATCTTCACCTTCATATTTTCGACAACTTTTTCCACTTTATGTTCCCATGACTGGTGGTATTATTATTATTATTATTATTATTATTATTATTATTATATACTTTATTCATTAAACATCAAATTCAGTCAACTGAACATTCAAAAATTGTGCCACAAGCTCTTGATCTGTTCACTTTCAAGGACTTTGTCAAGTTGGTGTTCCCAGTCATTTTTGCTGCATTCGAACTCAACATCTGGCAAAGCTTCCAATGTATGATTTTGGCAATTCAGTCATGACATTGTAGACAATCAGTTTGTGAGATTTTGCTGCAGCTACTGATAAGGTGATCCACTGTTTCATCTTTCTCATAAGCAACATTTCCTGTTGTTACTGACATGTTGAATTTTTGCTTTCATAGATCTGCAGGGCTTGTTCTTGGGCAGTCAAAATGAAGCCTTCAGTTTCTTTCTTCAGCACCCCTAAACTCAACCAGCTCCATGTTAGCTTTGTATCTACCTTTCCTTCAATATCTTTCAGGTATTGACTGTACATAGGCTTCTTTTTCTGTTAGAAAGTTGCTACTCAATTGTTTCCTTTCGATATTCTTTTTTCAACCTCACTGTTTTCAAGAGGTTTCCCTTGTTCACCTCCTTCAGCAGAGGCTCTTTTGCTTTTTTTAATGTAGTCATTTAATGTTTCTATATTGGCATCAGGTAGCAAATGTGAGACTAGGCCGAAAATACTCAGATGATGCAGAAATATGAAGGCGGGGTCAGACAGGGCTGTATCCTGTCTTCACTTTTGTTTAATATCTACCCTGAATCAATTTTCAGTGAAGCACTGGAAAACATCGAAGCTGGTCTAAAAGTAAATGGTGTTCAGATCAACAATTTAAGATATGCTGATGATACAGTTCTGCTTGCCAGTAAGCATGAAGACCTTCAGCTCCTCATCAACAGAGTCACAAAAATATCTGAAAAATACATCTTGAGGCTTAACACCTGAAAAACCAAGATCATGGTCATCAGCAAACTACCCATTAATTTCCACCGATAAATTTGGAAGGAATACTACTAGAAAAAGTTGAAAGGATCATATACCTCAGTTCTAATTTACATGAAAGCTGGGCATGTCCACTGAAGTAAAGACAAGGATAGAGAAAGCTCGAATAGCATTCTTCAAAATGAAAAATGCAGTCACGACATAAGCCTAAGATTGAAAATCACGCTTGTCGGATGTTACATCTTTTCTATCCTGCTCTATGGAATAGAGAGTTGGACTCTGACAGAAAGCCACTTGAAGAGACTAGAAGCATTTGAAATGTGGATTTACAGACAGTTGTTATGTATAAGCTGGGTTGACAAAATCAGATATGAGGAAGTGATAAACTGCCTGGAAAAGCCAAGGAAAACCATCAAAACCATTAAAAAGCTAAAGTTAGAAGTTTTCGGACATGTGATGCGACACCCGGAAAAATATGGCATACTTCGCTGAATCCTCCAGGGAAAGATTGAAGGCAAATGAGGTCCAGGCAGAAGAAGAACATCATGGCTTCAAAATCTAAAGGGCTGGTTTGGACAAAACTCATCAGCACTTTTTCATATGATGGTTGCTAAAAATAGGATCGCCAACATGATTGCCAACATCCGATGACAGATATGGTACAAGAAAAAGAAATGTAGTCATTTAAGCCGTGTTTTTCCTCTTCCACAGTTAGTTTCACCTGTAAATCCTCTGCCATCCTGAGATCTAGGCAAGTACAATTGATCAATATCATTTTTTGGGTGCAGAGCATAATGCATTGTCATTAGTTTTCTTGTCTTTTGATCTAAGTTATCAAGTTCTAGCTGAGTCCAATCAATTATTCCAGCTGAGTATCGTATTACAGGCACTGCGCAAATGTTAATTGCCTTAATGATATTTCCTCCACTTAGCTTTGATCTAAAAAAAATCTGGACTTGCTTTATATGTTTTGTTGAAGTAGCTTCCTTGACTGGGTTGTGCAACAGGTCAGAAGCTTCCAAATCTCCGAAGTACTTGTACCCTTCTTCTGGTGTTACTGCTTTTATCAACTATTCATTATCATGTTCGAATCCATCATTTTCAACAATTTTTCCTGCCTTATTAGCAATTGTTGGACATTTGTCAATGCAAAATTGCATCTTAAGGTCTCTGCTGAACTCCTCAGTGCTTTTCAGCAGTGTGCTCAATTCAGGTTTTGTTTTTCCAAACAGTTTTAAATCATCAATGTAGAGCAAATGGGAAATTTTCAATCTTTTTTTTCCCAATTCATAGCAACAGGTTGTTTTGTTCAAAATGCTTGTTAGTGGTGCCATCAAAAGTACAAATAACAAAGATGACAGTAAGATGCCTTTAAATATTAATTTGATTTCAACTTCACCAATTCTTTTCCATAGCCCATCAACTTAGTTTGCCATAGCTTCATGGAAGTCTTCAGGAATTTCTGGATGTTGCTGCTAATTCCAAAAATGTCTAAGCATTTCTCAGTCCAGCTGTGTGGAACATAATCAAATGCTTTCTTATAATCAATCCAGGCCATGAACAAAATTTTGTCTTTTCTCTGAATTCTTCAAAACCAGTTTATCAGTCATCAGTTACTCATTGGTTCCTCTTGAATTTTTACCCTTTCTGTTCTACAGGTAGCAAATCCTTGTTTTCTAGATATCCATAAATTTGATTTGCAATAATGCCTGTAAGTAATTTGTAGTTTGTATGTTGTTGGCAGGCAAGTGTTTGGACTATAATTTTCAGGTTTATTTCCCCTTTCTACATCCTTCTGAATCAAAACATTTCTTAGCCATTTTTCACTTTCTGTTGTTTTCCAGAACCTGATTCATTTCGTTTTCTAATCTTGCATGCAAACTTGTTAGTGATTTCAACCAGAATCCATACAGCTTATCTAAATCAGGGGCATTCCGGTTCTTTCCTTCTTTCCTTGTTTTTGCACCATTTCTTTTGTTATGTGAACATCTTCCATTCTAGTCACTTTTACTATGCTTTCAACCTGCTTGATCCACTTTGTATTCCCATTGTGCTTTCCCACAAGTTTTTCCAATATTTCAGGGTATTTTGTTTGTTAGGTTTTTCACTTGTGGTAGCACCATGTCCATTTTCAAGGATTTTATAGAAATGATTCTGGTTGCTGTTGTTATTATTAATTTAATTTTAACTTAAATTCACAGTCTGGGACTGGTTAAACAGTTCAAGTCTTAACCAAGGACCTAAGAGCTATTAAGGTAGCGTCTGAATATATAGACCAGGGGTGTCAAGCTCAATTTCATTGAGGGCTACATCAGAAATGTGTTTGACCTTGGAGGGCGGGTATGTGTGGCCAGAATTGGGCATGGCCATGGTGAGCGTTTGACACAGGCTCAAGATGCATTTTTCCCTCCATTCTTTCTTTCCACAGTTCTTTACTATAATCATTTTCCTATCTCTTTTACCAGATATTACTGGAAACATTTATTACTTATTCTTGTTAGGGTAGGTTATAGCTCCCATATGGCTACACAAAGTTGAATGTTTTCTCAGGTTCCAGCTCTTCAACAACCCTGTAAGTTGAATGGTGAAACGTGGATGGCAGCCAAGAGATTAAAAAAAAAACACCTTTAACTCTTTGCTGTTCCCCATATACCCCTATGTATAATTACAGAGAAGTATTTATTTATTAGCATTAACTTTGAACTTTTCTCTCCCACCCCTCACTGCTTTCTTCTAGGGAGGAACTAAAGGTGCTGAACCAGAAGTATCTTTAACAGCATTCATTGTGACTGCATTATTGGAATCCAGATCAGTCTGCAAAGAACAAATCAATGTATGTGATGCTCTGATGGGAAATGGTATAAGGAGGCCAAAATATGAGCACATCTCTAGGGTTTTTTTGATCATAGTATTCAATTTTCCCACCTTCTTGGCCTGAAGTTCAGAATTAAAAGCCTTCAGGATCACAATGGGAATACAAAGGGGATCAGTGAAACCAAAAATAAATAAATCAGTTCAATAAGGATACATTTATATATATACTGTCAAGCCTGCAAGGTATTTAGATCAGTTAATTATCTGTAAATGTCAAAGAGCCTTTTTACTGCTGCAGCGTAATTTTTATCACCAGCATTCGTCAAAGGCACAATTAGAAAGATCTATGCAGAAAGGGTTTCTCCAGGTGGATCACATAGCATTGCAGGTTTTACAGACATTCTCTAGTGGAACCTCCATTTAAGACATTCCTAATGAATTTATCCTCAACTTCTCTTCCTGCATAAAAAGCTTAAAATAACACATATTATGACTAAACTTGCATTATTAGCATGTAAAACATACAAGCAGGAAGAGGGCAGCACACATTCAGTTTATTATTTATTGAACACCACAAATAGGTGACTCTGGGCAGCTTACAACATAACTCTTATCCTCCCCCCACCCCATGGCAGCAGCAACAACACAATCAAATCAACCATTTGGTTGGTTCCATCTCGGTTTGTGGTCCCCAAATGTACTGACAAAATCATGTTTTAGGGCCTTTCAGCAAAGCAACTGAGTGGGGGCCAATCATACTTCAGGGAAATGATGTTCCATAGAGATGCCTAAAATTGTTCTCCAAACATTCCTATAGGATCTCTTCTCTTTCCTCTGCCTTTACTTCTAGATTCTAGACAGCAGCATCAATAAGGCCACAGATTATTTACTCAAAAAGTATGAGAAACTGCAAAGGCCTTACACTACAGCCCTCACAGCCTATGCTTTGGCTGCTGCAGACCGACTCAATGATGACAGGGTACTCATGGCAGCATCAACAGGTACACATATTGCTTTGTTTTAAATAGAAAAAACCAGGTGTGGTTGAGTTTTGAAAGATTAGCTTGGAAAACAAAACACAATGGATAGTTTTTTAGAAGTTGTAATGACAAAAAATAAAATCAAGAGCCACATGCAAGTGGCATCTGTTTGCTTCTAGCTGCCTAGTCAACTAGAAAAAAATATCAGTAAAAATAGTTGTAAAGCTCTTTTTTTCCATAGGCTCCCAGTTGTATATCCCAGCAGAAGGCTGAAGAAAATTGTGGCAAACTATTTCTTTAGTTTTACTAGGAAATCTATAGGATTCTTTCTATGTATTTCTACTCACAGGCTAGTTCAGCTTCAGAAAATGTTTATTGTTTTAATTTCCAAATTACAGCTAATCCCCAAGTTATGAGCATTCATTTAGTGCCTGTTTGAAGTTATGAGGTAAGTGCCCTCTAATGTTTACAAGCAGGTACCAAAATTATGAATGTTGCAGCACCACAGCAGTTGTTCGCCCTTATGAATGACTGCAGAGGTCTGCAACATTCACCCTATTCCCCCTACCCCCGGTCCCCACAACTGCTTCCCCCTCCCATCCTGCCACACTGATTTCACCTTACAAGAATTGTCTCTTCTCTGCCATGGTTTCTTTGTTTTGAGGGAGAGGAAAATTGATGGAAGCTCCTAGGTGCCATAATATTGAGCGAGTTCAGGTACACATCCTCCTTTGCAGAAACTGGGTGCCTGAACACTCACGAGATCATGGACCCAAGACACTTTCATTCTCTGCACAAAAAGTGTTTGCAGTGCCTGTCTCCTGCTCCTCCCCCCCAACTCCTTTCCACCACTACTGGGATACATTTTGCTGAGATGGAGACCTGACAGACACTGGAAGGTTCATCTACAAGCAAGTGGGGCCTTTGAAAATGGAAGGATTTGCGCTGTTGTGAAACGCCCCATAGGCGTCTTTGAGCCATATCAACATGGAGCAAATCCCTATGTTTTTAAAGGCCTCATAGGTGCCTATGGGCCATTTCAAAACAGAGCGAATCCCTCTATTTTCAAAGGCCTCAAAGGTATCAATGAGCCATTTCAAAACGGAGTGAATCCTTCTTTTTTTCAAAGGCCTCATAGGTGTCTATGGGCCATTTCAAAACAGAGCAAATCCCTCTGTTTTTAAAGCCCTCAAAGGCATCTATGGGGCATTATAAAATGAAGCAAATCCCTCAATTTTCAAAGGCCTCATAAACATCTATGTGGCATTTCAACACGGAGTGAATCCTCCATAGGTGCCTATGGGCCATTTCAAAATGGGGTGTATCCCTCCATTTTCAAAGGCCCCATATTCACGCAGATGAAGCTTCCAGTCCCTGTCAGGTCTCCATCTGGGCAAAAAGTGTCCTGGTGGCGGTGAAAAGGAGTTGGGGAGGGGTGGAGTATAGGAGACAGGTGCCACAAACACTTTTTGTGCCCAGGACTTTCCATTGACTCTCCTCTCCCTCAAATGGAAAGGAACTGCAGCAGAGGGGACAAATCTTTGCAAGGTAAATGAGCCCAGTGTGGCAGGGAGGGAGAAGCAGTGGTGGGATTCAAACCTTTTTACTACCGGTTCTGTGGGTGTGGCTTTGTGCCCATGGCAGGGGAAGGATACTGTAAAATCTCCAGTCAGAGGTGGCATTTGCTGGTTCTCCGAACTACTCAAAATTTCCGCTACCAGTTCTCCAAAACTTGTCAGAACCTGTTGAGTACCACCTCTGGGGGGAAGCATGAGGTATCTTAGTGGGTCGGGGAGGCCTTGGGGGCCTGTTCCATCAGTAGGCCCACCCATGACCTTCCCCACCCTGAGGTACCTCATGTGTACTTAATGAATCATGCATTTGCTACACATTAAATTAGTGAATGCGTGGGCAAAAGCAGGGAGTGATCTTGTTCAAGGTACGAGATTCCCTCCCACTAATCATCGAGGTACGAATGGAATGGGGAGGTTCCATTGCATTTATAACTTGAGGACTACCTGTATTTACTGCAGGAGGAAAGCTGTGTTAGCTTAAAAGGCACAAACTTTCGTGAGCTACAGTTCATTTCATGAGATGCATGGAGTGGCTAAATGGATTTAAAGACCTGAAATGAGAAAAGGGAGAGGAAGACAGGCTGATTATACAGATGCATTTGAGACAGTTGAAACAAATGCCTTGTTTGTTTATAATACTTCTATGGCCATCCTTCAATGAAATAGAATTCTGGGCAGTTCACCACAATAATAAAAATGAAAAAGAAACAGTAAAAGGCATGCTTGGCACTTCAACCAACAGTCTCTGGTCCACTAAGAAGTAGAATCCCCTGGGTCCTCTTTCAGTGCTATTGCAGTGCCAGGGGAGGGGGGAACCAAGCCTTTTCAGCTTTCTGAAACGCTAGAAGGCTGGGGCCTGCCAGATGCCATGGGATGAGTGTTCTGCAGGACAGGCACTGCTATGTAAAATATACTCTTTCTAGGTCCTATTAGATGGCAATATTTAAGGGAAGGGAGGTGGAGCAGGGCAACCCTATCCAATCTGGTAAAATGGCAGATTCCTCAGGGAGAGGCAGTCTTCCAAATAACTTGGCTGTGTGCTATGTATGTTTTAAAGGTGATAACCATCAACTTGTATTGCATACAGAAAGAAAATGGACCCAGTGCAATTCACATGACAAACAATGTGATATGGGCAAAGCAAGAGGCACCTGAAACTGCAACACCACTGAATTCTGGAGCAGTTGTAACTTTTGGGTGACCTTCAAGGATAGAGCACATTGAGGTAGTCCAGCTGGGAAGTGACCTAGGCAGGAGTGACCATGAGCAAGGCCTCCCAATCCAGGAATGGACACAATTGCTGTACAAGATGGATCTATCTAAGATGGCAAAGGCTCCTCTAGTCACAGCTGCCACCTGCTCTTCAAGCAGGAGCCACATATTGAAGAGGGCCCCCCAAACTGCACACAGTCTCTGTCCAGGAAAGAGCTACCCCACTGAGAGTCAGAGATAGCATTAATAGACCTAGGAGAAGCAGGAACCAATTCTTCCCCATCTAGACACCCCCAAGCACCCAGTCAGTACCAGAACAGCACCATCTACCCAGCCAGGGGTGGGTGTAAAGAGATAGACTTATAGAGAGTAAGCAGGGTGACCTTGATGGAGATATGGCAATATCGGTATAAGAAATCTTAGCCTTTCTGTCGAGTTGATTCTTCATCCGGTCTACCTGGTAGAGCTGACCATAACTGGGTATCATCAGCAACTCCATGCCATTGAGTAACCTCACCCAACAACTCACACGTAGTGTCTGCTTTCTTGAAAAATGGGAGACTTTTAATCAATTGTTAATTTTCCCAATCTTTTCACTCCAATCAAAATCACCATCAGGGTAAGTGACCAATATTTTTATCTGTTTGGTTTAATTCTGTTTCTGTGCTGTTTTTTTTTAGGAAGGAATCGTTGGGAAGAATATAATGCTCGCACCCATAATATTGAAGGCACTTCCTATGCCTTGTTGGCCCTGCTGAAAATGAAGAAATTTGCTGAGGTCGGTCCTGTAGTCAGATGGCTGATAGATCAGAAATATTATGGGGGAACATATGGACAAACCCAAGTGAGTCTTTGTTTTATTGTCAGATTATAATCTCCTGAATTGTATTCTATTTTAGGCTGGTTTAAACAAAATAATAATCTGAATTGTTGCATGTTTCACTTAAAGAAGGGGAGGCAAAGTTGAGACACTATAGTAGTCTTTTAATATTTGAAGTGCTGTCACGGGGAAGAGGTTGTGGATTTATTCTCTATAGTGCCTAAGGATAAGATAAGAAACAGTGAATGAAAACTTTACAGAGAAAGACCACCACCACCACCCAAAAAAAAAAGAATAAGGAGTGTTTTTTTACTGTACTTTGTATACTACTCAGCTATTAGAATAAGGGATTGAATAACTGCTGTAGGTCTTGACTAATTCTGATAGACTGAAATAAACTTCAGTCATCTGCAAGCTTTTTTTGGCACAAAATATCCATAGGAGAAAATGTTTTGTGCTGAGAAAAGATCAGGGTGTATACTTACATGGTGGATAGACAATTGTTTATCTCTACTTGATTAGCAGACAAGAGCATGGATCTTTTGATGTGCAGGACGAAGAATAGTTTTTGAAAGGAATTTTTGCCTAAAGATTATCTAGGGTTTATGTCCTTCATCCATGCTGAAATTAAGGGAACCAAGAGAAATCTCATCCATAGACTTCCTATTGTCCTAGATCAGTTAGATATACAGATAAAAGGTAGTTTAAAGATGCATGTATGTGTATGTAAGTCAACTCTTCTCTGTTTGTTTACTCATCAATTTATAGCCCATCTTCTCATTTATGATCAAATGATCTAACAGACAATTGTAAAAATTAGAAAGATAGTTTGGGTATTTCTTGCAACAAGCCACATCACCATGTTTTTCCCTATGTGTTAAACATTTATTTCTCTGGTAAAATATATCACTGGATTTTCAGTTCTTTTGTGAGATACTCCAAGACAAACAATCTTATTTTTTCCTTCTCCCATTCTAGGCAACAGTTATGGTGTTTCAAGCTCTTGCTGAGTATGAGATTCAGATGCCTACCCATCAGGACTTAAACTTAGATATTTCTATTAAACTGCCAGAACGAGAAGTACCTGAAAGGTACAGAATTAATTATAGAAATGCTCTCCAGGCCCGGACAGTAGAGGTATAGTATTTCAGCAAGTGTATTTATTACTCCTTTCATTCAAAATAATTATTTTGGTTCAAATGCAGGTTGAAATGCATCTTTTTTTCAAGAACTGGGACAAACTATACAGAATTTGGTGTAGCCTCAACTTTTTACCTTCACACAATAATATATACTAACCATTTTTATAACCACAAATGTATGTAATCAGCAAAACCAAAATCAAAGTTTAATTCTTTCCAACACAAGCACTAAATCCAGAAGCGATTTCCAAATGGAAACAACATTAGATATGTTTTTTTCCTTGAATAAAACAATCAATTTAATAATCTCAACTTTTTTTCTTTTTGCTGTGGGGAATAATATATATTTCTGTTGGGCCTATTAATCTTAATAAACTATCATCATTTATATTAACACAATTTACTACACTCTCAAATTCTTTAACTTTAAAAGGAAAGAAACTTTTTAAAAACATCATTTAAAAACTCTAGACTTTTCTTTAAAAATGTTTCTAACTATTCATTCTTTCAAATTTACTTTCAAAAATATTTTACAAACTTCAGGAATTACTCAAGTATTGTATATATAAACAAGAAAAAAATCAAACCCACTTTATAAACAGAAAACTACTTTGCTTTCTTTCATTTACGTATATCAGACTTGTAAAAATCCATCCTAACTCCAATTAACTCATTAATTTAAGTCACTCCCTCCAGCTTATCCTCATAGAATAAAATCTTTTTCTTCTCTAGAATGTCTGTCAAGTCTCTTTTGCTTAAGAAAATCTTGTTGTTAATCTTGTTAGTGTCCATGAAGAAAAAGTCCCAAACTTGTCCTCTTGGAATTTGCTTGAAATTCTTGTTTTAGTTGCACTGAGAGGGTTGTATTCAAGCTATCTTCGTAATAAAAATTGGTGTCAGGTTTGTATTCCAAAGTTGCTGTTAAGTCCTTTATATTGTCAGATATTTGTGAAATTGCATCAGTGGTTTGATAATTTTCTATATATAATTGTCCCTCTAACTTCTTAAAAATATCATTTATATCATTAAATATCATTTATCATTTATGAATATAGTTAATATTCTTTAGAACCTAGTGGGTCTATAAAATGAATAATTTTCTGTAGAGAATTTTCAAAAACCTTCCTAAAAATAAACTCAAATTTGGCCATCTTCTTAACCTCCCTCTAGTTGTCAAAGAATATATATTTATTTTATTTATTCATTTATTTAAAAAAAAATAAATTTAAATAAATTCCAAAACAGCTGCTTATTCAACAAATAAATAATTGCAGGCCCATCCTATCTCCTCCACCAGCTGAATGGCTCACCAGATGCTCCGAAGCACAGCTCCTGAAACCATTTGCAGACTGCTGCTGTATGGAGGATCTTGTGCACTGATTCTAGGACTCTCTCTAATCCAGGAGAGTCATATAAACTAAAGGAATGGGGGTTCCTTCTGTTAGTAAGTTGAAAAAAGGGGACTTCCTGTGAACATGGCTGCCATTTGACATGTCCAGAGAGCCTTCTCTCTCAGGATTGTTGTTTTTCAACCCAGCAGGCATCTGACAAGCAAAGTCAGTTGAGGAAACCAGATTCACTTAATGGCTGCAGTGATTTACTTAACAACCACTGTAAAAAGGGTCATAATACTGGGTCCAGTCACATGATGACTAGCTTAATGAATGCATTGCGTATGGTCAAAATGCTGGTCCAACTGTGGTTGTACATCAGGAACTACTTGTATTACCTTCCCTATAGCGATGGCTCTTACAGTCTTTTCCCTTCATTAGGAATTCTTGATTTAAGAAACATACACACTTCTCTCAGTTACAGCTGAATCCGCTCTGCTTTTTCTTCCAGCTATCACCAATGGCCTCTAAGAGACAATTCCTAAATAACCAATCCAATACCCTTTTATTGGAAGCTTTACCCCTCCACTTTGTTGGGAGAAGAGGCAATTTTAATCTCTTCTCCAAATATATACAAATATAATGTAATTGTCAAATGGCACCGCTTATACTTTATATATAATTTATATTTATACCTTCCTATTGCAGCAAATTAAATCCGTTTATTCTACTATATTACTATGAATGTGCACGTACATAGAAATTGCAAAGATTGGCGCACAATAATTTGGATAGTTTCACATTCATTGGGTCTTCAGAAAGTGGAAGGAAAGGAGTTTTCTTTATGATTTGATTTTGTTGATACCTTGCTAATATACAGTTGTTTCTTCATCCACATATTTGATTGGGTCTTTCTTATATTTTGAAATCTATTCCACCTCTAGCTCATATCAGGTTACAATAAATACAACCAAGTAAAATCAAAATAGCCAAGGAACTGCAATTGAAGGTCATGCTAACCCTGGTTGCTTTTCAGACCAAACTCAACGAAGACTTCACTGTGTCAGCATCAGGTGATGGAAAAGCAACAATGACCATTTTGACGGTCTATAATGCACAATTGAGGGAGGATGCAAATGTTTGCAACAAATTCCATCTTGATGTTTCTGTTGAAAACGTCGAATTGAGTAAGTTTGGCTTCCTAGAAATAGTAGGTTGTAATGAAGTTTCTGAGGGGAGATATTAAAATTTTAGTGTTCAACATGTCAGAATCTCAATATGGAACAAGTTATCTCTGCTATTTATTCATAAAAAAGTCTCTAATTTGATAGAAAATAATCTTATTAACTTCATACTTAGTTGAGATCCAGTACTTGCAGTCAACAAACCAGTTGGGATTTGGACAGAGGGGCAAATGTCCACAGGCCAGAAGGCCTCTGTTGTCCACTAAGTCTTCACTGTTCTCCTATCACTTAACTAGTTGCAACAACTCTTAAGATTTGAGGTGAAAGATGCCAAAGAGAAAAATGACTTAATAGCATTATTAATTTTAGAAACTCCAGAAAGAGAGATTAATTTCAGAGATTTTTGACTGGTTTCAATTCATGTTGATGGGTTTGCAACAGGATTCAATTTTTTACCAGTTTTATATCTGTGTATCATTCTGCACTATTACTTGTTTATCTCAATTTTCCTTTGCAGAACCCACATTTATTTATCAAATTTATATGCCTCTTATCTCACAGTTCAAGGTGACTCTCACTAGGTTAATATTTTTACTGCTTGCTTTGGTATTCTTACAATACCTTAATATAATAGTACAACACTTGTTTTGCTGCTGGTACTCTTCTTAAGCTTGGATACTGCCCTATTTGTATGCAGATTGCTGGTTTACATGGACAGATTGCTTGTCTAGAGTTTGCTACGCAACCTACACAACCAGTTTTTCAATGATTGAAATTGGATCTGGATTTGAATTTATTATTCTTTGTTTAAAAGTTCCCTATTCACTTCTTTCAAGACTTCTTTCAAAACCCAATCAATTATAGAAATACAAACTAAAAGCAATTAGATTAATGCTTTGTTTTTCAAGGAGATGTTACGGCTAGTTCCATGATGGCGAACCTATGGCATGTGTGCCACAGGTGGCACGCAGGGCCATTTGTGCCGGCATGCAAGCTGCAGGCAGACTTACCTCTCTGCACATGCATGTGCCTCACAGCTGATTTTCGGCTGGTTTGAGGCCTTTTTCAGCCTTCCAGAGGCTTGAAAAAAGCCTCTGCAGATTGAATAGGCCTGTTTCATCACTTCCTGTAATACTGGAAGTAACGAAACGGGCCTATTCGGCCTGCAGAGGCTTTTTTCAAGCCTCTGGAAGGCCGAAAAAGGCCTCAAACCAGCAAAAAATCAGCTGTGAGCCTGGTTTGAGACCTTTTTTGGCCTCCCAGAGGCTTGCAAACTGAATAGGCCCGTTTCATCACTTCCTGTAATACCGGAAGTGATGAAATGGGCCTATATGGCCTGCAGAGGGTTTTTTTTGCCTCTGAGAGGCCGAAAAAGGCCTCAAACCAGCCAAAAATCAGCTGTGAAGTGCAGTGCAGGTAAGGGGGGGCAGGGGGATTGCGCACACATGCACAGGGGGCGTGGGGGCGCATGCATTGCCTTTTGGGTGCTGGCATGTGAGCGCATGAGTGCCAGTGTGCACACAATTTTTGTCACAGGAGCCCAAAAAGGTTAGCCACCACTGGGCTAGTTGGTCAATCAAACTTTTCATCTTAAAAAGGCTGCTAAGAATTTGTGCAGAGTCTGATTTTCCCCCTTTCTTTTGTAATTTTTAGACTCAAAACAGGCAAAGGGAGGCAAGGCAGCCCTCAGGCTTAAAATCTGCACTAGGTAAGAATGTTGAATGTTAAAGAAAACTTTGCATTGTAGCCGGATATTTAGAGTGATAACCTGAAGAAGTACTTGTGTTACTTTTCAAGAAAATAGTTATACTTTTTCCAACTTTACACTCCATCTCAGCTTGTATATTGATCTGTTTTCTGAGCACTATTCTAATTTGTAACATTTTATTGTTTGTGGATGAAACAAAGAGCAGTATTTAAGTCATTGCAGGTCCCTCAGATTGATTTATGGATGTAGAAATTGCAATATGCTACAGCACGATGGCCAGTACATGAACGGGAAACCTCCAGGGGACTCTAGAATTGTAGGCTAGACTAAGGAGTTGAGATAAATAACCCAGGAGAAGGCAATGGCAAATATATTCCATGTTGATTGGAAAATTTCACAAATCTATTCATGAATCCATCAGACATTGAGCTGGACTCAAGAGGACTATAGAATGAGACAAATGGTAGGTTTTGAGTTTGGCGCGCTGGAAGAAGAGGCGTAGGCAGCAATAAAGCTTAACAGGCTTTATTGTTAACTTGTATCTCAGCCACGGCTAACCGCTAGCTCGTGGCAGCAGCTGAGAGACAGAGAGACAGCTGATTCTGTTTGACAGCTCTTTTTATACGCAGCTGTCAAATGGCTCAGTGAATCAGCAGCTTCCCCGGCTCCCACCTAAACAGCGGACCGGAGTGAGGACTTGCTGGTTGCAACACTCCTTCCCCCTGGAACTGCGCAAGCGTAATCGTCCAAATAGGTGGGGCGACGCTTCTGTCGCTCAGATCGCCTTAGTTCTGCAGCCAGCGGCAATGGGGAAGGACCTGTTGCTGGAGTGGTGCCTTCCTCCTGGGTTGGTGTTGTCTCCCCTTCTCTGGTGAACTCGGTTGAGGGGAGCCCTAGGAGTATAGGTAGGGTGTAGCCTGTCAAGAGTTATGTGAAGTCTTCTTCCCATTAGAAGTTCAGCTGGGGTGAAGTTGGTGGCAGCGCTTGGGGTGGTATGCTGGGTTAGTAGGTACCGGATAGACCAGCCCCCTTCTGCTATTCTCCCCAGGGCTTCTTTGGCTGATCTAACAGCCCCCTCTGCCAGACCATTAGAAGCTGGGTGAAAAGGGGAAACTAGGGCATGTCTGATACCCCTGTGGGCCAGGAAGAGTTCAAAAGGAGAGGAGGTAAATTGGGGACCATTATCAGAGACCAGGGTGTCTGGGAACCCATGGGATGCGAAAATGTTGTCCAGGGCCTTGCAGACAGCTTCTGAAGTAGGAGAACCAGCTCTACCCATTTGGAGAAAGAATCAACTAGTACTAAAAGGTTTTTCCCTTGCATGGGGCCTGCTAAATCCACATGCAGCCTAGGTGTATTGATATCTTCCCATTCCCCAGGAGTGGTGGCTGGTGGAGCCGGTCTGGACATTTGGCAGATGGAGCAACTTTGAACTTTATTAGTAACTGCTTCATCCAGTCCCGGCCACCACACATAGCTCCTGGCCAGAGCCTTCATTCTGTTGATACCTGGGTGACCCTCATGGAGAACTTCAATGATACGTGGTCTTAGCAGGTGTGGAATAATTACACGGGGTCCCCACAGTAAACACCCTTTGAGCACACTCAGTTCTGCCTGGCGTGCCTTGAAGGGGCGGAACTCTGTAGCAAGGACATCTCTTGGCCACCCTCTCCGGACCCAGTCCATGACTTGAGATAGCTGTACAACTTTAGTGGAAGTGTAAGCGATATCATCGTCCATGAGAGGCAATTGAAGGTCTTCCAGCAGGAACATGGAAGCTGAAGGGCAGGGTCAGTGACCAAAATAGGTAATGGGCATTTGCTTAAGGTGTCAGCATGTGCTACATCTTTACCAGGCCTATAAGTCAATTTGTAGGTGTAAGCTGCCAAGAAAAGGGTCCATCGGGTCATCCTTGGAGAAAGGACTTGTGGGCTGGGCTTGTCACCTACCAGGATACCCAGCAAAGGCTGGTGGTCAGTGATGAGTTCAAACTGGTGTCCATAGAGGTATTCATGAAACCTCTTAACAGAGGCCACTGCAGCCAATGCCTCTTTGTCAATTTGGCTGTAGTTGCGCTCTGATTTTGAAAGCGTTCTTGAAAAGTAGGTGATAGGGGCTTCCTGGCCATTTGGCAATCTATGGCCTAGGATTGCTCCAATCCCATAAGGGGAGGCGTCGCAAACCAAAACAAGGGGAAGAGAATCACTGAATTGTATAAGTACCTTTGATGAAGTAAACAGGGCTTTTACTGCAGTAAAAGAGGCCTGTTCAATGGCTCCCCACTTCCAAGGAGTTTTGGAATCTAACAGTCTGTGCAAGGGTTCTGCTACAGTGGCCTTGTGGGGCAGGAAAGAGCTGTAGAAATTAAGAAGTCCCCAAAAGGCTTGCAACTCAGTTTTGTTTTGAGGAACTGGGGCATCCTGAATAGCACGCACTTTGGACTCTACAGGGTGAATTCCCTTGCAATCAATGTGATAACCCAGGAAGTCTATCTGGGGAACAGCAAAGATGCATTTCTTCCTGTTTAGTTTTAGTCCAGCCTTCTGAAAGCACTGGAGAACCTGTTGCAGTCTTGCTAAATGTTCTTGTGGGCTGTCAGCAGCAATGAGTATGTAATCGAAGTATGGGATGACACCTTTGATATTGTAGAGTAAACATTCCATAATTGATTGGAATATGCCAGGGGCCACGCTGACACCGAATTGTAAACGTTTACATTTGAAAGTGCCCCTATGAGTAATGATAGTTTGGGCCTCTGCTATCTCATTGTCCATAAATAAATAAATAATTTAAAACAAAAGTATAAAAACTAAAAGAAGTATGGGATGCTTTAATACTGTTTTTTGTGGTTGAAATACTGCAATATGCTAAATGGCAATAAAATGGAAATATTTTAAATAGAAATGAATGAATAAGAGGAATATTAATATTAATGGTTGATTTGAATTTGAATAGAAATAATTATCTTAGTTATTATTGTTATATATATATGCACATTTTCTTTTTTTTCTTTGTTAAGAATTTAATGGTTATTTGTAAAGGAATGTACCAGCAGAATCTGATTGATAATACTTAGATGTTATAAAATAGAGGTGAAATAAAGGTAATAATTGTAAAGGTGAAACTTAAATGTTAAATAATAATTGGAATAGACAATAATTAAAAGAGATAGAGGTGTTATTCTCCAGATTAGTAATTACAGGGCAAAATATGTTTTATAAGATAGCTTAAAATTGTAAACAGGACAGAGAAAAGTGTAAAAATGTTGATTGGAAAGATATTGAAAACTGGAAAAAGAAATGCAATTAAATTTAGAAAGGAATGGAATAATTGAAATAAGTTTATAGAAGGTAGAAAAGGGGAAAAACTATGGAAAGAAATAGTAAAAATTGTTATGAGAAATGGATTAGAATATATAAGATGATTGAGTAATTGAATCTATATCTGTATGGAGAAGTGATGACTCGGGAGCATACTGTTCTCACCGAAAGAACTTTTATGTTTATGTTTTTTGTGTGTGTTTTTTTTATATTTGTCTGTTTTGTATGTGTATGTTTGTCTAAAAACAATAAAAACTTTTGGCAAAAAAAGAAGAATTGCCTCAGTTCGTCAGCGATCCCACCCTCGTCACCAGTTTTGAGTTTGGCACGCTGGAAGAAGAGGCGGAGGCAGCAATAAAGCTTAACAGGCTTTATTGTTAACTTATATCTCAGCCACGGCTAGCTGCTAGCTTGCGGCAGCAACTGAGAGATAGAGGCAGCTGATTCCGTTTGACAGCTCCTTTTATACAGAGCTGTCAAACGGCTCAGCCAATCAGCAGCTTCCCCAGCTCCTGCTTAAACAGTGGACCGGAGTGAGGACTTGCTGGTCGCAACAGTAGGTCTTCAACTTGGTTTTGCCATTTAAAGGACAAAAATACATTCTATTTTATGCCTTAATTAATGCTTTTTACTCAATTTTCACCCAAATTCATAAACCTTGCAATAACTTCCATGAAAATTGTTTTGTGAGTTAGGAGCACATACATTGTGGTGGCTCAGATGCCAGCCTATAAGCTCTGTCAATAGCTAGATTTCTCTCCTTCAAGATGAATCATTTTTAAAATCCAGAACTGCCCTAATAGTAATGAACAGGAAACTGTTTGTGAACTAAGAAATCCATCTTTGGTCATTTTTCCTCCATTCATGAATTTAGGTATCTGGGAGAAGTTGATTCTACAATGACAATAATTGATATTTCTATGCTGACTGGTTTTTTCCCTGATGCTGAAGACCTTAAAAGGGTAAGCAAGCTTTGCATGGGGCTTGAAATGGCTGTTTCTGTAGTTCAGTGAAGATGCTGAATTAGAGAACGTGTTATAGTTAATCATTTGCCTATATGATTAAAACTGCAGACAGAATGAATGAATCTTCATTACCAGTAAATGAATCAATAAGATGCCAAATTTTATTTCAATGACACATAAAAGGCATTACTTTATTTAAAAAAATCAAAGTCTTGTACTGAATACTTGATTCTGCAAAACTTTGTGAATCTAGTCAAAGTTATTTTAACTTTTAACTATTTTAACTTTCTTGGTGTTGTCTGTAAGCAGTGATATATTGACCCAGAATTTGGTGTTGGAAGAATTTGATTTGTACAAGGATGTGTGGAATTTCTTTGGCAAATTACTTATATTAAAGCTTTTTTTGGCTTTCTCAAAGTTTCTCGGATGTACATCCTGGGAATCTTGAAAATACGATTGGATTTTGCTATAAATGTAACCAGGGGTGGGATTCAAATTTCTTAACAACCGGTTCTGTGGGCATGCCCTAATTTGTAGGTGTGGCCTGGTGGTCATGTGACTGGCTGGGCATGGCTTGTATGTAAATATTGTAAATATTCATGTAAATATTGAATTTTTTATTTAAAAAAGAGCAACTTTTACCCAAAATGAGGCAAAGTAGTAGGCAGATTGAGTTGCTTGCAGAATCACAGAGTCACTCAGAGATCTACCTTTCTGCAATCTGCTGCCTGAGTTTGCACTGAAAAATAGAAGCTTCAGTCCTAAGGAATGTTCAGCTCTGCTCTCAGGCTAGTGGTGCAATTTGCCGGTTCTCCAAACTTTGCAGAATTGTAACAACCAGTTCTATAGAACTGGTCCGAACCGGCAGAATCCCCGCCCCTGAATGTAACACAGTACCAGTACAAATGGCTTCAGTCATCTGCAGTTCCATGTATTTGAATCATCTGCAACTTCTGAAGTCAATGTGATCTTTTCCTTTCTTTCCTTTCATTATTTAGCTTTCTAACGGAGTGGACAGATACATCTCCAAGTTTGAAATTGACAATAATGTGGCTCAGAAAGGAACTGTTGTCATTTACTTAGACAAGGTAAATATTTATGGAATCAATTTCTTTGAGTAATCACATGGTTGGTTATTTGGTTTGCTAGGCAAACTCTGGAGAATACACCATCTGAAAAAGAATGTGTATATTCAGTGAAATAAATCTACATAATTCATTGTTGATTGCAATAGGTCACATATCTAGTAAGAAAGAGATATAATAATCTCTTGTGTTAAGGGAACACATTATATTTAAAGATCACATTTCTGCTATATTTATCCATATGGATAAATGTAGAACTGCCTCCAGTCTGTTTTTCATGATTACAGTGACATGTGTGCCACCAGTCCTTGAGCCAATAAATGTATGCTAGTCCAAATTATGCTATCAATCTATATTCTGCCATAATAATGAGGGTGGTGAATGGCACTATCCTTGGTAGATTCTTCGTGTTTTGTTTTTCCTTCCACCAAGCATCATCATGTCTTTGGGAAACAACCTGTCACTACCCCGACAGGTTCAGTGGATATTTTAGAATGGCATATCTTGCCATCTGTCAAATGGCCTGACTTACAAATGGCAGATGGGTATTTTGGGCAGAGGGAAGCATGGGGTGAGCTAGTCCATCCATCCATTTTGAAATCTCAAGCCCACCCTGATATATGTTGGTTCAGTTATTTGTGAACACAGCTCTATGACTATTATTAAGTGTTGTACCTTATGATTCTTGACTCTTGATGAATGTATCTTTTCTTTTATGTACACTGAGAGCATATGCACCAAGACAAATTCCTTGTGTGTCCATTCACACTTGGCCAATAAAGAATTCTATTCTGTTCTGTTCTATTCTATTCTATTCTATTCTATTCTATTCTATTCTATTCTATTCTATTCTACTCTATTCTATTCTAAAGAATTCTATTCTATTCCTGAAAGAGATAAATATGGTTAATGAATAGCCTGGCTCTCAGGTAGAAATAGGAAGGTGTAATTGATAACAAGAGACCTACATCCTTGACTAATTCTGCAAGGGATGATGGTGCCCAAATAATAATGGTATCCAAGCAAATGTCTGAAGCTTCAAGTTCTGACCTTGAGGCCTGCAGCATCTGAAGTAACCAGGGAACAACCAAGAAGAACAAGCATGCTAGAACTGACTATCAGAGTTGTGGGATTATTATTGTGATCTCTATGTAATTCTAGCAGTCATCCCGATAAAAATATCTTGCATTAATAATCAGAGATTCTGGGCTTTTCTCTACTTGCACTTAACTCCAGTACAAGCAAACCTTGGCCAGTACTTATTTTCTGCTATACCTCTATATCAGAGTTCCCCAATCTTTCCAGCTTTGCGGCTGGGCAGGGGCAGGAATGGGGATGGTTCCACATGAGTGGTGGGGACGCACACACAGCTCCATTTGCGTGAATGGCATGCACATATGGATACCGCACACGCAAATGGAGCATGCACACACATGCTCACTTACTGCTTGCAGAAGTGGGGATGTGTGCACACTCACCTGCCATTTCCACAACCCGGTTCCGAATGGCTCAAAGGACCTCTGCGCTATATAGTTCCTGCATCTTGTTCAGAGTTTTTGCTTAAGACAGACTGAGGGGGCCTTTCCTTGAACCCATGCTGATATAGTATTTTCCCCTTCATGCAATCACTGCTCAAGGGGATCTTCAACTCATGGGAAATTAGCCTTTAGCACCTATTCCTATGGAGGGGGGTCCAGTGACTGTAGTGATTTAATAGAGGGGTGACAGGGGCAGGATGGGGAGTGACAATGGGCTTAGCCAATTTTGTGCCAGGCTGGTTTCCTGCTGACTTAAGATGGGGAAGACAGCACTGTATCTGGGCACTGGGAAAATGGATATTAAAAAAGAAGCATGAAATATAAATAGATTAATTAATTAACAAAAATAAGATATGACAGAATTGTTTTAGTACTCTAACCTTTGACCAGTATTTTCTGTGACACCATTTCAACCTGCTGCTCCTCTCCATATATGAAACATTTCTATTGTTAACCTTTATTCTGCACAACATGGGCAGACTTATAGAACTTAGTCCTTCAATCAATGGGTCAAATTTGAGCACCTAACTTGAAGTAAGTAATTTCTTTGAAGTTATACAGATTTTATTTTATTTCATAATTATTTTATTTACTTTGTATGGCATGGTGACGGGAACTCACCCTGTCCCACAATATTGCTAGGCCTTGAATTGATGGCGTGTCAACCATTTTTGGTCAGCAGATCCAGCATCCTTATCCAGCTGCGCCACTGCATCTCTGGTTATACAGATGTAACTTATGTAAAAAAAATCCTTATTACCCCCATGGGCAGACTAGCACTCATGAAATTATCTTCTCTCTCCATCCCAGGTCTCCCACTCTGAAGATGAATGCCTGCACTTTAAGATTCACAAGCATTTTGAAGTTGGCTTCATTCAGCCAGGATCAGTCAAGGTGTACAGCTACTACAATCTAGGTAATGGCAGAGAAGAGCAACCAGGATGATTAGGGGACTGGAGACTAAAACATACGAAGAACAGTTACAGAGGGCTTGGCTAGTCTAGTGAAGAGAAGGACCAGGGGAGACATGATAGCAGTGTTCCAATATTTGAGCTGCTGCCACAGAGAGGAAGGGGTCAATCTATTTTCCAAAGCACCTGAAGGCCAGACAAGGAATAATGGATGGAAACTGAACAAGGAGAGATTTAACCTGAAAGTAAGGAGAAATTTTCTGACAGTGAGAACAATCAACCAATAGAACAACTTGCCTTTGGAAGTTGTGGGAGCTTCATCACTTGAGACTTTCAAGAAGAGATTGGACTGCCATTTGTAAGAAATGGTGTAGGGTCTCCTGCTTGGGTGGGTGGGTGGGGTTGGACTAGATGACCTACAAGGTCCCTCTCAACTCTGTTAATCTGTATCTAATCATTTTGCAAAGTTGAAAAACCAAAACCGACAAACATCCATGCCCAGTTCTAATTCAGTTTTGTTTGGCAGCACAGATCAATGGATTATGCTTTAATTTCAGGAAAGGATGTGCTCACTCAAGACATTCTGCTGCACAAAGCATTTGCACTGATTTTGCACATAGGTGCAACTCTAAGATTGCTTGCTGTGTCATAGGGATACCTAACTTACTTGGAAAGTCAATTTGTCCCCATTTTGATCTCATTCTTGCTAGGTCTTTTTAACTTCAGTGAAAATGCACGATTATTGGCATGTAATAATTGGAGACTTTAATATTGGAAGGTGTTAGTTTTGTAACAGACCATAAGAATCATGAATACAGGTAGTCTTCTGACAAAAAACCCCTCCCTTTTGATAAACTGGATTCAGACTTACAACCATATAGTTTGCTTAATGACCATGTGATTAGATAACAACTGCAGTAACTCACTTAATGACCATAATTAAAATGATTATAAAATTAAGCCTGGTCATGTGAAGATTCAATTTACGACAGCAGTGACTTATGACCAGAATTCAGGGCTCAATTGTGGTCATAAGTTGAGGACTACCTATAATCTATTTTATACTGTCAAAAAAGTGGCATGTAGAGGAAGTATCAAGAGGATTAGAATGACAAAAGTAAATATTGTGCTGTCACACCAAAACCCTTTTGTATATTAATTGTAGCATCACATGCATGCTCAAAGCTTGCAATGCAGTACCATTTGACAAAAGGAACCGAATTCTATAGATATCCATGTTCCAACTTACTAACTCCATTATATAATGGGATATTCTCTCTTACCTTTCTTATTGCATTGTAGGGCTCTGTGCTTTTCAGGTAAATGCTTAATAAAATTCAATCAGTCAACCAACATTTTTGATAAGTTTCCACTGCACTGTCATGTCAGACATGCCCCAAATTTGAAATTTTGAGAAAATGAGTTACTCTTTGTTCTTCTAAATCAGGGGTGTCAAAGTTGATTTCACTGAGAGACGCATCAAGGTTGTGTTTGACCTGGGGGGGCAGAGATAGGCATGATCAGGGTGGGTGTAGCCAGCTTGACGTCATTTGTCAAGGCTCCATTTTCAGCCATGATGGCCTCCTGCAGCCCTCTGCCAGTGAATGGGCTCCATTTTTGGTTGCAACAACCTCTTGCAGCCCTCTGCCAGCAAAAACGGAGCCTGGGTGGATTGTGCACAGTCTCCCCGAACTCTGTTTTTTCTGGCAGAGGAGTGCAGGAGGCTGTCACAGCCAAAAACAGAGCTCGGGAGGGCCACGCAAAGCCACCACAGGCCAGTCCTCCACTGTTTTCACGGTGGCCCTGTGGGCCAGATCTAAGCACCCCATGGGCTGGTTCCAGTCCACGGGCCTTGAGTTTGACAGCCCTGTTCTAAATAATTATATCTATAATCGCCATAGATTTCTTGTTGTGATGTATGGACATAACTTTCCATTTTTCCTTTAGATGAACAATGTACCAAGTTCTACCATCCAGATAAAGAAACAGGTCTTCTCAATAAGATATGTCATGGTAACATTTGCCGATGTGCAGAAGGTAAGTTGCAATAAATAAGGAAAGTTTGTATTTGATCACCAAAATGGAAGGTTTGGGGAAGAGGCAGTATGGAATCTCTGGCACATAAATTTAATTAATTTATTTATAAAATTTATTGGCCACCCATATTACCATATGGTAACTCTGGGCGGCTTACAGTCATAAAATATATATCTATACATTTAAAACATAAATAATTAAAATCAAACATTAAAACCTAAGGACACCGAGGGAGGAATGGAGGGAGGTGGAATCTGTTGTTACTCGATCAACCACCTCCATTGTGCTGTTCCCCCACTGGGGCCCCAGGCCAACTGGCAGAGCCAGGTCTTTAGGCTCTTACAAAAGGATAGGAGGATTGGGGCCAACCTCACATTGGGGAGGGGAAAGATGTTCCAGAGGGTAGGAGCAACAATAGAGAAGGCCTTTCTCCTGGACCCCGCCAGCTGGAATAATTGGGCTGACAGTGTCTGCAGCTTGCCTCCTCTGCTGGCACAAGTGAAACGGGCCAATCCCAATGAGGTGAGATGGTCTCTCAAGTAATCTGGACCTGTGCCTGATGGATGCTTGGATCTAATCCCAGTCAGATCCCATGTGTGGAGATGGTCCATGGAGATGCCCAGGGAGAGGTCTTGAACTGTTATCTGGGAATGGTTTGATCTTGTTGGCTCTGATGGATAGGGGCCTCGGTGCTGTCAGCACCACTACTAGCCAGCTGCAGCCCACAGGTTGGGGACCCCTGGATTAGAGATAGTAGTAGCTTGTCTCATTTAAATCAGCATTACTGATTTCTGATTTTCAAATATAGATATTTAAAAATGAGACATTACCTGCTTCTGTGCTGGCAACTTCTTTCCCTAACAATGTCTTTTAAATGAGAATGTGTACCCTCAACAATCAATCCAACATGCTGTCTTCTTTTTTCCCCTCTTGAAGAAACCTGTTCCTTGCTCAACCAGCAGAAAAAGATTGATCTTCAATTACGAATTCAAAAAGCCTGCGCACAAAATGTGGATTATGGTATTTATATTGTAGAATCTTATTAATAAGGTAGAGGTGTCTTTCATTGTTAATGCTCTACTTCTAATAATCAAGAAGTCATTTTATTCATAATAAGATGGATTTTTTTTACCCTCAGAATACACACCTTCATCCTGCAGTGATATTTTTCCAGTGCTACTTGTTGGTGTGTTATTGACCCTCGAGTATAGCATTACAATTCAGGGCTCCTAGAAATAGATCTGTATCAATGAGTAAGCAGAGCCAAAACACCGAGATTCAGAGAACATTTCTATGCTCCACACACTCACTGTTTTCACTCTCAATTCTTCAAAAAGCAGCATATGAAGCCAAAGTGCAGTAATCTGCATGGTGCCTACTTCAAAACCCAGAGCTTAAACACTATAGTGTTGTGGAGTGGAGTGAGGTGAAAGTTTTCACAAAAGAGGGAAAGGACTTCTTGGAAGCCTAGTCCTGTGAGGTAGTCCAGACAGGAAGAGCAACCAGGCACATCAGCAGGATCTTTGGCATAAGGTTAAACAGATTCGTGAAGACTGAAAGTATTTCTCCCATCCTCTTTTTCTAGTCTCTGGAAAACTAGGGAGAGTCCCCTCTGCAACACTTCCTATATTTTTCCCTCACCCACAGACTGAGCTGCCTAGGTAGGCTGCAGGTCTTCCTCTTGTCTCCCAAGGTCATTCCAACAAACCTGTAATGGTATCCGGGAGTGACCTTGGGAGACAGAGGAAAGAGCTACAGCCAGGGAGTGGCTGGACAAGAGGCAGCTTAGCCTACAAAAGGAATGGAGGCATGGGCAATGTTTCAGAAAAACCCCTTCCTAGTTTCATGGGCTGTAAAGGGGACAGGGAAGAAATGTACATTTAGACTTGCAAGGTTCTGTTAATGCAACCTTACAATAAAGTAATTTTAGTCCATCTGGCCATACTTCCTGTCTGGACTACCTCACATGACTGATAATACTATCACACTCATAGAACCAAGGCACCTCAAGAGAAAATACACAATTTGCTTCCCTGTACCCCACAGTGGGGCTGGTACTCAGTGGCCTCACCTAGAGGAGTCAAGACTGCCACAAAGATCCAGCCTTGGAGTGCCCATAGTCTAGGTGGAAATGTCAGCAGTACCTGTCCCAAAGGTGTTTTTCCAAAAGGAAACCAGACTCTTTCTTGGTAAGAAAGGAAATCCAGTTGCCTTTTGGAAAAGTACCTTTGGAATCTTGACCTGGGTGATTCGGAATCTCCATCGACACTGATCAGTGCCTCACTGATTATGCCACTCATGATGTAAAATAATCAGCTGTCTTAATGAATATTGTTTCTGTCTTTGTTCTTAAAAGTCTACAAAACCAAGCTGCTTCGAATAGAAGAAAAAGATGGTAATGATATCTATTTCATGGATGTTTTAGAAGTTATTAAAGGAGGTAAGAATTTTCCCCTAAAACAGACATTTTCTTTAAATCTGAAAGTTCATTTGAACCCTATTTGAAAGTTCACATTAGTCTATTTTATTTCATTTTATTTGTTCAAGTGCCACCCCACTCTTAATTGATTCTGGGCAATGTAGAATAAAATCAAACAAAATAATAAACGCAATATAGTAAAATTACTAACAGAATAGGAAAAAAGAATAAAGAGCAAAAACAGATGCTGAATCCAGCTGATATCATCCATACCCCCAAATGTATCAGACAGGAGCCCAATCACCCTACCCCAAGGGCTTGAAGCCAGCTCTTGAAGCTTTCTAGAGAAGGCCAGCAGGATGGGAGTTACCGAGATATCGGGATAACTTCACCTACCTGCTGAATTTTCACCTCTATGGTCAGAATCTCAATGTTTCCTAGAATTTTCCTTGAGTAAGAATGCTGTCATTCTCTCAAAAAGTAAAAGAGGGCATTAAAAACCTCAAGTGTCAGTAGGACATATTTTATTGCACATTTCTATGGAACAATAAAGTGTTTCCCATTGACAGTCAGATAGAAGTTTTCTCAAAATGTGCATGACTGAATAATTCCCAATTTTTTTTTGTAACACTTTAGGTTTCATCATCCTCACAAATGTGTTTCAGTAATTCCTTCAAACTTCCCTTATTCATGAATTATCAAAAGTAATAATGGGATTTTGGTCTGGTTTCCTAAAAACAAAGTCTCCCTTTTAATGCTTTAATGATGCAGAAATAGATGCAGGTCTGGTGAATTCTTCTGCTTGTAAGAGGAGCATGCCTTTAAATTGATCTCTTCACTCTTTTTCTGTGTTTTAAAGAGAGGAAACATCTTATTCCTCATCATTATCACTGTTATTCAAACTCACAACATGGTTTTTCTAAACAGAATGTTTCTGCTTTAAATAAGGATTCAGGATTTTGTCTGTGAGGATGAGGAGCTAGGGATGAGTTACATCAGAAAAAGTGGGAGGGGCCATGTTTATCATTCTACCAGTTTTCTGTATCCTGATCAAACTCCTCCAGTGAATCAGAAGATCTTCCAACCAGTGTGGGAAGGATCTGTTGTAGGGGGACTGCCAATGGCCACCCTTCCCTCTGCAAAAATGGCCTCCCTTTCACTTCTGTTGATAGGAACCTTCCCTGGATGATCCGCAGGCAAATGAGGTTAGCCTGAAAAGTGCTCTACTGCTGAGATAGGGAACTGGTTTTTCAGGGTCAGATGCTGCTGCAGTATCTGTGTTGATTATAATGGCCACTCTGAGGAAAAAGGTAGAACTGAGAAGATGGTTTGTTTGCCCCAGAGTGATAAATATGGGCCAATAGCAGTTGAAGAAAGGGCCAATGCACCCACTATTTGGTCTTCTCTGGTTACTTAACATTACTTGCCAATGTAAGAGCATATCCCTATTGAAATACTTATTCAGATTTTATCTAATTTCTGCAGGCACTGACCGAAATGCACAAGCAAAAGCCCGCCAGTATGTAAGTCAAAGGAAATGCCAGGAGGCTTTGAATCTGAAGCTGGATAATGATTATCTGATCTGGGGTCTCAGCAGTGACCTGTGGCCCATGAAAGATGAGTACGTATTTCACTATTTTTTTTTTTAATTTTCTAAAATTGTATAGACTTTGTTTTTCTGCTATCAAATCCACAGAACACCTAACACTATATTTACAGTATCATAGAATGTTGTGTTGCATCCTTGAAAGCAATCATAATCTGAATCTTTTACTATCAAAAGTAGCCATTCTTCTTCAGATTTATTGGATGCCACTTGTGTAGGTTACATATGACGTTGTGGGGAAAACTGTGGAATAACCTTAACTAGAATTTTTTAGATTCCTTCATGAATGGATAGCACCATCTCTGGGAATATGTACAGCTTTTACCCAGATGCTTCAAGCCACACAGTCCAGGAACGGTTGCGCTCGGACTTGCAGTGGCCTGAGGATGGGGATGTGAGTGGTTTGGCTAGTGTTATCTGGACTGAGTTCAATCCTGTTTCTGAGGATGAAGTGGACGGGATTATGCGGCGCCTGAGTTCCACCACATGTTTATTGGACCCGTGCCCTTCCTGGTTGGTTTATGCCTCCAGGGAGGTCACGTGCAGCTGGCTCCGGGCAGTGGTCAACGCTTCGTTAAGGGAGGGGCTGTTCCCTGCCGCTTTGAAAGAGGCGGTGGTGAGGCCCCTTCTGAAGAAGCCTGCCCTTGACCCAGCCGCGTTGAACAACTTTCATCCGGTCTCCAACCTTCGCTTCTTAGCGAAGGTTGTTGAGAGTGTGGTGGCCCAGCAATTGCCACTTTTCCTGGAGGAAGCGGACTACCTGGATCCATACCAATCGGGCTTCCGGCCCGGGTACAGCACGGAGACAGCATTGGTCGCACTGATGGATGATCTCTCTAGGGCTCGGGACAGGGGTTTTTCCTCTGTCCTAATCCTGTTAGATCTCTCAGCGGCTTTCGATACCATCGACCATGGTATCCTGTTGCAGCGTCTTGGGGGATTGGGAGTGGGAGGCACTGTTTTACGGTGGTTCTCCTCCTACCTCTCGGGACGTTCGCAAACAGTGTTGGCAGGGGGGCGGAGGTCGACTCCAAGGTATCTCACTTGTGGGGTGCCCCAAGGTTCGGTCCTCTCGCCCCTTCTGTTCAACATTTATATGAAGCCGCTGGGTGAGATCATCCGTGGCTTTGGGGTGAGTTATCATCAGTATGCTGATGATACGCAGTTATACATCTCCACCCCAGGCCACATCAGTGATGCTCTCTCAGTGATGTCCCGTTGTCTGGAGGCGGTGCGGATCTGGATGGACAGGAACATGCTTCGACTCAATCCAGCCAAGACAGAGTGGCTGTGCATACCGACATCATGGTCCAGTTTGGATGTTCCATCTTTGGTCATGGGGGAGGAGGTGTTGCCCCCCGTGGACAGGGCATGGAACCTGGGGGTCCTCCTGGACTCACAGCTCAAATTGGAGGAGCAGGTGGGGGTCGTGGCCAGGGGGGCCTTTGCCCAGATCCGGCTGGTTCGCCAGTTACACCCATTCCTGGACCGGGATGCCCTGCGCACGGTCACTCAGGCGCTCGTTATCTCCCGACTCGACGACTGTAACGCTCTCTACCTAGGACTGCCCTTGTGTACCACTCGGAGGCTTCAGCTGGTGCAGAATGCGGCCATGCGGGTAGTGATGGGAGCTTCCCGATACTCCCATGTTACACCCCTCCTGCGCGACCTGCATTGGCTTCCGGTTGCCCTCCGGGTGAGATTCAAGGTGCTGGTATTAACATTCAAAGTCCAGCATGGCATGGGTCCAGGTTATTTACGAGAACGGCTCCTCCCAACATCAAACACCAACCGCCCTGTACGGGCGCACAGGCGGGGTCTCCTCGGGGTGCCGTCTGTGACTCAATGTCGCTTGGCGGCGACCCGGGGGAGGGCCTACTGTGTGACGGCTCCCACTCTGTGGAATCTCCTTCCGCTGGAGCTCCGCCTGACCCCGATCTTTGCACCTTCCGCCACGATTTGAAGACTTGGCTCTTTTTACAATCTGGGCTGTGCTGATTCCCTGGGGTTGGTTCTATCTTAACCATGGGTTTTAATCTTTAATTCGGCTTTAACTTGTTTAATATATTTTTAACTAATTTATTTATTGTTGTATTTTTAGCTGTGAGCAGCCCGAGTCCTTTTTGGAGAGGGGGCGGCATATAAGTCGAATAAATAAATAAATAAATAAATAAATAAATAAATAAATAAATATGCTCTATGTCCTGCTGGAGAGCTGTGCTTGCCTGCAGGGATCTTTTCTATCACAACCTCATGTTTCTCAGTGCCTCCAGTTCAGGCCTGCAAGGATCTATACATGTGAGATCTTTCACACAGCAAAGAATAAAAGTTGTCTGTATGTCTTTGTTACTGTCTAGTGGTTGCCCTCATTTTTGCAGCCCAGACCTACTAGTCCAATCATTTCATTTCACTTTGTGCTGAATTATTTCCACCATTGTTTTTATAGTACAGACAGTTCAATAAGGGAAGGGTTGCATCTAGTTGTTCCTCTCTATACACTCAAACGTATACATGAAAGAGAGTTGGTAGATTATCACTGTATGTTTGGGAACATGCACCTGTTGTTTTAGGTGTTTTGGGAAAGATTAAAGTTGATACTCATTCACCTGAAGAAAATCAAAATACCGTTTGGGTGATTTAACCTTTCAAACCAACATAAGGATTTTTCATACTTTTTCCACACTTCTTAAAGTCTCCCTGAATTTAGGAATGTCTTAGTTATCACAAGCCTGATGCATCTCTTATTTTCCTTGCCTGAGAAGTTCTGGCTGTGAGCCATTTGGGGAGTGGGGTTTCATTCCATTTGGGTTCTACAAACATACTTCTAAATTTTTGTTGATAGTATACACCTTTAGCATTCAGATCCAATTTTCTGCTATTTGTGTCAACTGAAATGTGTAAAGTCTTAGACTGGGGAGAAACAATCTATGAAGTAAAATTTTATCATTGAATTCATTCATTCATTCGTCACATCTGTACTGTATACTGCCAAATCTTGCAACTCATGAGGGTGTATTTTTCCATTGTTGTAGCAATCATGTTTTATGGCAGGAGCCATTTGAATTTTCCAGAATTCAGTTGTTTAAGGATTTGGATTTTAAGGAAAAAGAAACATTTCTTCTATCACCCTAAAAACAAAATCGAAATTAAAATGTCATATTTATAGGATGAAATGATTGAAATCTATGTTAGGATCCAATCCAAGCCATTGCTCCACGAGGAGACAATTGACTTAATTTCCTTGCAGGGCTGTTTTTAGCTATCTTCTTTCTCTTTCTAGTATCTCCTACCTCATTACAAAGAACACCTGGATTGAGAGATGGCCAAATGAAGATGAATGCCAGGATGAAGAATTCCAGAATTTGTGTGATGACTTTGCTCAGTTGTCCAATACACTGACTATTTTTGGCTGCCCTACTTAAAAGTTCAGAAGAATCAATGATAGGAAGAAAATTCTCAGAAGACAGATTTTTGAGCCAATACATATATGTTACTTTGCCTCTTGATTTTTTTTTAGTTTTTTATCATTTTGCTCTGCTATTTTCCTTCACAATTGTTTATACAGAAAATAAATAATTGATTTCTTACTTTGATATCCTATTGATTGTTAATAAGCAGTGATATTTCAGGATTCTTCTTTTTTTGTTCTTTTGATCCTTTTATTAATTGATGTTCTCGGAGGAGATTATAAAGCACTGTTTTAGTGATGGATGAATGACTTAGTGGGTGAATATTAACTGGGATTAATAAGGTTGATAGAGAGAATTAGGTGGCATAGCTCAACACAATGCAGAATATAAATTCACTTCCTTGTAATTTTATCCCAGTAACCAGAATAGTTTCCAGCAAAATGGAAATCTTTTTCAAAGGCAATACTCAAAGTGCTTTTTCATTTTCTGAAAATTGCAAAGGCATGCACATGTATAATTCTCCCATGCATATAGCTTTCCATCCATCACAAATTGCATTACAAGTTCATATATAGGTCATAAAAGAAACGTTGAATATTGATTGCAGCTATCCCCTCTTTAATGTTCTTCAAAGTTATATATAATGTATAAAAATGAGAAATATTGATTTTAGAGCCAAAACTAAGTATTAATCAAGGAGGATCCAAATCTACGGATACCTTCCTCTGAGAAACATTTTTTAAAAAGATTGCATTAAGATTGTCAAGGAAGTGCACAGCAGCTATCCAGATGAAGTTGGAGACACTAACTAAACTTGTAGTCTTTTATAAATCAGACTTCATAAAAGAGTAGGTGGAGTTGCACTATATATTGTTGGAAGAATTATCCTTCTGGGTTCAGTTCCAAGTGGGGAAAAAGACACTGGAAACATGGAGGCTGTTTGGAAAGATGATTTAATGGTGGACAGAACCACATGGCTTAGAGCTCCAAAGTGAAAAGGACGATCACATGCTTCAAGATGTTGGGTCAAGGAAAAGAAGGGGGCAAGATGCTGAGAGACATTTAGTTTTATACCCTCTGTTGGGCCCCACCTTAGTGTTTTCTGTTCCTGTGTAAGAAACGTATCCCATTGGCTGTCAGACTCCCAAGGGTGGGGATCTTAGCTAACTTTGTAGACTTTGTCTGGACCACTTGGCTTCACCTGAGTGCTGGCTGATGCAATCTTTCCAGGCCATGTGGTGAGATGGGTAGAGGGCTTTGTAATGTAGTATACTCTGGCCCAGGCCTTAATGGCTTGCCCATTAACAAAGGTGTATGTGGGGGTGAATTTCTGCCTCTCTGAGTTTCTACTTTTATTTTTAGGGGAAATATTCTGCCTTTTTAGTATATCCTAAAATATTTCATTTTCCTTGGAGTGGGGTGGGTTTTAACTTCCAAGAATATAAAGGACCACTATATTGCTACAGAAACAAACAAAAACCAAAGACAAAAACCTCATAGAATTCATATGGGTCAATATAAAAGGAAAAAAGAATGACTTTGCCATAAGTGTATACTACAACCAAGCCAAAAAAAAAGATGCACTCTTTGCTAACCAAGTAACAAATATATGTAGGAAACACACTACAATAGCAATGGGGGACTTCAATTAACCTGATGTCAACTGGAAGACTAATTTTGCACCAAGTGAGAAATCGAACAGGTTTCTGACCAGTGGTGGGATTCAATTTTTTTTACTACTGGTTCTGTGGGTGTGGCTTAATTTGTGGGTGTGGCTTGGTGGTCATGTGACTGGGTGGGCATGGCTTGGTCATGTGACCAGATGGGTGTGGTTTGGTGGTCACATGACTGGATGGGCATGGCTTTGTGGCCATGTGACTGGGTGGGCGTGGCCAGGTGACCATGTGACTGGCAAACCAAATACAAATGGTCCTCGCTTAATGGCCAGTTGCTTAGCAAATGTTCTAATTTATGACTAATCTCCCCAGAGCTACTTGACCTGTTATTGGAGTTTTGACAGCTGTACACACACACACACACACACACACACACACACACACACATTCTAACCCTGCTGTTCTATGATTCTGTAAGGATCTCCTGCTGGAGGAAGGGGTTGGACCAGATGACCTCCGAGATCCCTTGCAGGCCAGCCCTAGATTGCTGTGCTGCTTCAAAGAGTCTTCTGAAGCCAAGGTTTGTGTCCTTCCTTCCGCTCCTTTTTTTTCTCTCCCTCCTTCCCTCCTTCCATGTATTTATCTATCCATCCATATATCTCATTCACTTTCTCCTCCCTCCCTCCCTCTCTTTCTTTTTCTTTCTTTGTCCCTTCCTTCCATCTCTCCCTTTCTTTGTCTATCCCTTTTCTTCCTTTTTCTTCCTTTCTCTTTTTTCTTCCTTTCTCTTTTCTTTTTCTTTTCTTTCTTGTCTCTCTCCCTTCCTCTCTCATTCCCTCTTTTTCTCTCCCTCTCTTTTGCTCTCTCTTTCCCTCTCTCCCCCCCTCTGTGTGTCTTTCTCTATGGGTCTTTCCCCCCTCTGTATCTATGTCTCTCTCCCTCTCTCTATCCCCTATCTATCCCCTCTCTCCTATCTTCCCCTCTCCCCCACTCTGTGTCTGTCTGTCTGTCTCTCTCTCTCAAAGCTGCGGCTGGGCCAAGTGCTCTTTGCTACTTTCATTTCTTCTTTTTGGAATCCAGACTAGCTGAACAAGGATTGCCAGCCACGGGTGACCCTTCTCCTCCTTCTTCTCCTCCTCGCGTGTGCATGCCACCCTCCCGGCCCTGCCATGACTGCCAGCCGTGAGAGGAGTGGGAAGGGGAGAAGGGTTGCCCGAAGGGACTCTTCCAGCATGGCTGGCGATTCTTGTTCAGCCAGTCCCTTCGGGCGACCCTTCTCCTCCTCTCATGACCAGCGGCCATGGCAGGTCCAGGAGTGTGGCATGAACACGCAAGGAGGAGAAGGGAAAGGTCGCCCGAAAGGACACTTCCAGCATGGCTGGTGATCCTTGTTCAGCCAGTCTGGATTCCTAAAAGAAGAAATGAAAGTAGCGAAGAGCACCAAGGAAAGCCCAGCTGCGGCTTTGACACACACACACACACACACACACACACACAGAGTGGGGGAGAGAGACGGGAAGATAGGGACCCGGCCGCTTTGCTATCCCCTGCCATCGCCCTTACCTTCTCAGGCCAGGCGAGGGAGGGGGGGGGTGAGGGGCAGGACCAGCCACTTCAAGCAAGGTGAAGAGGCAGCGACCAAGCATGGGTGAGTAGAAGCCTGGGAATGGTGGCTCCTGGCTCAGTCAGCCTGAGGGGCTGCTGCAGGCATATTGTGACAAAGGGGGCAAAGAAGTCCTGGGACATCTGCCCACCCACCTGCTGGCTGGCCAGGCTGAGCTGGGCTGGGTAGGAAGAGGCACGTCCACCAGGAGAAGGAAGAAAAGGTGCTCTGGGAGGACGGGCAGGCAGGTGGATGTCCCGGGGCCTGCTGCACATGTGCACTGCATGTGTACTGGCTGCACACACAGTGCACATGTGCAGCAGCCCTGGGACATCTGCCTGAGCTGCGCCACGGCCACCACGTGGTAGGGAAAGCTAGGAGAGCAATCGGGACAAGCAGGAGACCAGGCAACCGTGCAACCCAGTTCGGGCGTGGCCAGCCAGGGGTCACCACCAGTTCGGCAACCCACACCAAATCACCACTACCGGTTCGCCTGAGCCGGTGCGAACCGGTTGAATACCACCTCAGTTCCTGACCAACCTGACAACTTTATTGTCCAAAGGGTAGAGGAGGGACAGCCGTAATGGACTTAATTCTTATGAACAGAGAAGTAATGATAGAGGGAGTTGAAACTGCAGGAACCTTGGGTGAGAGTGACTATGTCATACTGGAATTCAACATCACACAAACACAAGCAATAGAATATAATGATACAGGAGTCTTAGATTTTAAAGAACTGATTTTAATAAACTCAGAGAGGACTTGGGAAAGATTGTTTGGATGAAAATCCTAAAAGGGAAAACAACTCAAGAAGCTTGGGAAACTTTGAAAAATATGATCCTAAAAGCCCAGTCCAGCACAATACCTGTCAGGTCCCATATATTTCTATTGGGATGCTGGCATTTTAGGGGGAGGGGGAGGATTGGAGAGATCTCTATATGTTTCCTGCATTGCTGTGCTGTGAATTTCTGTTTCTATTCATTGCATTGCTGTACTGTGGGAGGAATTTTGTTTGCACTGCTTTAAATTGCTTTTTTTAAATGGGAAAATTTAGTTGCTGCCTAGACCTTTTGCTATCAGAAGCCTTTCAATAAAAGCTCCTTTTGGAACAAACTTTAGTTTCAAGAGTCCTGCTTTCTTGGGAAAATTGGAAAGGCAAGACCTTACAGTACCATGAAAAAGAAAGACAAGGAATCCAAAAAGAAACCAGCATGGCTGCACAAAGATCTCTCTGATAAGTTGAAAGACAAAAAGGACAAGTACAAAAAATGGAAAGAGGAACACTTAACTAAGGCAGAATATCAGCAGATAGCCAGAATCCGCAAAAATGAAATCAGGAAAGCAAAGGCTCAGAATGAACAAAGATGTGCAACAAGAATCAAAGATAATAAAGTTTCTTCCAATATATAAATACCAAGAAAAAAAAATTAAGGAAACAGTCAGTCCACTAAAGAGAGAAGATGGCAAGGAAGTAGCAGGCAGCAGAGAGAAAGCAGAGCTGCTTAACTCATTCTTTGCATTGTCTTCACACAAAAAGCCCAACCTACCAAAAACATAATCTTAAAAGATAGATTAGAAATAAAAAGTAAAATAAGCAAGAAAATGGTAAGAGAACACCTATTGACAAATATCAATCACTGGGACCTGATGAATTACATCCCAGTGTTCTGAAAGAACTGGCAGGTGTTATCTCAGAACCATTGTACCAAATCTTTCAAAAATCCTGGAGCACTGGGGAAGTACCTGAGGATTGGAAAAGTGGTTCCCATCTTCAAAAAAGGGGAAAAAACAGACCCTGGAAACTACAGACCAATCAGCCTAACATCAATCAGTATCTTTCCAGTATCTGGGAAGATATTGGGAAAGATGATACTAAAACAGATCTACGAGGAAGTGAGTGAGTGACAGCCTGTGGTGGCAAATGAAGAGGTTTGTGTGGAAAATTGGTGAGAATTTGTTAGAGCATTTGATCGCGGAACAGCAGAGAGATCTGTGGGGAAGCAATAAGCTGATCGGAGCCTGGAAAGAAGTGGCGAAAAAAAGAGAAAGCGAAAGTGAAAGGGCTCGAGAGGAGGAATCGAAGACTAATTGTAATGACTTAGAGGAGAAGGAGGTTTGGATCAGAGAAGCTTGCTATATTGCTGCCAATTGGGTGAAAAAGGTCTGTCACACGGAGGGTGGGGGTGTTCTTGGATTATTTTTGTTTGGAAAGTCAGAGCTGGCTATTTCTGAGATCAGGAGAAGATTCAAAACTTTGAAGTGGATTAAAGACCCATGACTATAGACGATACTAATAAACGAGTTAAATCTCTGTGTATATGAAACGAGCGGTTGACTGAGGAAACATCGGTGTGGAGAATTTTGGAAAAACTAGCTGTTTGGAATTTAGAATGAAATGAGGAGTACACACTGCTGAATGTATTGAAACTTTAAGAAGCCATAGTCATTACTCAGCAATTTTCCTTAGCCCGAACATAAGGAATTGAAATTATCTTGTTGTAGAGACAGAGACCTACATAATTAACTTAGGACTCTTTCTTTAAGAAAGACTCCCCTTTCTTTAACTCTGGATATTAGGATTAATTACTTTATACTTTGTTACTTTTCACCTATGTATTGATTGAAGAAGGAAAGACATTGGATGGGTATTATTGAGAGGTGTTTTGTTGGATTTATTTGATATGTTAGTAAGTTCTCAAGTAATATTAATATTATTAACAATAAGCGTTTAATATTTATAACATCTACCAGACCTATAGTTATAACTGATTAATTATATAGTAATATTTGAATATGTTCTGTTAATTAATTAATTAATTAATTAATAATTGGACTTGTATGCCGCCCCCTCTCCAAAAGCACTCGGGGTGGCTCACAATTAAAATACAACAACAAATATTTAAAAAAGAAACTAAGCAAGCCCAATCACTAAAATTAATTTAAAATTAATTTAACTCCCCCCCCCAAGAGGTCAGTCCAGCCCAGCCTACTCAAACAGCCAGGTTTTCAAATCGTGGCAGAAAGAGCGGAGATCAGGAGCCAAACGGAGCTCCAAAGGTAGTTGGTTCCACAAGGCAGGAGCTGCAACAGAGTAGGCCCTTCCCCGAGGCACCGCCAGCCAACACTGTCTCGCAGACGGCACCCCGAGGAGTCCCTGTCTGTGCACGTGTACAGGGTGATCGGTATTTGATATTGGCAGGAGACGCTCCCGCAAGTACCCCAGACCCAAGTCATGAAGGACTTTGAATGTTAATGCCAACACCTTGAATCTCACCTGGAGGGCAACCCGCAACCCATGCAGCTCGTGCAGGAGGGGTGTAACATGGGAGTACCGGGAAACTCCCATCACAACCTGCGCAGCCGCATTCTGCACTAGCTGAAACCTCCGGGTGGTATGCAAGGGCAGTCCTAAGTAGAGAGCATTGCAGTAGTCGAGTTGGGACGTGACAAGTGCATGAGTGATCGTGCAAAGGGCATCTCGGTCCAGATATGGGCGTAACTGGCAAACCAGTCGGACCTGGGCAAAAGCCCCCCTGGCCACAGCCCCCACCTGCTCCTCCAAACTGAGCCGTGAGTCCAGGAGGACTCCCAGGTTCTGGGCCCTGTCCACAGCTGTCCACACCTGTCCCCCTATGACCAAAGGTGGAATCTGTTGACTGGTCCGAGATGCCTGTATGCTCAACCACTCAGTCTTGGCCGGGTTGAGCTGTAGCCCATTCCTGCCCATCCAGATTGTGTACCGCATCCAGACAACGGGACATCACGGAGAGGGCATCACTGATTTGGCTTGGGGTGGAGATATACAACTGGGTATCATCAGCATACTGATGATACCTCAACCCAAAGCCACAGATGATCTTGCCCAGTGGCTTCATATAGATGTTGAACAAGAGGGGCGAGAGGACCGATCCCTGAGGGACCCCACAAGTGAGTGACCTCAGAGTCAACCTCTGCCCCCCACCAACACCAATTGCGAACGCCCCGAAAACAATTAATTGACTTTTAATCTATCTTTATTTACAAATTGTTTTATGTGTACTGATGAACTTTTCATAACACTATAATATAATATAATATTGTTTTATAACATTTATGGATATATAGCTTGACATATATTTGGAACGGTATAGGATGTACAATAGATAGATATACAATAGATAAGAGTTGTATTTAAATTAAGAAGACAGGAGAAGATATTTATTATTACTACTTCTAGAACTTTACAATATTGAGGAACAATGGTAGATTTTGTATATTTATATATTCAATTTAGGATTTTAATTGGAGTCCATATTGGATAGTATTTATATTTCTAAGTTTGTTAAATATATCAAGAAAGTTAGGGAATTAACAAATAGACAGAGTAGTTAATCAGTTGGTTGGTTAATTTAGCTTATTGGTCAATTTTATGATATATCACGTAAGAGTTGAATGTTAATTTGGGATAACATAATTAACAATACAAAAACAAAAATAAATTTTAGGAGAAATGACGTCTATGACCACTAAAGTGCTCAAAGCTTGAAAGAAGACAACATTAACAGCTGCGATGGCAATACCCTCACCTTCATCACAGAAGACAATTGAAGAAACACTGACAACAGAGAAACAACCTCCCTTTACAAATGCCAGTATCCATTCGACATTGCTTACCCTAGAAGAGTCCATGTTAAACTTACAAGAAATAATGCTCAAAAATCATATAGAGACAAGAGCAGATATAAATGAACTAAAAGAGGAGATGGGGAAGTTAAAAGCAGAAACGAAGGGAGATATTTCCAAATTAGATGAAGAAATTGGAATAATACAACAAGCATTGGAAAAAAATGAATTGACAATAAAAAAAGTAGAGGAAAGGATGGAACAAACCAAAAAGAAACTGGAAAGAGTAGACGAGCATTTAAAGATTGCAAGCAAGGAAATGGAAGACTCCCTGGTGTATTTAGAAATGGACAAGGCAGCGTCATATTTAAGATTCCAAAATATAGTGGAATCAAAAAAAGAAGATCTAGATCAGGTGATGGCAGAAATTTTGGCAGAGGTATTGGAAAGAGATAAAGAGGAGATTCTGAAAGAATTGGATGAAGTTTATAGAGTAAGCACTAACTATGCAAGGAGACGTAAATGTCCAAGAGAAGTGCATATACGCTTTGCAAGAAGGAAGGTTCGGGACATTATATACAAAATAACGAGAGATGAAACAATTAAAGATAAAGAAATTTCAGTGCTTAAGTAAATTCCAAGAAGGGTCAGGGAAGCAAGATGGGACTATAAACACCTGGCAGCTCAATTAAATCGAAAAGGCATTATATTTAAATGGCTCGTCCTGGAAGGAATGTTAATTACTTGGGGGGGAAGGAAAATCAAAGTGGATTCCATGGAAAAAGCCCAAGATTTTTATGAAAGATTGCCAGGTTCTGAAGAACAGACCAGCAAAGATGAATCAGAACCAGATTTCCAGGAGGATCAAGAGCACTCAAAGAAAGGACAGAAGACCCCAGAAAATTTAGAAAACAACCAACAACAACTAAAAGAGAAAGAGGGAGTAACGACAAGGCAAAGAGCGAGAATCAATCAGACCTAAACACTTGAGAAGAAGAAGACCAATCAAAAACCAAGAAGAAAGAAAAATCACCCAGTAACTACAAGAAAGAGTAAAAGCTTAAATTAATAAAAGTAATGCAAAGAGAAACAAGAACAATTAGGAAAGAAAAGAAATAGATATAACTGGAATTATGGAAAAAGAAGTGAAATTCCTATCTATAAATATAAATGGCTTAAATTCAAAAATAAAAAGACAAAGGATCCTGGCAAAGTTGATAAAATAAAATATAGACATTGTCTGCTTACAGGAAACACATATTTTAAAAACAGGAAAAATATTTAGATTGTACTAAATTAGGGAAGGTGTTCACGGCTTCAGCAGACAATGAAAAAAAGAATGGAATAGCAGTTTACATTAAAGAAGAGATAAAAGCATTATTAGTATTTGCAGATCTCAAAGGAAGAGTTCTGGCAATAGAAATACAGATAAACTTCAAAAAAATTCTATTGGTGGTAATTTACGCCCCTAACACTAATAAAAAAGAATTCTATAAAGCTTTGTATACCAAAATTATTGAATTGGAAAGGAAAAATATTTGTATTATACTCTTCCTTTTTAATTTTCATTCCTTTCATTTCTTTACCTTCTCTAATATTCCTATTCAACACTTCCAAAGTTAACGCAAACAGCAGAGGTGACAGTGGACAACCTTGTCTTGTCCCTTTTCTTATATCTATGGATTCTGTTAATTCTCCATTTACCATAATCTTTGCAGTTTGTTCATAATATATGGATTCAATGGCTTGAGTAAATTTTTTACCAAAGCCCATTTGTTCCAATTGCAATAACATAAACCACCAACTCATGTTGTCAAAGGCTTTTTGTGCATCTAGAAACATCAATGCCATTTGCTTTTCCGGATGTGCCTCATAATATTCCAAAGTGTCCAGAATTATTCTTACATTATCTTTAATTTGTCTCTTTGGCAGAAATCCATTTTGGTCAACATGTATAAAGTTATTTAAGTATCTTTTCAGTCTTTCTGCCAAAATTGAAGCAAAGATTTTATAATCTGAATTTAATAGGGATAGAGGTCTTTAATTTTTAACTTGTTGCAGGTCTGTATCCTCCTTCGGTATAAGTGTAATATATGCTTCTGACCATGTTTTGGGAAATCTTTTCTTTAACATAACTTCATTCATAACTTCTAACAAATGGAGATTCAGTATTTCCTGGAAAGTCTTGTAAAATTCCGCTGGTAATCTGGACCTGGTGCTTTTCCGCTGGTAATCTGGACCTGGTGCTTTTCCAATATTCTGTTTTTTTAAGGCTTCTGTTAGTTCCATCATCTTTATGTTCCCTTCTAGCATTATTTCAATATCTTTAGGTATCTGAGGTAAATTCGCTTTCTGTATGTATTGCTTAACTTTTTCTTCTTGAATATTCTCTTGAAAATACAGTTTTCCATAGTAATCTTCTATGATTTTTTTCTTCTCCTCATTTACATAGCAAACATGTCCTTCTTCATTTATTAATTGATTAATCCTTCTTGATTCTCTTTCCTTTCTCAGTTTATAGGCTAGCCATCTGCCTGGTTTGTTTGCATCTTCAAAGTAATTCTGTTTAGCATTTTTAATTTTTTGTGCTAGTTCCTTTTTTTCCATTATTCCCATTTTATGTTTAATTATATCCATTTTATTTTTAATGTCTTTTTTGCGAGAACTTCTGTAACTCTTTTTCCAGTCTTTTATAGTCATCCTCCAAGGTTTTTAAAGTCTTTTTCTGTTTTATATTTCTTTTCCATGTATAATCAATTATCAAACCTCTTCTGTAGGCCTTCATTGTGTCCCAGAGATTCTGTAAAGAAGTATCCTCTTTTCTATTTTCTTTAAAAAAGAAAACCAATTTTTTCTCTATTTTCTGTTTGAAATCTTTTTCCTTTAGTATCATATTATTTAAAGTCCGTCTAGATTTCTTCTTATATCCTTTCCAAAAACTGTCATTGGATTGTGGTCTGCCCAAGTGCTTGTTTCTATTTCAATTTCTCGTATGTTAGTAAGTAATTCTGCTGACATCCATATCATATCAATTCTAGACCATGATGCATGTCTGTTTGAGTAAAAAGTATATTGCTTACTTTCCACATTTCTTTCTCTCCATGCATCTTTTAAGTTTAATTCTTCTATCATTTGAAAGAAAGATTTTGGTAATATCTTTCTAGCTTTCTTTGTTGATTTCTGCGTTTTATAGTCCAACCGATCATTATTCCATTAAGATCTCCCATCATACAAATATTAACATAGTCCAATTCAATTATTTTTATGTAATTATAATAATTATAATTATGAAATTATTATGTAATTTCCTATAGTATTCTTCTTGATTATCATTTGGAGCATAAATTGCAATTAAAAGTGTTTTGACATTATTGTCCATTATTTCCACCATCAAAATCCTTCCGTCGTCATCTGTATAAATTAATTCTGCCACAATTGTATCTCTAATATATAAGACCATGCCTCTTTTTCCGATTGTGTCAGCGACTTGTCTAATTTCCCTAATTTTTTTTGTTTCAATATATTTTCATGTTGTTTTTTAATATGTACTTTTTGTAAACAAATTATATCAAATTTTAATTTCTCTAATTTATGAAATACTTTTCTTCTTTTAGCAGCCAAATTAAGTCCATTTATGTTAATCATGATCAATTTCTTTTCATCCATGATAAGCTTTATAACAGGGTTTTATTGCTCTACTGGATCTTAGTTCTCGTTGCTCTCTGGGTACATCACCTACTGCACCTTCTTCTTTTTCTTTTTCAATTACTGCTATACACTCCTCTTGAAATTCACTTAGTGACTGTTCTTTTCTTTCTTCTTGCTCCTTTCCTCTAAAATATTCTAAGTAGAATAACACCGCTTTTCCAACTGAGTCAATTCTGTGTTTTTGTTCCTGCCAAGTGAACAAGAGGCCTTCTGGCATCAACTATCTATAGTTGATTCCTCTTTTAAGTAACTCTTTAGTCAAAAATGTATATTCTCTTCTCATCTCTCTTACTCTTCTTGGTACTTGTTTCAGCACCACAATTTCTTTGCCTTTGTACTTTAATATTTTCTCTCTTGCCACCTGTAGTATCTGTGTATGCCAAACCAATCTTATTTCATTTTTTGGCAATGTAATTAAAGCAGCAAAATGCAGTGGATATAATATGATTAGATTTCAATATAGCATTCAACAAAGTAGATCACAACCTACTTCTTGATAAACTAGAAAAATATGGGATAAGCAGCATCACCACCAATTTATATATAACTTATATATAATTTATATATAACTTATATATAAACCATACTCAACAAGTAGTCCTTAATGGTAGTATATCTACATGGTGGGAGGTAAGCAATGGGATATCACAAGATTCTGTCATAGACTTCAATAACTTCATAAATGACTTAGATGTGGGAATAGAAGGGGAACTTATCAAATTTGCAGATGGCACTAAGCTAGCAAGAATAACCAACACCCTAGAGGACAAGCTCAGGATCCAAAAAAATCTCAACAGAGTTGAATAATGGGCCCTATCCCCCCAAAAAAAGAACCTTAATGGGGGAAAAAGCAAGATTTACACTTAGACAACCTCCCCCCAAGGTACAAGTACAGATGGCGTAAAACTAGCTCAAAAACAGTAACTGCGAGAGTGACCTTGGAGTGCTAGTTGACAATCACTTAAATATGAGCCAGCATTGTGGGACAGCAGCCAAAAAACTAAAACAATTCTTGGTTATATAAACAGAGGCATAGAATCAAAATCACATAAGTATTAGTACCACTTTATCAAACCTTAGTTGGACCACACCTGGAATAATGCATCCAGATTTGGTTACCACATTACAAAAAAGATAGTGAGACTTTAGAAAAAGCACAGAGAAGAACAACTCGGATGATTAAAGGCCTGGAGACTAAAGCATATAAAGAATGGTTGCAGGAACTGGGTATGCAGTGGTAGGATTCAATTGGTTCACACTGGTTCAGTAGAACCAGTAGCTAAATTTTTCTGGAGTTTGGCGAACCAGCTGAAGAGCCTTCCTCCCCTGCCCCACCTCTCCACATCTGCCACCCCCAAATTGCATCGATAAAGGGGGGCAGGCAGATAAGTGAGGGGCATGCCTGGTGAAGGGAGAAGAGATGGCAAGAGGAGCCCCATCTCACTCCATGCTCTCCAATGAAAGGCAGTGGCAGCCTGGCTGCTTCCCTTCCCCACCCTTTCTGGTGCTGGAAGCCAACTGTCAGCCATGTGCCCAGTCATCCTTTCAACCCTCTCCCTCTCTCTCCCTCCCTCCCTCCCTCCACCCTCCCTGTGTCTGGGCTCACCTGGTGCTGCAGTCTACCATGCAGGCCTGCCATCCTCCATGGGTTTGAGACACCTCTGAGGAAAGGTGCTGATGACCCTGTGGGCCTCTCTCTCTCTCCTCCTTCCATTCTGGGGGAGTGAAGGCACCACTTTAGCAAAGGAGCAAGTCACTCTCTTACCCAGCCTTGGCATGCACAGCCCTGGCAAGGGAACTCTGGCATGGGCACTATGGGCACCACAGAAAGAGGCAGAGTGGGTGGGCACATCAAACCAGAGGTCTTTAGGAAAAGCGCACCGTTCGGGAGCAGAAAAGAGTCATGGACAGTTGCTGGTATCGTGTTTCTTCTTCTTTCACTTTGTTGGGGTGAAGGTGCTCGCAGCCTTGAGCCGTCCTCCTCACTTTATCCAGTGATGGAGATGGCACGTTAGGGAGCCATGGTTCAATTATGGCATTCAGCACATGATGGAATCCTCTTTCTTTGACCACCTTTCTTGGGGGAAGCGAGGGCATCTGGGCAATGGTGGGTGGGACAAATTCTGCAATGCTGTGCTGCACTGGAGAAATGGAAAACAGAGTGGCCAGAGCGAGGGAAGGAGCAGGTTGCTTTCCAGTGGAAATACTTTAACAACTGGTTCACCCAGGGTCAGGTTGGCCCTCATGGGAGGTGTGGTCCATCCCCATCCTCCAGCTCTGCCAAACATGCTGTAAGGTCGGCTTCTCCTCCCCATTCAAGAAAGCAGAAACTCTTGAAGCTTCAGCTTTTCAAAAGGAAGCTTTTATTGAAAGGAAGGTGATTGCAAGATAGAAGCAAAGTAGGTTCTAAGTTCCCCTTAGGCAACTCCCTTAGGAAAAAAGAGTTACAACTCCCTCCCCTCAGTCCGATGTTGAATGAGCCAATCTACAGGTGTGAAGATGTTGTGGAAATGACCGTCCTGGGAAGGAGATAGGGGACTGTTCCCAGGTGCTTCTTTCAGGAGGCTTCAGAACTGAGAAAAACAGGTGCCCCCCATACATTCTCCAAACATAAATCAAAGCACAGGTCAGTAGGTGTCAGAGTTAGGGTTATAAACTAAGGGATTACATGATATGTAGGAAACAGGAGAATGCTAATAAGTGAATAAATGATCCAGGCCTCTCTCCCCACAGAAATGGCAGTATTACAGCAGGGATCTGACACAAGGCTCCTGCAATGGCCACCCTTCCCTGGGTGAACTGGTTGTTAAATTCCCCCCACCCCCATCAAAGTGGATTCTGGGTGCTGCACTGCAATGGAGAAACGGGAAATGAAGCGGCTGGCATGAGGTAAGGAAAAGGAGCAGGAAGAAAAAAAACGGAAAGCGGCCTCCTCCTTCCCTCACACCAGCCACATTGGCCGTGTGATTGCCCAAGGATCTGCTGAGTTCTACAGAGGAATTATTGAGTCTGTCATTTGTACCACAATAACTGTCTGGCTTGCCACCAAGAGGACTGAGAAAATATCTACAGACTCTACACATCCTGGACATGAATTGTTTCAACTTCTCCTTTCTGGACACTGCTATAAGGCATTGCATGCTAAAACAATTAGGCACAAAGATAATTCCCCCCTTCCTTCCCCCATGCCATCATTCTGCTAAACACCTAATTCCCACAATACTTTCTTACGCCTAAAGATACTTACCTGTATACTAGGCTGTATTGATATTATCCTTCCCATCTTGTCATGTTTCTCATCTTCTCACCTTTCTCGTCTTCTCATCTTTCCTAATGCCTTCTCCTATTGGTATATATAATTTATCACTTGTTGTATCTTATCATTTATGATTTTAACTATGATCCATGATATATGACCTATCACTTCGTTGTTTATATGTACATTGAGAGTTTATGCACCAGGGATAAATTCTTTTTGTCCAATCACGCTTGCCCAATAAAGAATTCTATTCTATTATTGTTTTTCCTGTTAACTGTTTTGTTGTTAATAAAGTATACAGATAGCAGGCTAACAGTGTGATGTATGCTTCTGACCATGATTTGGGTATCCTCTTCTTTGACATGGCTTCATTCATAACTTCTAACAATGGAAGGTTCAAGGATTCCTGTAGTGTCTTATAAAATTCCACTGGAAGTCCATCTGGATCTGGTGCCTTTCCATTGTTTTGTTTCTTAAGTGCCTCGGTTAACTCCATCATTATTATATTGCTTTCTAACATCATTTCAGTCTCTTTAGGTATTTGGGGTAAATTAGCATTCTGCAGATCTTGTTTGACTCTTTCATCATCTATATTCTCTTGTTCATACAATTTTCCATCATAATCCCGTATAATTTTTTTTCTTCTCTTTAATTCCATAGCAAATTTGACCTTTATCTTCTATTAGTTGCATTATTTTTCTTGATTATCTCTTTTTTCTCAATTTATATGCTAACCATCTACCTGGTTTATTTGCATCTTTAAAATAATTCTGCTTTGCATCCCTAATTTTTTTTGCTAATTCTTCTTTTTCCATTAGTCTCATTTTGTGTTTAATTGTGTCCATTTTTAATTTAATGTCCTTTTTCTGTGGCAATTTCTGACGCTCTTTTTCAAGTTTTTTATAATCCTCCTCTAGTACTTTAGAGGCTTGTCTTTTCATAATATTTCTTTTCCTTGTATAGTCTATTATCAAGCCTCTAGCATAAGCCTTCACTGTGTCCCAAAGATTCTGCATTGATGTATCCTCTGTTTTATTTTCTTTGAAGAAAAAGGCCAATTCTTGCTCCATTTTCTGTACAAAGTCTTTTTCTTTTAATATAGTATTGTTTAAAGTCCTTCTGGATCTTCTTCTTTGTCCTTTCCATTGTCATTGGATTATGATCTGCTCAAGTGCTTGTTTCTATGTCAATTTCTTGTAAATTAGAAATCAGTTCCGTTGACATCCATATCATATCTATTATGGACCATGATGAGTGTCTATTTGAATAAAAAGTATATTGTTTAGTTTTAGCATTTCTTTCTCTCCATGCATCTTTTAAGTTTATTTCATCTGTCATTTTAAAGAAGGATTTTGGGAGAGTCTTACTATTTTGCTTTTTTGTTTTTTGTGTTGTATAGTCCAGTTTATTATCTACTATTCCATTGAAATCTCCCATCATGCAAATATTAACATAGTCCAATTCAATTATTTTCATATGCAATTTCCTGAAGAATTCTTCTTGATTGTCATTTGGAGCATAAATTGCTATTAAGAGAGTTTTCATATTATTGTCCATTATTTCCACCATTAAGATTCTTCCATCATCTGTGTAGACCAATTCCGCTGGGATAGTATCTTTGATATATAAAACCACTCCACTTTTCTTACATCATGTCAATGCAGTAAATATTTTCCCTAACCTTGGTTATGTCAGTATTTATTCATGTTGTTTTTTAATATGTACTTCTTGTAGGCAGATTATATCAAATTTTAATTTCTCTAATTTATGAAAAGTTTTCCTTCTTTTAACAGCTGAATTAAGTCCATTTATATTGATTGTAATCAATTTTTTTTCTTCCATGATTATACTTTATAAGTAGGTTTTGTGGCTCTCTTGGTTCTTGTTGTTTTCTAACTTCCACCATTCCACCTACTGCACCTTCTTCTTTTTCAATCACTACTTGACAATCCTCTTGAAATTCAATTAACCATGCTTAATCTACCATCAACATCTCCAATCTTCTTATCTCTTTGTTTATCTTCTTCAATTTTTGGGAGTCTCTCCTCATTTTCATCATCATTTGTTGAATGTTCTCCACTTTTTCATCTGTTTTTCCTGTCTTTTGTTCAATATTCTCTGTTCTTTGTTCAGTGGTCACTGTTCTCTTTTCAATAGTCTCTGTTCTTGCTTGTATGTTTTGGAGTCCTTGCATAATCATCTGCAGTGTCACCGTTTCCTGTTCTTTTTCTTGTTGCAACATCATCTGTATTGATCACTGTCCTCCAGGTGGTGAAGAGGAAGAAGTGGGGATTGAAGAACCAGCCACTGTTAGTTTCCTACTCATTTCACAAAAGGTTATGAGGTTACAAACAATTCAAAATCTTCAGGTTCTTCTAAACCTTAATCCACTTTTATGTTAAACAATTGTAATTCCAAGTAAAAGTAGCAAGAGGAAAAAAGGAAAAACCAAGTAAAAGAAAAAAAGTTCTTCAGGTTCTTGTACACCTTAATCCAATCAATTAATTAGTTGGCAAGAAAAAAACCAAAAAACCATAAAAAGAAGGAGAGCTGTCAAATCAGTCAATATAAAAAGTGGAAGAGAAAAATAAAATTCTTCAGGTTCTTCAACACCTTAATCCAATTAATCAAAATAGAATAAGCCCAAAAATTCCATAAAAAAATCTCAGAGATAAGAAAGAAAGAAAAGCCACCATTAATTCCAATATAAAAAAAGAAATGAAAGGTAGGAAAAAAAAGGGGGGGGGAAGGGAACTATTCAAATATTAAAAAGAGATAAGCTTAAAAAAAGGAAAAAAAGTAAGTTAAAAAAAAACCAAAACAACCACAACAACAACAAAAAAACAAAAACCCAGAATCCCAAATGTCCACCAAAAACAAATAGCTAATAGTGAGGGGGGAAAGTAGAGAATAAGCCCAAAGCAGAAAAGAAATAGCTTTCTATCAAAAAGAGAAAAAGAAGGGGACATCCGGTTTGAGTGGCTTTGAGGACGGACGCAAAATCCGCGATTGTGCGCGGTTTCGGTCCATGCTTACCGCTAGAAGACCCCGAGCCAGCTGGCTCTGGGGTTAAAACCACCCCATAGAGATGGTGAAGAAGGGGGAGCTGTCAGCGGGGCGGAGGAGAGCCACATCTCTCCCCCCCAGTCGATTTTCCCTTCCCCGAAGGCAGCAAAGCAGTGGTCAGAAATGGCCACCCTGAGGAAGTGCTCAAGCGGACAAGAACATGCAGGAGGAAGTTGCTGGGAGAAAGTGTAGCAGACCGGGCTGAATTTGGAAAACATCTACTTGAAGTGCCCTAAGGTGAATAGTAACTTTTGTTTTAAAAAGAAAGATTTTTAAAGAAGCGGCGCTAGAAAGTGAAAAGACAGACTTTTTATTTTTCCCTTCTTTGACACAGACAGCTTGGAAAGATAAGAGAAAAAGCAAGCCTATGAGATGGTTACTAACTTGCTTGGATACTAAGATTAATAGGCTTTTTATAAGCTGAAAATAAAGTGCCAAGTGAAGAAGAACTTTTGGAATTTTAAAGAACTTTGTATATAAAGAAAAAGAAAGGAAGCAGACAGAGGAAGGGGAAAATAAAAAAAAGTGAAAGTAGGGTGTTGTCTGGAACTGAGGATACCACCTGGAATTAAAAGGATTAAGAGTGGATTTGTAACATTATTTGGAAAAAGACACGTTACAATTGAAACATTGTTGCATCCCTGGAGAAGTGAAAGGAGCAAAGAAGTAAAAGATAACCTTGGATATTTAGAGGATTTTGGCTTTTCACATAGAGGATTTTAAGTGGACTAAAACTAACTGGGGGTTGTTTTAAAAGGAAAACCTCTTTCAAGAATGTCATCATCTTCGGGAGAAGTTAAAATGCTACTTATACAAATTAAAGAAGAGTTACAATGGGTAAAAATGGAGGTCCTGAAATATATAAAACAACAGGAGATGCTGGCTGAGCAAGAGGGCAGAACAAAGTAGAGGATGCCATCTTAAAGGACCCAAAAATGGCTGGTGTAATTAAGAAAAAGCATAAGGGGAAAAAGGGGAAAAGAGGGAAGAGAGCTAAGAATTTAAAACTTGAATTAACATTTTTAAAAAAGATTGATTTTAATGTTATAAGGAGCCAAAGGACAGGACTTCTGAAGGGGAAACCAGGTAGGAAAGGGAATAGAAAGCATAGAAAGAGAAGGGAGAAGAAAGGGGGGTGGATTACAAAAGAAAGTTGTAAACGGAAGCAAGATATACAGAAGCAAGAGAAATATACTAAGTATAAAGAATTTATTTATCTAGGGGGATATCGAGATAATGGTTAATGCAATTAGATTAGGGTGACTTAAAGGAATCTGTAAGAGCATCTGAGATATATGATTATATTAGAAATGAAACAGAGCTTTTTTCTTGTTTTGTCTTTTTTTCTATTTGATATGGATTTAATATGGGATTAAAATGGAAATATTTCGAATAGAATCAAATTTGAATAGAAAGAATCACCTTTGTTATAATTATTATAATGGTTATATATATTCACAATTTCGTTTCTTACTATAAAGGCTTAATGGAGATAATGATTTTGAAGGAGATTGTTTAAATAATAGTTGGTAAAAAAGATGGGGTGCTATCCTCAGATGTAATAATTAAGGGCAAAAGATGCTTTTTAAGAAGTATGATATTGTAAACATGATAGACAAAAGTGTTTTAATAATTGTTTGGAAAATGTCGGGGGGGAAATAAAGGGAAATAGTACAAATGGTTATGATAAATATGGATGGATGATCTCTGGAGGGCCCGGGACAGGGGTTTCTCCTCTGTCCTGGTCCTATTAGACCTCTCAGCAGCTTTCGATACCATCGACCATGGTATCCTTTTGCGATGCCTCCGGGGGTTGGGGATGGGGGGCACTGTTCTTCGGTGGCTCTCCTCCTACCTCGTGGGGCGGTCGCAATCGGTGTTGGCAGGGGGGCAGAGGTCGGCCCCGAGGGCGCTCACTTGTGGGGTCCCCCAGGGGTTGGTCCTCTCCCCCCTTTTATTTAATATCTACATGAAACCGCTGGGTGAGATCATTGGGGTGAGGTATCATCAATATGCTGATGATACCCAGTTATATATCTCCACCCCAAACCAGATCAGTGATGCCCTCTCCGTGATGACTCGCTGTCTGGATGCGGTACAGATCTGGATGGATGGAAACATGCTTCGGCTCAACCCGGCCAAGACTGAGTGGCTGTACATACTGGCATCCCGATCCAGTTTGGAATGTCCATCGTTGACCATAGGGGGAGTGGTGTTGCCCCCTGTGGATAGGGTGAGGAACCTGGGGGTCCTCCTGGATGCACAGCTCTGGTTGGAGGAGCAGGTGGGGGCCATTGCCAGGGAGGCCTTTGCCCAGGTCCGGCTGGTTTGCCAGCTCCGCCCGTTTCTGGACCGGGATGCCCTGAGTACAGTCACTCATGCCCTTGTTACTTCGCGACTCGACTACTGCAACGCTCTCTATCTAGGACTGCCCTTGCATACCATCCGGAGATTGCAGCTGGTGCAGAATGTGGTGGCGCGGGTGGTGATGGGAGTTTCCCAGTTCTCCCATGTTACCCCCCTCCTGTGCTGCCTGCATTGGTTGCCAGTTGCACTCCAGGTGAGATTCAAGGTTTTAACTTTAACATACAAAGTCCTACACGGCATGGGTCCTTACTATTTAAGGGAGCGACTCCTGCCAACATTGAGTACCAACCGCCCTGTGCGAGCACATAGACAAGGACTCCTTGGGGTCCCGTCGGCCGGGCAATGCCGGCTGGCGGTCCCCTGATGACGAGCCTATTCTGTCACGGTCCCTGACCTTTGGAACCAACTTCCCTTGGAGCTCCGCCTGGCCCCTGACCTCTGCACCTTCCGCCATGACCTGAAGACCTGGTTGTTTAACCAATCCGGGCTGTGACCCTCTGGGTGGGGTGGTTTTATTCTTGCATTTTGTAATTATATTTCTTGGGGCTTGCTTAGTTTAATTCTTTTTTAATTATTTATTGTTGTCGTTGTTTTAATTGTGAGTTGCCCCGAGTCTTCGGAGATGGGGCAGCATACAAGTCCCACTAATAAATAAATAAATAAATGAGAGAGAATATAAAAAATGAGTGAAAGTGTATAACTGAAATTTAATCGCAAAGAGAAGGGAGGGTTCGGTAGCACACTGTTCTCAAAAAAAGATTTTTTTGTTTTTTATGTTCAGTATATTTGTTAGTATGTGTTTGTCCGCTGGGAATAGCCTTGAAGTAATAATATGAAGGGATATAAGATACATTAATTTAAAAATATGGAATATGTTATATATGAGAGTATATAAAAACAATCTATAGATGAGAATGGAAAAGATGTATAAGGAGTTTTGAGTTACCGGCATATTATATGTTTTCTTTTGTGTATGTTTGTTGTAAAACAATAAAACTTTTTTCAAAAAAAAAAGAGAAAAAGAAGGAACACACTGCACCTGTATAATATCTAAGGCTTTTTGTTAACTTCCAAACAATTTTTATGACTCTCTTCTCTAGGCTCTTCTAATCTTTTTTCTGTAAATTCCAAACTTTCTTTCAAGACCAGACTCTAGCCACTAGAAACCCAGAAGACTCTAGATAGAAACCCAGAAGAGCATCTGTAATAACAATCTTCCATGCTCTTCCCTCTATCTTATCAAACCAGTTCAAAGTCCTTGAAAACAAGCCTCAGCTTTTTCTCAGCTGTCTAGTCCCAGAAAGTCAAAGAAAAACAATGTTTCCAAGCCTCTGGGTGGCAGTGTTACAAACTTTCCTCTACTTTCACTTCCCCCCTCCTTTTCCAAAACAAAGAAGTTAAAAGTATTTTAAAGAGCAAAAGATTAATTAAAAAAACTTAAAAGAAAAACTAAAAAGGAATCTTTAACCCACAATATTATAAGAATAAAAAAGAAAAAAAGGATAAAAAAGCCAGTCCAATTTCAAAGTAAAGAAGCATACATAAACCATCCAGCAAAAGCAAAAAGAAAAAACACTAATTTTGACTTCCTGTTTAAAATCGCCGCTTGACCACTTCTGTCTTCAATTTTACAATTTCTTTCTTTTTCTTAGGGTGTTCTCACAAGTAATAAAGTTTTAAAAAAGTCATCTCACCAAACCGACACACTTTCTGTTTCCGTTCTCTTCTGTTCGGAGCTGTCCCAGCTTCAGCAGCTTTAATGGCTGCCTCTTTGCCACCAGCAAAAAGAGCTTCTCCTGGATCTACCAGGGACTTTGCGGTGTCCTTGGGATCAGCAGGATATGCTCTTTACTTTCACTGTCTCTTTGGGATGGTTTAGGTCCAAAAGGACAGTCCAGTAACAAAGATATCGACGGCAATCGCATGTTGTACCACTGCGACACCAGCCCCACCTTCCCAAGTATTTTAAAATTCTTTTGACCTGTTTTGTAAGGGGTGGGAAATTAATATTGTTGTATTATAGTAATCAGCATTCAGCTAGGAAGGATGTTATGTATATACGTGTTAGTCTTTTTTTTCCTTTTTAATGTTTGGTTTGTTGTGTTTTTTCTTTCTTTTTATAAATTTTGGTGTTTTGTATTTTAACTTTTCTTGAATAAACTAAATATTATTATTAAGTAATGCTTCACTGTTCAAGCTTTAAATCAGTTCTTTTTAACACAGCAGCAATATGTTTCTCCATGTGCTTCCTATTTTTTTTAAGCCTAAAAGAAATTTAGATTACAAAACCTGGGTTTTTAGAATCATATACTCAGTGTCATGCCCCTGGTGGAGACTGACTCTGAGGGAGAGGAAGCACAGCCGACAGGGAGTGGAAGTGTGGCTCCAGAGGTTGTGGAGGAGGTTGGGGAAGGGCAGAGGCTGGCTGAGAAGTCAGAGGAGGACCCAGGCCCATCCCCTATCCATCCTAGGGCATGTAGGGAGGAGAGGATAAGGGAGAGATGTGGTCTACCCAGGAGGAGAGGGCCTTGATCCTCTTTATGGGCTGCAGCTGTAACAACTGAATAAGAGTACAGATCTGCGTACGGGCGAATGCTGGAAACAAAGTGTGGAAATATCTCTAGTTTATGGTTCCTCTCTGAGTTTGGCATCCTTCCCAGTGTATGTTATCTGTGGATGTTCTCCAGCTCTTATCTTGCCTGGTTTGTGTTGCTTTTTTCCTTCTTCTTGTAACTGTTTGTGTGGGAGTTTTTTTGTCTTCTGTCAAGAATATTCGGAGCTGGGAAGCAAAGTGAAGGAATAAAAGGGGCTTCACCTGTTTCCTGTGACTGTGTTTGTTTTGTATCCCAACCTGTGTCATCACACTCAGTTCCTAATTCTGTATAACTATCTCAAACTTCGATTATGATTTCAAATAGTACTCCATTCCTAAATCATAATATCAGAATAAATGCCTTTTCTCCTTCTTACAGAGTATATATTAAGTGGAAAGGAAGGAAAATATAGTTCTTTTAAAAAAACAAGCACAACATGTATGTTTTCCAGAAATCTTGAATGGAACTTTCCCCAATTTACTCTTGGGCTGTATTTCCTTGGAATTGTGGAATTGCTATGCAAAGCATATTTATGGCACCTGGTGGGGAAAGTTGTTTTCATGTGATCCCTGTTCAGTTTTTAATATAACACAAGACAATATAACATTGTCTGAAGTCCACAGTACATTCTTTAAATGGGTATATCTTCAGAGTGTTAGCAGGAAAAGATAAAGCTAAGGAGGAGGTAGTCCTCCACATACAACAGTTCATTTAGTGACCATTTGAAGCTACAACAGTGCTTTAAAAAGTGACTTAGGTCCCTTTTTCACAATTACAACATTTGCAGCTTCCCCATGGTCATGTGATCCAAATTCAGACCCTCAGCAACAGGTTCATACTTGCAGCCGTTGCTGTGTCCCAAGGTCATGTCTATAACTAATCTAAAATGCCTAGTCAGCGAATATCTGTTATTTCTTCAACCAAAATTCTGACCTAGAACAGGTAGTCCTTGACTTATGACCACAATTGAGCCAAACATTTCTGCTGTGAAGTGAGACAGTTGTTAAGAGAATTTTGCCCCATTTTATGACTTTTCTAACCACTGACTTTTTTCAATGCCGTTGTAACTTTGAACAGTCACTATAAACAAAAGGTTCTGTCATTTTAAACCTGAAACTAAAGTATATTTGGAGTACAAGCTTTGGTTGTTGAAAATCTTAAAAGTTGAGGTTGGCATTAAGGTTTGAATGTCAGGGCATACTTAAATAAAGTGCAGTGCACTGCCGGGGTAAAATGACAGAACATGGACTGTTGTTATGTGAGCTTTTTAGCCATAAGAACAATGGGAATGGATTTTGTTGCTCAGATTGAACCTTAGAAACCTGAGCACCAGGTCATCAGTGGAAATTTCTCTAGAATTTCTGCAGAATTTTCTTATCATTTGACAAGCTCATAGTTCAAAGTCTTTTTGGCTTTGGAGTTCCAAAGCAACCTGAAACTTTATTGCATTGATACACCACCACCTATGCAAATAACTACTCTGGCAATCAGTAAAAGTCAATAAAAGAAACTGGCTGGCTGTCCATTATTTTGCATAAAACTGTTAATTATCAAAGTATTTATGTATTTGTAATGATGATGAGAACATGACAGAAGAGAGGTAAACATATGCACTCAATCCACATAATTATATATAAAACTTCTACAAGAGTATGATAGTCATAACTGGATGTCCAATTCAGCTACTCAGGTGATCTGCCATTGCTTTGTGTAGATCTTCTAGGGAACTAGAGGAAGAGGATGCATGGTGTAGGCAATCTTGCACAATCTATTTAATTGTTTGCATATCAGCACCACAATAGCAACAAGGGGATATTAAAGCAAAAGGAAACGCTATTAATATTGAAATCTTTGAAAACAGAATTAGTTTTCCCTCTAAAGTTCAGAGCCACATGCTCCTTTGGAGGATTTATTGTAAATTCTTAGAGGAAAGGCTGTTGCCCACTGAAACAGGAAGTGGGTAGTAAGTGAATAAATGATCCAGGCTCTCCTCCCACAGAAATGGCAGTATCTCAGTAGGGATCTGACATGCTGCCCCCCTAGAAAAATTCATCTGTGAAGAAAACACAAAGAGAAACAACACAGTGAGTTATTTGGGTTTGTTAGGGTACTGCAAGTGGAACTTCTTCCGTAATGCAGGGGTCCTGACATTCTTTTAGCCACCCACACATTCTTGGGGGTGGTGGTAAATGCTTCCAGGCTACTAAATATTGTGTGGAGCCATGGTCTGTGCGAGAGTCTAGGATTTCCTTGATCTCGAAGTGTTGTTACCCCTCAATCATAATAGGGGTTGGAGGAATCTGCAGGTGGCCTTGGAGGCGAGGTAATTTCTGGCTTCAGTAGGCTGCAGTAAAACACTGGATGGACCTGCCTAAGTGCTTTGGGGAGGAGTAATTCCACGGTTACTGGGTTAATAATCTTGGTGATAGGGAAAGGTCCCATGATTAGGTCCCAACTTTTTGGAGGGTTGCAAGGACTGTAGGAATTTGGTGGATAAGTAGACCTTATCACCTATTTTGAAAGGTTTTTGTTCAGTTCTTTTTTTGTCAGCTTGATCTTTAAAAGTGGCCCTAGCCTCCCTTAGAGCTAATCTTACTACTGGCCAGGTGTTTTGCAATTGTTGTATCCACTCCTTAAGGGAGGGTATAGTTGGTTTCTCTACCAGTAATTCTGACATTGGGGTGAAATCCTGGCCTGTTGCAACTCAAAATGGGGTGAATCCCGTGTTAGAATGTACAGAGTTATCGTATGCCACCTCTGCAAAGGGCAAAATAGAATTAGTTTTCCCTCTAAAGTTCAGAGCCACATGCTCCTTTTGAGAGTTTATTGTGAATTCTTAAAGGGAAGGCTGTTGCCCACTGTCATGTCTCCAAAGCAAAGAGTAAAATGATCAAAGTTCTGTGCCTCTTAATCTTGTTCATCAGCATGCCAGTAAAGTGATCCTCTGCTCCGTGTCCACTTTGAGGTCACTCTTTCCCAATCTCAGTGAAGGTCAGAGAGGGGAGGTAAATGCTCCTAGATCCCAGCTGGTTCCCGGAATGGAGAGGAGAGGCAATACTGCTGGTAGTGCAGTCTGTTGCAAGCTGGGTAAACAAGGCCAAGCCTTAACTGTCTCTTCATACAGACTCCAGATGTGGTAGCCTTTTTGGGGGGGATGCCAATGAAAGAATAGCAATAGCAATAGCACTTAGAATCATATACTGCTCTACAGTGCTTTACAGCCCTCTCTAAGCAGTTTACAGAGTCAGCATATTGTCCTCAACAATCCGCGGCTGCGCGGGTTGTGATGGGAGCTTCCCGATACACCCATGTTACACCCCTCCTGCGCGGCCTGCATTGGCTTCCGGTTGCCCTCCGGGTGAGATTCAAGGTCTTGGTATTAACATTTAAAGTCCAACAGGGCATGGGTCCAGGTTATTTACGGGAACGGCTTCTCCCAGCATCTAATGCCAACCGCCCTGTCGGCGCAGGCAGGGTCTCCTCGGGTGCCATCTGCGACACAATGTCACTTGGCGACCGGGAGAGGGCCTATTCTGTGGCGGCTCCCACTTTGTGGAATCTTCTTCCGCTTGAGCTCCGTTTGGCTCCCGATCTTTGCTCCTTCCGCCATGATTTGAAAACCTGGCTCTTTCTACAATCTGGGTTGTGCTGACTCTCCTGGGTTGGGTTATTTAATTGGGGTTTTAAACGTTAATTCGGCTTAAATGTTTAATATCTTTTTAATTAATTTAATTTATTCACTGTTGTATTTTAATTGTAAGCCCGAGTCTTGGAGAGGGAGCGCATATAAGTCGAATAAATAAATAAATAAATAAATAAATAAATAAATCTGGATCCTCATTTTACTGAACTTGGAAGGATGGAAGGCTGAGTCAACCTTGAGCCTGGTGGGATTCGACCTGCCAAATTGCAGGCAGCCGACAGTCAGCAGAAGTAACTTGCAGTATTGCACTCTAACCACTGCGCCACTGGGGCTCATCTAAATGGATGATTTTCTCCCGAAGAACTAGGTAGACTGACATTTTTTCAAATCATTTAAGCATGATCATTTAAATAAACTTACAGAAATCTGGGGGCAGAGAATTTAGAAGTTAATGAAGAAATTTTCACGATGTTACTTAGAGCCCACAAAGAGACAAACCAGATGTCACTCAACACTGAAGAGTTCTCTATCTTATCATAAGACTAACTACAGACATCCTTTTAAGACAAACATGCTCCTCTCCTCTCCCCAACTGGAGAGCAAAGAGTTTATTCTCTACTCCCTGTCTTGAAAGTTTATCCCTTTCCACCCTGTCCAGATGTGTTTTCTACTTATCCCTGGCCACTGATGGGGTTTTCAGGTATGATGTGCTTATCTGGATGCTCTGCCCCACTTAGCTGCTGCTCAGCTGGTCTGCTGCACTGCTCTTAGGTGTTTCTCTGGGTGCTCTGCAATTCTGTCACTTAGCTCTGCAGCGCCGCTGCTCAGCTAGTCCGCCACGTTGCTCACAGCTGCTGGTCTGCTGCCACCTAGCTCCATTTCATCACTGTTCAGCTGGCCTCTGACCCAAACCTTGTTCCAAGGAAACAAACATGAAACAGAGGTAACAGCAAAACCTTTACAAATTCTTTACGAATTCCATTTCTTCATGGTTAAAAGGCTGTTTCAAACTAATTGTCTCTGATAAGAATGAGCCTTGCCAAAGTTGTGCAAGGCTGCCAAGAACACTAAATAAAGTTACTAAGAAATATTTCAAACACAAAGAGTCTCCGAACACCAACCAAGATATTCCAAACGTCCACAAGGCTTGAGTGCAAAAACTTCTTTGCTTCCTGCAAAGAACTCTGGTTTCTCAGCTGGCTTTTACCTCTTAAGGGAGCGGCCATTACCTTGCAGCCTTACTCCTGAGTTGCCCATGCTGCTGCAGCTGCACTGGACACAGGCTCCTCGGGGACCTTTTCATCACTGCTGCCAGCCTCCACAAGCTCTGACGGCAGCATTCCACTCCCTGATGGTCCTGCAACAAAGAAGATGGGGTCAAATTATTTTCCAAAGTGCCAGAAGGCAAGGCAAGAAGCAATGGATGGAAACTAATCCAGGAGAAAAGCAACCTAGAATGAGGAGAAATTTCCTGACAGTGAGAACAATCAACCTGTGGAATGGCTTGCTTTCAGAAGTTGTGGGTGCTCCATCACTGGAGGCTTTTAAGAAGAGACTGGACAGCCATTTGTCTGAAATGGAATAGGGTCTCCTGCTTGAGCAGGCTATTGGACTAAAAAACCTCCAAGGTCCCTTCCAATTCTAATGATGAAGATGATGATATCTCTTTGGAGCCCAATACCTCCCCTTTTCCACCTCACCTGCCTTTGCGGTTACACACACATGTAGACATCACAGAACACTTCCCATCCCTAAACATACTTTTTAACAAGCTAGAGTAAACAGAGTAGATATGGTGCAATTGATTGTCTTTGGAGATTGTCCAGGCTCCAGTGTTGTCCATATATCTGCCAAGGAGAGCTCTTACTGGAAACCACCTGATGAATTATTACCTGATTAACTCTTTACTGATGTGCAGTTTTAAATAAATAACATACAATAAAATGCTTCTGGACTATCTTTTCTATACATTTTGTCTGGCAGTAAGTGCAGTCCATTTGACTTCCAATGTAGGGCTCTAATTAAACAAATAGTAAGACCATGTCAGAGAATGCCTGCTTTTGTAACATGGGCATAATCCTACTGAGAACTGTATCATGTAAGACAAAATATGTTTAAGGTGCTAAGGCATCTTTAGTCGTTCTTTGGTAATTAGCCCTGGTTTTTTTGGTGTGAGGGCATGATGGATGTCCATGTGAGGGTTTACTTGGGGAAAATTCAAGACCTCACTATGCTACTCAAAGAACTTTGAGGTGAAAAAATGGGCTTGAACTATTGGACACTGCTGAGAAGACGCCTGATGAACTGTGGCAGGAAATGCCATCAACCATTATTGGAACTGCAGAAGAATACATATCATGCAAGATGTTAAGTTTGCATGAAGAGTCAGACGCGAGGAGTTCCAGCAAAGAGTTTATTAAGTGACTACAGCTCGAATAGACCCGTCCTGGCTTGGCTACGGCTGCCTCTTATAGCCTGCAGCCGTAGCTGCCAGCCAATGGGAGTGCAGGGTTTCTTCCCGCACTATTTAAACCAATACCATTTGACATTTTACAAGAACAGTTCAAATAAACCAATAACATTCAAACCCACATACATAACACCCCTCCCCACTAGGTTCAGTCCATACCAAACCCCAACCTATCTAATGTATTCCTTTAAATAGGTGGGACTCTTACGTGTACGTTGAGACCTTCGTGGTTCAGAAGTTTTAACGTTCTCACCCAGTGAGAGGGGAAATGTGTCTGCTGACATTTCCCTGTTGGGACTTCCTGTGAAAGAAGACCCTGTTAGACTGTTAGAATCTGGTCTCTCCTCCCAACCCATCTCCATTCCAATGTCAGCACCCAAGTCAGGTGGTGGTGTGCAATCTTCCACTTCTAAGGATGAATCTTGGCATTGTGACAGGGTTCAGGATGGTTCCTGTCGCAATGGCTCCACTTCTAAGGATGGATCTTGGCATTGTGACAGGGTTCGGGATGGTTCCTGTCGCAATGGCTCGTTACACGTGGGGTTGATTCCTGTTTGTTGATTTTCCTCCTGTTCCCCCCCTTCCCCCCTAGAAGAGACATCAGGTGAGGGACCCACAGAGAGACAGGGGCGATGTTCCTGAGGGAACCTGGATCTAAGTTGGTCAATGTGCCTGCTCCAGAGGAGGCCATCCTCTGTTTGTACCCTGTAAGAACGAGGGCCAGTGATGTGAGTTATTTCAGCAGGAATCCACAAAGGTTCACCTATAAGGTTCCTAGCATAGACAGAATCTCCCACACTAAAAGAACAAACTTTGGAAGTGGAATCCAGTGGTGCGTTGGGTGCGTAAGTGGGGTGAAGGCGGTCAAGGGAAGACCTAAGTTTCCTACCCATCTACCCCTGGCAGTCCTTGCAACATTCTTTCCATAAGGCTTTGAAAAATGCCAGGTGCCATGCTTACTCCAAATTGTAGTCTTTTACATTTGAAGGCACCTCTATGAGTCACAATTGTTTGTGCCTCTGCAGTGGCATCATCAACTGTTAATTGTTGATATGCCTGAGCCAAGTCCAGTTTGGCAAATACTGTACCCCTGCCAAGGGAATGGAGCAGATGATGCACAACTGGTACTGGGTATGCTCTGCTGCAGCATGGTTAAGTGTCCCCTTATAGTCACCACAGATTCTCACTGACCCATCAGCCTTGACTGGTGTGACTATGGGTGTTTCCCATCTGGAGTGGTCAGTAGGCTCTAAAACCCCTTGAGCAATGAGCTTATCTAATTGTGCATCAATTTTTTCCTTTAAAGCAAATGGAACCCTCCTGGGCTTTAAACGAATTGGGGCACCTTGGGGTCTAGGCTGAAAGCAATAGGGGTCCCCATATACTTGCCCAGTCCTTCGCTGAAGACCTCTGGAAACTCAGACTTCAAGGACTCCTCCCATTCAGAGCTGCTCACATGATTGATGCCAGTCACCTCGATGCCTAGTGGCTTGAACCACTCAAGTCCCAGCAAACTTGGGCGATCCTTGTCCACGATGGTCAGGGGCAAACGTTTGGTGTGGCCTTTAAACTGCACGTTGAAATCTCTTGCTCCAACTACTGGAATCTTGTTCCCTTGGTAGTCTTTGAGAGTCAGTGCTTGCTTCTGGAAATGCTTCTTCTGAATTTTGGGAAAGAGTCTGTGGATAGTGTCCCATGACACCATAGATAAATAAGAGCCTGAGTCCACTTCCATTTGGCAAGGCCTTCCTTCAATAAACACCTTCACGTGTACTTTTCTGCTTTTAAGGGTGAAGAATGGCCAATAGTGATTGTTTGGTGAGTTTCATTCTTGCCATTTGCTTCTAAATTTCGCCCCATCTTTTCAAGGAATTTGTTGGGCTTAAAGTCTTTATCAGGAAATTTTTCCTACTAGGTGGAGTTCTAGATGATTTGCAGACTCTGGCTATGTGACCCGTTTTTCACAACGTAGGCAAATGGAGTCAAAGAACTTGCATTCAGTGCGGGGTGGCCCCCACAGCCTCTGCAATAGAATCCTTGCCTGTTTTCCAGAGTCTTTTTCTTCTTCTCCATTCTGAGTCTAAAAATCCCTCCTCTGCCTCACTGCTATCTGAATCAGAGTCTATTTGTTCAATGGGCTGTTGTGGATTTTTCCCATCAGAATGGCTTGAGGCCTGGCTTGAGGCCTTGTTAATCTTTTCATGGCGCTGCTGAGGACTTGGTGGCTTCCGCTGAAACAGCTTCTTCAATGGCCTCTTTAAACGTGATCTTAGGTTTCATTAACAGTTTGCTTTGTAAGACCTTATCTTTAAGGCCTAAAACAAACCGATCATGGCCTCTTCTAAGTTGGTAAAGTCACAAGCACCCCAATGTCCCTTAAACTTGCCACGAAGTCATTAACATTCTCGCTATCCCCTTGATCCCGACGGTAAAATTCGTGTCTCTTAATGAGGCACGATACTTGTGGGGCATAATGGGCTCTTAACAGTTTCTCTAAATCGGGCCATTCCATTACCTTCAGCTCTGCTGCTCCAACGCCTTCGCCATTTTGAAGACTGCCGGACCGCAGTGAGAAAGACCGCCCTCTTCCGTCTCTCGGGATGCCGGCAGATCGTTCCCTTCTAGATACATGTGGGCGATCGATTCCCAGTCTTCCGCCGGATCGAACTGTGCTGGGGGGGTGTTCAGCGCAGCCATCTTGCTCAGTTGCTTGTTCGTCTTCTCTTCAGGGAAATCCCACCTTCGTCGCCAGTGTTAAGTTTGCATGAAGAGTCAGCGAGGAGTTCCAGCAAAGAGTTTATTAAGTGACTACAGCTCGAATAGACCCGTCCTGGCTTGGCTACGGCTGCCTCTTATAGCCTGCAGCCGTAGCTGCCAGCCAATGGGAGTGCAGGGTTTCTTCCCGCACTATTTAAACCAATACCATTTGACATTTTACAAGAACAGTTCAAATAAACCAATAACATTCAAACCCACATACATAACACAAGAAGCCAGAGAAAAAGTGCAGGTGGCTCTCAGATGAAACCATCAAAATAGCTGAGCAAAGAAAAGCAGCCAAAGCAGTAGGCAAATGGGAAGAAGCAAGAAGACTGAATGCAGCTTTCCAGAGGGCAGTAAGGAAGAACAATGAAGTTTACCGATGAGCGATGTAAACAGCTTGAAGCAGATCATATAAGGGTCACACCAAGTATGCTTTTAGGCAAGTCAAAAAGATCAGAGAACCATTTATTGCTTGTAAAGGCATCATTAAAAACAAATAAGGGAAAGAACTGTCTGACCAATAAGACATAAAGAACAGATGTCAAGAATATAGAGAACAGCTGTATGCAGGTAGCAAAGGGGCCCAGCCTCAGGATGGGGAGGAAAAACAAGCCAAAATAGAACCAGCCATCATTGAGGAAGAGATCATATGGACAATGAACCAACTCCCAAACAACAAGACTCCAGGTGTTGACACTATCCCTACAGAATTATTGAGACCAGTCCTACCTAGAGTCATTAGAGACCTGTGCCAGAAAATCTGGGAAACCAACACATGGCCACAGGATTGGAAATGCCCAGTTTTCATTCCACTGTCAAAAAAAAGGGTGACTCTCCCTTTGGTTGTTCCCATTAGAGCACAATTGCTCTCATTTCTCACATCAGCAAGGTTCTGCTTAAAATTATACAACTATGTCTAGCATCAATCATCAAAAGGGAATTTCCAGAGGTTCAAGCCGGCTTCTCAAGGGGTTGTGGTACCCATGACCATATTGTAAATCTGCTCTTGATCATGGAAAAAATCTTGGGAATATTAAAAGTTCATCTACATGTGTTTTATTGACTACAAGAAAGCTTCAATTGTGTTGACCATGAGAAGCTGTGGAAAGCCCTACAAGACCTAGGGGTACTACTGGTAGCACATCAGTTCAGGTTGGTGCAATCACTGTACACAGATCAGAAGGTCAATTTGCGAACACCATATGGAGACGCCAACTGGTTTAAGATAGAGAAAGGAGTGTGATAAGGTCACATTCTCTCACCTTTCTTATTCAAATTGTACGCCAAAATGACCATGAGGAAGCTAGATCTTGAAGAATAAAAAACTGGGGTAAAGATTGGAGGATGAAACATCAACAATCTTTGACATGCTGATAATTCAACTCTCCTTTCAGAAACCAAAGAAGGCATGTAACTTCTGATAAAAAAAATCAAAGAAGAAAATAAGAATTTTAGTCTCTTCCTGAACATCAGAAAGATCAAGTTTATAGCCACAGCAAGGAATGGAAACCTCAAAATAGAAATTGATGGTGAAGAGAAAGAATATGTGGACAAATTTGCTTTCCTAGGATCGCAGACCACTCAAATCAGTGAAAGCAGCCCAAAAATAAAATTTTGGATTGCACTGAGTTACATAGAAATGATGAACATGAACCAAATATTGAAAAGCTAAGATGTTGGCCTGGCAACGAAATGTAGGTTAGTCCTCTCTATTGTGTTCCCTGTAGCTACCCATGTTTGGACCTTTAAAAAGTAAGACAGGTAGAAAATCAACTTGTTTGAACTGTGGTGCTGGAGAAGGATCTTGCTAATTCCTTAAACAGCAAAGGTGACCAACAAGCAAGTACTGGAGACCATACCACCAGGCATATCACTGCAAAGCAAAATCAGAAAACTGCCCCTCACTTATTTTGGCCATGTTGCATGGAGGAATTTACTGGAAAAAGCAATTACGTTTTTAGAAGAGTTAGTGGTAAAAGGAAAGCAGGCTGCCAAAGAACATGGTGGCTGGACACCATCAAAGCTGACACCAGCTAGAGCATAGAACAACTCAAAGGAGTAGCACAAGATTGGAAGATGTGGAGAGACCTGGCCTATAGAATTGCCAAGAGTCGGACACAACAGATAGGATAACATTATCATTCCTCTTTGTGTGGTGCCCTGCCAGAAGAACACATATCTAAGCAGGGGTGGCATGCTTTCAGTTTGGCCCGGTTCTATAGAACCTGTACCTGTGAAGAGCAGCTGACACCGAACTGGTTCGATGTTTGGCCCACCCGCCTGCCCAGGCTCTAGCCTGTCCTTTATTCTCTGCTTTTCCCTCGTCAGCTGCTTTGCGCAGCACAGCTGAGGTTGAAAAAGCAGGAAACAAGAGGATTTTCAAACGTTGTGCACCTGAGTGCAGTGCTTATCAGCTGTCCAGGTGGCACAGCTGATGATTTCTTGCAAACGCTGCACACACAACTGTCCCCAGTTAGGAGAACCGGCAAATCGCTCCACTGGCTGGCCCCTCCCCTCCCTGGCTACTCACTCCTTACCTGGCATGTGAGCCATCCAACTTGCCTGGTTTGGTAAGTTGCTATTTTTCCTTTTTTCCCCCTGACCATCAGCTGTTCTGCTCTGCCAGGAGATTTAGATTAGCTAGAAAGCAGGAAATCCTTGGATTTCTTGTTTTCTAGCTAATCTAAAAGCAGAGCCGAACCTTCCTTAGGACCAAAGCTTTTCAGTGCAGACTCAGGTAGCTGATTGCAGATAGATAGATCTCTTAATTAATCTGTGATTCTGTGAGCAACTCAATCTGCCTGCCTGTTTTGCCTGCTTTTGGGTAAAAGTTGCTCTTTTTTAAAAATAAAAAATTCAATATTTACATACATGGTGTGTTGTGAGTTAATTTGGTGAGTTTGCATGCTAGCAAATTTTATGAGTTTGCTTGCAAACAAATTTTATGTGACAGACTCAGGTAGCTGATTGCAGATAGACAGATCTCTAAGTGAATCTGTGATTCTGTGAGCAACTCAATCTGCCTGCCTGCTTTGCCTGCTTTTGGGAAAAAATTGCTCTTTTTTTAAATAAAAAATTCAATATTTACATACATGGTGTGTTGTGAGTTAATTTTGTGAGTTTGCTTGCTAGCAAATTTTATGAGTTTGCTTGCAAACAAATTTTATGTGACAAACTCAGATAGCCGATTGCAGATAGATAGATCTCTAAGTGATTCTGTGAGCAACTCAATCTGCCTGCTTGCTATGTCTCATTTTGGGTAAAAGTTGCTCTTTTTTAATAAAAAAATCAATATTTACATAAATATTTATAATATTCACATACAAGCCATGCCCACCCAGTCACATGACCACCAAGCCATGCCCAGCCAGCAAGCCATGCCCACCCAGTCACATGACCACCAAGCCACACCAACAAATTAGGCCACACCCACAGAACCGGTTGTTAAGAAATTTGAATCCCACCCCTGCATCTAAGGTATTGCTAGCCGTACAAGGGATAATAAAAAGGTATTGTGTAGTGAAGTAAATTCCTTTATTGCTTGCTTACTTACTTATTTATCTATTCATTCATATGTTTTTTTTCACTTAGCATTGCCTGCTTCATGAAACACTCTAGTTTCTTTATATCTAAACAAAAATAATTTCTAACATATTCGAACATGTGATTAGAATTACATCAAAAATCATCATCAGAGTCCCATGTCACCGACTTCCCAAGTAGATCACTTCCAAATATGTGTCATTTCCTTTTCAAAAAACCTGTGGAAACAACAGTAATGCCTTAATACAAATACTGTGATAAGTTTAGGAACAGACTTTGGGCTGTTGAGAAGTTGGGCTCACCCCAAAATTGGGCTACTTGAAAACCTCTTCCAAATATGTGCATGAGGAAGAGTGGCAAAGTGAGCTTGTGAATTCCAGATCACAAGATAAAGGAATATTTGCAGATACAATAGCAGAATATCAAAACCAAGTTGCATAAAAACTGCCATTTAGCCATTGCATTGAAACCAGAGTGAGAAGACAAATAATCCAATGTGATTTTTTTGTTAATTTCCTCTGAAATTCCCTGTCTGCTCAAGCTCCTCCTCACCTCCCCCACCCTCCTTTATACTGATTAAACATTCATCAATTGCAAAGGGGCTTGGCTTCAAAGCAGGCTCTCTGGATAAATACTGGAGTTGTCAGCCCTTCTCTTGCCCCTCTGGACTACCATGGAGGGGATGGCTCTCTGTCTGGTGGCTGCTCTATTGATTGGTTTTCCAGGATCTTCTCATGGGACTCTGTAAGTATCATAGATATTTCAGCAGGGGGAATAAAGCAGTGCTGATAAACCCTTGTGGTCCTTTGCAGGGTAATGAATTTCCTTCCAGGTGTCGCAAAGACTTGTGGCTTGAGAGTCTGTGCTAAGCAGAACTATCATGTCCAAGGCTGTGGTGCTTTACAGAGTAATGGATTTACTTGCAGGTGTCTCCAAACACTTTGGAACTTTCTCAGAAAGTCCAGTATAATCTATGACAGGAGTGAGTATTATAATCATCAATAGGGGGAACTGACAGGCCCTGAAATTCTAAGCTGAGGAATTTGGAGTGAAAATTCTCTGGACAAATATAAAGACCTCTTGTTCTCGGTTATGGCTGGGGCCCATCTAAATTATTTCCATTACTAAGCATACTATTTCTAAAGCATCAACAACTTCCAGAAAACAATAAAGTTGAATATCTAGAAAACAGCCTTCCCACATTCTTAGTTTCTGATGTCTTCAAGTAATCTTCTGCCATCATGGCTAAGACTTCAGTGGCATAGAGACTGGCCTACCTGCTTGTTTTGAGAAAATATTTATTTCACTGTGGGTACCTATACTGGAAAACCAGATATGACTTTGCAGCAGGCATACAGTATGTGTAAGTAAATGACGTATAGTCAGCAACGAGGCTGACTATATTTCTCTGGTCCCAGTATGGAGAATCAGCTACTGAAAAAGCAAAAGACAGGAGAAGGAGGAGGCAGAGAAGGTGGTTTGTCAGTACACATATAACAACTCTTATTGCAGGAAAGAAAAGCAAATGTGCAATTTTGGTCCAGAAGGCAATGTTTAAGCTCTTTATCATACGGGCCATTTCCTTTTCTTTTTAGGAAAGCAATTGGAAAGGCAGGATTTGTGTTTGGGGTGTATGTTCAAGTGGTATTGTAAACAGTGAGGTTTGTGATTTTGGACAAGCCCTCCTACCTTTCCCTTCAGAATATGACCATTAATGGATAATTAATTCAGTTCTGCCAATGTAATTATCTCTGCAGTGACAAACAAATTGGTAAACACAATGAGTTTTGGCACTGATAGGTTATGCTTTCTTAATTAGGAGTAGCGGTAGCCTCTGGGTTTGATGTAATATGTGAAGCTCAGCCCTAGTGAATGATGCTGCAATTTGTTTGTAATTACGGAGACAATTACATTGGCAGAACTGGTAGGTGTTTGGCTTTCAGAACAAAGGAGCATCTTGCAAAATAGGTCCAGACAGCCTTGCGTAATCCAACAACAACAGCAAATCATGGCCATAAAATGCAGCCAAAAAAGCTAATGCAATCCTAAATTGCATTAACAGGGGGATACAATCAAGATCAAATGAGGTACTTATACCACTCTATAAAGCCTTAGTAAGACCACACCTAGAGTACTGCATCCAGTTTTGTTCACCACATTATAAAAAAGATGTTGAGACTCTAGAAAAAGTGCAGAGAAGAGCAATCAGGATGATTAGGGGACTGAAGACTAAAACATATGAAGAACGGTTACAGGAACTGGGCTTGGCTAGTCTAGTGAAGAGAAGGACCAGGGGAGACATGATAGCAGTGTTCCAATACTTGAGGGGCTGCCACAGAGAAGAAGGGGTCAAGTTATTTTCTAAAGCGCCTGTAGGCCAGACAAGGAATAATGGATGGAAACTGACCAAGAAGAGATTCAACCTGGAAATAAGGAAAAACTTTCTGACAGTGAGAACAATCAATCAATGGAAAGGCTTGCCTTCGGAAGTTGTGGGAGCTTCATCACTTGAAACTTTCAAGAAGAGATTAGACTGCCATTTGTCAGAAATGGTGTAGGGTCTCCTGCTTGGGTGTGGGGTTGGACTAGATGATCTACAAGATCCCTTTCAGTTCTATTCTGACTAATAGGGCTCTCTGTGGAAGAATGAACTGCAAACCCAAGCAACCCCTCTGTGTACAGCTGCCAAAAACATATGAAGAAAACATGTGAAGAACAGTTGCAGGATATGGGTTTGGCTAGTCTAGAGAAAATAAGGACTAGAGGGGACATGATAGCAGTATTCCAGTATCTGAGATGTTGCCACAAAGAGGAGGGGGTCAACTTATTTTCCAAAGCAAAGGAGGGCAGGACAAGAAACAATGGATGGAAACTAATCAAGGAGAAAAGCAACCTGGAATTTTTTTTTTAATTCACATTTATATGTCGCCCTTCTCCGGAGACTCAGGGCGGCTTACAATTTTTGGAGCACAACCCAATGCGCTCAGCAATAGCCTTCATTCCATTGTATATGCCTGCTTATTACTAAGCGGCATTTTTACAAAGTCAGCTTATTGCCCCTAACAATCTTGGGTTCTCATTAAATTAAGCAGAAACTTCCTAACAGTGAGAACAATTAACCAGTGGAACAGCTTGCCTCCAGAAGTTGTGGGTACTTCATCACAGGAGGTTTTTAAGAAGAGACTGGGCAGTCACTTGTCTGGAATGATATAGGTTTCCTGTTTGAGCTTGTGGTTGGACTAGAAGACCTCCAAGGTCCCTTCCAGTTCTATTCTGACTGATAGGGCTCTCTGTGGAAGAATGAACTGCAACCCAGGCAACCCCTCTGTGTGCAGCAACCCAGGCACAGAAAACTACAAATCGGCTTAAAAAAAACCAGTAGAAAACTACAAATCGGCTTCAAAAAAACCAGTGCAAATTTCCACCTCATTTTAGGCAAGGGTTGGAGGTTAAAGATGGGACTCACTAACTCTAAAGAACAGGTTGATTTCACTTGTCAAAATCTAGCCATTTTAGAGCCAAATTTCAGCAATGTTTCTCATAAAATAAGGCCGGCCTTATTTTCTCTTGACCCTCGAAAAAATGGCTAAGCCATCTTTTCAGGGGTGAATTAATTTCTCCCCCCCCCCACGCACCCTCACCTATAGTGCCCCGCGGGCAGCTATGCCTCGCCACCAGCTGCTCCTAATGGCTGATCATGGTGGAGCGTGTAGGGGTCCCTACCCCGACCAAGCACCTTTGCTGCAGACCCAGGTATAGTGCTGGTTGCAGGCTGGGTCAGTGGGTGGGCAGCGTTGGCGTGGATGTTGGCCTCGGCAGGGCACTTTATATCGCAAGACCTTCAGCGCCCACCACTGCTGCTTCTTCTGCCACTGTTGCTTTCCCTTCTGCCCTTGCCACTGCTGCATTTGGAGTGCTGTGCATTCCTCCACCGGCAGCGTTTCAGCCACTTCTCAGGCAGGGGAGCCTCCTCCATAGCTTCCACGGTTCCTGCTGACACTGGCGCCTCTCTCATCAGTGCTGTCTTCAACAACAGCGGCAGCAGCAGTAGGAACCATGGAAGCGTTTCAGCCACTTCTCGGGCGGGGGAGCCTCCTCCATAGCTTCCACAGCTCCTGCCGGAACTGGCACCTCTCTTGTCAGTGCCGTCTTGAACAACAGCGGCAGCAGCAGCAGGAACCATGGAAGTGTTTCAGCTGCTTCTTGGGTGGGGGAGCCGCCTCTGCAGCTTCCACGGTTCCCGCCGGCACTGGCGCTGTTGTTGGAGACAGCGCTGGTGAGAGAGGCGCCAGTGCTGGTGGGAACCGTGGAAACTACGGCGGCGGCTCCCCCACCCAAGAAGCAGCTGAAACACTTCCATGGTTCCTGCTGCTGCCACTGCTCTTGTTGGAGACAGCACTGATGAGAGAGGCGCCAGTTCCGGCAGGAACCGTGGAAGCTACGGAGGCGGCTGCCCTGCTCAAGAAGTGGCTGAAACACTGCAGGTGGAGGAATGCACAGCACTCCAAACACAGCAGTGGGACAGGCAGAAGGGAAAGCAACAGCAGCGGAAGATGCAGCAGCGGCGGGTGCCGAAGGTCTCGCTATGCAAAGTGCCCTGCCGAGGCCGACATCCATGCTGTCGCCGCCCGTCCACTGACCCGGCCTGCGCACCATACCCAGGTCTGCAGCAAAGGTGCTTGGCGGGGGTAGGGAGCCCTCCACGCTCCACCATGATCAGCCGTTATGAGCGGCTGGTGGCGAGGTGTGGCTGCCCGCGGGGCGCTCCTAACGGCAAGTTCCCCCTGCCCTCCCTCCCATTTTGCATGTTTTAAAATAGGCCTAAATTTGGGGGGAGGGGCTTAATTTTACCTTATGCCTAGAAAACATGCTGGGACTTCCTATTGGGGGGCGTATTGTTGGAGAAACAGGGTAGTTACTGTTCTATATGCCCATATATGGACAACAAGAGGAGTCGGCTGGAGACTCCATTCGTTGGCTCAGCCACTGGCGGGAAAAACAAAGTCCCATCAGTGGCTGAAGCGGCAGACAGCGCCGGCTATAAAAGCCGGCGCCCGCCACGTGTTCTTTAGTCTATTTTGGAAATAAAGCGCTGTCATCCTGAGTCACTGTCATCGAGTCTTTTATGTCCTGCGGCCATCTAACACTGGCAACGAAGGTGGGATCCCGCACTTAAGAAGGACCCTCGACTGAGACCCCGGCAGCCTAACCTCGACTGGCAGACGAAACCACCACACCAAACGGAATGGCTCAGTGATCCACAGGAATGGCTCCGTGAGCCATGGCGGTACCCTACGACCCCGCCAAAGAAAAATGGTCATCCTACATGGGGTGATTCAACCTCCATCTCGAGGTAAACAGACTACAGGATGCCCCGGACGCCAAGAAGAAAGCCTTGTTCCTAACCTATTGTGATGTGGAGATTTATAAAATGGCTGATGCATTAGTGGTGGACGATTTGCATACAGTCTCCTGGGACAACCTGCAGTGAGCTTTGAGAGCACACTATGGCCCTTCTCTGTCCTACCTGGCCAGCTGTTACAACTTTTACACGCAGAGCCAGGGAGAGGGGGAAACAATAAACTCTTTTGTCGCCAATCTCCGGAGAATAGTCAAGAGCTGCAAGTTTCCCGACACGGAGGGAATGACTTGAGATGGTATCATCCTGGTCACCGAGACCCGGCGCTCCAAAAGAAACTCCTTGCCAGAGAAGAGGTCACTTTTCAGGAAGCCATCGACAAGGCCCGAGCTGCAGAATCCTCTGACAACTCAGCCGTGAGAATCCGGGGAAATGGGAAGGTCCATACCACCAGGATCGACCCTGCAGCTTGAACCGTGGAGACAGACTCAGAAGGCAGCAACGGCGGAGATGAGGCCGAAGTCTACCAAACGAGGCAAGGCCGTTCGAGTGGAAACCCAGGGTCGAAAGAGTGCAGCGGCTGCAGCGGAAACCATCACCGGGCAGCCTGCCAATTTAAAGACACTATTTGCTGACGTTGCGACAGGAGAGGCCACATAGCCGAGGTATGTCGAGCTCTCCAACCTACCGGAAAGTCCCAAAGGCAAGCATCGTCCCCCAGAAGAGCCGTGTCTCCCACCAAATCATATGGACACCAAAGGGGGGGGGGCAAAACCCTCCGGCGGGAAATTCAAGAAATGGGAAGAGGCGCGGCACAAGGAAACATATTACACATCCATCGGCTATGCTCAAACCAAAATAAAGCAGACAGAAGTGTATGCAGCCAGCAAGGTAATGGCCACCATAAACATTGAACAAAGACCATGTAAGATGGAGGTCAACTCAGGATTATACATCTCCATGGTCTCCTGGGAGACCCTAAAAGAAATCCTCCCTCACTTACGGCGAGACCAGCTGGAACACCAAGACATCACTTTGCGAGACTACCAAGGCAGATGAATCCCTGTCGCAGGGGAAAAGACCATACACATCAACTATGGAAAGTTCAGAGGAAAGCTTCCCCTGATCGTGGTCGACCGGACCCTGCTGAGCCTACTGGGACGGGAATGGTTCACCCCACTCCAGATAGAAATCACGGGAGTGCACGCAACCAGAACCTCTCCTCTAGACAGGAATGCAGACGCCGCAGAGTTGGAGTGAGAGTTCGGGGCTGTATTCAACAGGAACATAGGCAAGTACCAGGGGACCTCTATAACCTTTAGCCTTGACCCAAACATTGCACCAATCCGCCTAAAGCCTTGCCGAGTCCCTTTTGCACTGCGGCCGAAAGTCGAGAAGCAACTCGACAAACTAATAAAGCAAGGGGTGCTAGAACCAGTCGATCACACAAAGTGGGAGACCCCAATAGTCACGCCAGTCAAGCTGGATGTATCAGTCAGAATTTGTGCTGACTATAAAATGACCCTGAACCGGGCTTTGCAACAGAGTACCTACCAGGTACCGGTCGTGCAGCACCTACTGCACTCTTTGGGCCAAGGATCAATATTTGCCAAATTGGACCTTGCCCAGGCATACCAACAATTACCTGTAGATGAAGCAACGGTGGAAGTGCAAACAATAGTCACCCACCGAGGGGCATTCAAGTGCAAAAAACTCCAGTTCGGAGTCAGCATAGTCCCGGGACTGTTCCAAAGTGTGATGGAATGCCTACTCCACGGCATTCCAGGCATAATCCCATACTTTGGTGACGTAATTGTGTCCACCACAAGCAAAAACTAACTAATGGACAGACTAAGAGCGGTCCTGGGAAGATTCCAAGAGACAAGCCTTAAACTAAAAAAGGAGAAATGCCAAATAGCCATTCTGCAAGTGGAGTTCCTGGGATTCCTGATTGACGGCACCGGCATAAGGCCCACCAAAGGGAAGCTATGAGCTATCTGGGAGACACCCACCCCCCTAAACAAGACTGAGCTACAAGCCTTTTTGGGGTTACTAAATTTCTACAATGTGTTTTTACCACAGAAAGCAACCATAGCTGAACCGCTGCATGGGCTACTGGACAAAGCGGCAGCATGGACCTGGGGGAAACGCGAAGCAGAGGCATTTCAAAGAATAAAAGACCTGCTAACATCAGACTTTGTATTAATCCAGTACAGTGAAACACTACCCCTAGCGCTGACCTGCGATGCGTCCCCACATGGCATAGGTGCAGTCCTGAGCCACAGATTACCGAATGGAACGGAAGCACCTATAGCCTATTTTTCTAAGACACTATCAAAAACCCAACGAAACTATAGCCAGATTGATAAAGAAGCCCTAGCAGCAGTGGCCAGGGTCAAATGATTCCATGAATACTTATACGGAAGACGTTTGACCTGATAACTGATCACAAGCCTCTACTAGGAATCCTCTCGGGAGACAAGGCAACCCCAAACATACTGTCTCCAAGGATGTTAAGTTGGACGGTGTTTTTGGTGGCCTACAACTACACCCTTACATACTGACCTGGCAAAGAGATCACCCATGCTGATGCCCTCAGCCAGTGCCCCCTCCCAGAGACTGCCATGGACCCAGCGCCGTCAACAACAGTCCTTGCGACGGAAAGTATTCGGCCGGGAATGATGACATCCTCAGAAATCGCCAGGCTGATGAACCGTGACAAAACAATGGTGCGAGTTTTAAATTGGGTATGAAGGGGGTGGCCACAGGCGGCGCAAGAGGGAGATTTCAAGCCATATCAAATCAGACAGACAGAACTGTCAGTACTAAAGGGCTGTCTATTATGGGGAGACCGGGTCGTAATCCCACCACCCCTGCAGAAAGACATGCTGACCGCCCTCCACGAAGGCCATTCAGGAGTGGTGCGCATGAAGGCATTGGCATGGAGCTACATGTGGTGGCCCGGCATCGATGCTGAAGTAGAGGTCTAGGTCACCACCTGCTGCCTGTGCCAAGAGACCAGGCCAGCACCAGTGGCAGCAAAACCTAAGAAGTGGGAGACACCGACAGCCCCCTGGTCCCGCATACACATCGACTATATGGAACCATTCCAAGGACAAAATTTCCTAATAGTAGTGGATGCCTATTCCAAATGGCTGGAAGTAGTGCTCATGCCATCCTCTACAACAGACGCCACAATAAAAGCATTGAGGTGCCTCTTCACAACCTACAGCCTATCGGACACACTGGTTTCCGACAACGGACCACAGTTCACTGCAAAGACTTTTGAAATATTCCTAGCAGGCCTAGGGATATGACATGCCTTGTCAGCACCTGCCCACCCGTTGATAAATGGGCAGGCTGAAATTATGGCTAAAGCCACCAAGAACACACTACAACGGATGGGCAAAGGGGACTGGCAGGAGAAGATTGACAGGTGGCTGCTAGCCCGACACATCACGCCACATACAACTACAAACAGGAGCCCTGCTGAACTTTGGATGGGCCGAAGACTGCGGACTATACTAGACAGGGTCCACCCCAACTATAGCTTGGAGACACCCCCCGACTCCACAGGGAGGTGCCATCAATTCCTACTGGGTGACCCTGTCTATGCCCACAGTTACACAGGAGGACCTACCTGGGTGCCAGCAAGAGTCATTGAAGGCACCGGCCCAAGGTCCTACCGAATAGAGACGGACAATGGAAAAACTTGGGAGAGGCACATAGACCAGCTCCGAGGCCGAGTCCTGGCCGCAGAAGACAAGCAAAATGACCGGGCCCCAGGACTCGCGCAAGACCAAAAAAACCCCCGCAAAACTACGAGAAAATAAATCCAGAACACTTACTGTGGCTTGCAGGCATCCAGCGGAGTTCTTCTGAGGCCTCAGGCTCAATCCCTGCCGCGCCGGTGGAAGGATTCCAGATGCTTCCACCGGCGGAGACTGGAGCAGCGGTGGACCCGTCCGCTTGGGCTGCCGTCCAGGAATCAACTGAACTGTGCAGGTCCAATCAAGCCCCGAAGAGCCCCGCCTACTTGTGTGACTACGTAAGGTAGGCAGCCCCGGATTGGTCAACTGGACTAAGAAGGGAGGGGTGTTCTATATGCCCATATCTGGACAATGAGAGGAGTCGGCTGGAGACTCGGCTCGTTGGCTCAGCCACTGGCAGGAAAAACAAAGTCCCGTCAGTGGCTGAAGCGGCGGACAGCGCCGGCTATAAAAGCCGGCGCCCGCCGCGTGTTCTTTAGTCTATTTTGGAAATAAAGAGCTGTCATCCTGAGTCACTGTCATCGAGTCTTTTATGTCCTGCAGCCATCTAACAGTTACAGATGCCTGGATCTGCGGATGAGGTTACTGGAAGTCTGCCTGCAGGCTGGGGACTGCCTGATCTTGGATGAAGACGCAATTTTATTTTTCAAATCTGAGGTCAAACTCTGTTCTTTCATAGAAAAGATTGTCCTTTATGCTGCAAGGGGGCATTGCATTGTTCATTATAACGTGTTGATTACATTAAATATCACACAGGTTACTGTACCAGTAATGGTCAGTCTCATTTTATAACTAAAAAAACCCCAGCACCCCAAATATCTTTTAAGTGATATAAAGATGCAATAGATTTACTCATTTTTCAACTATATTTGAAAACTTTGTGGGTCACATCTTTAACCATTTATTTCTTCAGTTTTCTAAAAGAAGAGATTATGAAAAACTTCATCAAATGCCTCACTTTTCCTAAGCAAACTAACTCAGGAGATGTTCTTTTCTTCTTCTGCAGCTACACCCTTATCACCCCTGGTGTTCTGCGAACAGACATGGAAGAGCAAATTTTGGTGGAGGCCCATGGAGACAGTACTCCAAAACAGCTTGACATCTTTGTTCACGATTTTCCACAGAAGCAGAAAATCTTGTACCAAACCAGAGTAGATATGAATCCAGAGGGAGGCATGCTTGTCACTCCAACTATAAAGGTGGGTGTATGGTGATGGTTGCAATAGAGTCTTTGGTATCCCTGCGAAAGAACAAAACAAACAAACAAACCCAAACTAAAATCCTGTCCAGTTTGGCTTGAGGGTAAGTCCTATGCACCTTAATCAAACATGATTAGATTGTCAGATATTGAGAGAAATTGAGCATATAATTCTAAGGAGGAAAGCAAAATGAAATTTTGGGATATTTGTGTATTTATTTTACAGTTCTTATTGCCACAATTGCTGAAAGATTCTCTGCAGCATTTCACAGCAAATAAGTAAAATATAATAAATATTTAGATCAAAAACAGTATCAAAACCAAAACCACAGGTCTGACTCTGCTAACTACTTGAACCCAATGAATGTTAAACAGCTGCTGGCATCTGGAGGGACAAATAGACTGAGAAAAGTTCTGCAAATTGGACCATAATCATACTAACACAAATGCTACATTTCTATATGCAGTGATTTCCATGAGTAGGCATATTAAATGTCCTAACCTTGCAGTGATGAAATTATAAATTTTTCTTGTTCTTTTCTTGTTTGTTCCATTTTTATTTTATCTTGTTTTATTACATCTTGCTCAATTTTTCCTTTTCTCCCATTTTTAATTAACTGTTTTATATGATTGATACACTGCTTTTCATATACATTGTTTGGTCATTGCTGCTATGATTTTACCTCGCTGGTTAATGACTTTATTTAAATAAATCTGATTTGATTTGACTGACACTAATTAAATAAGATTAGTGTATATTTTCATTTTTTTACGGAATGAGTATGCTTTCACCTTGTTCCTATTTTGATTGCTTTTTGTTAAAGATGTAATAATATTTAATGAAATAAGTTATGTTCAAATCTTAGACAAACTTTCACCAAATAAGCCCTGCAAGGTTCAGAGAAGCCTCTGCCAATTGGGTGCCATCTGCAGGCATTAAACCAGTTGTTCCCAAAGTGGGCGGTACTGACCCTGGGGGCAGTGGGATGCCTTAGGGAGGCACTAAGAGGCAAGGGGGCTGGCAGGGGGTGCTAAGAGGTGGTAGGGGGCTCTGGAGTGGGCCTCTTGCAGGGCGCAATTCAGGGATGGGATTCTACAGTTCACTACCGTTCCCGGTAGTTTGAAGAACTGGTAAAATGGTCCCCTGGCTGGTCCTGCTCCTCTCCGCCTCCTCCTCTGTTCCCTGCCCAGTCAGTCCTTATTGTGCATGCATGACATTACACGCACGTGCAACAATCGTTGATGGCCACAGTGGCATGTTGGAGAAGTGGAGCAAGCAAAACCAGAGGTCAGTAATTTTTGCTGCAAAAAGCATCCAGATGCTGTGTGTTTTTTTCAGTGCAGCTGGAGTCCAGCCGCACCGAAAAAACCACGCGGCATCTGGAGGGTTTTTGCATCACAAATTACCAACCTCTGGCTTTGCTCTGCTTCTCCAACACACCAATGCCACCACATTCTAGGCACCAACCATGCAGGCTCACCCCATTGACTGCTGCACCACTCCACTCAGACTTGCTTGGGCAAGTCCCTCCGGTGCAGTGGGCTCAATGTGGTAGACCTGTGGAGCTGGTGTCTAGAATGTGGCTGCAGTGGCACGTTGGAGAAGCAGAGCAAAGCTGGAGGTCGGTAATTTTAGCTGCAAAAAACCTCCAGCCACTGCGTGTTTTTTTGGTGCGGCTGCAGTCCAGCTGCACCGAAAAAAACAAGCAGCGGCTGCAGGCATTCGTGACAAGGGCAAGGTGGGCTGGCAGGGAGCTCAGTGACAACAATGGCTCAGCCCTGGCTTGCCTTCCCTGGCAAACAGCTGTGGGAGGATGATAAAGTCACCACCGTGGGACGATGAAAGAGGTGGTTGTGGAGGAGGAAGTGGGGAGATTAAGGGGAAATGGAGTGATGCAGGATTAGCCCAGGCCTTTGACAGATTAAGCCACACCTGCCTGGTCAGAAAATAGGTAGATAGGTTAAGAAGGGATAGAGAGAAAGAGAGAGAGAGAAAAGAAAGAGAGAGAGAGAGAAAGAGAGAGAGAAAGAGAGAGAAAAGAGAGAGAGAAAAGAGAAAGAGAGAGAGAGAAAGAGAGAGAGAAAGAGAGGGAAAGAAAGAAGGAACAGACAAGAAAGTAAAGAAAGAAAAAGGGAGAAAGGAAGAGAAAGGAAGAAAAGGGATGCATAAAGAAAGAGGGGGATTGTGAAAGTAATCGATGAATCGTGCCAATGTAATTATAGCCAAAAGATTTGCCAGACCATTTTGAAGTAACAACAAATTCTTTTATTCAACAAACCTATATACATTTCACTGATCAATCCCTGACTTAGCTAACATAGCAGCACCTGTTCCTCTCTCTGTCCTTTTTGCTAAGCAGCATGTGAGTTGGTGGGAGGGGCTTATATACCCTCACAGAGTCAGTTACAAAAAGGCTCCAATCTTGCAGCTCTCCTGATTGGCCAAAATATATTTGAAATATTTACACACAAATAATAATTTAAAAATATCTCCCAAAATCCCCTTCTTGTGTAAAGTCTTTCAAAAATATTTTACAATTATACATTACAATATTTACAAGACATAAACTAATCATACATTAGAAATCATGCCTAATTTCTCAGACGGATAGTAGTGTTGGTCGCTGGGCAAAGGCTTTGTCAACATATCAGCAATTTGTTCCCTGGTATTGCAATGAATGATTCTTATGAATTCCATTTTTGCCATTTGCCTGACATGCTTATACTTTATATCTATATGCCTCGACCTGTGTCCCACTGCATTTGAGAAAGATATGTCCACAGCAGCCTTATTATCCTCCAGTATTTTAATTGGGTAAATAGGTGTATCCCACAAGTGTTCAATCAAGTCATTGAACCACACCAAGTCGTTTGCAGCTTTGGATAGAAAAACGTATTCAGCTTCAGTAGTAGAGGTGGCTATCAGCTTTTGCTTCCCTGTATACCAGTGCACTGGACTGCCATTCAGAAACATAACATACCCTGATGTGCTTCTTCTTGATTTGGGGTCTCCAGCCCAGTCAGAATCCACAAAGCAGCTTATGATAGGTTTCTCCGATAGGAAGGGCTCCAATATCAATATTGAGTCTGCGGTATAAAACAAATACCTCAATAATCTCTTGATTGCCTCCCAATGATATCTTTTAGGGGTCTTTACGTGCCTGGCTAATAAGTTGACCGGCAGGGCTATATCCAGTCTACTCCAGTTCACAATGTAAAGAAGTGATCCAATCACTGACCTATGGAAAGTGTTGTCAGGGAATGCCTCACTTTCACAATACATGTTCCTGAGGAAATCAGTTTGCATAGGTGTCCCTACAGGTTTTGATTTTTCCATGGAGCACTTTTCCACAAGTTCCAAAATCTTTTCTCTTTGGGAGAGACCAAACCCCTTCTTAGTTTCGATGAACTGTACACCCAAATACTTATCAATTTTGCCCAGGGTTTTTAGACTGAAGTGCTTCTTCAAGTCTTCCGCAAATTACTTACATTTAGAATCAGATTTCCCTACATACAAAATATCGTCAACATAAATGAGCACTTTCTCCCTGGACCCCTGACTGCTCTTTGTGAAAACACATTCATCAGCTGGAGTGGTGGTAAAACCTATCTGTCTCAAAACTTTTGTTAGGCACTCGAACCATTGCCTACCAGATTGTTTCAAACCATAGAGACTGTTCTTTAAAAGCCAAATTGGTTTACCTTTACTATCAATTCCTGGAGGGGCCCTTACGTATATTTCCTTATCTAATTCAGCATGCAGATACGCAGTCTGGATGTCAAACTGGTGTACATTCTCACCCAAAATAGCTGTCATCGTCAATGCTATTCTCACACTCTCGCCTGACCGTTGGGGTATATGTGTCATCATAGTCATCCGGATATCTTTGGGCGTAGCCTTGTGCAGCTAATCTGGCTTTGTATAAATCTTTCCCATTCTCCAGCGGCTTCCTTTTATACATCCATCTTGTGCCAATTAATTTTTTCCCATCTGGGAGATTCCTTGGTTCAAAAACTTCCATTTTGTTCAGACTATTTAACTCCAATTCCATAGCTTCTTTCCACTTTACTTTCTCCACTGCAGGAAGCTTTAGCACATCTTCATAACTCTTGGGAGTTGATACTATACTATTAACCGAGGCAATGTAGTCCTCGTATTCCTTTGGAGGCTTTTCTTTGTTATTCCTTTTAGACCTCCTGACTACCACCCACTTGCTATCATCGCTGCTGTCATCGCTGCTTTCCTCATGTTTTTTATTTTTGTCCTCTCCTGAACTCTCTTTTAATATTCCTTTAGTCACACCTTCAGTTAAGTTTCCCAAATCCAAATCCGAATCATCCAAATTGTTAGGAGGTGGTGGGCTCCTATTCCTTTTTCTATTTCCCCTTGCCCCTTCTGATTCTCTAGTTATTATTTTATTTGCGTGGATCTTAGTCCAATTCACATTTTCGTTGAAAATGGCTGATCTAGACACTGTTAATTTTGCTTCCTCACTTACAAATCTGTATGCTTTACTTCTGGGTTCATATCCGGTGAAAACTAGCCTTTTGGAAACCCTGTCTCCCTTCCTCCTGATCTGTTTTGGAATGTGAACCTCAGCAGTTACTCCAAATATTCTGTGGTGATCAAACCTTGGTTTTACCCCATAAATTTTTTCATATGGAGTAGTGCCTATCACACTAGACCACATCCTGTTGGATGTGTAATTGGTGTAATTGACTGCCTCACCCCAGTATTTTTCTGACAGGTCTGCATCCTCCAGGATGCATCGCACCATGGTTTGCAGTACACTGTTCTGCGCTCTACAATGCCATTCTGAAATGCTGAGATGGCGCTGTTCGTAAATGCACTATCCCTTTTCTTTTTAGCCAATTCTGGAATTCCTTCGAATGGAATTCTGTCCCCCTATCTGTCAAGATCTTTTTGATTCTGGTTTGGTACTGATTCTCAACCAGCTTGTGAAATTCCTTGAACTTGTTGAACACTTCATGTTTATGTTCAACGCTAAATACAAAACCAAATCTACTGTGATCATCTACTATGGTTAGAAAATATCTGTTGTTACCAAATGAGGGCTTCAATGGGCCCACTAGATCCATATGCACCAGCTCAAAATTGTGTTTTGTGCTCCTTTGTGAAGTTTTGGGGTGGGCTTGGCCTTTTGACTTTGAGGCCCTACATACCGCACACTCAAGATAGGTATCGCAGTCCTTCACCCGTAGCCCTCTGGAGTACCTGGGCATTTTCTCTACCACCAGAAGACTGATGTATCCCATCCTATGGTGCAAAAGGTGGGCACACTCATCATGAGTGGGCTTTCCTGTAGTTATAAGACATTTATCACATTTAGTTTCTCTCACAAATTTAACATTCCTTTTACTCTCAGTAAGATTTTCTTTTTCTTTTTTTTTCAATTCTATCCCCAGTGATCCCTTTGACCTTTTGTTCCCTTACACTTGTTCTTTCATCTTTTACCCTCTCACAGCTGGTTATGGAAGGGATAGGCACATAGTGCGGTAGACCATCCTTTTCAACTACTTCCCCAGCTTTCTCACCGCCATAGGCCACATATACCTTCCCCTTGCTAAATAATATGTCTATATGTCCATCTTTTGACAACTTTAGAGTGGCCAACAGATTGTAGTCTATTCCTGGAACATACAGTCCTAGCCCTGGTATGTAGGTGTCTCCCTTCCCTTTTACTCTTTCACCTATACCATTGGCCACCTTGACCCCTGAATCCATTTCTTTAAAGTCAGTAAACAGCCTTTTATCAGATATAACATGGTTACTGGCACCTAAATCAATTAACCATTGTTGGCTTAGCTGCATCTTGGTCAATCTTGGTTTGTCACCCTCTATCACATTTGTAGAACTACTTTTGCATTTGGGGTTCTGTCTGTAGTTCCCATCCTTATCGTTGTTCTTGTTGTACTTTGGTGAGGGGAACCTTGATATACTGGCTTTTCTTTCTCTACCCCTTCTTAATCTGTATTCTTCCTTTGAGGAGGGATTGTTCCTCTGGTCATCGCTTGTTTGGCTATGTGACCTGTCCCTGCATTTTTTTAAATTGTAATAGTTTCTTGGGCAATCCCTTTTGAAGTGCCTGCTGGACCCACATAGAAAGCACTTTTTAAAAAAAATCATATTTATATCCCGCCCTTCTCCGGAGACTCAGGGCGGCTTACAATTTTTTTGGGATACAACCCAATGTGCTCAGCAATAGCCTTCCTTCCATTGTATATGCCTGCTTATTACTAAGCAGCATTTTTACAAAGTCAGCTTATTGCCCCCAACAATCTTGGGTCTTTGTGTATGGCATTCCTGTCCTGTCTTAAGTTAAATTCTGCTATAAGTTTCCCTGACAGTACCTCAAGGGAAATATTGCCTTCACCATTGTAATCTAGCTGGGATATGAAATTGTCCCAGCTATTATCAAGGGAGTTAATGACAATGCTAACAAAGCTATGATCAGTAATTATCTCCCCTCTTTGTCCCAAATCCGCCCTCATTTCATTAAGCTTGCATAGGTACTCAGACATATGCATTCCCTCTTTAAATTTTTCAGCATGAAATTCCCTTGAGATCCTGCTTTGTGTAGACATGTGCTTACTATGAAACAACTTGAATATTTTCTCATACACCTCCAATGTAGTCAGAGTATGGGGAATTGTTGGATAAATGGTGGACTCTGTAGTGGACAGTAAAGTACAAAATGACTTATGGTGGATGCAATCCTCCTCCATACTCCATGGCCTTTCCGGGGATCTAGTAACATGAATACAGTATTTTCTCTCATTAACAACATTTGAACATCTTTAGACCAACTTAAAAGATTATTCCCACTAACTTGTAATTTAATAAAACCAGCAGGTAAATTCACCAAAGATCCTGAATTATTGTTCCCTTGTGGCTGCTGGCCATGATTTTTAATGTGCCTGTATTCACAATAAGGCATTGGTACAGAAGCTTCTGTTTTAAAACTTGCAGCTTCTGCAAAAGTTTGTCTCGCGGGCAGGCTTTTTTGTGCACGCGCAATGCTCATTTCTCTCTGGACTCCGTCGTGTGAAGACCTCTGCCGCTCTCTCTCCCACTGGCTGGCCTGGCTCTCCGCTGGGGGTGCCGCTCCACTGTGAACTCTGCTATTATGCTCTGTGGACACTGGTGAGCTTCTCCGATTGCGCTGGGCCTCCCTCTGCATTGATGGAAATGGCGCTGTACTTTCCGCTCCCCTTCTTTCCCTCTGAGGTTTGGGGCTCGTCATCTGGGGGTGATTTTCCACTCCAGATAGATGCCCTCTAGGGACCCCTTCTGAGTTCGATGCTGGTGATCTCTCTGCGTCCTCCTGGGCCTTCTTGGTTTTGGAAAATGCCGGTAATTGTATTCGCGAGCCAAATGCTGCCGTTAAAGTCTCTATGGCTGCGCTTACTTCTTCCTCACTTGGTAAATTGGGCCTTCTCTCTCTTGCTTCATATGGGTCCCCATCCCTATCCAGTAGATATGGCAAGGGAGTTGTCTCTCTGGGAATCATTGCTTCTGGGCTGCTTTCCATAAGGGGTAATAATGGGAGAATCCATACTGGCTGGAAGGCCTCAAAATGGTGCCTGTAATTTTCACGTGCTTTTCTCTGGGCTAGACTAGATAATTCGGGGCAAGATTGAAAGTCTCTTACCGTCCCCGCATCTGGGATCCCTTGTCTGGCTTCTGATTGTTCTTCCAGCTTCAGTATTTGCTTCAATTCTTTTATCACATTTTCGGTCTCTACTGGCAGGCCCAGGAAATCGCAGAAGCTCCTTTTAAAATCCGCTGCTTTCTTCACTCTGGCCTGCTCATTCCGAATCTCTGTCTGTTGATTCAGCCTCATCTCCCCTTGTTGTTGGGGATTGTGCTCTGGATGTCTCTGGGATTCTGATTTCCTGCATAGTCTGTTCTATCACCGTGCTCTCAGCTTCTATCTCCTGTTCTAAGATTCTTCTTTGGGCTTCCAAAGTCCTTGCCACCACTCTGGTGACTGTACGAGATCACTTAGTCACTGGCATAATTAAAATCTTTTTTTTTTAACTGGCTGAGTATTGGCATTTATAGCAACCTAAATCTGCTACCAATTGTGAAAGTAATCGATGAATCGTGCCAATGTAATTATAGCCAAAAGATTTGCCAGACCATTTTGAAGTAACAACAAATTCTTTTATTCAACAAACCTATTTACATTTCACTGATCAATCCCTGACTTAGCTAACAGAGCAGCACCTGCTTCTCTCTCTGTCCTTTTTCTAAGCAGCATGTGAGTTGGTGGGAGGGGCTTATATACCCTCACAGAGTCAGTTACAAAAAGGCTCCAATCTTGCAGTTCTCCTGATTGGCCAAAATATATTTGAAATATTTACACACAAATAATAATTTAAAAATATCTCCCACAGGGATGAAAGGAAGGGACAGAAAGAAAGAGAGAGAGAGAGGGAAAGAGAGAGAGAAAGAAAGAAAGAGGGAGGGAGGGAGGAGAAAGTGAATGGGATATGGAGGGAGGGAGAGAGAGAGAGAAAGAGAAAGTGAGAGGGAACGAGAGAGTGAAAGAGAGAGAAAGAAGGAAGAGACAAGAAAGAAAAGAAAGAAAAGGGAAAGAAAAAGGGAGAGAGAAAGGAAGAAAAGGATAGACAAAGAAAGAGGGGGATGGAAGGAAGGGACAGAAAGAAAGAGAAAGAAAGAAAGAAAAAAGAAAGAAAGAGAGGGAGGGAGGAGAAAATGAATGAGATATCTAGTCCAATCACCTGCTCCAGCAGGGTTAGAAGGGAGTGCGTGTGTGTGTGTGTGTGTATAAGCGAGGATCACTTATATTTGGTTTGCCAGTCACATGGCCACCTGTCCACGCCCACCCAGTCACATGACCACCAAACCACGCCCATCTGGTCACGTCACCACCAAGCCATGCCTAGCCAGCAAGCCACGCCCACCCAGTCACACGACTGTCAAGCCACACCCACAAATTAGGCCACACCCACAGAACCAGTTGCTAAAAAAATTGAATCCGACCCCTGGGTGGGGGGGCACTGAGGATGAATTTGTAGCACCAAGGGGCGGTGGACTGAAAAGGTTTGGGAACCACTGCATTAAACTGCAGACTGTGCCAGCCCCTCTTAATGGGAGTTGTAGAGTCAGAAGGCAGAGGTTGCCCAGTAATTCTCACCAGTGGTGAGATTCAAAAATTTTTTACTACCAGTTCTGTGGGCGTGGCTTGGTAGGCATAGCTGGGGAAGGATACTGTAAAATCTCCAGTCAGAGGTGGTATTTGATGGTTCTCTGAACTACTCAAAATTCTCACACACACTTATCAAAGAAATGTTCTTCACTGCAGTGCAAGTTGGGGACTTGGGGATACTCTAAAAGTCATAGATTCTAAACTTTGTATAATTTCAGGGGACCTCGATTACCTGCCAGTAAAGCCCAGGAATAATTAATTTTATTCCCTAGCTCTGGGCTGTCAAGAGGTCTGTAAAGGGCATGCATAAGTGCACAATCGTGCCTACCATCCCTGTCCTATTGTCCCCATTTATTTGTACCTATTTCCTGTATTCATACTCATGTTTATTCTTATATCTCTTATCTTGTAAGAGGTTGACAAATCAAATAATAAAAATAAATAAATAAATCTCTCAGTCTGTGGTCAAATGAGATCACTCTTTTTTTTCTTTTTGCAATAGCTCATGCATTAAAATAATATTATACACATACACACACACACACACACACACACAGAGGAATAAAAGAGCATTCTACTTATGAACAGGTTATGTTTTGAGAATTCAGAAGTCCAAACAATGTATGTATGCTGTGTACTGTAAATTAACCTTCTTCTGACTTCCAAACCTTCTAGGTTGGAGTTATGGACAGATTTGTTCATCTTGGTAAGTGTGGGTGTATGTGTGTATTTGGATAATTGAATAATTGCCCGATGAAAAAGATTTGATGTGTTTGGATTCATGGTCCTTCAGGAAGTGAGATGGTTGAACCAAGAAAGTTTATTTGTGGTTAGCATGCCCTTACTTTCCCTCCCACTTGTTTTGAGCTTGGAATTGGGTGATGAGTTTCCTTGGTATGGAAATTAAGAGAGAAAAGGCCAGAGAGAACAAGGTGGGGTTTGTGGGTGTACTGCAGTGGACAGATGTGGCTTGTAACATAATGTAGCAAGATGTGGCAAGGCGAGATGTCAGGGAAATGTTCTGTATTAGTTTCTTTGACTGGGCTGCTTTAATTTGATGCTACATGGTCTTTCCATTGCCTTCTGCCAGGAAAAATCAGAAATTTCCTTAGTAGAAGCAAGAAGCAAGTTTTTCAGATTAAATACATCTATGTTTGGCATTCTGTGATCCTCTTTGTTTTCATTTTTGACTCAGCAGGCAAGATTTTTGGACCAATGTTTTAGTGCTGTTGCCCTGAGCGAAGGAATGAGGCCTCAAATGGCCCTTAGTGATGATTAAGTTTGAAACCTCTGCTCTACTCATCTTCTCATCCAGATTCCTGCAAAAGAAATGAATAATGACTCCAGGCAAAATCAATATGTGGTTGTGCAAGTAACTGGTCCTCAAGTGAGATTGGAAAAGGTGGTTCTCCTTTCTTACCAGAGTGGCTTTCTGTTCATCCAGACAGATAAAGGCATCTATACACCAGGGTCTCCAGGTAACCTGTTTTTTCTGTCTCTATTTCTTCACTCCCCTGGGGTCCCACTATGGTTATGTGACGAATAATACTATAATCAAAACCATTCCTGGGATTTGTCATTTATTCGAGAAACTTCCAGAGAGTGGGGGAATGTATGTCTTGTGAGTGTTGGCATTGGTGATATTGAGAAATTTTAGGAAGTTCAGAAAAGATTTAAGAAACACAAAGATAGATGGTCCAGTGGAATGTAATCACAAATTAGGAAGGGAATGGAGAAGTCCAAGAAGTTGTCACCCTAATTGCAATTTTTACAGATTTTTTTCAGATTTTTTGAAGAATTAGGTGGTGCTTTTCCCTCAAATACAGAAGATCCAGGCTGAAGTAATCTAGAAACATTTATGCCATAATAAACCCAATGGGCTTTAAAGTGCCTGAAGATGCTGGTGTTTTGGCCAAATAGACTTTTGGAAAAAATATCCATCTGGTTCAGTTCTAAGCTGGGAGAAAGGCATTGGAGACAAAATGGAGGCTGATTGGAAAGAGGGTTCATTTATTGATGAACAGGACCACATGGGTTGTGATTCTGGTGCAGCTGACTACATGGAGATGAAAGTGGGTGGCTTTTATACCTTCTCTTGGGCTTTGCACTTGAACTTCCTGTTCCTGTGCAAGAATAGATATTCTATTGGCTATTGTAGGGATCATAGCTGGCTCTATAGGTTGTCTGCGCTAAGTTTGGTTGAAGTTTGGAGGGTGGTGCAATGTCCTTAGAAGATTGTGCAATGTTGTGAGCTTTGCTGCTAGATGGTAGTGGGTTAATCCTATTATGTCCTGAAGGGTCATGTCTCAATCCCATCACCCTGGAGCTGAAGGTCTTTTGTTTTGTAGATAGGCTGGCCCAATCTTTCTCAATGCTGGGGAGAGGGAGCTGGGGCTCTGAGTTTCTGTCTCCCTTAAGATTTGTATTTCTCTTTTAGGAGAAATATCTTATCCTGCCCCTTCTTTTATATTTCTGAAAACATTTCATTGTTCTAGGAGTGGGGTAGCTTCCCACAAGACTAATCAGCTGTTTTTCTAGAAACTGTCCCACATCCTTTTTAGGATTTACAGTGAGTCCAGCAGACAGCTGCTGTCATGGTTGAGGCTTGGCTCACTTTGCAAACCCCACTTACAGCCAGACAAGAAGAATGGGGGGAGGGAGGGAATAGATTGGAATTCAGGGGAGGCATAATGGGGGCATAATGGGGGGAAAAGGAATGCAAAGAGCACTGAGTTGGAGCCTGAGAACCAATGTCATCTGTTGAGAAAGTCTGCTAGGTGGACAGTCCATCACCCAAACAAACTGAACTGAACTGACCATATTGATTGGATGGAATAAAGGGGAACATTTAACTATGCTGTTTGCTCATGAAAATGTTAGTGTTGGCTTTGCTACTTCTGTATCCATGTTGGCTCTGTAAATTATACTCTTGGTAATAAAAATGTCCCAGGAGTGTTTATTTGCTGAATGAACCTTGTGGACGGTTGACAGCTACAAAACTAATTTATTGTTCTGTGTTTTTATCTGTGAGCCACCCCGAGTCCTTCTTGGAGAGTGGCAGCATACAAGTCAAGTCAAGTCAAAACAAATAAAATATCATACAATTTATGACAATACTTTTTGTGGATGATGATGCAAACACATCAATCAATCAATTTTTTTATTATGGTCACTGGCCAGCATGATGCAAGCACATATCTTCTGAATACTATCACAAATTACAGTTAGTTTCTTTTTTCTTAGTGCATTATCGTGTCTTTTCTGTGGATCACAACATGCACAGGATGGACAAAACTGTGATTGTCGAGTTTCAGGTGAGAATCGTGTCTGCAATCCTGTGTGATTAGTATAGTTCCTGAACAAGGAATGGTTGTTGATTCTTCTTTCCCATGTAATCATGCCAGGTAGACCCAACCACTCTACGAAGCTTTGGTTGGCCAACATTTTATATATGCATTTTTCCTAAAATGTTTTATTTTAAGCTCTATGTTAATGTTAGTCTGTATCAAAGATTTAAAAAGTTTCACTGTGAAACTGGAAAATAATGCTGAGGTTGAATGTATGTATTTGTGTGTGTGCATGTATGATAGTACTCTAATGGCAGAAAGTGAAGAGGAACTCAAGAGCCTCTTGATGTGGTTGAAGAAGGAGTGTACAAAAGTTGGCTTGAAACTCAACATTAAGAAAGCTAAGATCATGGCATCCGGCCTTCTCAATTCTTGGCAAATATTTGGGGAAGAAATGGAAGTAGTGGCAGATTTTATTTTCCTGGGCTCCAAGATCACTGCAGATGGACTGTAGCCAAGAAATTAAAAGATGCTTGCTTTTGGGGAGGAAAACTATGGCAAATCTAGACAGCATAGTAAAAAGCAGAGACATCACCCTGCCAACAAAAGTGGGTATAGTCAAGGCTACGGTTTTCCCAGGTGCAATGTGTGGCTGTGAAAGTTGGACCATAAGAAAGACTGAGCACCAAAGAATTTAAGCCTTTGAACTATGGTGCTGGAGAAAACTCCTGCGAGTCCCTTGGACTGCAAAGCGATCAAAGTAGAAGGGGACTAGAGAGTAGGTGGAGGGTGACCCGCTCCGGATCTGACCAAGCCCAGTTAAGAGCCCATATTAGGACTTACCTGGTAGCTGTGGGGGTGGCGAGGAGGTCTTATTTCCGCCCTCATAGCATCCACAGATAATCGCCCAGCCGCCCTGTTCGGGGTCGCCCGTTCCCTCTTACAGTTGGGGGAGGTGGCGGACCCTCTGCAGGGCAGAGCTGAGGAATTTGGTCTGTATCTGCAGGATAAAATCACTCGGATCCGGGAAGGGTTGCGCTCGGACTTGCAGTGGTCTGAGGAAGGAGATGCGAGTGGTCTGGCTAATGTAATCTGGACTGAGATCAATCCTGTTTCTGAGGATGAAGTGGACAGGATCATGGGGCGGCTGAGTTCCACCACATGTTTTTTGGACCCGTGCCCTTCCTGGTTGGTTTATGCCTCCAGGGAGGTCACGTGCAGCTGGCTCCAGGCAGTGGTCAACGCTTTGTTAAGGGAGGGGCTGTTCCCTGCCACCTTGAAAGAGGTGGTGGTGAGGCCCCTTCTGAAGAAGCCTGCCCTGGACCCAGCCGTGTTGAACAACTTTCGTCCGGTCTCCAACCTTCGCTTTTTAGCGAAGGTTGTTGAGAGTGTGGTGGCCCAGCAATTGCCACTTTTCCTGGAGGAAGCGGACTACCTGGATTTGTACCAATTGGGTAATGTCCCGTTGCTTGGAAGCGGTGTGGATCTGGATGGACAGGAACATGCTTTGACTCAATCCAGCCAAGACCCGTGGCTCCAATGAATTGAAATTTGGCAGTTTCATAAAAACATTTCATAAGAGCTTTCATAGACAGAGTGGTTATGCATACCAACATCTCGGTCCAGTTCGGAGGTTCCATCTTTGGTCATGGGGGAGGAGGTGTTACCCCCCGTGGACAGGGCACAGAATCTGGGGGTCCTCCTGGACTCACGGCTCAAATTGGAGGAGCAGGTGGGGGCCATGGCCAGGGGGCCTTTGCCCAGATCCGGCTGGTTCACCAGTTGCGCCCATATCTGGACCGAGATGCCCTGCGCACGATCACTCAGGTGCTCGTTATCTCCCAACTCGACTACTGTAACGCTCTCTATTTAGGACTGCCCTTGCATACCACTCAGAGGCTTCAGCTGGTGCAGAATGCAGCCGCGCAGGTAGTGCTGGGAGCTTCCTGATACTCCCATATTACACCCCTCCTGCGTGGCCTGCATTGGCTTCCGGTTGCCCTCTGGGTGAGATTCAAGGTTTTGGTGTTAACATTCAAAGTCCTACATGGCATGGGTCCAGGATATTTATGAGAACGACTCCTCCCAGCATCAAATACCAACCGCCCTGTATGGGCAAACAGACGGGGTCTCCTCGGGGTGCCGTCTGCGACTCAATGTTGCTTGGCGGTGACCCGGGGGAGGGCCTACTCTGTGGCGGCTCCCACTTTATGGAATCTTCTTCCGCCGGAGCTCCGGCTGGCTCCCAATCTCCGCACCTTCCGCCACGAGTTAAAAACCTGGCTGTTTCTACAATCCAGGCTGTGCTGACTCTTTGGGGGTTTGTTTATTTTAACTTTGGGGTTTTTAATTCCAATTTGGCTTGTAATTGTTTAATATGTTTTAGGTAATTTATTTATTGTTGTATTTTTAGCTGTGAGCCGCCCCGAGTCCTTTCGGAGAGGGGGCGGCATACAAGTCCAATAAATAAATAAATAAATAATAAAGTGGTCAGTCCTAACGGAGATCAACTCTGACTGTTCTTTAGAAGGCCAGATCCTGAAGATGAAACTCAAATACTTTGGCCACGTAATGAGAAGGGAGGACTCACTGGAGAAGAGCTTAATGCTGGGAACGGTTGAGGGCAAAAGAAGAAGGGGACAGCAGAGAATGAAGTGGCTGGATGGAGTCACTGAAGCAGTTGGAGTGAGCTTAAATGGACTCCAGGGGATGGTAGAGGAGAGGAAGGCCTGGAGGAACATTGTCCATGGGGTCATGATGGGTCAGACATGAGTTCGCAAGTAACAACAAATGTATATAGTGAGGATAGGAGCTAGTTGTTTACTTCCTGTTTTGTCAGCAGTTTTCATCTGCACCATTTTTATTTTTATTTTTGCTAAAAAGGGGTTAGGGTGGCAAAAGTTCTACTTTCAAAGAAAATTAGGCTGAATTATCTGTTCTGGGCTATCAGTTGATGTTATCTAGGTGAAAATTCAAATAATAGTCTTTCATCTTAGAACCCAGTGCTCAGGGGTGGGCTTCAAAAATTTAGCAAGGGGTTCTCTGCCCAGTTTCTGGGTGGGCGTGGCCATGGTTGGTGTGGCCTAGTCTACCTCCTGCATACCAGTGGGGAATGCTTTTGCTCTTCCTGGGCTCTGCAGGCTTTCTTTGAGCCTCCGGGAGGGCGAAAATGGCCTGCCCAGGCTCCAGAGGGTCTCTGCAAGCTGGAAACAGGCCCATTTCTGGCCTTCCCAAACTTCCAGGAGGCCTGATTTTTGCCCTCCCTGAGCCTCCACATGCCCCCTGCACTTACCTGCATCCAAAATGGACCGCGTAAGGATTCCTGGGAGAGGAGGGGCAGGGTGGGTGGGGCCACCCAGGAGTGGGATTTGTGGCTCTCCGAACTGTGCAGAATCTTAGCTAGGGGCTCTCCCAAACCCCTGCGAACCCCCAGCAGTCCATCTCTGCCAGGGCCCCACCTGCTGGGTTGCATTTGCTCTCTATATTATGTAATCACATATAACATCTAGTATTTCAGCTGGATTTTGATCATATAGAATGCATAGGAAATATTGTGCAACATTTTACATTTTTTCAACACACCCGTATTTTATTTCCTTGTGCCCAGACTCCAGAAGGCATTGTTGTCAGTTCTAAACCAGTCAAACCATCACGCTTGACCCAGCCTTACAATTTACCAGAGCTTGTCAGGTAATTTAACATAGATATTGTCATAAGGCTACCTGTTTGGAAACCAAGCTGAAACTCTGATGGGGAAAAAAAGCATTCGGCTATTAAAGACCAGTTAAAGAATAAGGCTGTATAGTATTTTTCCTTTTAGCCTGCTTCCCTGATCTATTACTAAAGTAAGAAAAAAAAATTGAGGTTTGATCATTTGAATTTGTCCATCACATTTCTATTTCCTCTTGTTTTTTGAAGAGCCCATGCATGTTGTAATGTTATTTGTATGGCAATTCTGTGAAATTGAAGTAGACAAATAATAGATACAATCTTATCATCACCAAGCTCAGTGAGCAAGAGGAAATTTGTTGCAGATGTAAGATTCACACTTCAACTTCCACATATTTGAATCTGAAGATTACTGAAACAGGCATTTTCTTCCTCTTTTACACTTACTCTCCATGGGACAAGCAAACCTATTAATATCAGGAAGAAGCCTTGTATCCCTTGTTCATATCATTATTGTCCTAAATCAATTATAAAGTCAAAAGAATGAAAAATCTCTTCCTTTTCCTTCTGTAGTTCTGGGACGTGGAAGGTTGTGGCCAAATATGAGGATTCCCCAGAGGAGATATATACCACATATTTTGATGTCATGGAATATGGTAAGAAAGATCCTTTCTGTTCAACAAATCCACTTCCTGATCTTGGGTTTTTCCCCTTCCATGTTGTTTCTAAAAAACCTAGTTCTATCATTTGTAGAAGTGGGAAATTATGAGAGCCAATTTGGTCTAGTGGTTAAGGTAGCAGTCTAGAACCCTGGAGACTGTGAGTTCTAATCCCACTTTAGCCATAAAAGCCAACTGGGTGGCCTTGGCCAGTCATTCAGCTCAATTCACCGCACATGGTTGTTGTGGGGAAAATAGGATGAGAAAGGTGTGTTGGATATGTTCATCCCCCTGTGTTATTTGTAAAAATAATAAAGACATGATACAAATAAATAAATAAATAAAGTAGGAGGAAGGAGTATGAGATATGTTCACCACTTTGACTTATTTATAAAGATAACAAAGATGGGATATAATTAAATAAAATATACTGAATAAAACCTATCAGTACCCTTTAATCTGTTTCTTTTTTTATAGTGTTGCCAAGCTTTGAAGTCCATTTGCAACTGTCAGAGAAGTTTCTTTACATTGATGGCAATACAGATTTCCATGTGTCTATCACTGCAAGGTATGCATTGTTACAACTATGAGTAGCTAAAGAAAGTTATTTTGGCACTGGGTAACATCTGCATGAAAGTGGTTTTTCTTTGGGTCATAACTAGGGGTGGGATCCAACCAGCATAACAACCAGTTCGGGGAGCACACCCATGCACATCAAACGCACACTGCATTCACGTGTGCTACTGGCTCTGGCAAGCATTTACCTTCTCCAGCTGACGAGCGGCACTCAGCAGCTGAGGAGGAAAACGCAGCCACTAAAAGACAGCCTAGAGCCCGGGCGGGCTAGCGGGCCAAACAGCAGACCAAAACCTTGTCCCAGCAAATTGGTTCAGTGTCACCTGCTCATAACATTCAGAAAAATAAGTTTTGGAGACTAGTTCTGGTTTTAAAATATTTACTTGACATTTATTTAACGAATACATTATTTATAATATTGCAAAATAGTCTTTAGATTTTATTTATGGTAGCTTTATTAGTCTGACTGCTTATGATACCAAACCCAATTATCACCTATAGCTTTTTAGTGTCAAGGGTAGGGTGGTAGCTCAGTCTTAGAAATGACCAGAGGAAAAATAACCAAATTCATTTTTCAGGGAAATTATAATCTGAAAAAAATATCACCACTTCCACTCTCCTATTATTTAGGAAGTTACAAATATGTATCTTTCAGCAAACTCTGAGCTATTTTAACGAGTGATTTTAATTGTATTAAGTGTAGCGCTATCCCCATAAGGTTTGCTGGAGTCTGGGTCCTCTTGGTATGGCTGCTGGTCCACACTGGTCCCTTGCTCAGGCACCTGTATTTGCCTGAGTCACGTGGTGGAGTGGTGGTCAGTCTTTTCCCAGCAGGCGGGTGACATGATAGGCTGATTGTTAAGTTGGGGTTGAATGAAGAGGCAGGACAAGCAGAATAGTGAAAACAGCCCTTTACTGGTAGACCGGTACACAGAAGTGGTCTGGCTGTCCGACAGCTGTCTCTTTTTTAGAGAGCTGTCTGACACCCCAGCCACTGAGATCCTTTGAATTTCCCACCTGTCCTGTCAACTAAACATTTTAAACTTTGGTTCCTCCTGCCAGGATGGCGGACTAGAGGGAAACCTTCAACTCAAGGTTTTTCTCCTAATTAACATATTCAGCAATGATGGTCAGTCTTTCCCAGCAGGTGATGAGATGGTATTCAGGTTGCTGGTCTGCCCTTCTCCCCCCGGTCTCTCTTCTCTCTCTCTCTCTTTTTTTAAGTTTTATTGTTTTCCAAAAAACAAACAAGACAAACAAACATACAATACATAAACCAATATCAATTTCAAGTGTGTTGGTCGGTCACAAATCTCAGTGCCATCTCCTCATCATCCATACTCTCTATTACAAAAAAAGGAAAGCTATAGTCGCTATTATTAATTCTCTATCATGTTATAATCTCTATATTGTATTTCCTTTCAACAATTCTATTTATCTCCATTGTTCCATATGTCACCAAACTTTTTTATCTAACCATTGTCTCTTCTCTCTCTCTTGAACTGCCTGCTGGGCTCTCCTTCCACAGCCTCTGCTCCTTTGTAGATTCCTTTATTTCCCTCCCTTTCTCTCAAACTCTTCTCTCCCTCAGGCTTGCCCCACAGAACCTCTCCTCTCCTATCCCCTTCTCTCCCTCACTCTCCCCAGAAGCTCTCTATCTCTCCTTCCCTCCCCTAGGCTTGGTCCACGGAAGCCTCTCCTCTCCTATCCCTTTCTCTCCCTCACTCCCCCCAGAAGGCTCTCCTATCCTCTCCCCTTCCCTCCCCCAGGCTTGGTCCACGGAGCCTCTCTCTCCTATCCTTTCTCTCCTCTCCCCCCAGAGGCTCCTATCCTCTCCTTCCCTCCCTAGGCGGTCCACGGAGCCTCTCCTCTCTATCCTTCTCTCCTCACTCCCCCCAGAAGGCTCTATCCTCTCCTTCCTCCCCAGGCTTGGTCACGAGCCTCTCCTCTCCTATCCCCTTCTCTCCTCACTCCCCAGAGGCTCTCCTATCCTCTCCCCTTCCCTCCCCTAGGCTTGGTCCATGGAAGCCTCTCCTCTCCTATCCCCTTCTCTCCCTCACTCCCCCCAGAAGGCTCTCCTATCCTCTCCCCTTCCCTCCCCTAGGCTTGGTCCACGGAAGCCTCTCCTCTTCTATCCTCTTCTCCCTCACTCCCCCCAGAAGGCTCTCCTATCCTCTCCCCTTCCCTCCCCCAGGCTTGGTCCATGGAAGCCTCTCCTCTCCTATCCCTTTCTCTCCCCCACGTTTGCCCCATAAAAACTTCTCCTATGCTGTCCCCTTTTCTCCCTCAGGCTTGCTGCACAGAAGCCTCTCCTATTCTCCCTGTTGGAAGGAAAATCCCTCTGGTTCAGTTCCCAGCTGGGATAAAGTCACTGGAAACATGGAGGCTGATTGGAAAGATGGTTTAATGATGAATAGAACCACCAGGGTTTGTGGTTCTGGTGTAGCTGAACAATTGATTTGATGAGTACATGGATTCTTTTTAAGTTTCAGAGATGCTGCTGGGGGGGGTTGTGCAATGTCTGAAATGCCCTTAGGAGATTGTGCAATGTCGTGAGCTCAGTGACTTCTGCTAAATGATAGTGGGTTAAACTTATTATGTCGTGAAGGGTCATGTTCTGTTCTTCTTCACCGCATCACTCTGGATCTGAAGGTCTTTTGTTTTGTAGATAGGCTGGCCCAGTCTTTCTTAATGGTCAAAAAATATCTGCTGGGGAGGTTGGCTATTAAGAAAGACTCTTTCTGTCTTTAAAAGCATGTTTCCATTTCTCCCTTTGGGGAAATATAATATTCTGCCTTTTTAATATTTCCCAAAATATTTCATTATTCTGGATGGGGGCTTCCCACATCCCCTTTCCCCAGGCCTCTTTCTCTATTTATCCCTTAGCCTTTTCTCTTCCTTTTCCCAGCCCTCTTTTCCTATCCTTACCTTCCAGCTTTCCTCACCCAAACCTCCCCTTCCTCCTCTCACCCACTCTCCCTCCTCCTCCTTTCCCACCAAAACCTCTCCCCACTACATAAGATTTTAAATATGGCATGTTTTCTACTCCATACTTTTCATTTTTGCAAGCTACCTTGAGTGTTGGAATGAACAGAAAGGGAAGGTATACATTTAGAAACAAGGAAGTAAAATGGGCAGATGGGTGAAGGAACTGAACTTATAGCAATAGCATTTAGACTTTTACACCGCTTTATAGTGCTTTACCGCCATCTCTAAGAGGTTTTACAGAGTCAGCATATTGCGTCTAACAATTTGGGTCCTCATTTTACCCACCTCAGAAGTCAACCTTGAACCTGGTGGGATTGGAACTGACAAATTGCAGGCAACAGGCAGTCAGCAGAAGTAGCCTGCAGTACTGCACTCTAACCACTGTGCCACTGAGGCTCAAACTTATCATACTCTTCCCCCCAAAATTCTGTTTTCTCCTGCCCAGCTTTACCATCAAAAGTGACAAAGTCTTGGAGAAAGGTGCCTGAATCAGTAGAGCCGAGAAAATAAGATAGCCATGAGAAATAATCTTTCCAATGTCTTTGGAGATTCTCAATCATCCAGGTCATAGTTGCTCTTTTTCCTCAAAAGGCAACTGGACTGTTTTTTCCTTGAGGAAGAAGAAGTAAACATTTTGATTCTCACCCAAGAAGCTTCATCAGTTCTGATGGCAGAGGAGGGATGGAAAGATTCTGGTAGGATGGAGAAGGGGGGAAATGGAAGGATTGCATTTTTTTGCATTTTTATTGCATTGTGTTGTGTTGTGTTGTGTTGTATTGTATTGTATTGTATTGTAAGCTTCATGGATGAGAAGTGAAATGTTTTCTTCTTCCTCAAGGAAAAAATAGTCCAGTTGCTTTTTGAAGAAAAAAGCACCTTTGAGACACCATCACTGATGTAACTGATTTGTGTCAAAGATGTAAAATTGGGCCTTTACTTTCATTGTGTCATTACAGGTACTTGCATGGAAAGAAAGTGGAAGGTGTGGCCTTTGTCCTCTTTGGAGTGAAAATAGATGGTGATAAAAAGAGTATTCCAGACTCACTCACGAGAATTCTGGTAAAATGTAACAGGGGTGTTTGCATAGTGTCTGTGGGTTTGTATGTCAGGTTTATTTAGACAGAAGAAACCACATTAATTCCATAGAAGGCTAAAACTACCTTTACTGAGATTGTCTATAGTAACAGAATCTTGTAAATCTGGTTGTACTATATTTATTTCTTCTTCTTAATAATTTGGTGAATAAGGGAGTGTCTGCTTCAGTCTCTTCTGAGGAATCAGCTTTCCACAAATGAACTGGCAAATGTGTGGAAAAGCCTGAAAATATCACTGGCTACAGCAGACCATCCTCCCCTGCAGAAGAGAATCAGCATCTGACAGATGACCTGAATGTGTTCTGCTGAAGGTTTGAGAGAGGAGACCACTGTCAACTATCACTACCCTCTCCATCTCAAATACATCAACAACAGCTAAGTCTCTTACACCCAACCCCATCCTTCTGGGTCCCCCACCTCTGGTGATCACATAGAAAGATGTGTGAGGTCTATTTCACAGACAAAAAGGTGGAAAAGCACCAGGGTCAGAAAGGGTAACTCCCTCTTGCTTGAAAGTCTGTGCTGATCAAATGGCCCACATCTTCATTCACATCTTAATAAATCACTCCTTACTTCAAATGCTTTACTATCATCCCAGTGCCCAAGAAACCTTCATCAAGGAATTGAATGACTACAGACTGGTATCTCTGACATTTATAGTTATGAAAATCTTTGAAAGGTTAGGCCACCTGAAAGCCACTGCTAGACCCTTTTCAATTTGCTTACCATGAAAATAGATGGACAGATGATGCTGTCAATATGGCACTGCTTTTTGACATCTTATAACATCTTGTATTCCCTCAACACTGTTCAACTATTACAAAGTCTGCACTACTATTACTGTTAATCTCCTCATCACTCATCACCCATCCCCTCCCACTTGTGACTGTATGACTGTAACTTTGTCGCTTGTATCCTTACGATTTATATTGACTGTTTCCTAGTATGATTTGATCGCTTATTGTACCCTATGATTATTATTAAGTATTGTACCTTGTGATTCTTGAATCTTAACAAATGTATCTTTTCTTTTATTGTATACAGAGAATATTTGCACCAAGACAAATTCTTTGTGTGTCCAATCACACTTGGCCAATAAAGAATTCTAATCTTCTAATCTTCTAATCTAATCTTCTTGAATCCCCAAAGAACTATGTAAGGGTCCTTTTTGTAGACTTCATCTTGGCATTCTTTTTTTTATTCATATTTATATTCAATACCATCATCCTGAAATCCTCCTCTTTAAACTGACTCAGCTAGCTGTGCTTGACCATATTTGTAGATGGATTATAAGCTTTCTAACAAATAGGAAGAAACAGGTGAAGGTAGGGAAAATCACACTGAATACCCATTCAATTAGCACAGGAGCCCTCCAGGGCGGTGTGCTCTCTCCATTGCTCTTCTCTTTATATACCAATCACTGCATCTCAAAGGATCCCTCTGTTAAAGTACTGGCTTTTGCAGATGATAAAACAATCATTGGTCTTATTTGAGATAATCATGAGTCTGCATAGAAACTAGAGGTAGATCAACTGGCCAAGTGATGCGGCCAGAACAATCTAGAGCTGAACACTCTTTAGTTTAAATTGTAGAGCAGTAAGTATATTGAATTCTACTGTATAGTGCAATATTAATGCAATATCAAGGGTTTTCAATTCAATTGTATAGAATGTGAAGGATGTATGTTTGTTTTATAGTTATAAGGTACACTGAAGATGGCATTTATTTTTGTTGTATGAGGTGCAATGACAATAAAATAAACTAATCTAAATTCTTACAATATTAGGCAACACAATGTCAACTATAGAGACCTTCAAGTTACTAGGTAATCTCCAAAGACTTGAAATGGATCTCTTTAATAATGATTCTAGTGTTAGATATCCAGTTCAAGTTCTTGGAAATAATAGTATCTAGAAACATGAAGGTCTCTATAGTTGACACTGTGTTGCCTAATATTGTAAGAGTTTAGTTTACTAAACTAACTTAGTAAACTTAGTTTACTAGGCATAACAAAGAATGTTCTTCCTGCATCAACTCAGAAAGCTCAGATTGCCCAAGGATCTGCTGATACAGTTCTGTAGAGGAATTATTGAGTCTGTCATTTGTACCTCAATAACTATCTGGTTTGGCACAGCAACCAAACAGGACAAGTACAGACTTCAATGGGTAGTTAGGGCTGCAGAAAAAACAATCACAACCAGCCTGCCTTCCACTGAGGATCTGTTTACTGCACAAACCAAAAAGAGGGCTGAGAAAATATCTACAGACCTTTCACATTCTGGACATAATTTATTTTAACTTCTCCCCTCAGGATTCTGCTATAGAGCATTGCATGTCAAAAGAACTAGACATAAAGGTAGTTTTCCTCCCTGTGCCATCACTCTCCTGAACACTTAATTCCAATAGCACTGTCTCATTTCTCATCTTATATTTTCATTTTTCCCACTATCTTCTCCTATTGGTTTCTTATTATTTATCAATTGTTATTTGTAACTTATGATTAACTATTGTCATAGTTCCAGATTAACAGAGTTGGAAGGGACCTTGTAGGTTATTTAGTCCAATCCCCAGCCAAAGCAGGAGACCTTACACCATTTCTGATAGATGGCAGTCCAGTCTCTTCTTGAAAACTTCCAGTGGTGAAGTTCCTACAACTTTTGAAGGCAAGCTTTTCCATTGGTTCTTCTCCTTATTTCCAGTTGAATCTCTCCTTGTTCAGTTTCCATTCATTATTCCTTGTCTAACTTTCAGATGCTTTGGAAAATAGATTGACCCCCTCCTCTCTGTGGCAACCCCTCAAATATTGGAACACTGCTATCATGTCTCCCCTGGTGCTTCTCTTCATTAGATTAACCATGCCCAGTTCCTGCAACTGTTCTTCATAGGTTTTAATCTCCAGTCCCCTAATCATCTTTGTTGCTCTTCTGTGCACTCTTTCTAGAGTCTCAACATCTTTTTTGACCAAAAGTGGATGCAGTATTCTAGGTTTGGTTTTATTAAGACTTTATAGAGTGGTATTAGTACCTCACTTGATCTTGATTGTATCCCTCTGTTAATGCAATTTAGGATTATGTTGGCTTTTTTGGCTGCTGCCACACACTGTTGGCACATATTTAATTGGTTGTCCATTAAGACTCTAAAATCCCTCTCAAGTTACTGCTAGTAAGCCTGGTTTCACCCAGTCTATATGTGTCTATATGGGATGATGGCTGTGGTGGGCTGTGATGGGAGTATCCCGATACTCCCATGTTACACCCCTCCTGCGTGACCTGCATTGGTTGCTGGTTGCCTCCCGGGTTGCCTTCAAGGTGCTAGTAACAACTTATAAAGCCCTAAATGGCTTGGATCCAGGGTACTTGCGGCAACGCCTCCTGCCAGCGTTACATTCCGATCGCCCTGTTCGCTCCCACAGGAGGGGCCTCCTTGGGATACCGTCAGTTAGGCATTGTCGGCTGGCAGTTCCCAGAGCTAGGGCCTTCTCCGTGGGAGTACCCACCCTTTGGAACCAGCTCCCCATGGATCTCCATCTGGCCCCTGATCTCCGCTTCTTCCGCCGGGACCTGAAGACTTGGTTGTTTCAACAGGCTGGCCTGGAATGACCCGGGTGGGGGGTTTTAATTGTTTTAATTTCAAGGTTTTAATGTTTTATTGCTTATTTCGACTTGTTTAGATTTAATTTGTTTTTAGGTAAATTCTATGTAAATATTTGCTGTTTTATTGTTAGCCACCCTGAGTCCTTAGGGAGAAGGGAGGCATACAGGTCGAATAAATAATAATAATAATAATAATAATAATAATAATATAATATTATTATTATTACTTTTGGTTTTTCTTTCCTAAGTATAAGACTTTACTTTTCTCTACACTGAATTTCATTTTGTTAGATGAATAGACTAGACTAGACTAGACTAGACTAGAATAGAATAGAATTCTTTATTGGCCAAGTGTGATTGGACACACAAGGAATTTGTCTTGGTGCAAATGCTCTCAGTGTACATAAAAGAAAAGAAACATTCATCAAGAGTCAAGAATCATAAGGTACAACACTTAATAATAGTCATAGGGTACAATAAGCAATCAAATCATACTAGGAAGCAGTCAATATAAATTGTAAGGATACAAGCGACAAAGTTATAGTCATACAGTCACAAGTGGGAGGAGATGGGTGATAAGGAGTGATGAGAAGATTAATGGTAATAGTAGTGCAGACTTTGTAAATAGTTGGATAGTGTTGAGGGAATTATTTGGTTAGCAGAGTGATGGCATTTGGGAAAAAACTGTCCTTGTGTCTAGTTGTTCTGGTGTGCAGTGCTCTATATCGTCATTTTGAGGGTAGGAGTTGAAACAGTTTATGTCCAGGATGTGAGGGGTCTGTAAATATTTTCACAGCCCTCTTTTTGACTCGTGCAGTATACAGGTCCTCGATGGAAGGCAGGTTGGTAGTAATTGTTTTTTTCTACAGTCCTAATTACTCTCTGAAGTCTGTGTCTGTCTTGTTGGGTTGCAGAACCAAACCAGACAGTTATAGAAGTGCAGATGACAGACTCAATAATTACTCTATAGAACTATATCAGCAGCTCCTTGAGCAGTTTGAGCTTTCTGAGTTGGCACAGACAGAACATTGTTTGTTGTGCATTTTTAATAACATTTTTGATGTTAGGTGTCCATTTTAGGTCTTGTGATATGATAGAACCTAGAAATTTGAAGGTTTCTACTGATGATACTGTGTTGTCTTGTATTGTAAGAGGTGGTAGTATGGGAGGGTTTCTTCTAAAGTCTACCACCATTTCTATGGTTTTGAGTGTGTTCAGTTCCAGATTGTTCTGGTTACACCATGAGGCAAGTTGTACAACCTCCTGTCTGTATGCAGATTCGTCGTTGTCCTGAATGAGACCAATCACTGTTGTGTCATCTGCAAACTTCAGTATTTTAACAGATGGATCATTTGAGATGCAGTCCTTGGTATATAGGGAGAAGAGAAGTGGAGAAAGCACACTGCCTTGCGGGGGGCTGTACTAATTGTACAGGTATCAGATGTGATTCTGCCTAGCTTCACCTGATGCTTCCTGTCTGTTAGGAAGCTTATGATCCACTTACAAGTGTGTTCAGGTACCGCTAGCTGGTTTAATTTAGTTAGAAGATTGTCTGGAATGATGGTATAGAATGCTGAACTGAAGTGTACAAAGAGAATCCTTGCGTAGGTGTTTGGAGATTCAAGGTGTTGTAGGATGTAGTGCAGAGCCATATGAACAGCATCATCTGCCGATCTATTTGTTCGGTTTGCAAAGTGTATGGGATCTAACAGCAGATCTGTGATGGTTTTCAGGTGGGACAGCACTAGCCTTTCAAAGGTTTTCATAACTACAGATGTTAGAGCAGCTGGTCTGTAGTCATTCAGTTCCCTGATGGAGGGCTTCTTTGGCACTGGGATGATAGCAGAGTATTTGAAGCAAGAAGGAACATAGCACATCTCAGTGATTTATTGAAGATTTGGGTGAAGATGGGGGCCAATTGGTCAGCACAGATTTTTAAGCAAGAAGGAGTTATCTTGTCTGGCTCTGGTGCTTTTCCTGGCTTTTGTCTGTGAAATAGATCTTGCACTTCTTTTTCTGTGATCACCAAAGGTTGTGAACCCAATGGGTTGGGGTCAGTTGTAGGAGGCTTGGCTGTTGTTGGTGTGTTTGAGATAGGGGTTATGGAGATAGGTGGCTGTAATTTTCTTTCAAACCTGCAGTAAAACACATTCAGGTCATCTGCTAGTTGTTGATTTCCTTCTGCCTGGGAAGGAGGTTTGCTGTAGCCAGTGATGTTTTTAAGAGTTTTCCACATGTTTGCTGGTTCATTTGTTGAGAACTGATTCCTTAACTTTTCAGAGTAGCTACTTTTTGCTGTTCTGATCTCTCTGGTTAATATGTTTCTGGCCTGATTGCATTCTGTCACCTTTTCTGTAGGCTTCCTCTTTGGAATGACGTAGCTGCTTAAGTTTAGCTGTGAACCAAGGTTTATTGTTACTATATATTTATTTATTTATTTTATTTGTCAAGCGATTATAAGATAACAGGTATAAGTATAAACATAGTTATGAATACATGAAATGGATACATATAAGAAAAATAAAAAGTAACAATAGGACAGGGATGGTAGGCACGTTGGTGCGCTTATGCACGCCCCCTACAGACCTCTTAGGAAAGGGGTGAGGTCTATAGTAGACAGTCTAAGGTTAAAGTTTTGGGGGTTTGGGGAAGAAACCACAGGGTCAGGTAGAGTATTCCAGACATTGGCCACTCTGTTGCTGAAGTCGTATTTCCTGCAATCAAGTTTGGTGCGGTTACCTTGAGTTTGTATCTACTGTGTGCTCTTGTATTGTTATGGTTGAAGCTGAAGTATTCATTGACAGGTAGGACATTGCAATATATAATTTTATGTACTATACTTAGATCGGGCCGAAGGTGATGTAGTTCTAGGTTTTCTAGGTCTAGAATTTCAAGTCTGGTGGCATGAGGTATTCTGCAATGAGTAGAGGAGTGTAGAACTCTTCTTGTGAAATATTTCTGGACTTTCTCAACTGTATTAATATCAGATACTTAATGCGGTTTCCAGGCTGATGTGCTGTATTCAAGTTTTGGTCTAGCAAATGTTTTGTATGCTCTAGTTAGTGTGATATTACCAGAGAAAAAGCTACACAGGATTAGATTAACAACTCTTAATGCCTTTTTGGCTATGTAGTTACAGTGAGCTCTAGCACTTAGATCATTAGAGATGAGTACTCCAAGATCCTTGACAGAGTTTGGATCATCAACAAGGTCTTGACTATTCAGCTTGTATTTTATTTTCTGATTTTTTTGCCAATATGTAAGACAGAGCATTTATTAGTTGAGATTTGAAGTTGCCATTTGTTTGACCATTCTGATACATAGTCAAGGTCTTTTTGAAGGGTAGCAGTATTGTCTGTGGTGTTGAATAGCTTTACATCATCAGCGAAGAGAACGCAGTTGCTCTTAATATGATCACAGAGGTCATTTATGTAGAGTATGAAGAGAGTTGGTCCTAGAACACTGCCTTGGGGGACAGCACTGTTGACAGGTACAGGATTTGATAGGATGCTCCCAATTTTGACCATTTGTTGTCTGTTTGACAGGAATGCTTCTATCCAGTTATGCAGGTGTCCAGAGATACCATAAGATTTTAGTTTTAGGAGTAGTTTGTCATGTACCACTGAATCAAAGACTTTACAGAAGTCTACATAGATTGCATCTATTGCTTTGCCCTGGTCGAGTTGTGTAGTCCATATGTTTTTGCAGTGTAAGAGTTGCAGGTTACAGGATAGTTTTTTTCTGAAACCAAATTGTTTATTAGAGAATAGGTTGTTTGTCTCTAACTGGAGGATAATGGATTGGTTAACAATTGATTCCATGACTTTACAGGTGACTCAGCATAAAGAGATTGGTCTGTAATTTTCAACTAGGCTGGGGTCTCCCTTTTTGAAGATGGGGATGACCATGGCTAGTGACCATAGGTTTGGCAAGGAGCTGGTCCTGAAAGATTTTTCAAAGATTATGCTTAGAGGTTCAGCTATGGCAGTGGATAGCTTTTTTAAGAAGTAGGCACATATTCCGTCCGGTCCAATAGATAGAGATGGTTTTAGATTGCATAGTGCTTTTTCAACATTGTGTTCTGTAAAATCAATATGTATTAGATCATTGTAGTTGTCTGTAGTATATATATTTGCAGGTTCCTTGTTGGTACATATAGGTCTTCGCAGAAGCTGACCTATGATGTTACAGTGTCTGTGACCTCATGTAGGTCTGCAGGAGTATCTCTAAAACTTTCCAATCAGTGCAATCAAGGCAAGCTTGGGGTTTCAGCTTTGCTTCTTCAGTCCAAGTCCTCACTGATTTAATTGTTGGTTTCATGGTTTTAAGTCTTTGTCTGTAGGCAGGTACAAGGTGAATCATGCAGTGATCAGAGTGTCCCACAGCTGCTTGTGGTAAAGATCTATAAGCATCTTTTACTGTTGTGTAGCAGTGGTCTAAGTATTTTTTTTTACCTCTGGAGGGACAATTGACATGTTGGAAATATTTTGGGAACTCTTTCCTTAAATTTGCTTGATTGAAGTCTCCTAAAATGATGGGAAGGGAATCTGGGTATTTGGCTTCAGCCTCCATAATCTGAGCTAGAGTTTGTAATGCCTTTTTTACACAAGCTTGTGGAGGAACATACACAGCTATTAGGAGAAATGAGGAGAACTCACGTGGAGAATAAAATGGCTTGCAGTTGATATATAAAGACTCTAAATTTTCATCACAGAATTTATATATTATAGTTATATTATGAGACCAGCAGTTGTTGATAGATAAACATAATCCTCCACCCTTCATTGTACCTGATGTCTCTTCAATTCTGTCTGATTTAAATATCTGAAATCCTGGGATGTATATGCTGTTGTCATAAATTTCTGCATTAAGCCAGGTTTCAATAAAATAGAGAACTGCTGAGTTGTAGAAATCAGAATTGCATCTATTTAAAAGGAGTATTTCATCCATCTCGTTAGCAAGTGAGTGTAAATTAGTCATTAACATTGAAGGGAGAGGGTTCCCCCCCATTCCTTAGTCTATTTAAAATTCCCACCCTTTTACCTCATCTCCTTTTTAGGTGCTGCTGCTTCTTTCCTTTGTTGGTTGTAATCCATAGCACCTGGGAATTAGTTAGAATCTCCTCCACATTTGCAAAGACAGGATGGAGGGTGTGTGTGTGAGGAATCAGAAAGCTGCTCCTTAAAGGAATATTGCCCAATTCTTAGCAGATGGCCTCATGAGTATGAAATCCATAGTGAATTGTAGAGAATAATACAGAATAAAGAAACCATTAGAGAGCATTTCACCAAGGCAGCTGTCATCAGCACCATCTTGAATGAACAGGTAGGGCCCAGTGTTCAATGATAGGGCCCAGTGTTCAAATCTGTCAAGATCCATCTGGATCTTGAGCCTATCATCTAGGGTGTTGACTATTCCTGCCAGCTTACTATCATCCGCAAATTTGGTAAGTTCCCCTTCTGTTTCCTCATCTAAGTTGTTTATGATTGAAGAGTACTGGGCCTAAGACAGAACCTTGTAGTATCCTGCTGCTTACTTCCCTCCATGTAGATGTAGTATAATTAAGGACTAATCATTGAGTATGGTTTGTCAGACAGTTACAAATCCATCTGATGGTGATGCTATCTATCCCCCTTTTTCTAGCTTACCAAGAAGTAAGGAAGTAGGTTGTGGTCTACTTTGTTGAATGCCTTGCTGAACTCTAAGTATATTATATCCACTGTATTTCTCTGCACTACTAATTTAAGCACTATGTTGAAGAATGAAATAAGATTGGTTTGGCATGATCTGTTTTTAACAAACTGTCAGATCCATGTATCTACCATTCTTCATGGAAGAAGAAGGGGAGAGGGAAATTGGTATATGAAATCGTTTTGATGTAAATCTTATATTAAATTTGTATAACCTACACATGGATAAAATGGAGGGACGGAAACCAGATGCCCCGGAAACCTGTCACCTCTGGAAGAGACAGCCAGGGGATTATTATTATTATTATTTATTTAGACTTGTATGCTGCCCTTCTCCCTAAGGACTCAGTGCGGCGAAATTTAAAAACCCTACAAATTACAATAAAAGTGAATTAAACAACTACAAGTCTAAAGTCAGTTAAAATTAAAATTAAATTAAAACAACTAAAATAACCCACCCCCGGGTCAATCCAGACCAGCCTGCTGAAACAGCTAGGTCTTCAGGTCTCGGAGAAAGGAGCAGAGATCAGGGGACAAACAGAGATCCACAGGGAGCTGATTCCATAGGGGGGGCGCTCCCACAGAAAAGGCCCTAGTCCTGGGAACCGCCAGCCGACAATGTCTAACTGACAGAATCCCAAGGAGACCCCTCCTGTGGGAGCGCACGGGGCGATTGGAGTGTTATGCTGGCAGGAGGTATTCCCGCAAGTACCCTGGACCCAAGCCATTTAGGGCTTTATAAATTGTTACTAGCACCTTGAAGGCAACCCGGGAGGCAACCAACAACCAGTGCAAGTCACGCAGGAGGGGTGTAACATGGGAGTATCGGGACACCCCCATCACAGCCCGTGCGGCCACATTCTGCACCAGCTGCAACCTTCAGGTGGTCCGCAAGGGCAGCCCCATGTAGAGAGCATTGCAGTAGTCGATTCTGGAAGTGACGAGCTCATGAGTGACCGTTCGAAGGGCATCTCGGCTCAGATAAGGGCGGAGCTGGCGAACCAGCTGAACCTGGGCAAAAGCCTCCCTGGCCACAGCTCCCACTTGCTCCTCTAAACTGAGCTGTGAATCCAGAAGGACGCCCAGATTCCTCACCCTATCCATGGGGGGCAACACGTCTCCCCCCATGACCAAAGATGGCACATCCACTGAGTACTGAGATGCCGGTAAGAACAGCCACTCAGTCTTGGCTGGGTTGAGCCAGAGCCTGTTACTCCCCATCCAGACCTGCACCTCCTCCAGGCACCGGGACATCACAGAGAGAGCATCACTGATTTGGTTTGGGGTGGAGATGTAAAGCTGGGTATCATCCGCATATTGGTGATACCTCACCCCAAAGCCACAGATGATCTCACCCAGCGGTTTCATGTAGATATTAAACAGGAGAGGTGAGAGAATCTACCCCTGCGACACCCCACAAGTGAGGGGCCTCGGGGCCGATCTCTGCTCTCCTGCCAACACTGACTGTGAGCGGCCCGAAAGGTAGGAGGAGAACCACTGTAGAACGGTGCCCCCCACTCCCAACCCCTGAAGCCGCCGCAGAAGGATACCATGGTCGATGGTATCAAAAGCCGCTGAGAGATCTAAAAGGACCAGGATAGAGGAAAAACCCCTGTCCCGAGCCCGCCAGAGATCAGACATCAGTGCGACCAATGCTGTCTCTGTGCTGTGTCCAGGCCTGAAGCCCGATTGATACAGGTCTAGATAATCAGCTTCCTCCAGGAACATCGGAACTTGCTGCACCACCATGCTCTCAACAACCTTTGCTAAAAAGTGAAGGTTGGAGACTGGACTATAGTTGTTTAAAATGGTTGGATCCAGAGCAGGCTTCTTGAGGAGGGGTCTGACCACCGCCTCTTTCAAGGCAGCAGGAAAAAACCCCTCACTCAAAGAAGAGACCATAAAAATTCCAGCAGGGAGATGTGTCCTGGGAAACTCTAAAAAAGATCATTCCATCAATTAGATGGAATGATAGCGGGGGGGAGAGCCAGCCAATTTTGCCACAGAACCACTGAAGATAAGACTAGGGAACCATAGTGAGATGCTCTCATTCATTGTAGCCCCAGGGATGGAAGGGCCACTAATCCTAGGTCTCACATGGCTGTGGAAATGGAACCCAAAAATAAATTGGAGGAGAGGAACCGTACAATTTCAGAGAGACATAGCTTTTGCAAATAGCTCAGAGGAAAGGATAAAGAAAGGAACAGAGAACAGAGGATTAGCCATGACCGGACAGTCGGCTGAGCCCATTAATATCCCCAACGAGTACCAGGATCTAGCCCAAGCATTTAGCGAGGAGGCTTCTGATGAACTCCCACCCCATCGTGCCACAGATTGTGCTATTGAAATCCTACCAGGGGCTAAACTCCCAAAACCGCAAATGTACTACATGTCTCCCAGAGAGTTTTTTTTTAATTACATTTATATGCCGCCCTTCTCCGAAGACTCAGGGCACCTTACAATTTTTGGGATACAACCCAATGTGCTCAGCAATAGCCTTCATTCCATTGTATATGCCTGCTTATTACTAAGCGGCATTTTTACAAAGTCAGCTTATTGCCCCCAACAATCTTGGGTCCTCAATTTACCTACCCCGAGAGGATGGAAGGCTGAGTCAACCTTGAGCCTGGTGGGATTCGAGCCTGCAATAATTGCAGGTAGCTGGAACTTAAGAGCTAGGCATTTAGCAGCCTGCACCACCAAGGCCCGTTAAAAGAACTCAGAGCATTTATCGACAAAAATCTAAAAAGGGGTTTCATTGAATCCACCTGACCAAAAATAGCTGCTCCAGTATTATTTCCCAAAAAGAAAGATGGCTCCTTACGTCTGTGTATGAATTACCAAAAATTAAATGCAATTTGTGTGGAGAATATGTATCTACTTCCCCTCATGAAGGACATGTTAGCCCACCTCTCTAAAGGGAAATTTTTTTCTAAGTTAGACCTATGAGAGGCATATTACCGCATCAGAATAAGGGAAGGGGATGAGTGGAAGATGGCTTTTAACACCCCACTGGGATGCTACCAATTTAAAGTGCTCCCTTTTGGATTACAGGGAGCACCTGCCATGTTTATGCAATTGATTAATGAACCCTCATGAATTTCTATATAAAGGGGTTCTAGTTTATCTGGATGATATTTTAATCTACACGGAAACAGAAGAGGAACACATTAAGTTACTCCAAGCAGTCCTCACAAAAATCTTAAATGCCAAACTATATGCAAAACTCTCCAAATGCGAATTCCACCAAGAAAAAATTTAGTACTTGGGATATAGAATATGCCACGGGGGTATAGAGATGGACCTACAAAAAGTAAAAGCCATTATCAAGTGGGAACCACCTTGTACCCGCAAGCAACTGCAAAGCTTCCTGGGCTTTGCGAACTTTACTGCCAGTTCATCCCAGCTTTTGCAAATATTGCCCTCCCCATCACGAACTTGTTAAAAATGAAGAGGGGAGGGAGAAACCCAAACCAAGGCAACCCCTTATCTGGATAATGGAATCCCAAGTGGCATTCGAAAACCTCAAACGTCTATTCTCAGCAGAACTGATCCTGAAACACTAGGATCCGGAACAACCTTTTGTCATCCAAGCAGACACTAGTTATGTTGCAGTTGGAGCAGTCCTCCTCCAAAAGAATGGAAATGGACAATTACAACCATGCGCTTATACATCCAAGAAACTGATGGAAACCAAGCAAAGATGGGCCATATGGGAGAAAGAGGCATATGCTGTGCGAAGGGCACTCCTCACATGGAGACATTTCCTAGAAGGGAACCAAATCCCCTTTGAAGTATGGATGGATCATAAAAATCTGGAAGCCCTGAGAAATCCATGGAAACTCTCAGAAAAACAAGCCAGGTGGGCTCAATATTTTAAATAGTTTAATTTCATTCTCAAATATCTTCCTGGGAGGAAGAATTTCTTAGCAGATGCACTGTCCAGAAAGCCCCAATGCAACAGCAAAAAGATTGAGGTTATAAAACCAATGATCCAACCAACCCAACTTGCAGCCAAAGTAATCACCCGGGCACAAGAGGGAAAAATAACCACTGACTGACAATGCAATGACTTCAGTATTTAAGGAGGCACTACTTAAGGATGACTGGCTCCAGGATAACAAAAACACTTGCTTAATTGAAGATGGACTAGCCTGGGTGGAGAACAAACCTTATGTCCCTGCCAGCCAGAGAATGGACTTCATGAAATGCTGCCATGACTCAAAAACAGCAGGACACTTTGGGTTTGTTAAAACCCTGCACCTCATCAAAAGACAATTTTGGTGGCCATCTCTCAAAAAGGACATTGAAAACTATGTGGCGAGCTGCCCCCCTACACTGCTGCAAAGAGAAGACAAGGAAAATCTCCCGGACTTTTACAGATAGTAGCAGACCCTTCTGCATCCTGGAAAGAGATTTCTATGGACTTTATAGTGGACCTCCCTGAAAGTGCAGGAAATACTGTTATTTGGGTTGTAACTGATCTTTTTTCAAAACAGGTTCATTTTGTACCATGCCAGAAGATCCCAACAGCCAAGGCCTTGGCAAAGATGTTTTTAATACACATTTATCGCCTTCATGGAGCTCCCCAACAGATTATCTCAGATAGGGGTGTTCAATTCACATCCACATTTTGGTGGGCATTTATAAACCTATTAGGCTCCACCCAGGGGTTATCATCATCCAATCACTCAGAAACTAATGGCTCGACAGAGAGAGCTAACAGCGTATTAGAACAATATTTAAGATGCTTTATTAATTACCAACAGGACAATTGGACTGACCTTCTTCCTTTTGCAGAGGTAGCATACAATAACTTGGTCCACAGCAGCACAGGTTTCACCCCATTCCGGGTAGCCACAGGTGAAGAATTCAACCGCATGCTGGAATTACCCACCAAGAAACCCGAAACCCCCTCCCTTAAGGAGTGGATTAATAATTTGCAAGCCACGTGGCCAGTGGTAAGACTAGCTTTACAGGAAGCTAAAGCCGCTTTTAAAGTTCAAGCGGACAAAAAACGCTGCAATCCTAAACCTTTCAAAGTTGGGGACGGTGTATATTTGTCCACAAAATTCTTGAAATCATTACAACCTTCTAAGAAACTGGGACCAAAATTCATTGGGCCATTCCCCATCTCCAGAATCATTAACCCCATTATGGTAGAGCTTCTACTTTCCAAAACACTAAGGCAGATTCATCCAGTATTTCACTATAGCCTACTCAAACCGGAGATCACTTCAAACCTCAGACCCCCCCTTCCCACATCTCCAACTCCCATCATGGTACATGGGGAACAACATTTTGAAATTAAAGATATCCTTGATTCACGCATTCACCGTGAATCCACACAATATTTAGTAGCTTGGAAACACCTTCCTTCCTCAGAAAATGAATAGGTAGCCAAATGACATGTAAAAGCACCCACATTACTATGAAATTTCCACCTGAAATACCCTCATAAACCATCCTAAATTGTAAATGTAACACATGTTTTTTGTTTTCCAGGTAGATCTATCTGCTTTTTAAGGAGGGCAGGATGTCAGATCTGTGTATCTGCCATTCTTCATGGAAGAAGAAGGGGAGAGGGAAGTTGGTATATGAAATCCTTTTGATGTAACCTGAATATATTAAATCTTATATTAAATTTGTATAACCTACACATGGATAAAATGGAGGGACGGAAACCAGATGCCCCGGAAACCTGTCATCTCTGGAAGAGACAGCCAGGGGATGAAGAGACCATAAAAATTCCGCCAGGGAGATGTGTCCTGGGAAACTCTAAAAAAGATTGTTCTCAAAAGAGGGGAGGGGGAATTAACATGTTGGCTCTTTGTTTTACAAAATACACATCAAGATAAGGGGAGGGGTTTTAAACTCCCTTATCTATCACTGCATGCCTGAGGGACGTTAGACACTGCTTTTAATCCCTACATGAATTGTCTCATCTCAATAAAGGATTCCTTTTGATACATCTAGTTTCAGAAGTTCATTCTTGTCGATTGAATGGGAAAAGTTCTGTAGCCTGACACAAACCCATGCTGACTTCTAGTTATTACTTTACTCATTTATAGATGTTGGCAGATCAGTTTTTTAAAATTATCTTTTCCAATATCTTCCCAGGTATTGATGTTAGGCTGATTGGTCTGTAGTTTCCTGGGTCTGTTGTACCCCTTTTTTTTGAAGATGGGAACTACATCAGCTCTTTTCCAGTCCTCTGGTAGTGCGCTGGTGCTCCACAATTTTTGAAAGATATGGTACAATGGTTCTGAGTTGATATCTGCCAGCTCCTTTAGAACTCTGGGATATAATCCATCAGGTCCTGGTGATATGTATTCATCAAGATCAGACAGGTGTTCTCTTACCACGGTTTTGCTTATTTTAACTTTTATTTCTAGTCTGTCTTTTAAAGTTATGTTTTTAGTAGGTTGGACTATAGCTTCTTTTTGTGTGAATACTGATGCAAAGAATAAATTAAGCTGCTCTGCTTTCTCTCTGCTGCCTGTTACTTCCATCTTCTCTCTTTAGTGGTCCGACTGTTTCCATGATTATTGTAACTATGATTTATGATCTATGACTTATTACTGAACATTGTGGCTTGATCCTTGGTGGCTCAGGCTGTTAAATGCCTGCTCTTAAGATCCAGCTGTCTGCAATTACTGTAGGCTTGAATCCCACCAGGCTCAAGGTTGACTCAGCCTTCCATCCTCTCAGGGTAGGTAAATTGAGGACCCAAGATTGTTGGGGGCAATAAGCTGACTTTGTAAAAATGCCGCTTAGTAATAAGCAGGCATATACAATGGAATGAAGGCTATTGCTGAGCACATTGGGTTGTGCTCCAAAAATTGTAAGCCACCCTGAGTCTTCGGAGAAGGGCGGCATATAAATGTAATTTTAAAAAAAACATTTATAGATATATTGCGAGCTTATGCAATGGAGACAAATTCCTTGTGTGTCCAATCACACGACCTATAAAGAATTCTATTCTATTATTTTTACTTATTTTTCATTTATTTTCAGATTATTGATGGAGATGGGGAAGCAACACTAGAAAGAGATACACTACGTTCCCAATTTCAAAATCTCAGTGAGCTTGTTGGGCACACTCTGTATGTCTCTGTAACAGTGATAACAGAATCAGGTGAGCAGGAGTGGGAGAAATTGTTTCTTTGAATACTAACATTTGACACTTTTAAAAATTAACAGATTACAGTTTTAAATACCAGGGACTGAAAATAAGTAAATAAAAAAACAAAAACAAATCATCCCCAGAATACATCATTGATTTATGACTTGGTTTTTAAATCCTCCCCTTTCACAATGATTATTCACTTTATCCCATAAAATCCACAACATTTTTGTGGATGAATGTCTCTTACCTGACTCTAAATGTTTAGTAAAGTGAATCAAAACTTTCCAAATTAGATTAAAACGGATGTGCTATCTAAAATGTTGCCCTGTATGTACTGTATAAGTTTTTTCCATTAAAACTGTTTCTAATCACTTGTTAGGGCTAAATTTGGAATATTAATGTTCTTCTCTTTCTGGGCTATACATATGCTTCCTGACACCAATATCAATCTGACCTTGTCTTAGTTTCTAATATTTTCATTGTCTTCTTGAAACACCAATAAAATACTTAATTGCTATGGCAAGTGGTGTAACAGATCTTATTCATTCCTGTAAAAATTTGGATTTTGAGCAATGCTACCAGATATGTCAGTTTGTATCATTATTAGATACTGTCCTCAAATTTTTGCTAAAAATTGGAATACGATATGAATAATTTTTAATAATCTTTCCACAATAAGGTAAAGTATTGTTTCCAAGCTCTTATTCCTATAAAAGTTTTGCTGCATTCTGGAACTCTTGAATGATATTGTATAAAGTTTTGACGTGATCCTTTAGTTCAGGAAATATTGTTTCAAAGTCAATCAGGAGGTATAAAGTTACTTTCTTTATTTCTTCATCTTTAACAAATGATAGAGCCTGTACATATTTAGTCCTGAAGCATTAGATCTCTGCCTTTTCTTTATATCAGAAATAGTTTCTCCATTTATAAATCAGTCCTATATAAATATGCATTTCTTCATCTCTTTGAAGTGCTTTAAAATCTCTGAAAAACATTGAACTTCTATGAGGGGCATAATTGAAGAAAGTTACGGTGCTAATATTTCACGTCACTTTTGTCAAATTTCAATTTCAAATTTCAATTTTTTTTAGTCAATTTTATTCAAGCAGTTTTAAATCTATAATCTTGTGTGGAATTACATCCAGGCTTTGTTTTTGAAGCATATAAGTCTAAGTGCTATTGCTATTTTAAGGGAAACAGTATGTCTAGTCACAAAGCCACAAAATAAAACAATATATTAATACATTCCCACTCCACATCTTCTGAAGTTTTAATACAGCAATTTTCTATTTATAAATGATCATTTGCCACATTATTTTCCCTTCTTAGGACCATTTACATGACAGGATAATAAATTTAAAATCAGCACGTAACATGATGCAACATTGTTTTCTATAAAAAGAAAAGGATACGAAGATAGAAGAAGTTAAGAGACAATTTGCAAACTGTGAAAGTACTGGGTTTATTAGGTTTGAAACTAACAGTGCTTCAAAATCTTTGCAGGATTTTTCTCTTGCATTTCTCAGTTTGATTTTTTTAAAATTCACATTTATATGCCGCCCTTCTCCAGAGACTCAGGGCGGTTTACAATCTTTGGAGCACAACCCAATGTGCTCAGCAATAGCCTTCATTCTATTTTATATGCCTGCTTATTACTAGGGCTTTTGCCCCCCCCCCAAAGCGGCATTTTTACAAAGTCAGCTTATTGCCCCCAACATTCTTGGGTCCTCAATTTACCTACCCCGAGAGGATGGAAGGCTGAGTCAACCTTGAGCCTGGTGGGATTCGAGCCTGCACTATTTGCAGGCAGCTGGAGCTAAGTGCTAGGTGTTTAACAGCCTGCACCACCAAAGCTTTCCTATTTTAAGTTGCATTCCTTCTTTTGTTTTGCAGGCGGTGATATGGTAATGACTGAGCAAAGTGGCATTCATATTGTGACATCTCCCTATCAGATCCACTTCACAAAAACCCCCAAATATTTCAAGCCAGGAATGCCATATGAACTGACGGTAATAGAAATTGAAGTCTCTATTTTGTCAAAGAGCCACCTTAGCATTGTCTTTCTCCCCTTACTGTGCTTCTGAAGAGCTGTATAGACTTGCTTGTTCAAGATGCACGTGGATGCTTCAGCTTATCTCGGGGTTGATGCTGCCACTGTAGATTTATTGATTTATTGGTATTTGTACATTGGTTGTTTTGCTGTAATGTATCTGCATAGAAGTTACATAATTTAGTGACAAAAAGCCTTAATAAATTAATCTGTAAGCCACATGGAATCACTATGTGAGTTGGGCAGCTATATAAATCTTGTTAATAATAAATAAGTGAATAAACTATTTAGATTCAGAGGAAGCTGCCATGTTCCATGCTGAATCACCTCTTCTGGATTGTTTTAGGTGTATGTTACCAAACCTGATGGCTCACCAGCTGCCCATGTGCCAGTGGTATCAGAGGCCATTCATTCTGAGGGAACCACTTTGAGTGATGGGACTGCTAAGCTCTTCCTGAACACACCACAAAATGCTCAAAGCCTACCGATCACTGTAAGTCACTCTGACATTTTGTAAAATCCCATTCAGTTTGCTGATGAGAGGGAATGTTATGATATGGAGGTGGATTCCCAGGAGTAAGGGGGATAGATTCCAAAGGAGTAAGAGGCATCTCAGTCCAGATGCCTTGTGTGAGAGAAATAGAGTGAAGACAGCCCCTCCCTAATAGTTCTCAGAGTATATTGTAGATACAGATAGTAGACTCCTCAGTCTGACAAGATTTGCCCTATAAGTTTGAAAGCAATAAAGAACTCAAGTTATTCTTGGTTTTGGGCCTGACATCTATGTTGGAACATAGGGCCATTACAGTCTGGTGTGCAAATTGTGCACCACCTAATGGAATGACCTGAAGACAGGATTGTTAGTTGCCAGTTACAAAGAAAGAGGAGATACAGTGCCAGTAACATAAACTCACCCACTTTGGCCATACACAGACTCTGGGAGCAGAGACAGACCTAGCAGGTCTATGCATTGTGGAATTCTGCACAATGGCACCTTGCAGGCCAGTAGCAGCTCTGCTAGTACTCAAGAGGAACAAGTGATGAAATGTCCATCTGTTTGCTGTGATGCAAACTCTGTTTTTATGCACTTTTGCAGGACAGAACATACAGCTATGAAAGGCAAAGCAAGAAATATACACTGTGAAGCCCTTATGCACATTGTGTCGCTGGAGAATAGAATAGAATAGAATAGAATAGAATAGAATAGAATAGAATAGAATAGAATAGAATAGAATAGAATTCTTTATTGGCCAAGTGTGATTGGATAAACAAGGAATTTGTCTTGGTGCAAATGCTCTCAGTGTACATAAAAGAAAAGATACATTCATCAGGAGTCAAGATGTCGGGATTCTGGCAGTTGCTCCTATTAAATCATGAGCCTTGAGCCACACTCCCAAAACTTCAAAGGATTTATGAGAAGTTAACATGCCGGCATTAGCCTGGGCGTAGCGGACTCTGAAATACATAATTCACTGTCACCCTTGATCCTACTTTTCCCCCACCCCTCTGGGTGTATCATCCAATGAAACATCAATCAATCATGCTCTCCAATTAGATTTTTGCACGGCAGAAGCTTCAGTCATCTAATCAGTCTCTGAAGAAAATATGAATGGAACGTACTTTTGATTCCACACTGCTGCCTGCTCTTTGAAACTCCCCCCTTCTTTCTGTTGACAACTATAAAACGTGTACACAAAATGTTTTATGGGTTGACACAAGAATCATAAGGTACAAAACTTAATAATAGTCATAGGGTACAAATAAGCAATGAAATTGTACTAGGAAGCAGTCAATAAAAATCGTTAGGATACAAGCAACAAGGTTACAGTCATACAGTCATAAGTGGGAGGAGATGGGTGAAAGGAAGGATGGGAGGATTAATAGTAATAGTAGTGCAGACTTTGTAAATAGTTTGACAGTGCTGAGGGAATTATTTGTTTAGCAGAATGATGGCTTTCGGGAAAAAACTGTTCTTGTGTCTAGTTGTTATGGTGTGCAGTGCTTGATAGCACTGTTTTGAGGGTAGAAGTTGAAACAGTTTATGTCCAGGAGTCTCTGTGTCACTGGAGAGTCATCTTAGCTAGGAATGGAAATGAATACATTATGTATGCCTGTTAGCGTAAGGGAGATCATTGTATATAGGTTCATATCTGTATATTTGGGTCTATTGCTGCTGAGTTGAGTGTAATATAATGACAACTTTCCTTCATCTTATTTTCTTTTTACAAGGACCACTAGACAATGTAAGTTAACTGATCATTGTATATTGTGTAGTCTGGTGATATCTATAAAAGGAAAGCAAAGTGCATCCAATTGTGGTCACCGGAATGTAAAAAAGATGTTGAGACTCTGGAAAAAGTATAGAAAAGAGAAACAAAGATGATTTGAGGGTGGGGCTGAAGGCTAAAGCTTCCTGTCAAGAATGTTCATAGGAAGTGGATCAGGGGTGAAATTCGACCACCTCGGCTCGGCTCGGGTGAGGTGGTAGGGACAATTTGAATCAGTTCGCTGAACTGATAAAAATTGCCCCTGGTTTGACCTGCCTACGCCCGCCTGGTCACCTGGTCGCTGCTCACCTCTTCTGGCTGCTGTCTCACTCGGCCCTTTCAGTTGCTTGGTCGGCCCTTCTGGTTGCTCGGCCCGCCCAACCCCATGTTCTGTCCGAGCCGGATGTCCATCTGTCTTGCATTAACATCGCACTGTCCTTCTAAAGACCTTTCTTCTTCCTTTTCCCCCTCCCCCACCACTGTAGTTTCCCCTGCCCCCCATCCTCCTCCCCCCCAGGTTTGGGGAGAATTAGAAGGGGAGGAGTTTCTTTACATTCCATTCCTTTTACACATGCCTCGGGAAAGGGGTGTCTGGATTCCCATGGTGTGGCGTCCACCCACCCGGTCACATGCCCACCAAGCCATGCCCACTAAGCCATGCCCACAGAGCCGGTAGGGAAAAAATTTGAATTTCACCCCAAAATGGATATGTCTAGTCTATTCTGGGTGGGGGATCTCCAAGTATTTGCCCCCTATCATGGACCAATCACTATCTCCTTCGACTGGCCTTCTGTTACACCGCCCCTTGTCGCTGGGGTATGGAGCCAACCAAGTGGTTCCACCCAAGGCACCTTATGGACCCAGAGAGGTTCCATTGGGCCCTTGGGGTATTGCCAGCCTCCCATATTCATGACTCGGCCGAGGCCCTGGCGTACATGTGGCAACAGGCGGCTTCCGGGGCTCTTGACCAAGTTGTCCCCTTGTGGCCCTTAACCCAGCACAGATCCCGAGTAGCTCCTTGGTTTTACATGGAGCTCCGGGAGATGAAGCATAGGAGGAGGAGCCTAGAAAACAGGTGGAGGGCATCCTGGTCCAAATCTGACTGGTCCCAGTTAAGATCCGCTTCTAGGACTTATCTGGCAGCGATGAGGGCGGTGAAAAAGGCTTACTTCTCCGCTCTCATTGCGTCCGCAGATAACCACCCGGCCGCCCTGTTCAGGGTCACCTGCTCCCTCTTTAATCGGAGGGGGAGGACCCTGCACAGGGACGTGTCGAGGAGTTTAGCCAACATCTGTTGGACAAGATCGCTCGGATCCGGGCCGGTCTGGACTCCACCTGGCTAGAGTCGGAGACAGAGGTGATGTCGAGCCTTGTTCATGTTATCTGGGAGGAGTTTGAGCCTGTTTCTTTGGATACGGTGGACAGGACCATGCGGTGGCTGAGTGCCACTACATGTTTATTGGACCCATGTCCCTCCTGGCTGGTTTATGCCACCTGGGATGGTACACTTGGCTGGCTCCAGACAGTTACCAATGCTTCTTTACGAGTGGGAGTCTTTCCCATCGCCTTAAAGGAGGTGGTGGTGAGACCCCTCCTCAAGAAGCCTGCCTTGGACCCAGCCAATTTAGACAACTTTTATCCAGTCTCCAACCTTTACTTTCTGGCGAAGGTTGTTGAGAGTGTGGTGGTGCAGCAGCTACCAATGTTCCTGGAGGAAGCTGATTACCTGGACCTGTACCAATCGGGATTCAGGCCCGGTTACAGCATGGAGACGGCATTGGTCGCGTTGATTGATGATCTCCGGAGGGCTCAGGACAGGGGTTGTTCCTCTGTCCTGGTCCTGTTAGAGCTCTCAGCAGCTTTCGATACCATCAACCATGGTATCCTACTGCACCGGCTTAGGGGGTTGGGAGTGGGGGGCACCATATTGAGGTGGTTCTCCTCCTACCTCTCGGGTCGGAGGCAGTCGGTGTTGGTGGGGGGGAGCAGTCGTCCCCTACGCCCCTCACTTGTGGGGTGTCACAGGGGTTGGTCCTTTCTCCCCTCCTGTTCAAAATCTATATGAAGCCGCTGGGTGAGATCATCCGTGGTCTTGGGGTGAGGTATCATCAGTATGCTGATGATACCCAACTTTTCATCTCCACCCCGAACCACCTCAGTGATGCCCTGCCCATGATGTCCCATTGCCTGGAGGTGGTACGGAACTGGATGGGAAGGAACAGGCTCCAGCTCAACCCGAACAAGACTGAGTGGCTGTGTATACCGTCATCTCGGATAATCCAAGAGATTCCATCTCTGACCATAGGGGGAGAGGTGTTGCCCCCTGTGGATAGGGCGCACAACTTGGGTGTCTTCCTGGATGTGCGGCTCAGTATGGAGGAGCAGGTGGGAGCCGTCACCAGGGGGGCATTCGCACGGGTTCGTCTTGTGCGCCAGTTGTGTCCCTATTTGGACCGAGATGCGCTGCACACGGTCACTCATGCGTTCGTTACCTCTAGACTCAACTACTGCAATGCTCTCTATATGGGGCTGCCCTTGCATGTCATACGGAGACTTCAGCTGGTGCAGAATGCGGCCACGCAGGTAGTGATGGGAGTGTCCCGATTCTCCCATATTACGCCCCTCCTGCGTGACCTGCATTGGCTGCCGGTTGCTTTCCGTGTGAGATTCAAGGTGCTGGTAACAACTTACAAAGCCCTATATGGCTTGGGTCCGGGGTACTTGCAGGAACGTCTCCTGCCATTGACGAATACTAATCTCCCAGTGCACTCCCACAGACGGGGCCTCCTGGGGGTACTGTCAGCTAAACATTGTAGGCTGGCGGCCCATAGGGAGAGGGCCTTTTCTGTGGGAGCACCCACCCTCTGGAACCAACTCCCCCTTGAATTGCGTCTGGCCCCTGATCTCCGCTCCTTCTGCCGTGACCTTAAAATATGATTATTTTTACAATCCGGCCCGGACTGACAGGCGATCAGGATTTTAATTTGAACATTTATTTGGCACTAATTTAATATTTTTTAAATTATTTTAACTTTTCTATTGCCTGTATTTTATGTACGCCGCCCTGAGTCCTTTGGGAGAGAGGGTGGCTTATAAGTCCAAATAAACTGAAACTGAAACTGAAACTATTGAAAAGAATAACTAGGGGTGACATGATAGCAGTGTTCCAATATTTGAGACACTGCCATAAAGAGGGGAAGTCAACCTATTTTCCAAAGCACCAGGCAGACATCACTAAGTGCCAGCCTTAAAAGGAGTCCTCATTGCTTCCTAATAAGGTTACTGCTTCATGTTTACCCTATCTAGGTTAGAACTAACCATGGAGACCTCCCAAGAGAACGCCAGGCAATAAAGTCCATGACAGCCACAGCCTACCAAACCCAGGGAGGATCTGGAAACTATCTTCATGTAGCCATTACATCTACAGAGATTAAGCCCGGAGATAACTTACCTGTCAATTTCAATGTGAGGGGCAATGCAAATTCACTGAACCAGATCAAATATTTCACATACCTCGTAAGTATTATAGATCTGGAGGAAATCCAGGGGCTGCATTTCAATTCATATTGTAGCCTTGAAGCCACTGGCTTAATCTATCATTTCTAACCTTCCCATTAATCAGTATTTGTTCACCCTCAGATACTGAATAAAGGGAAGATTTTCAAGGTTGGCAGGCAACACAGGGGAGATGGGGAGAATCTGGTGACCATGAATCTACATATCACTCCAGATCTCATTCCTTCCTTCCGGTTTGTGGCTTACTACCAAGTGGGAAACAATGAAATTGTGGCTGATTCTGTCTGGGTGGATGTGAAGGATACCTGCATGGGAACGGTAAGCCAGCCTTCCCGGTAGCTTTCTTAGCAGTCATGGGATCCCCCTTATTATAGCTGCATAAATCAGATGTGCTTATTTTAAAGCACTTTCATGGTATTTCCCCCAAAACATTTATTTCTGTTGAGATAGAGAAACTATTTCCCCTTGAATTGGCAATTTTTCTGTTCTGTTTTAGAGATTTGAGTTGTTCTTTGCTTTGTGTAAACAGTTGGTTGTGAAAGGAGCGACTTCCAGAGACAATCGAATACAAATGCCAGGAGCTGCAATGAAAATCAAATTGGAAGGGGATCCAGGTGCTTGGATTGGTCTTGTGGCTGTGGACAAAGCAGAATATGTTCTCAATGATAAATATAAGATTAGCCAAGCTAAGGTAAGGCCAGAAATCTCTTAAGTTACAAACATTCAGCTTTCAAGAGTTTTTCGACTTACAGTACTGAAGAGGAACATTTTTTTTCTGTGATGTGCACTAGATATGGGACACAATAGAAAAGAGTGACTTTGGCTGTACAGCTGGCAGTGGCCAGAATAATCTGGGTGTGTTTGAAGATGCTGGACTGGCTCTGACAACCAGCACTAATCTCAACACCAAACAGAGATCAGGTATTTTGGGAATGGATGCTAATGTCTGGGAGTTGCCAGAGGTTTCCAATCCATTTAGAGGCCATGGGAAGAGCATTGCTCCATCAAATACTACTGGAATCATATGGGAATCAATTCACAAGGCCCAAAGCAAATAGTCAAACCTCACTGCAGAGTCACTTGGTTGAGATGGGCAGTTTAGAAATTAATTAATTAATTAAAAAAGGAAGCAAGCAAGCAAAATGTATTGTTATCAATGTGCCCTATAGGAACTACCTCCAGAAAATAGTCAAAGAAGCTCCAGCAGACAAAAAGATTCACTCATATTTACACATTTCAGAAAGGAGGAGAAAATGATAGCCATACATATGCATAAATAGTAAATGATGTAAACATAAATATTTATAATTACCAAACCTCAATTTATTTCTACATTCAAGGAAGAATGATTGTCTTAATAAAAGAAACAGATCAGTTTGGTTGCCATAGAAATCTTGGTCAGGCTTACTGTGAACCAGACACTTCAAGGTTGCCTTTTTCATGTGCCAATTAGCGCACATTCCTTTTATGTTTCTCCTTTGCTAAAATGTCCCGCCCCTCTAAGGATTTGTTTTCCTCATACCTGAAAAGTATGTTTCAGCATTTCAAGGACAGAATATTGGCCCTTGGGTTCTTAAACTGCATGTAATGGTTCCAAAATCCTCTACCAAGGGATTGCTCAAATTGTAGGACAAATCACTGTTTCTAAGGGTGGTTCTAGAGGTGGGAATTAAAATGCAGGATTTCTACTTTATTCTATGATTTTAGGAAGTGTCCACTCTAATCCTCCACTGGTATTTTCCTGCTTTTTCCTATCATTTCATTTTAAAGGGGGGAAAAGACTCCAGCAAAACATGAAAAAGCTGGAGATGGTCTTTGACTTCTTCAACTGTGAGCCCTTCAACTCAGACCCAATGAAGAGTTGAGCTATGCTTTCTACCCTACTGCACCTTCCCAGCTCTAAAGAACTTTCTATGAGCTGCTTTGGATCTATTAGATATAGATACAAATAACTCATAATTAAGGCTTCATTCCCAATCTATTTTAAATGGGGGAGTGTCCCACAGAAATCAGCAGAACTCCCTTACTGTAAACCCATTTTAAAATTAATCTTCACAGGAACTAGTGCTGAACGTTATCTTCTTACTGTAAAGAATAATTGTTCCCACCTCTTCTCCCCTGCCTCCTTCAGCTGCAAAGTGTCCTCAGCCTGCAAATCGGAGGCGTCGCAGTTCTGTTTTGCTGCTTGACAGCAACGCAAGCAAAGGTATGTGGCAAATAATGAAGTTTCTGTTTACTCTGAGATAAAAGAATAAAACTACAGTCCACTTGCATTGATTGAATCAATCAGGAAATGGAGGAAGGAATGGAGGAAGATTATCCCCTTTCCTTCTTTCTCAAGCAAGAGGGTAGAAAATTAATAATCTCTATTAAATAGGATCATTCTTAACCTATCAATAACTTTGAGTGCTTGAATTCAGAGTGCAATGGGGGGAGTACTTAAGGGGCCCAATAGTTTAATGTAGAATATACAGTAACTGGTTCCAGCTAAAGAGATTACATTTGATACACAAAATTTTGAAGCATTGCTTTTGAGTGTTCTCGGATCGCAGCACTGATCAAGAATTGCTCTTGATGAGGAGGAAGTAAGCAGTCAGTGGCCAGTGAACTACAAGCAACCCCCAAACCAGGAACATCTGTGGGAATGCCTGCATATCAACATGGCAGTTCCAACTGAACAATCAAAGCTCTGCCCCTTTTATATGTATGGGGCTTCAATCATCCTCTTCCTAAAGACATCCATGCCCCAAAGCCTTTTTAAAAAAACTTATGAATCACCAGAACAGAATAGAATGAAGAGAGAGAGAAGAGAAGAGAGAGAGAAGAGAAGAGAAGAGAAGAGAAGAGAATTAATCACCAGGACAGAATAACAGCAGAATACCCAGAAATGATTTCAGGAGAAAGCTAAGAATAAATGTGTTTAACCCTCTATTAAGGCTAAAAACAGTGATTATGGATTTATCAATGTAACTAAAAAACCCACATTCAAAACTTTAAAACATTCTGCCTCCCTGTACTGGTGATATAATTATTTGCTTTATTTCAAAAAATAATAAACAATACAAAGTAAACTAAAATGGCTGTACCTAGAGAGATCAGTAAACTTCCTGTGTCAGGAGCCAGAATTTAGTGGCCAAAGAAATTGTCTGCATGCAGGTGTTGAACTGGAAGCTTTCAGAGCGCATTCCATCCACAGAAGCCTTGGGGGTAAACACTGAAAGCCCCCCCAAAGTTCTTTTCCTATTATGACTTTTACCTGTTATGCGAGGGGGAGAGTTTTGTTGAAGAATAATTGTATTAACTGTTTTTAATTTTAATTACATTGAAATACAAACTAAGTGAAATGAATTGGGTTTCTCCTTGGGTTTCCCAGTAGTTTTTAGGAGCATGTGCCCCCCACTCCCTGCATGCCATTCAAAGGCCATTCTGAGGCTGGAAGATGTTGCCCAGGGTCAGTGCAGAACAACCAGTGCCATGAGAAGCTGGCCATCCCTCTCAGCTAGAAATGAATTGGTGGCTGGACTGGGGCCATTATCTTCCTCAAGCACACACCCATCCCTTCCCTGCCCAAGGGACCTCAACAAAGTATACTCAGGAACTGTCATTTGGACTCCTCCGTAAGCAAGGTTGTGGGATGGCTTGGTTGAAAGAAGAGGGAAAATGAAGAAAAAGGCCTTTATGTGATTTAAAGCCCATGGTTTTTCCAGGAGCTGGTGATGGCTTACTCAAGCCTCCTGTTAGCAGATGGCACCTAGAATGCTCCATTTAAGGGGTAGAGATACACTGCAACATTTGATTGATTTTCAAATACAGAAGATAAGTTTGAATGTTCTGGCAAAACTGCAGATGCAGTAATAAGCCATAAAGAAATCTTATGAAAATGACAGTCCCTAGTAACTACAGTAGTGAAAAGTCAAAGGATGTTCAGCTGCCCCTTCCGGCTGTCTGGGACAGCATAAACAACTAACTCATTTGATTGGTTTATGTAGATACTCGTTGTCTCTTGTTTCCCTTTATGCACATGACTATGAGAAATAGGATTCTCTAATGTTTCATGCATTTTGCATATTTTAGCAGCACAGTTTCAGGATCAAGACCTGCGTAAATGCTGTGAAGATGGCATGCATGAGAACCCCATGGGGCACACTTGTGAAAAGCGTGAAAAATACATCCAGGAGGGAGATGCTTGTAAGGCTGCCTTCCTCGAATGCTGTCACTACATCAAAGGGATCCAAGATGACAATAAACGGGAGAGCGAGTTGTTTCTGGCAAGAAGTAAGTAGCAGGTTCTGGGTTTATTGAAAGAAAGGAACATTAAATTCACAATACCTGGAACGTGCAGGGGTGGGATTCAAATTTTTTAACAACCGGTTCTATGGGTGAGGCTTAGTTGGTGGGTGTGGCTTGGTGGTCATGTGGCTGGATGGGCATCACTCAACATCACTCACATTGAGGGGCGCTTCTCCTCGTCTGGCGTCTTGTGACTGTGGGGATGCTGCAACGGTCATAAGTGTGAAAAATGGTCATAAGTCACTTTTTTCAGTGCCATTGTAACTTTGAATGGTCACTAAATGAACTGCTGTAAGTCAAGGATTACCTGTACAAAAATACAAAAAGCTTCTTGCAAAAAGCTGCCCTAAATACCAATTATTAGATTAAAAATACCTGCAAGCCGAAGTTACAAATCAGGCAGGGTGCCAGAGCACCTTGAGGAATTAAAATAGTTAAAATGCAATGATAACTATCAGTAGCCAACTGTTGCTCATTAACTGAAACCCTTTAGCAGAGAGATCATTTAAGTTCTCCAGAAAGAGCACACCCAGGAAAAGCAATCCTTAGATCCATTTGCACCACTTAAAGACACCAATTGGGCTCACTCACCTTACAAGATATCCTAAGGAAATCATCCAGATTTAAGGAAAGATCAGATGCCCCCCAGAAAGGCAATAAAATAATCAGTGCCAAGCTTGCATCCTGCCTCTTGGAAGTATACCCCAAAAGGACAGTGCCAGATACCACTAAAGCAGTGAAGGAAAACCCATCCCCAGTTAAAAAAAGAAACCAGCAGGAAAAAATTCAAACACAATACAAATAATTAAATCACAACAGTAGCTGTTGCTTGTTAAACCAATTACCAGAACAAATAGACACAGGAACTAGCCAGATTTCTCAACCCAGTTTCTTTTCAGGAACAGAGATTAACCTTTTCCTTCCAAACAAAGTTGAATAGGGAAAATTATCCCATCAGTAAACACAAATTAAACATCACTAAGCACAGAATTAAACTTCACCAAAACCATTTTTAGACCAAAACTCAGAAAGGGTATGTAAACTCACATTTGGATGTCAATCTTTCTAGTTAGCCAAGATGCCTTGCTGAATGTCATCATCTTGGTTCCTTGTCATTAAAACTTTTTCCAGCAGTTCTGCTTCATTATTCAATTATTTCTTCAAAGTGCTGATTGTCCAGGGAATTATTTCCTCCTAATAGCAGGGTAAAAGCTTAAAACAACCCTTCCCTTTAAGAAGGTCAAGCCCCAGAAGCTCTGGAGACAGGAAGTCTAGGTGAACTACTGCCAAGAATGTAATAAGGGTTAATGGAGAGGCAGTTTCTGTAAGCAACAACACCAGAATGTTTCCTTCCTGCCTTCCTTACAGGATTAGCCTTGTAAGGAAAAGACAAGTGGGAAAAAGTGAAAAAAACAAAAGGAGATTTCTTCCGACAACCCAGAGGTGGTATTCAGCAGGTTTTGACCAGTTCTGGAGAACCAGTAGCAGAAATTTTGAGTAGTTTGGAGAAATGGCAAATACCACCTCTGACTGGAGATTGAACAGTATCCTTCCCTGCCATGCCCCAAGCCCACAGAACCGGTAGTAAATTTTTTGAATCCTACCACTGCAACAACCGGTGCTCCAAACTGCTTAGAAAGTTAACAACAGGTTCTAGAATAGGTGAGAACTGGTAGAATCCCACCCTGAAAACATGGCACATAACAGTATCACCAAGGCTTGGAAACCCATTTGAGTATATTGTTATTATTAGGTATTTATATGTCATTGTTGCTAATTTGTAGCCGAGCTTTAGTGCAAAATACAGCTCTGTATATGCAGGAGGAACATTAGAAGTTGGGATGAGTGAGGCCTCATTGGGAATCACATCACATCTAGCCTCCCAGTCCCTGGGTTGTCTCAGTCCCCATCAAGGTTAGGTCTATACAACGCAGGCATACTCATTACGCACTGTTTTAATTAAAGTGGACCCAGGAATCTGCTGCTTCCTCTCAAAACAACCCACCACATTTTTTTAAAACATCAGTGACATTTGGGTTCAGCTAAAGCACCAGCAGCTTTTGGGAGGTCTCAGCAGTTGAAGAAAACTGTTGTGAGAAATGATTTGGAGGGCTTGTTGAGTGAAAGTGGTGAAAGATCTTTGTTGGTAGTCTGCTTGATTTTATTCCATTTGGAAGGATGGGCTATAAATTAAAACCTTGAAAAAAATGGGATTTAGAAGAGGTTTTAAAAGGCTGAGGTAAAAAGGTAGAAGACAGCAACCATAGTAGTATGGTTGAAACTCTGCCTGTTTTCTATGTACAAAATGTGTGTGAACACTCCTGAAGAAAAGAGGGAAAAGAAGCACTGTGTCAATATTGTGAGAGAACTACACTTTGAAGTGTCAACAAGACTGGGAGAGGATTAGAAACAAATATGGCTTTGATTTTCTTTTCTTTCCCAGATAATTGTATTTCTGGTTTTTGTTTTCTCCGCCTGACTGAAAATTGTTATTTTTAATTTCATTTATGTAAATACATCACATATCTGATATTAACACAGTTGAGAAAGTCCAGAAATAGAAGAAGAGTTCTATCTCCTCTACTCGCTGCATAATACCTTATGCCACCAGACTTGAAATTCTAGACCTAGAAAACCTAGAACTACGCCGGTCCGGTCCGATCTATGTATAGTATATAAATCATACATTGCAATGTCCTTCCGTCAATGAATACTTCAGCTTCAACCATAACAACACAAGAGCACATAATAGATACAAACTCAAGGTTAACTGCACCAAACTTGATTGCAGGAAATATGACTTCAGCAACAGAGTGGTCAATGTCTGGAATACTTCCTGACTCTGTGATTTTCCCCAAACCCCAAAACTTTAACCTTAGACTGTCTACTGATTGACCCCACTTTCCTTCAAGAGGTCTGTAGGGGCGTGGCAGGCAATGTGTACTACCAATGTGCCTACCGCCCCTGTCCGTTTCTTTTATTTTTCTTATATGTATTCATTTCATGTATTAACAACTATATGATCCTTATATTTATTATCTTGTAAGTGATTGACCAAATAAATAAATAAAAATAAATAAGCATGTTAATCTATTAGAGAATTTAAAACAACAATGGGAGAAATGGGTGACTACAGAGTAGGAGAAGAGTTAATTTCATCATGTCCTTATTACTACAACTAACACTGTATGTGATAGAAACAATATTTGCCTTACAGGTTCCATTCTGAACATCTTGGTCAAGAAAGAAATGTTGCACCATTATTCAGTACTCTGATAGAATAGCAAGCAAGGAAAAGTATACTTTGATTAACCAAAATACAGAGATACCTACTATTTTGCTACTTAGAAAATATCTAGTAATCTACTTTGAAGAATGAAATAGAATCATCCTGTTCAGCCAATGTTTCCATGAAGAAGTGTTTTCCCAAATTGGT